>CP114119.1:43516-1243516 GCA_029959195.1 Dictyophora rubrovolvata
TAAACCCTAAACCCTAAACCCTAAACCCTAAACCCTAAACCCTAAACCCTAAACCCTAAACCCTAAACCCTAAACCCTAAACCCTAAACCCTAAACCCTAAACCCTAAACCCTAAACCCTAAACCCTAAACCCTAAAACCCTAAACCCTAAACCCTAAACCCTAAACCCTAAACCCTAAACCCTAAACCCTAAACCCTAAACCCTAAACCCATGAAACATTAAAGGACTTCAATCTCAATTATTAGGCATAACCCACAGACCACAACTTCTTGCGCTGTTAGACCGTTACCACTGACTGGCGCAAGTTCGGTTTACCTCTCTAAATTGAAGATATAACCCCTTATAATGCAATTAACCCCCAGTACCCATAAGCCCCCAGTATCCACCACAAATAAACATGGCATATGTGAGAATTGAACCATGGACTTATCCAGCTGAGTTTGAAAAGTCTCACACCTTAACCACTCAACCATCAAAGCTTGATATTTAATCTTTTAAAATAACCTTTATAACTCAATGATTCTTTAATTATTTTTAACTAATTTATAACTAATTTATTTCATAGAAATTATAGAGACTATTATATTAATTTAGTTAACAAAGAGTAATTTACATGAAGGAATTGCAGGATATGTTAAATATATCCATAATGCCTTTCTAAATACATAGACAGGAAAAGAGAAGCTTCAGAAACTTCTCACTGCTAAAGATGTAAATACATATGATTGGACTCATATACATATGTATCAATGTCCTAGATGTGAAAATGGTTTCTTATAATAAATACTTATTTTTTATTCTCTCATATATCTGGCTTGGACTTTGTGTGGGTCAGTACGTACTTTTATAGTGTTGAGATTACTAAGATATTTTTCTTTTAATTAGATGATATTATAGCTAGAATCATTCCTAGTTTAATATTTCAACTATGTTTTTTGCATGTTCTATTATCTCCTCCTACCTATATAATATAACTTGTTTGGCTCATATCTCCTGAACCGGTCCGCCAATTTCTTAGATTTTTTGGATAGGAACTCTCTTATATATGTAGTATATATATACCAATTTTCAGGAGGATCCCTTAGTTCTTGATTTAAATATTATTTGTATTTTGACCCTATAATGAGTGGAATTATAGTCCCAAAGCGATGGTTGTTCACCTCTGGAACCAGAAGGCCCTGTATGTGGCATGTGGTATTGGGTACGTCGGGATATAAGAGCTGAGTAAAATGTATGAGTGTGTGTGCAAAGACTTGACTGCATCTTACGTGGGCGGGCTGCACTCAAATGTGGAGGAATAGACTCGTTTACTTGGTTATATGATATAGTCCCTCGTTTTGGATACCTCAACGGTGCTGGAGAAGAATTCAACGATTGGCGAATGACTGGTGTAGGAATCGAGGTTTGAGAATCAGACAGAGATGGTGATATTTGAAGGGAAGGATTAGCTGGCGTGCCAAGAGGTGGAGGTGTAGGTTTTACGAAAAGAGGGCAGTATTTTATCAAGTGAATCTTCAACATGTCCTTTCTTACCAAAAATGAGCAGTCGCATTTGTCATAGAGCCGCCAAAAATTATCAGATGTAATGCCTTCCCCTGATTGCAATGCCATAAGAGCTGACGTTAACTCCTCTCCTGCAAGTGGGGGTACATCTGAATTCTTTTGAATGGCATAGTGAGGTTCCGGAGGTTCGAAAAGGCAGTGTGTATCTCCGAACCAGCGTTCACTTGGTTCAACATCTTGTTTGGACCAGCTAGTAAGACTCAGAAAAATTATTCAGTTGCTAAAATGACTAACGTTTAGTTGAACTTGCTTTGTCTTTGGAAATGGAGGAATCCGAGTCATTAGAGATGAGCGGGGACGAGAGTGCTAGACGGGGTTGAGCACAAGGCGGAAAAGACAAGGTTTGTTCCACTAATGAGTCTGTGAATATTTATGTCGAAAAACATTGAACACCACATACCTTCATCGTCGGAACAATCTAATTTTGTATTAATAAAATAATTATTCAAATAACGAATGAAAAACACTACCGGAGGGACTATGTCTTGTTTTCTTGGGACTAGAAAGAAGGAAAGGGAGCATTGGAATATTAGCGGACACTCGTTTTTGTCCTAGATAATTGATGTCTCATAGATACAATAAAATAGTGAGAATGAATAAGAATACCTCGAGGAGTAGTAAAACCTGTTTTTCGAGTTGGTGGAATGAAATGTCTGGGAGGTGAGGGAGTTAAAGGAGTCAGAGGGCATTGCATGTAGGGGTCTTTTTCCCAAGGTTGAAGCAGTTCCCTGTCATCAAAGCCAGGTAATCCTGGTGATTATTACAGTGAATATAAGTTTCTAAAGAAACCTGAGTAATGTACATACCATCCAACTTAAGTGTATGATGTCGAGGATATCTAGCAGTTAATAAGCGTGGGTTATTCCGCATGTTCTCCAGTGGAACTTGAAAAAAACAAATTAATATAAAAACATACAACTTGAGATTACTCACCAAAAATACCACAGCCGGTGTAATGGCCTTGACATCCTAAAACTACCTTACGATGATACGGAGAATCTGCTTTGTGGACAACCCAAATTTTGGCGAAATGAATGGCATGTGGATTGGGATCCCGAGTATTACACGGACAGCACGGCGGAGTAAATTCATAATGCCTGTATGCCCAATCTAGCATACTTGCGGGGTATGGCTCTCCATCATCATTGAGTGGCCTATAATATCATCGAAAGAATAAACTTTCACAAGGAGGGAGACTCACCACAGCCATAAGAGAGGCTTAGACATGCTCTGGTTAACCCAATTGAGAATATGACCTTTTCTTGCAGCTGAATTCATTAGTTCTTTACACTTTGAAAATACTCCGGTGGAGTCTACATCCCCAAGGTCAATGGGTGCGCGAGTGGGTGAAAAAAATTCAGTAGAAGAAATAGACGGTGAGCTGGTTGGTGTGGAAGACATATTGGAGAGTGAGAGTCAGAAAAGGGTGTTGCACACGAAATGGAGTGGGCGGATGAGAGACTCAGGATGCACTGACACGGTATTTATGTGTTGAAAAAAAAAACATTAAATTCAAATGAAAATTTTTTATTCAACAAACTAAACAACAAAATTTCGAGGAGTTGCATGGCCGGCAAGTAGTAGAGTGTATGCCGAGGGCGAATAGGAAATGGTTTTATGACAGAATTTGAAACTTTGAAAGCTATTCAAATTTCTTGTTAAACTTAATGGGGAAAGCTTTCAGTCGCGAACCAACTTACATGCCAAACTGGTAATACTTATGCCTAATACGGAAAAGCACTTCTTAGCAGAAATACAAAGGCTTTATCAAAAAGTGTCAGGCACAATGCAATGACGACGAAGCGAATGGAACAAACTAACTAGAAATGGTAGAATATCAGCACTCAAGCCACCAATGCTGGTCCAGGCCAGATGGGGAAATAGTGGCCCTAGCAGCGGATACTGCAACGGAGGTCGAGCCAGAACGGGTAAAGATGAAGGTACGATGAAATTGCTGCGAGCGGAACAGACCCAAAGCAGTAAAGTAAGGGGAAGGTAGCAAGCGATGTCGAGGGAGGAGGAAGCGATACTGGGAGACAACGGCTGCATAAGCGATCATGAGGCTTGACAAGCCGCTTAAGTAAGAGCTTGTTCACGCTTTAGTATCACGGGGACGCGGGGACACTAATGGCGACAGTGACGACGGAAGTGATGAATGGTGATGGTGATGGGTTTGGGGATGGGGATGGGGATGAGGATGGGCCCGAGCAGCACGGACATGAATGAGGGGGCATGGATGGGAATGAGGATGCGGGGGTGTGGATGGGGATGGGGAAGGGGGTGACGATGCTTATGGGGATGTGGCGAAGGAGAGTGGCGTGAAGGGCGGTGGGTTTAGCAGTGGTGGGGGCGTGAAGAAAGGCAGCGGCGAGAGTGACGGGCCAAAGAAAATGAGATGGGAGATGCTTAAATACATTAGTCAAAGGAACGTCGAGGCTGGGATGGTAGACAACTTACAAATGGAATGATGATGGTTGCACATGCACACATGCACAAAAAGAACCCAAAAAGACTGAAAAATCGATAATTGAAAGGGGAATGTAGAAAAGAAAAACACTTACTGGTGAATGATAGTGGAAGGGGTGGTGACGGCGTGGATGGCAATAAAGACATGGTCGTGGAGCACGCCAGGTTCTTGTTGAGACAGAATGACGAATATTCGATAAAAACGAAGATGAAAAAGTTAGTTAGACTTAACATTAATTATAAGGTAATGTACTTACTATTTAGACATGGGCGGGATTGAGAGGGTGAGGGGGTACGATGTAGTAGAACGAGCTAATGGAGAGGGAGTTAGAGAAGAGACAAATAAAAGATAAAGACTTACTTTCTAAGAGTATGGCGGTTAGGACAATGGCGGCGGCGTGGAGTGATGGAGGACGTGGAGAACGAATGGCATTGCTTTCAGACTAATGAGGTTGGGGCGAAGTTGAAACCGCAAGGGACTTACAAGGACCACGATGAGGGCGAATCCATGCACATCACAGAAATTGAAAGATCTACAAGATGATTAGACGGGCGAGGAATAAAAGATATTGGTGGGGAAGGACTTACTTTAGTTCAAAAAGCGTCAGAGCGTTTACGAGGAGGGCTGGGGATGGCATAACATGGATGGCATGGATGGCGTGGGCATCTGGCAGGACAAAGGACTTAAATAAGCTATATGGGAGTAAGTATCTGAGATGAGATAAGTATAATAAATACTTACGAAAATGGAAAGGGCAGATTTGTGGTAAAAGACGATGGCGGCAGACTGCTGATATGGTTAAGCAGGCCGATGGCATCATTACGTGACATCGGCATTGTCCGTGATGACAATGCCAACGAGGACGTGGAGAGAGAGGGGGGGGATGGCGCAAAGAAATCGGGCCTAGATATGGAAACATGCAGTGGGTAGGTAAAACAACGTCAAACGAAACGTTAAACGACTTACCAAATGCAACGGTGACGGCGAATCCACGCAGATGAAAGAAATTAAGGGACTACAAAATCATTAGTTCGATGAAACATAAACGAAACGTCAGGGGAAGGACTTACTTTGGTTTGAAAAGAAGAGCTAAGAGCGTTGTAGCGTGGATGAGGTGGTGAGGGCTGGATGGCATATGGATAGTGATCAAGGCGATGGCAATGGGATGGCAATGGGATTGGCAATGGGATTGGCAATGGGAATGGGATTGGGATTGGGATTGGGATTGGGGATAGTGGTAGCAATGGTGATGGGGATGACGATGGTGCAGGGGGGACATGAAAAGAGGTGGCGGCGACGGTTTTGTCAGGGTTTCGAGGTGGATGGTTTGGGAATGGGAACGGGTTTGACGTTGGCGAGGATAGGGAATGGTTGGCAGGGGATGGGTTGGCGATGGGGATGAGAATGAGTTTGGTGATGGTTTGTGGGTGATGAATGAGGGCGGCATGGTTTTGACAGATGGTTTGGGGATGGGGACAGTTTGAGCATTGGCGATGGGCGAGGGCAATGGCGAGGGCAATGGTATTGAGATGGCAATGGGAACGGAGATGGCAATGGGAACGGTGATGGCAATGGGAACGGTGATGGTGATAGCAACGGGGATGGGGATGACGATGGTGCAGTGAGGATGTGAAAAGAGGTGGCGACGGCGACGGTTCAGCCGCACATACAAAGAACCAAACAGACTACAGAATGGTTAGTCATAAGGGGAATGTAGAGAAGAGAAAAGGCTTACTTTGCGTTAGAAGCATTGGGCAGCGTTAAATCGGTAGGGACAACGTGGATGACGATGGGGACATGGTCGGGGAGTAGGCCGGCTTCTGGATTATAGAGAAGGACTGCGGATGACGAAAAACCGAAGAAATAGTGAGTTATACCTAATGTCAATATAAGAATAGTACTTACTACGAAGATGTCGTTGGGAAAAACTGTGACGGCAGCAATGGAGGCATGGAGAACGAGTGCGGGTAGCAATGAGCAATGCTGCAAAACAATATTGGGTCAGAAAGTGTTGGCGGTGATGACAGAGTAAAAGGATAGTGACCTTTGCAATGTTGCTAGTGATACCGACATGATGTTAATATTAGGTGCCATTGACGTTGATAGCAAAACCAAGATGGGATCAACGGTAAGGATGACATATTCACAGTATGTTGATGACTATGACGTAGATGGCCGACTCTTGTATAAATATCAGTTGAGATACCCACCAGTATAACTTCTTACGGTCAAGTACTCTGCAAACTGAATAGAGTGCATCTGTCTCGGGCTTGATGACAGCGATGATGATGAAAGAAAAAAAAGAGCGGAAAGATATACCTTGCAGCCCAAGTCATCTAATGAAAAAAACATTTTAGACTTTTTTATTTGCATGAGAACTGGGCCCTGTAGAGACGAAATACTAAAGGATGCTTGGTTGTTAAAAAAAATAAAATTCATTCATTGTACGACGAGCAAATACACTGTAAAAAAAAAAAAACTAAACTATGTGAGAAGACTTCACAAGGACATACTCTCTTCACATGCCCATAAGAAGACAATGAGATAGTTCATAAGCTCTCTCAATATCAGACTGGGTCGGAAACACCACCTGAAGAAATCATCCCAATCATCCTCGTCAGTAATAGCGGTGCCATCGACAGTGTGAGGATTAAATTTCATGACAAGAGCAAGCCTCATCGGTTGAAAGTGCCAGCAGCCCCATATAAAAGGCCGAAAGATATGCCTAAAGTAGCACTTGTCTTGTGTCGAAACAGTTCCGTGGCCCCAGTTTTTGAACCGATTCTTGGGCAGGTAACAGGCATAGCATAGCCAGTCCCGTCTGGTGTCTGTCGGTACTTGGATGAACCTGAGTACCTCCAACATATCGTTCCGCTCTTGCATGGGGCACTGGAAGGAAAAGTGGTCCGGGGTTATCTGATCGTTCTTTAGCCAACACAGCACGCATGTGTCCCTCAACACATGGAGATTGCCCAGGATCTCCCTCTCACGATCCGCAACAATTTGATTGCTGCTCGATGTATGATGTGTTTGCATTGCAAGAGCAATGCTGGAAGAAGACGAGAACTGTGGGGGGGATGAGATGGAGTGTGAAGGCTGGGGAGGGCTTGCAAACTGGAACGAGCGTTGTATGGCGGAAAGCGGGCGAGTGGCAGTTGGTGGGCGAGGGACAGTTGGCTGGCAAATAAAGGTTGGCAGGAAAGAAGGGTAAGGAGAGAAAGGGGAGGGTGAAGACGTTCGAGAGGCTGAAGACTTCTGTGGTGGTTGTGTTGGTGTGTTAGGGACCAGGACCTTGGCCGTATTGGTAGGGAATGGGGACTCGTCTCTAGCTGCTGCTGGCTGAAAGCAACGACGGACAAGTCGAGGTAAGGGACCATCATCGTCTGCAGGTCTTTTACCATTGCTACCAGATCCTTCAGAGGGAGGGGCATCGTTATTGTCCAAGTACTGTTTGCCCTTGCCCTTGCCCTTGCCCTTGCCCTTGCCCTTGCCAATGTCGACATCAAGCAAGCTTAACAAAGCCTGTGAGAAAAAAGCGTGAAAGAAAAGATGGAGAAGAACTTACATGGGATCACCGTCAGCATCAGAAAGACTATCACGAGCACTGTTACCCTGTAAGCTGTCGGTTGTTAGATGGAAATAGAACTTTTTTTTAAAAAAAGATGAGAACTTACTTGACCCAATCTGCGAGATCGCTCAAACCCTCATACTTGTGCCCCGCCTGCTCCAAAGCCCGTTGGCAGACATCACATAGAACGTCGTTTGAAAGACAGGAAACGACAGACCCTTCCAAGAAAGAACTAAGAGGGACCTTACGACATACCGTGGTATTAAAAACCATGGCATCCAAAACCCCAGCTCCCAATACATCCTCGCCTCCAGGTCTGGTACGTTGTGTGGGATCTGCCACAACATAAGAAAAGGCCACGTCACCATCCCGACCTGCCCGACCAATGTTTTGACCAAAAGTGGAGATGTCATAAGGAGGACCGTCGTGTATACACCCTCTAATCTTGGGATCATTCACACCCGTACCCCCACCAGTAGTACATACCAGCACCTTGTATTCGCCAGACTTGAAGGTGTCGAATATCTCCTTCTTCTCAATGGCATCCAAGTGGCCATGATAAGGCTTGACTCCCAAATGAGTTGCGACATCTTGGCAGTCTTCAACAGTTCGACAGATGATCATGAAAGAGCCCCGGACATTGCGGAGTGCTGCAAGCCATTGTTGGGCTTTCTGGACTACGGCCTTGATACGTGCGGCACGGTCAGGTTTGATATCAACAGTAATCCGAATCTGGCGGTACTCATTTGTGCGACGGGTGACTTGAATTTGAGAGATGTCCAGCTCCGTCTTGAACTTGGGTACGAGGTGTGGGGGCAGCGTGGCTGTTGTGCACAATACTGGTTCCCCTAGACCAAAAAACTTCTTAAGGCTGGGTAGATGTTGGCGATAGTTCGAGGCTGTCAAGATGAGATGGCACTCGTCTAGCACCACCAAGGCCAGTTGACGTCGAGTGGAGAGACCCAACGCAAACCCATAAAATGGCTTGGTGAGGGCATGTTCGGCGGAAACAAAAACAACACCGTGATCGCAAGGCATTGGATCTTGTGGATGCCAGACAGTGTGTTTGATGCCCCGGGCACGACAATGCTCCTGCAGATCGAGGATGAGAGCAACAAAGGGGATGATGACAATGACAACCTTGTCCATCCAAACCGTCTTGGCAGGCAGCATCCATAGCAAACTCTTGCCCTCGCCAGTAGGAAGGATGGCCAATTGGTGTTCGTTTCGTTTCAGGACGTTGGCGAGAACAGTCACCTGCTGCTGAGAGCGGAAGCTTGTCATGGCACTGTCAAAGTTTCGAAGCTTGACGAGAAGGCTGGGGGAGGGGGCATGGTCATAGGAGGGGAAGGAGGAGGAGGAAGGGTTGTCATTAACAGCCTTGATGATAGCGTTGGCGGTACTGGCAACGGAGGTCTGCAAACACTCCTGTAGTTGTTTTTTCATGTCTGTCAAGGACATCTGCAGCCCCTCCTTGACTTGGTCAAGCTCATTTTGAAAGGATTGGAGGAGGGATGTGTAATCGATGGGTCGCGAGGAAGTCTGGTCAGCATTGCCGTAGGGATCAGGAGCACGAATGGGAGGGATGGGTTTTGTTGGTTGGGAATACCCGACATTGAAAAACTCATGCACGCCTCGACTGTACTGTATGAAGTTTTAGAGAGGTAGAGGGAAGGAAAAGACTGGGACTTACCACACGCAACGCCTTCACCTTCTCACTGGGAACCCGCCCCATTTCACTCTTCTGAACAGCATAGTGGCTGCGGCGGGTCTGAGAGGAGTGGTTGGCTTGAAGGTCGCCCATTTCCTCTGCAAACATCTCACATGCTGACTTGCTTCCCGACTCTGAGTAGACCGAGTTGCAGTGACGGTGGCAGAGACCGATGAGGATCTGACGCATGTCGGCGAGGCCGAAATCTGAATGCTCACCCAAAAACTTGGATGAACTGTCTTGCAGGAACTTGGTGAGTAGCTTGGTTGACCAGCGACCTTTGGGACCGGTGAAGAGGTAGTACTCGTAGTTGGTGGCATTGTCAACATAGAGGGCTTTGGCGATGGCGATTTCGACAGGGCGTACTAGGTACAGGTAGATGTAAAGCTGGCGGGCATTTCGGGGACAGAAAAAGTGTGGTGAGATCTTCCGGCTCATGCTCATGCTTTCTGTCTTGTTGGGGGCGAGAGCGTTGACAGGTTCATCGGCAATGAAGAGGATGGAACGTGGATAATTGGGAAGGTTGGCAAAGGTAGTGGACATGAGCTCGGTACCTCGCGTGGGCTGACCATGTGTCATGTGGGAGGAGATCATGAAATGCTGTAAAAAACGTTGACAGGCATTCAGCCACTTGATACAGTTGGGCTTGGACCAAACCCATTTATCCTTGACAGCAAGACCGAAAAAAGAGTTGATGGAGGGATCGCTGGTCCCCAAGACGGTTTCCATGAAAGACTTGAAACCATCTGGAAAACCGTTCCGCTGGTCGGTGAGAAAAGAGTAGTTCACGTCCGTGTTGGAAGCGTCATCATAGATGTGTGGGGTGAGTCTGGAGAGTATAGGCAAAAAGTCGAGCCCGAAAAGGATCTCCTCAAATAGTGTCCTGTCCCCCTCATCAATGTGATAGAGTACCATCGCCCTCAAGCCGTCGACGGTAGCAGGAGCACCTTTGTAAGTGAAAGACATGTCATCGGGTGAGGTAAACATAAAGTCTGCAAAGGCGGTTTCTTCTAGAGCAGCCTTGAGCATGACGACCCAAAAGCCATAGATGTTACCCAAAGGCGTTGACGAGCCTTGGACCATCAAGGGGTGTAGGAGAGCGATTTCTCTGGGAGGATATTTAATAAATAAATAGGTGTTTTTTTAAGAAAAAACACACCGATAATAGTCAGAGACTTGGTGAGAATTTTCTACCTGCATTTTAATTACGACCTCTGACAAGGCTGTGCTTCTGGCGAGAAACTGGATGGCTGCAAATGTTTGCGTGATCTGACTGGCGGGCTTGAATGAGCCGTCCTGGAGAAGGTTGTGCCAGACGAGGGCCATGAGAACGGGATCGCTGGTGGTGTGTGTCTGCACACCTTGAAAGCGATGGATGAGCAAGCTCATCAAGACGTCCTGAAGGTGGCTATTTAATACGGGTGCCGGTGCAGTGTCCAAGGAAAGCATGTGACAGAATCTTTCAATTAGATTCTGCTGGCGATTATTTAACAAAAGTGGAAGGGGAGGGCGAGGGTGGGAGAGGAGGAGATAGTGGGTGAGAATGACGAATGTCATAATACCTGCATAGCGTTTGATGGTTTCTTCAGAATCCGGTGGGTTAAACATGGAAGGTTTGATTACTCTGAAAATAAACAGTGAGTGTCCAAGTCGCGAGCACTCCAAGGTATGAACTCACTCGGTGATAGATCGAAGGATTTGCCTGATCTGAGGTGGCATTTCCACCAAGACATCCATGGCATCCTCCAGATAATCCGTCAGAAGCTCATGCATGGGCTTGTAAAGGGGGTGGTCCTTGACAGACTTCAAGAATGCCTCGGTCTTGGGTAAGTCGTACTTGGACACCCATTTGAGCCAGCCGATCTTTCTCAACCATGGTGGCGGCTCTCTCATGGCAGTGTCAGCTGGTGGGAGCTGACGAGGTAGGTGGGAATAGGCAGTGAGACAGGCAGAGAGTGTGTCATCAGCCGTTTGAGAGGGTAATCGTCTCCTGACCGGAAGCCAGCGACCAAACTGGGAGGAAAGGAAGATAAGCTGTCCCATTCCGACCTCTGGTTGAGAGAAAGGAAGGCCCCGATGGGCACTAGACCAATGGAATTTTATGGCGGGGAGGGTGCAGCTGGCATGAATGCATCGGGAGCAATGATACAAGGGCTTACACTCCAGACCTTGGAAGGCGACGGTGGGTGGGGGGAGGGGAAATGGAAGAGGATCAGGGAGGTCGAAAAATTCAGTTTTGAACTTGCTTGCACTCTCAAACAGGTGGTGGTCTTTGACATGCTCGCCGAGGGTTTCCTTCCAGTCAAACTTGGCCAAGCCGTGCTGTTCATGGCCATGAGCGGAAGCCAAAGAAGGCAGCACGGGTTTATTGCAGCCTAAACAGACCAGGAACCGTCCTCGAATGTTGATGATGTAGCCCAAGGATTGCAAGAGGTCATCCGAATAGAGCTCGCAAGGTGCTTGAACACCAGGATCGGCAGCAGATGGAGGGGGTGGAGGGGGTTCTTCTGACTCTGCCTGTGATAACGACGGCAGCGGGGATGCCTCCTGGATGCTGGAGGGAACTGGGAAAATAAATGTCGGTGAGTAAACAGGTTTAAGAGTGACAAAGATACTAAATAAAGGACTTACTAGTTGGCAGCTCGTTCTTGAGAGCGTGCTTTTTGAGGGAGGTGGCATTCTTAAAGTCCCTCCCGCAGCCGCACAGACAAAGGTAATGCCCGTTTGAATCCGGATATATCTTGCACCGTACAGAAGTGTTTTTGAACAAGACTTCGACAGCCTTGGTATTGGATGGTCTAGAGTGAATGGTGAGTGAACGGTGACGAGATGCGGAATATATGGTGAGTAACTCACATAGAAGACATAAGAGGTAGACTAAAAGCTTGGAACTTGGTTTGAAAACAACTAAAGAGGCGGGTTTATATACGCAGGAATCGGACAACTATGCAAAAGCTTACATCTCAGCAGATCTTGAGTATAGAGGGGTGCAGGGTATCGGAGGTCGGAGAAACGTTGAGCATCACTACTGACAAGGTTTCAAAGTCAAAATTAGTTATGGGCCCTGGTGACAGATGAAGATGGGTGGAATAAACTCACGGAGAGAGCTCCACAGCATTTGGCGAGATAGACGATGTTGACGAGATTGAGATCTGAATGAATGAAAAAAAAAAGAAAGAAAAAAAAAGGGTCTGAATGATGAAACATAGCATGCCCGTGTTTCCCATCCAGACTAAAAGAAACATGACATGACGAGCACACTGTCTATCGCATAGGAACGTGCCTCGGATCACAAGTTTAAGAGGAAAAAAATAATCTATAATGTGAAATGATAGTTATGATATTTACGTCTTTATCTTGAGATACATCTCCCAACCCTTCTTCCAATTTTCCTCCCCGTACCTCTCAACCGCAGCTTTTTCTTCCTGTGTTAGTTCCTTAACAGGGCGATGGCCATCATGCACCCATCTAAACATTTGGCCCGATGTATAAAATGTAAGTGAGTACCGGGTCTCATGGGGAGCTAACGGAGTATTGAAGTGAGTGACGGACGCGGAAGGAATAAAAACAATGTCTCCTGGTGCCACCTCCAACTCGACACCAGCTTCACGAAGGCGGATGAGGCCGTGCTTCTTGTAATCAAAGTCCCCAAGAGGAACTATGACGCATTGACCAAAGGCCAAGTTCTTGAAGTCTTTGTGCTGCTCCGTTACCGTCTGTGGGCCGAGATTGAGTGTTGATGCCATGAGAGGGAGACTGGGAAAGAGGCGAGGAATGCCTTCTTTCACCTGCAACTCTGTCATTTGTGTGTCGTAAAATCTATAGAGATCCGGGAACCAGGTTTTAAAAAAGTCTGTACATGAGACACTTTAAATTCAGACAAATATAAAAGGGACGGCAAGACTTACTATTGACATGATGAACACAGGCTTTCACATAGGTGTTGGATTGAAAATTCTGGACGGCCTGCTCCCGCTTAAAGCTCTTCAGTACCGCGGGCTTCTATATTGCCAGAATCATCAGTAAGTTATTTAAAAGTGGATTAGAAAAACTCACTTGGGTACCCGTACCATGTGAGACCCCCAAGGTAATCGTCTTATATTCACCTCTCTTCCCAGTCTCATGTTTCTTTTTCTTTTGGGTGGCGGAGTCAGGATTGGAAGGAGAGGGGGAGGGGGGGTGGGGACGAGGATCACGACGGAATTTACCCATCTCTAGCATTGCTGCCAGCAGACCCTCTTTAAAATCTTCTGGAGTCTGTGATCCCGAGGGGGTGCCCCTTATGGCAAAGACACGGTCGTTTTTATCCACAAGGATCGTAGTAGGTGGGTTGGGCCTGTTTGCAGTGGTAAGTGTGCTGATAATTAAATGGCTACGAAACCTTACCCATCTGGACGCTTGATCCTGTGCCACTTCATATGATCCAATGGGTCTGGATCCCGCCCCTCGTTAATTCCAATAAAGCCCGCTTTAGCTCTTTTGAAGGATTCAGTATCAATGTCGACCCTGATCTGCTGAGCACAGCTACGGATACGTTCTTGAAGTTTCTCCACCTTCTTCCTTTGCCGTGGTTTTTCCGGGAATTCTTTACGCTCACGCTGCTGACGCAGTTTTTGACGAAGCCTTTTCTTCTCCGTGCGTGAAAGACCAGCAAATAGAGGGTTTGGCAGTGGCGGTTTGGGGGCAGGGGTAGAGGTGGAGGGTGTAGCAATGGACTCGGAGGGTGTAGTAATGGACTCAGAGGGGGGCGGCGATGGTGTGGCAAGTTGGGAGGGTTGAGAGTTTGCATCCACGTCCACAGACTGATACTCTTCCTGAAAATTAACATTAGCCTGAATATGAAAATAAAGCAAAGAAAAAACTTACTGGCAAGTCTGACAACTCAGACATGTCATCTGAATCCACATAATAATTGACATTGCACTCGGATTCACCATCAGCATCCTTGTTAAGCTCCGGCTCCTTCTCTGGGTCCGACGTCATCATCCAGAGGTCAAAGTCAGGGAAATTGATGATTTCATAGGGATGGTTGGTGGCAGGATGGTTCATAGCAGCAAGGTAGTGATGATGACGAGGCGATGATAATGGCAGCAAAGATGACAGGTAAGACGGGTAGGACGGGTAGCAGTGAAGGCAATGGTGAAGGCAGTGAAAGAAGACAGAGAAGGTAAAGAGGATAGGGAAGGGGAGGTGACCGACGTTCAAGCTGTCAATGACAAGAGCAGAACAGTGGCGATGACAACGTGACAGCGGACGGGTGGTGAAATGGTGATGGTGAAGGTGGTGAAGACGGTGGTGATGACAGCAGTAAAGACGGTGGCGGTGAGGGCGGTGAGGACGGCGAGGGTGAAGACAATGAGGGTGAAGACAATGAGGGTGAAGACAACGAGAGTGAAGACAGTGAGAGTGAGACAGTGGCAAAGACAGTACGGATGGAAGCAAGAACGGCAGAACGATGGTTGACAAGGGAAACACAAGCAGACTGGTAAAAGTGGCTCAGAATGGACAACGACGGCAACAGCGACAAAAGAAGGACTTACGTGGACCACAACGGACACAACGGACCCAGAGGTGAATGATCAGACTAGCCAACAGCACTCTACACACTCCAGCAGCTGTGGGACTCAAACGGAACGTCACCACGGCTAAGGAGGTGGCAGTGATGTCAACAGCGACCACCCAGGGGCCCAGAACACTCCTAAAATCAAAGGGAAAGCAAAGAAGAGAAGCAGGGAAGGGTTTAGTGATGGAAAATCCAATGGATGGCAGAAGGGAGGGTGGGAATGGGGGGTGGCAGGCTGGGAGAGGGTGTGGCGGCGAGGAAAGAGCCTAATTCAAACTCAGCTGGATGTACAGTCCACTCCAAACTCACACCGTCACACTGTCACGAATATTTTTATGATAGAAAAAACGGCTTTTGTAGAGAAAAAAATTTCATTCTAGACATGTTTTTTCTTTTTTATTTTGCATGAAAAATGGAGGCTCTAGAGCCAAAATACACAGGATACGGCATTTAGTCATTTCACACGGCCTTGACTATCTAAGCGACGGTTAGGTATCGGGCCGTGAGGAAAAGTGTTGACTAGCCGTCGCTTAATATTCACAGCTCACACGGCCCCCTTCTTAGCGACAGCACTTCACACGGCCATTGCAAAGTCGAGAGGCAATTGCGCGTTTTTTTCATTTTGGCTCTAGAGAGTGCAAAACTCAACGAAATAAAAAATAAAAAAACACGGGTAAGCTAAAAAAATATTCTCTACAAATGATTTTGGGTGCTTATTTTCGGCAGACTTGCCGTCCAAATCCGTCGACGGAATACAGAGGCATTTTTCGCGATTTTTTGTTTCAGCTCTAGAGAGCCCAATTCTTAAGCAAATCCGAAATAAAAAAAGACGTGTAAGCTATTTTTTTATGCTCTATGAACGAGGTTGGGCGCTTATTGGGCGCTTATTTATGACGCATCGTACTCGCTTAAGCGAGTGTCATCCAAAGTCGAGCTCATCCATCCATCAACTCACACTCACATTTTCAAAGCAGAAAAATTACCAAAAATAGTCATTGTATACTAGATCTAGTAAATGTACAAATATAGTAATATTTATTTACAGAGTCGGCAGTGACGCAGCCTACTCTGTTTAACATTCTTGGGGAGAGTGTGCTTGGCTATGAGTCTCAATTCACACGGCCGTGGCAAGTGTTCTCTCGGCAAAGTGTACACACTTCACACGGCCCGAGCAGTCTTTCTACCTATTAATTTCCGTCGAGTTCACTAACCGTCGGCTAAAAGGGATGGCCGTGTGAAGTTCTTGCCCGGAGTATTTGCAGGTACACACCCGCCGGTGATTGCTTAGCCGAGCGTCATCCAAAGTCGACAAGAGCAATCCATCGACTTGCTCCCATATTTTCAAAGGGGAAAATTGATCTAAAATAGCCATTCAATTACTAGATTTAGATACATGATTAATATATTAATATTTATTTGAAGGGGCAGCGTCGAGGCGGCATTTATTGAAGACAGGGGACGGGAGATGGCGAGCGGAGATTGAAAGTCCGATGACGACGACTGGACGGGAGAGAGAGCACGTGACTTGGCCGTGCGAAGTGAGCTGAGCGAGAAGACGGGGTGTGGCAACAGGCGTCTATATAGCTGGCGCGCGCGAACCGTGTGAAAGAAATAGATAGTCAAGGGTTGACTATGGGATGAATATGAACAGGAGGGGGTCCATAGCTGTAGACCAAGAGGGAACAGTGGGTGGCAAGGTGGATCAGCTGGTTAGCTGTGGTGAGACAAGTATGTGTCAGCAGGCCTAAGTGGGGTATGAGAGGAGTGGAGCAAGTGAAACAGGGGAGGGTGGTAATGTGAGACAAGTGAGATAAGGGGTGTGGAGTAAGTGGAATGGGTGAGTGGCAATGTGAGACAAGTGGGGGTCTCCTCCAAGGTAACTGTCTCCTGGCAAGATAGCCCCTTCAATAAATCCTTGAAAGTATTCTCCAAGAAGGTTCTGAATTTCCCAGAACGTCCACCAATTTGTGAGGGATTTGTTTTAGATTTAGAATGGGCTTAGTTCCTAATAAAATATAATGGAGTTTTGTTTAGGGATTGTTCAGCAACTAAAAAAAAAGTCCTGTTATTGAAGGTGAGACTCTTGAAGGAAGATTTGAACTTAAGAATTAAGTTCAAATTAGTAGAGATAGATAGGGACTTATTACTAAGTCCTTGAGAATAGAAAAAGATAAGAGGAGAAAGACCAATTTGATTGATAAGCACTTTGGTGCACAACAGTAGTTACAAGATAGCTTGATTACAAGAGAAATGAGCCCCTATTTATACACCTTGAGCAAGTACAAATAGCTCCAAACATTAGTAAGAGAAACATCATGTGAAAGATAAGAAATTACTTAAAAAGGAAGTGAATGAATAATAGTGGATCAGGGAAAATTATAGTGAGACAGGGAAGTGGAGAGAGATGATAAGAAAATAAAGGGGTTCCTGGAACTAAGTCATCTGACTGTTCCTGAAAGATAAGATACATTACAAATAAAGGATTATTAAAGCAAGCAGGAACTAAAAAAAAGAATAAAGAAAATACTTGTTTTTGGGTAGATAAGGGAGGAAATCATGAAATACATGACACCCATTCCTACATGTATCTCTGATTGCGTAGAACATTACCATCCTGACAAAGACATTCAACGTTTCTGTCGTTTTTGTAAAAGATGGTTCCATATCCAGTGTCTCAAAGAAATTGCTATAGAGGTAGATAATATTGAAGAAACTTTGGAGAAAGCTAGAGGTGATTTACAAGGTTCTAATACCCTCAAACAACAGGCATTACTACCTATTGCACGAGGCAGTGATTTACGTGAAGGAATTGCAGGATATGTTAAATATATCCATGATGCTTTTCTAAACGCACAGACAGGAAAAGAGAAGCTTCAGAAACTTCTCACTGCTAAAGATGTAAATACATATGATTGGACTCATATACATATGTATCAATGTCCTAGATGTGAAAATGGTTTCTTGTAATAAATACTTATTTTTTATTCTCTCATATATCTGGCTTCAACTTTGTGTGTGTCAGTACGTACTTTTATAGTGTTGACATTAGTAACATATTTTTCTTTTAATTAGATGATATTATAGCTAGAATGATTCCTAGTTTAATATTTCAACTATGTTTTTCCCATGTTCTATTATCTCCTCCTACCTATATAATATAACTTGTTTGGCTCATATCTCCTGAACCGGTCCGCCAATTTCTTAGATTTTTTAGATAGGAACTCTCTTATATATGTAGTATATATATACCAATTTTCAGGAGGATCCCTTAGTTCTTGATTTAAATATTATTTGTATTTTGACCCTATAATACCTACCATGATACAAAAGATCACCCTCACAAATGGTCTTCTCTGTCTGTTTATGGCACGTTTACATTAGGAGGAGACCTTTATATACCTACATTAGGTCTTTGCATGCACTTTCTTTCAAAAGACCAATGCTTAATCCATGGCACAATGTTAGAGCATTAAATTATGAAATTTGAAGGAAGAAACTAGTTTGGACATACTTCATATTTCCCATTTTCAATGCTCCAACACTATGAGCATTTGTTACACACATCCCTCCTTTCCATGTCTTTCTCATTGGTGGAGGAGATACACACTTTTTTACCCTGGTCTCATAGGAAACATAGGCATATGCTTGATGCTCAATTCAATTGTCCAAGAGGTTAGTAAATTAGTTACTATATTTCTAAACTTAATCTCATCTTACATTTACCAGCTCATATATATTAGTGATGCTATCACACTATATTATCTCCTATGCTGGAACTAATATAATCAGTCAATTGGTGCTAATGAATTTAACAGTTTTCTATTTGAAAAAAGTAAATTAAGACTTTTATTTAAGAAGATGCTAGTATAAATAATTAAAGAGTTTAGAGAGGTTAAAGAACTAAAAAAGAAGACAATGCTGAAATTTGAGAGTTTGGAAATATAAACTCTATTAGTGAAGTAAGCATTATTCACCTGTGTTATCATTAAAAAAGAATAGTTGCCAAGTTTCAATGACTCTGACATATAAACTGCAGTAATCCATCCAATCTAAGCACATCTCTCACTGTCCCCTTTCTTGTGCCAATGTATAAAGTGTGACTCCAAAACAAGTGTGGTGTTGAAAGTAGATATGGCCATGCAAGATGCATTGGAACTTGAAGGATGAAACACAGATAAAGATTTATGTGGTTCAATGTGGGGAAGGCAGGTTGCTATGACCATTGAGGTAGGCCCCAAAGAAATCAATCAGCCATTTCAGACAGATTTCAACAGGTAGACTAAGGATTTAATATAAATAAGTCTTCTACACAGCATGTTAAGCCACCGCTGAGGCAGGTACATTATACTGGCTAGCAAAGGCGTCAAATTCAGTGTCTTTTTCCAACAAAGACTTCACCAGGGGGTGTTCTGGATATGTTTCTGATAGTTGACTACGCTCATAATCAGGAACCTTGGGTAACAACATGATAGTCACGCGAGAAAATCCATACCTCCACAAGGGTCCAATATCCATCTTTCGACCTGCCAGTTCTGCAGCCACAATAGCAACGGCTAGTGCATCATCAACCTTACCATACTGGAGTTTTTGAGCTTCTGAAAAGTCAGATTGTGCTTCGGGTAATTCGCCTCGTAGAAGGTGCGTTACACCGCGTGAAACGAGAAGATGACCAGAAGACATGGAGGGGGTGTGTAATTGCTCGATATAAAAGGAATGAGGGTTTGCGCATGAATCTTTGCCTGTTAATAGGCCAATCGATGCTTCGGTATGCTGTAGTAATAGGTCATCTTCCGCCCATTTTCTAGCACGATCACATTCCTTCTTCGCTAGATCTACGCGATTTATTGAGAGATAAATCTGTACCACCAACGCTAAACTGTTATGGTTGAGATTGAGAATGAGGAAGGGAAAGGAAAGCACGAGAGTGAAAACAAAAAACGCACGCGTCAAGGTTCTCAACTGCAGTACCCGCACCTAAAACCTCCAACGCCTCTTCGATTTCTCCTTCTCTTGCCAAAGCGGTACCGGCAATGACTTTGACCAAACTCTTCTCCTTCTCATCGACGCTTTCCTCCTCGATTTCGACGCAAAGATCTCGCATTTCTTCAAGGGGCTTATCTCCGTCTTGCTTCGCTACATACTTAGCCAAAGCGGAGATAGCACGGACGGAAAGTGATGTGCTATTCGAGGGCAGAATTTTAGAAGCTTCTGTTGGCCGATTTAGTGCAACAAGAGCGCGAGCTTGGTAGAATTTTATCTGGTGGTAATCCGGCGAGGAGTCGTCTGATGTAACATCCGCTATAGATTTCCAGGCACCTAACAAACAGTAAAATGAGACAACTGCAAGATTGAGGGATGCCCTACCTAAGGTAAATTTTGTTTCACATAGTACGAATTTGAGGAATCCATTGGGACGGTGAATCGTCAATTAGCGTTTAGTTACTGAACGTGGACGCACTGTGTGACGCGTCACTGCGTCCTCCCTACCTATGCACCAATCTTTATAGCTTCGGACCTGATGAGGTACAGTGCGCGTAAGGTGATTATTTTGCTCGTGTAATGCATATCATCGGTCTACTCACGCTCACCTTCTCATTCACGGTACTCGTCCCCAATATCGTCGATCCAGAAATGGTGGCAGGAGTATATAAGCCGTACCCTTGGCAGATGAGAATGTCTCAGATACTGCGCTTCCTCTTAACTACTATTGAGGCTTCGCTTCCGTTATTGTACTGGTAAGGCTTCGGTGTAACTTTGCACAAATATGTTCATAATAAATTAGTTTCTGACGAAGGCAAACTATCATAGCCATGAGACTATCCGTTCGTACTCTCAGCTCGACTACTATTTCCATAATAATAAGGGGCCATGTCGCTGCGTTTGAGATGTGATCGAAGACAAAGAAATCACCGAAGATTGTAAAATACTCGGTAGCGTTCTTTAACCACGTGGGCTCAAGCCTGTCATCGCATTCTAGACTTTGTTTTCAACCGAGACGTTGACCACAGATGGCACAAGGAGCGACTAAAAGTTCGCTTGAAAACAGAAGTTAAAAAGGACCACATTGTGCACCTCCAAAAACCTTTTGGGCTGAACTTGATACCAGAAACGGAAGACGTCACCGGTAAACTTCTCGCCCCAGGTTAGATCGGTGTAAAACGATGCTGTCGAAGCAGCGATGTCGACGACAGCATATTGTGACTAAGGTTAGTATCGTTGCTGCGTTTGTCACGACGTTGAACTAGACTGCCGAGTCAAATGTATTTCGGTGGAATGGCGGGAGAAAATCAGAAGGTGCCGCCGAGTGACGTCGGATTCCATAAATTTCACTCGACCCCCCGACGCGCGCGACCGGTTCCCGGCGTAAAGCACGTTACCGCTACCACGACGTCATGGCGGGCAAATTCTTTGCCAGCACAAAGCGGACAACTGGACAGAGAGGATATGCTTCAACCAACCATGGCCAATGACCTCCATCGTCGCATGGCCGACGTGATTCAGAAATACTCGTCCGGTTTTATTCCTCATATATCTATCAGTGCCGGCGCGCGCCAGGGTCATGGCTCTTTAGCACAAAGCAATAACCGTCAGCTTGAAGAATATCATGTCGCTTTGACTGGTGCAACTGGCAATGTCGGGTGCATAATGTGTCATTTATTAATAGAAGACCCTAATGTTCGGACGGTATACTTGCTAAACCGTCGGAATGGTTCACCGGCTAAAGAACGAATCGGCGAGGCTTTTCGAGAGAAAGGATTTGATCCGAACGTATTGGATACATCCATAACTCGAATAATATACCTTGAAATAGATTTTTCAAAGAAGAAACTGGGGTTGAACGAAACCGAATACACTAATGTCAGTAACTTCCAATACTCTCTTTCTCCCCGTTGCTACTCCTTTTTTGACAACACTCCGTAACTCCAGCTACAGAGTACCGTAACCCATATCATACACTCAGCTTGGGAACTCCGGTTTAACGTTGGCTTGGAGTTTTTTGAACAAATGCACATTGCTGGTACCCGACATCTTATCGATCTTGCCCTTGGCTCACCCCGTCAGCGATGTCCTCGTCTAGTCTTTCTTTCATCCCTCGCAGCTGCCATAGAATACAATGGCCCGTCCGATGTACCCATCATTGGAGAAACCGGCGGACAGGTCCTTGTTCCAGAAACGCCCATTGATGACTTCTCGATGGTCATTCAAGATCAAGGATACGGCCAAAGCAAATATGTGTGCGAACGAATAATTGTAAATGCTATACCATTTGGGTTGAGAGCTACAGTCTCTCGCGTGGGCCAGTTATCCGGTATGACGACGAATGGGCAATGGTCAAAATATGAGTATTCAACGATACTACTGCGTGCCATCCTGACCACGAGGATATGTCCAACCGACATGCCGGTAAGGTATAGTTCTCTATGCAAAGAGGTACATTAACCAAAGTGCAATGGCGCTTTTTTCCCCCTTTCTTTCTGGATGTCAGTCTTATCGATGGCTTCCATGCAATGTAGCCGCGTCAGCGCTGTTGAAACAAACCTTCGCTGATGCAGAAGATCTCCAATACTTTTCGGTGGAATCACCATACCCGACGCCGTGGAGCAACGTTTGTGGTGCTTTACGACTGATCCCCGAACTCCAGCCTCTATATTATGCCTCGTATACTACCTTGCTCGAAATATTGAACGGAAACGGAAACGGGAACGGAAACTCTAAGTCACCCGTTGCATCTCTTCTCAACTTCTATCAGCAGCGGATTGAGAATTTCAAAACGAGCGCAGCGCTAGGATGGAATCGATCCGTAGTTATCGCGCCTGAGCTAGCAAAAGGAGGTTGTATCACCGTCGACATGTTTAAAAATTATGTTACCTATCAAATGAGACAATTGGGCAAGTTTTCACTCACCTGTTTTCGTCTCTCATTCTCAGACTTGCGATTCAGGAACGGGGAGTGGAGCATCGACCGCAACGCCTTCAAAATTATGAGCTTACGTGAATACGAAGGAGGTTTTGTATATACTCTCTATGCTATATATAAATTATGGGATGTAACAGTGTATTTTCATTACGCAAGTTGTGGGTTTTTTCACGGACTACCCAAGTAGCCACGAACTCCATCCTTAGTATATTGGATAGTATATTGCAAATGCAGCTGCCAAGTAATTGCCCTGATTATGCTGTCATAATACCTCATAGCCCCGTTTCGAAGGTCATGGAGAACACGCCGACTACTGAAAATCGGAGCGCAGCAATATAGGCTGTGCTTGCCGCTGTGCACGACCCAAGCTCCGCAATACGTCATTGCTAGACACTCACGTGACACATGAGGCTGTCAGATACTTGAAAAAGGCCTCATCCTGCCTCAGCTCCGCGTCAATTGGGCGTTGCTTCTTATTCCCCTTCCTTATACCAATATTCTCATATTTGACGAACGAACGTGATTTGTTCGACAGGATAACAAAATGGCATCCCCGGCCGCCCCCGCATTGTTTCTTTGTTTTGTGGCGATGGTCCTATTGATCTTCGTATGTCGTTTTGCTGTTCGTTTCTGCTCTTAAAAAATTCAACGAACCATAGGTTTCGGTATGACTTATAAGATATACATGATGGAATTTTTGAGGGTTTACTTCTCTACTTAGGTCTCAGTTCCAACTTGGAATGCCATATACTTCCTCAAGGTATTTGTCGAGGGAAACGAGGTTAGGTTTGGGACCTTCGGATTTACTGGTTCAGGAAGGAGCGTAGGATACACCTTCGACCCATCTATAATTGGACTATCAAAGTACGTGTATTAAATAATCCGTATGCAATAGTAATAAATACTTATGGCTGGCGTAATAGTTCGCATCTTAGCAATGCCGTTATCAAAGGCCTTACAGCTGCTCTAATTCTGCACCCGATAGGTATGTATCGCTCACTTCTTTCACAGATTATATCGCAATTAATCCCTCGTCTAGCTGCTGCTTTAGCGGCTCTCGCGGTCTTGTTTGGTCTGTGCGGTGCTGCCTATGCTCGCGCAGGCACTATTTTTATGACATTAGTTACGACGATAGCCGCTTTAGTTACTCTCGTTGCATGGATCATTGACATGGTATGTTAAGATAATTTTAACCAAGTTATTTACGACTTAGCTCGTCAAATCAGGTTTTATGGTCAATCGCCAGAGATCGTATTCGGGATGATGGCCCTCCAGGCACAACCGCAGCTTATGGAAACGCCATCTGGCTAACGCTTGGAGCGTTCGTTGCCTTACTTTTGGCGTTCTGTGCTGGTGCTATAGGTAGCTGTGGACGTTACAGACGACCTCGCGATGGATATTATTGATGTGATAAATGAACGATAGTAATCAGTGTAAAAGTGGATGGACTAGTGGACTCTTGATCATTCGTGACACGTTACGCTACATAAATACATGTATTCTTAATGACGAAATTACATTTTATGCTTCTCTCTTTCACCCCCTTTTGCAGCAAAAGCAATGAGACGACACTAGTATTGTTTTAAGCCAATGTATGTGCATAACTAAAGCGCGGCATCAGTGAGTGTGGCCTACTTAAATAACGGGTGATGCGTCTCTATATTAAATAACAGAATGGAATGGAATGACAACGATAAATGAAAGAACTCGACGCTGGGGTATTATTAGCTAGTTGTGATTGAAAACATAAAAAGGAAAGGAGGTTAATCTCAAAAACCACCGAGGCACGATGCTTCCATCTCATCCTTTACTAATGCAAATATTCCGTTTGGTTTCCATCGTCCACGCTCATCCTCCTTCTGTTTTGAGTCTTTTCTCGATCGTTTCCTATGAGCAGAATATTGTTTATCTGAGTCTATCGAATTAAAACATGTCCCCTGTTCTCGTTCATTGGATCGTGACCTAGAACGGGATCTTGACCTTGACCCTGAACGAGAGCGAGATCGGTCACGAACTGGAGGGTGAGGTAAGAATTCCAGTAACATGCCGTCCATGACAGTCGCAATGTCACTAATGTACCCGTCCTCTTCCATTGAAGAGCCGCATAAAGCGAAACCATCGGAATCTTCAGACTCGGATGATGAAAGTATATGGTGCTCATTAAATAGGGATGGGAGGCGTGATGGCTCTAGGACCTGAACATTTTGCATAGTATGCGACACTTGTTCGTCGTAGTATATCTTCCCACTTCTTCTCGCGGGCAAGGTACAAACATTAGGAGCTACTGGCATGGGACGACGATTATACATCTTCTTCGAGTGCGTTAGATGGGTTGTGCAAAGAACGGCCGGCGGCGGAAAATGAACATGAACATGAGGGAATGATAGAGGTGGTGGCAACAACATTGACGTTGAATTATGGGCTGTTACACAAAGTGAATTCTTGAGACAGGATTTAGGAGTAACATGGACTGTTATTTTCGATTTCGACGGAGGAGATGACGAAGGCGAAAAAGAAAGCAACGATGACATCGTTGTAATTGCTTGTCGCGAAGTGTTATAGAGAGCTTGAATTAGACGGCATTGTTGTCTTGTTGATATAAAGGAGCAGGTAAGGTGGTGTGATTGTGGCTGGTAAAGAGAAAAGACGCCACACACAATTTTGATTCCGACTCGGCTGCCCCTTTTTCCGAAAACTGCTGTCACGCGTGACATATGTCAATTTGGAGGGACGCTGTAAAACGAATCGACGATAGACTGGTATTGCTTGCAACTGAAGGGGAATTACACAGTGGCATCTAATCAACAACCCCAACATCTAAATGGAGGACGTACGTAAATATACCGTATTTTGTTAGATATTATATACTATTTTGGCATTTTGTTTTCCTATATCCAAAACTTTTTCCGCGTTCCAAATTTCACAGGTAGTCTCATTAACTTCTTGCGCAGCTTTAGCGACCCATTCTGCTGTCCAAGGAATCATGGCTGTGTGAGATAATGGAAACTTGGCAGAGGCACCGGTTGTCGGTCTAGGTATATCGCGATATACATTTGATGGAATCATAAAAGGTGCATCCGTTTCTAGCAGAATACGTAAGGGCTTTGAAGAAGCGATGAAATCGCGAACTACGTTTGTAGTATTCGGGTTGGTCGCATACGTAATAACCCCTAAAAATAAGTTCGAGTTTAAGCATAAGCTCTCAGCTGTTTAATTTCTTCGTACCAGTGATGCCAATGTACAAACGTGGGAAGTGATCTAATAACCTACGGGCAAACTCTGGACTGTCCGTGAAGCAATGAATATGTATCTTTAGGTAAAACATTCATGCACCCTTCGAGGAGACACGGCAAGTCAAGCTCACAGGGTGATCCCGCGGAACCTCTGCTTTTAGAATAGCTTCTGTATCGGCTTCAGCCTCGCGGGTGTGAATGGTAAGGGGCTTCTTTAATTCAACAGCATGGCGGAGTTGTCGAGTGAAAACTTGTCTTTGAACCTCACGAGGGCTATTATCGTAATGATAGTCTAGACCCATCTCGCCCCATCCTACGCAACGGGGGTGTTGCATGGCACGTAAACTGTAACCTAAATGATTATGGAAAAGAAAAGAGAATGTGATGCGTACATTTCATTTTCTACTTCATCGTTGTAATTTTTAGCGTTATGCCTATTGATCAGGTGAATGCCACGGTTTGAGACATCAAGTTTTTCTTACGGATGTACTCCTTAAGATAGGTTTTAGAAATTGTTTTAGCTTGTATTAATATTAAAAAAACTCACCCATGACAAACCAATACTCAATACCACCCCACTTTTCTTTTCTGTCGTGGATATCCACCGCAGAGTCGGCAAACTCTTTCCAAAGTGGGATGACAGGCGCATCACACCACACGTCAACTATAGCTTCAACTTTGGGGTTCGAGGTCGAAGGATTATATACCCATTTCACAAAAGAAAAGACATTGTCCATCGCAGATTGAGGATAAGATTGTTTGAACTTTTCAAACGTGGAGAGGAGATGAGTGTGAGTATCGATGATTGGGGTTGACGAATCAGAAGAGCGAGTGTATATAATTGGAATGCGTAACTCATCAACAAAGGTTTGTTGTTTTCTTTTCGGCATTCTTGTGCGATTGACAAAGTGGATTCGTCTGCGGAACTGGCTTGCTTGTGGCAGAAGCTTGGTGGACATATCGTGACCTTTTCCGGTCACGCCTTAATGACTATCATACTAACTTTTCCTAGCCCACGGCTATAAGTCAAAGATTTGTGGATTTGATGTTCAAAATAATCGAATATCTATTTTAGTGAATTTTCTTCGTTTAAGACTGCTGAACGCTCTGCTGAGTTGACTAAACGTCTAACGTGGAGAGGTCAAAATTGTCACGTGATCTTTCCAAGCTTGTGACGTAACACCTTTGCTTTTCCCTGATTATTAATTTTGGTCTTTCCCTTCATCTACCCGTGGCGTCGTTGTAAATTTGACGTTTTCTTTTGTGCTTAAACACTTAAACATGTCATCAAGAGAACCAATGTGGTATTGTCATGAAGTAAATGCCATATATCATTCGGTCCGTTTTCGTATTCATTAATTCAAATAACTAGTGTCATGCAGAAATGAGGCCCCTAATGGTAGTCTTCTCTGACTCGTCTCATTCGACTACCCCATGTTTATCCATCTTCTAGACACCCGATCCTCATTGCGCTTCATGTAACGGCACATTTGTTGAGATGGTACCTGGCTTAATTAGTCCCACCACCACAACGTAATTGACACACAGACAGGTCGACAACGAAGCAGACGATCCCCGTCGAAATGCCATACCCTTTGCCGTCCGATCGCAAACTCAAGATGATGGCGATGGTCCGAGAGTGGGGGGAGTTCCATCACTAATGGACCTTCTAAACTCGGTCCTTCGACCTCCAGCCAACAATACGGACGCTGACGATGATGGTACTTTCCGAACATATAGCGTTACACTTAATGGCCCTGGTGGATCAAGGACAGTACGGTTTGGTGGGACCAATACCCTTTCAGGTGATGCTGAAGAGCCACATCGAGCTGGGCTGCCGCGGCTATCCGAGTGTGTTATATCTGAGATTCAAGCATTGAGCCCACTGGGTTAACTCGGACAATAGATTCATGGCAGCATCCAATCAAACAGGTGAAGGTGGTCAAACAGGAACACGAGTACCCGTTCCAATGTTAGCGACATATCTGCTTTCAAGTCTCCTGGGTGCAGGCAATCCTGGTTTGCGAGAGTTCGGGAGGTTTGGAGATTACGCAATGAACGAAGAAGGTTTGTCAATCTAAAACACTGTCATACCGCCGAAATGTAAATTGTGTATAGCACTTCAAGCCATTCTCAATGAATTAATGGCCGCTGGCGGTCATCCTCCGACGGACCCGCCAGCCTCTGAAGAAGTCATTGAGCAACTACCTAGAGTTGTATTTGAAACCGGCAGTAAGCCCCTGCTTTGAATCACCACTTGGGCTGTTCCGACAATTGGCTTCAATGTAGATCCTTTGTTTGACGAGTCGTGTTCGATTTGCCATGAGCCATTTAATCCAGCTTTAGCCGCTTCTTTAGATGATGGCGCTGAAAATCTTCCAGCGTCGAGTGCTACCACTAGTACATCATCAAAAAAAGACGCACCTTCTTTTACAGCGGCCGCCGAGGACTCGCCGGCAAATCTTGTCGGCATATCACTTCCGTGCAAACATACTTTTCATGAAAACTGCATAATTCCTTGGTTGAAGCTAAAAAGTTCTTGCCCCGTTTGTCGGTGAGTGTTGAAATCTTCGGAAAGTTTGGCTTTTATAAAGGGGGCAATCCTTCGTTTTTGGTTTCTAGGACATCTGTCTTACCAGAGAATTATGAACAGGATCATGATGATGATTCACAGGCTCATTCGGATGACGATCATTCAGATGAGTCTAATGAAGAAACAACCCAAAATCCACACATTCCAGGAAGTTGGGACGAGCTCGATTGATTCATTACTCTATTGCACATATGCCATATCATTGTTCTGTTGGATGATTGCTTTCAATGCTTTTCGCTCCTTTTTCGAAATTGATAACCAATCAAGTTTATTGTACAGTATACCTTAAATATCTGTAGATTTTATATTCATGGAGGAGGTATTACAAGAAATACAAAGGAGTGTTACAGAGACAAGCAATTGGCCGATTGTAAGGAAGTGAAAACAAAATGAAAGTACGGGTGAGACTGGTTCAGACAACTAGGAATACGAAAACAAAGAAAGACGTCAAGATATTTGGGTAAAGGAGCAAGTGGAGTAAGGAACGCGAGAATACAATGTACACTAGCACCAATGTACAAAGTGGTATAAATAGAAGGATAGGAGGTGGACGTTGTTACAATCATGCAAAAAAATAGTTATGAAATAGAAGAACAAAAGTTGTTTTTTTCTAGAACAAACTGCCCCAGAGATAACCAATATGAACAGGTTAGATCGGATGAAATAGGCGGGGCTCAAGAGCCGCAAACACGTTGAGAATTACCCCGGCTCGGGGCGTCACGCGAACGGAAATAAACAACGGTGTCGGGATAATTTGAAGAAGGCTTAGAGGTTTGACAAGAATGAGAGGAGGGTCTGTAGAACATTAAATGAGGTGAGGATTCAGAAGTTTTAAGAGGACGACGTGTATTGGAGTGGCTGTCATGAAAACGTGGAAGCTCATACTTTGAAGGAGATCTTGGCTTCTGACGAGGGCTGTTCATTACTAAAGGTGCATTCGTAGCTCGGGTTCCGATATCGATTTTGTGAGAAGGAGCTTTTTGTATTGCGTCAAGCTCGGATTTTAAGGAAGCTAAAATACGAAAAAGACGTGAACAAGTCAATAAGCTAAGAAATAACCGAAAGCGTACCCATCCCTAGGTTGTGCATTGTAGCACGAGCTGAATCAATGCCTTGCTCAGGCTTTGAATTAGTTGCGTTCGGTTGCGTAGCCTCCCAGGCGTCCTTTGTTCCACCGAGGTCTACTTGAACTTGCCCAGAACGAGATTCAATCCTTTCACTGGTGGTCCGATAATCGGCTTGAGGGGAGCAAGGTATGCAGTCTAAATATTCTGAAGTATCCGACTCAATATCCGACTCTGAGCTCAAGCTCAAGTCGTGAGTGTCATTGTCAGCGTCGTCGTCCGAATCACACTCTCGTGAGACATCCTCACGGGACGTTTCATCGTCATTTCCCGCAACGCTCGACCTTGCTGTATTCATAACTGTTTTGTGCGGTTGATTGCTCGCGAGAAGCTGAAAACTGTCGTATAAGGAGTTGTGTGGGATATTAAGAGGAGCTGGGCGGTGCTTGGGTGAAACACGACCAGAACGTGAAGGGGGTTTCTCGACCCCGGGAATAGTGTAAGCCTCCGAAAGGAAGACGCCACTATCATGCACAGGGGAGTGCCTCAAGATAGGGCTGCCGGCTAGAACACTTGATTGGGAGCCAGGGGAGTTTCCGAAAACATTCGCCACTAGGGCATCAGGCGGAGCAAGTTTCTGTGAACGATCATTAGAGTATGACGAACTTTTCGCCGAGTAAACAGAGGAGGCAGTAGATGAGATGTGAGCATGCTCTTGCATTGGGACAGACTGTCGAGATTCTAGTGAATCATGGCTTTCCGGTCCATTAATAAAACTAGGCGACGGGGGGGTCTGTAGGGCTGTAGAATGATTTTTCAAGGAAGCTGGCTCTGAATTGTACTCGGGGGAGTGAGAGAATGGAAATGAGTACTGAGAGGATTTCTCGAAAGAAGACGCGGTAGGTGTTGCAGCGAATGGATCGGATTCGTAGAAAAGGTTATCTGGCTGCGGCTCCTGAAAGCATTTTATGGGGGCGGCATGAATGAATGATGGAGGTCTAGGTATGCCGTCCGGAGGCAACTGCCCATAAATTCGAACAGGGTAATCGGTATAACCTGAAGTTTGACCTTTTGCGCACTCTTTGCTTTTATGGCGTCGTTGACGGGAGCGCGATTCACGTTTGAGCTTCTCCGCGTTCTTGGGGCGCGATCGCTCGGCGAAAAATGTTTTGAGCGTGCCCCAAGAAGGCGTTTCTTCACAAAGGTGTTGCGTAGTAAGGGGTTGTGATGATTTCTTGCGTATGTGCATATGTGAAAGGAATAAAGTGGACATGGTTGAAGAAACACGTGTGGAAATGGTTCTTTTAAATATAAAAATATTTTACCAAGTGTCCATAAGTTGTAGTTTTAGTTTTGGGTCGATTGCGATGTCCATGTGTATATTCTGGGCAGTGTGAAAGCGGAAGCGTGAAGCCCGTCAGTCCATCCGTCCCCATAGCGTTCATACATGGACAGGATAATTAGAATTGGGCAAGGATGTTGTCATAATGTATAATAAACCGAGTGAATGAAGACCATTGTCATAGAGTATGTATGCCGCCAATGGTGGTCACCACATGCTATATTCCAGCTGAGCTTGTTAATAATGTCAGGATTATTAATAGGACTTTCGGCAGGACATACGTCTTCGTACGTTCGCTCAATTGACAGCGCATTTGTTGTTCAATGGGAGCAGGTCTCTTTTGTTAATCGTCATGGAAGTACCCTGCTTCGTGATCTGGAATTAGTTAACACCTGACTTGCCAGACGTTCCGATGTTGCAAAGCGCTTGCAGACCCACCATGCCGAGGGAGAGCCAAGCCGGGAAGACCAAGAAGATCACCAAACAAGATCTGTATACAACATTAACACTGTAGGAAATCTTAGTTTACTTGCGTCTAGTTTTATATTTACTGCCAAGATTTTAATTGATGCTTGAAAACGTCGACAAGATCACTGGCAGGACCACATATGTCCATTGGGAAAATTGTTTTGTTTGCTAATCACTATCAAACGTTTTCAAACTCCGACAGGAAGGCCACACGATCACCAAACCTACAGCGAACGATGAGAGAGTCAAACTTTGCATTTCCTGCGCAAAACAGGGCATGTGTCTGCATCTCATCCCAGTTATATGACAGACGAGGTTTCTATTTTTTTTTCCTATTCCTCGATCGGCGTTTTTCTTAGCCATTAATTCACAGCATTGGATACCTCGTCGCCTCTGCCACTCTTCAACTCTTTAAGCCATCTGACGACTTTGAGTTCTACTTCACCTCGTATTAGGGAAATTTTAGTCATGGATGGTGGTCTGGAACGCCTTATACGCATCTTACGAGATTTCTGTTCCAATCCACCTCTTCCCGAACCACCGACCCAATTTTACGGACTCCTCACGCCCTCCTCCTCCAATACGTTGCATTCTAACTCAAACGCACCCACTGGGCCCCCTATTCATGATCCTCGACGACCATTCGATCGCGCTGCAGCGTATCGATTCAGCCTTGCCCTACAGTGTATCGTCAATATTGGCGTTAGGGGTTCAGAACCTATTCGAGCCCGAGTCGTGCAGGCTGGCGCCCTAGATGTTATTGGCTGCATCCTTGAAGCCTGGTTAACTAGTCGTGGCTTCGCAATTCTTCCCAGCTCAAGTGCGAGTGGTCTTCCCAGGGAGAGTCGAGAAGTCAGACACGCTAGGCGGATGGCTCTAGTAGCCCAAGAAGAGGCTAGACATGCAATACCTGTCTCTTTGTCATTACCACCTTTACCTCGTGGGAGCACCTGGTTAGACGACGAAGTTCCTAACACTGCTCGACCACTTCCGATTTTCCCGCAACGAACGATTTCAGCGAGACCTCCTGATACCAGAGTACCTAATGAACCGAATCCAGCAGGCAATACGCGTTCTCGTAGCAATGATTCAAGTCCTCTCCGCAATAGTAGATCTTCGTCTGTCGCGAATGATAATGCCACCTCTTCTGCCGATGAACAAACCCGTGCTGGACGCTCTACCTCGAATGGCCGCACAGATACTGAAGCAGAGAGTGACGCCGATGTTGAAATGGAAGATGCAGACCGTAATGATGCTTCGCAGTCTGCTTCCATTATACAACCTCCGCCGCAAGTGGATGTTGGCATGGCTATTCTAGAGCCTGGGCTTGGGCTGAATATGGACCTCCTAATGGGTGTCGGGGTCGGTGTCGGGGTCGGTGTCGGTGTAAATGTCGATCCTGAAGGAATTGCCGTAGACATTAATGGTAGAGAGCTGGGAATTGGTGCTAGGGAATTGGTATTACAACAGCAACAGCAGCAGCAGCAGCAGCAACAGTTAGAACAACAGCAAGTCAGGGAACGTGATCGTGAACACGAACGACCATCAGAACGATCTGAAGATCTTACACCTCGAGCACCGTTGGCAGCTTTGCCTGATGCTGGTCCTCATCTCATACCCCCGAGACAACCAACCGTCGCCAACCTCCACCAACGTACCCACATCAATCCTACTCCGAGACCATTCATTCCTCCGCCACATCCACGAACACACATGAATATGATTCCAGGTATACCCTCGTCACACACGTCGTCATCGATGGCCCGACATGATGCAGGGCCTTATAAAGAAGAAGATGTCTTATTATCATTGCAGCTATTAGCCTATCTAAGCAAATACCCTCATGTTAGGCAGGCGTTTTATAAACCGCGAGAGGTCTTCAACCCTGTACTCAAAGTGCGTGTTTTTTATTCTACCTGGACCACACTTTAACTGTCTAATTAGACCATGCAACCCAATGCTAGTGCCGCTCCACCACATACCAAAGGATCCGAGTCGGTAGCATCCATGCCCAATGCAAGTTTCTTCAAAGCCTTCACCGGGAGAAAAGACAAAAGGCCTGCCAGTGCAAGTACACCCACGGGACAATTGGATTCACTTGCTACGGACTATCCAAATCCTCCTCAAATATTCAATCCACCTTCAAGATCCACTCCGTCTCTTTTACAGTCAACTAACATTTTTTCTCTGGTTGAGCGCTTCACCTTTCGACCCTCTGCCTCTGAATCGCATCTACCCAATCCACCCCCTGTTCTTCCTGACGAAATTCAGTATTGGGCCGGTGTTGTCATGCGAAACGCGTGTCGGAAAGACGATTCTCGGGGTGGTATCCGGCAGTGCGCCAATGTCCAGTGTGGAAAATGGGAGAAATTTCCACGTGAATTTGCAAAATGTCGACGATGTAGGAAAGCCAAGTATTGTGGAAAAGAGTGTCAAAGTCGGGCGTGGAGTGAAGGTCATAGGTTTTGGTGCTGTGTCAAAGAAGAGGAACCGGATGGAATTAACACTTCAGTTATTGGTATACCTGTTCTGTCCGTCGGCACGGGTCAACGAGAACGAGAAAGAGAACGAGAGCGAGATGAAACACGGAATATCATTGATCCCGCGGCAACTACTAATCTTACCCTTCTCGGTCAGATGCGACGCGGTGGCTTAGGGGGTACAGTATTGGATATGTTGCCATCCCATACTGCAGAGTCGGGTGCTAACGTCGAAAATCAAGCCCTTAATACTCCCACCCAAAGCCGCCCCAGCGGTGCCGATGTGGCAATGCAATCAGAACGGGCGTACCCAGTCATAACGACATCGCCGCCATCCACTAGCAGCCGAGTAACCTCTCAGTCAGAAGCTTCGACCTCTTCTCAGAATAGATGGTCTGACAGCACCTCGCTGCAGCTACAGCAGTCGGACCCGATAGCATCCAACGCACAAGCTGGGAATGCTACAGCTGAGGCAATTGATACCATGTCGGTATTTCATGCGCCGTACTTAAATCTACGTGCTCGGACTGGCGATTTCAATACTTTAACCGGTGACGACACTTCAATAACTGAGATCGTCGGCCGTTCGCTTTCCACTACGGATTTACCTAGCATTGTGCGGGGTTTCGCTGTTTCAGGGCCTGATAGTAGGACAGTCACTGAATTGCTGGATGAGGTGATAGAATGATGTGAGTATTCTATTCGTGCATGACTTAGTTCGCTGTCGGTCTTACACTTCACTTGGTGTCTAGCTGGCGCATTTGGTCATCTGGCTCGGGAGTACTCTCACTTGCGAGCGGTCCCGTGACTGTTTTGGCTTTGCATGATTTTAATTTTACTATAGCACCGTACTCTTCTCTTATATCTGTTTGTTATCACTTTGCATTGCTCTCATATGAATAGATTTGTAGTATTACTCAAGGGACGCAACCCTTAGTAGTCATCTATGATTTAGCTAGAGCGAGGAACACGGTCATCTCGGCGCGAAAACAGTGCTTCATTTGTGTATATCAAAAAAAAAAACAATTATGTACATACCGACTATGTTTGATAAAAAGTCCAATATTTTTGCACTTTTCATGTCCTTGGCTGCTTTTCGTTATTGTATGATTGGTGGGCATGCCCATAGTAAACGTTGCCTAATAGGAGTGTGTTAGGATTCTCAGGGATGTCTAGAAAAGCTAAGCGCGCTAATGCCGCCAGGCTCAAGCACGTCTTGGGTATACATAACTATCGCCTGGATACGAATAAGTAGTTACCTAGAAGTTGCCAGTGTACAACAAGGTCTGCCAGCACGGCGAAAGAGCAGCGGAGCTTCAATTGTCATCAAATTTTCAGAGTATTTTGCACACCATCACCTTGACTACAGATTCGTTCTTTGTCGAGGACATTGCTAACCATAGGTTTAAACTATTTAATAAATGTAAAGTGGGCTTCGCCTGTGATATAAGGTAACTACCATGAATGAGCAGCTAATCGAATAATTTACAACTGTATTCACAGATTATTTGGGTTCATTTTCGTCATTCTACTTGTCATCTCTAATGCAATAATGTGGTCACTCCATACTGTAACAAAGAACGAGCCTGAGGAATCAAAGGGTGCTAGCATGTCTTCCAGAGAGAAATTATCGACCTAGTCACGGACGTTCCTTTTGTAGTCGGAATTTTTGGGTATGCAAAGCCAGTGAATTTTTCCATCTAGTTATTGACTTTGCCAGTTTATGTTTTTCATTATGGGGTGTTTACTTCCCTTGTGCGTTATGACACGTTTTTGACCAAGGTTTCTCTTAACGACAAAGTTGTTTACACCCGGGTCTTCGCCATACTGCATGACATATCTCCGGGTTAAGCATTTTACTCGGTATGTCCCCTCAATCCGTGTGAAAGAAACCGCATCATTGTTCATTAAATATCGATCCTCAACTTATCAGGTGGTGTGGGGCGAATTGTACCCGGTTATTTCGCTGATACGTATGGTACCGGTCCAGTTAACGGTATTCCCTGTTACCTTGACTCTTTTACGCATAACTATTTAGTCGTTATCCCACTTATCCTTCTCTGTGAAGGTTTGATTTTTAGCATGATCCTCGCAAAGTCTGTGATTGATTACATTCACCATATTATACGGTTTTTTCCATGGGGCTTGTAAGAGTTTCTGCCTTATCAGTCAAGTAATCACCCTTATTATTTTTATTTGTGTGTCAGTTTCTTCTGTCGCCTTAGCTGCCTCATCATCCTATATTGACCGCGATTCTGCTGACTGCGGGTTTAGTCATTCACTGCCTAATGTATTTTTCTTAGTCTCCGAATTGGGTTCACTTTAAGCGTGGAAAGCTTTTTCCTTCTAGTCGCCAACCCAGTAGCGGGTGTAGTATTACATTCCCCACGCTATGACTGGGGGAAAGCCATATTCGTTTCAGGGGTAAGCGTTCTAATAAGTCTTTCAATCATGTCCTAACACACAGGTTGGTTTTTTAGGCGTTCATCTTGTCAGGCGCTCTTAGTTATTGTTTCTCGACAGCTCCTAGTTCGAGGGGGGAACACCTGGCAAGTTTAAAACACATTAAAAACAACTAAAATCTTTGTGTTGTTTACACGCTTAATTGCAAAATCCCTATAATACGGTCTTTACAATAAATCTCTCTCTCGAGCTGAACTGAATCTCCACGACGATGTGACGTCCCACTAGATCTCACTAGAGACCCTTGCTTACGGAACGTAGCAAACTAATTAAGGAATTCAATTCCGAAGGTAGCTAGATCATAGTAGTCGCATAAACCACATGAGGAAGAAGCGATAAAAAATATCATTCCTCATCAGCCTCGTCCATATAACGATCAAGCCCTAATACGGGAACATCAGGTCTTGCCCGGCGGAATCGCTTTATACGACCAAGTAGACCTCCAACCACAGTCCATGCTCCAGGATCCCTCACGTGAACTTCAACTCTCTCTAGAAATTGAACGGGAAATGTGGTAGTACGGTACCGCAAATCTTCGGGGGCGCTCCTTCGCTCAACTAATTCCAAGAAATCCATACTGGCAGCCGAATCGTAGATAAACTTCAAGCGTTGCAGCTTTGGGCAGAGCCACTCCTCTGGCTGGGAACCCCGATCTGGGATGAGGGCTCTCAAAATAACCTTGGAAGATAATTTCATCCTTGAAACGTTTTCGCAAAGTTTAAGTATTTGGATGGCTTCATCTATCGAGAAATCGACGGATTTCATGGTTAGACGTTGAAGAGAATGGTGACAATTAGAAATGACATTGTAAATGGCATTGAAGACTGAGAAGCCATCCACCCATCGATAACCATCTATTTGGAGATATTCCAATTTTGGAGAAAATAAGGTGAGAAGAAAATCAAGATCCTTCCGGTGACATTTTTGTGGTAGATAAACCTTGAGTCGACGGAGATGCGACCATGTGATCGTGTCAAAATCTCCTGTTCGGTCTTGCTCGTCGGCGGTATCCGAGTAGCTGAGATATACCATATGAATGTGGACTAACTCGAGTGAAGTACATGTGGTGAAAAATTTCCGCCATATTCGGTAGGGGATTACGTCATGAGGGATGGTGGTGGCTGTCATACGAAAGTCTCGCAATTGTGGTAACGGAAAGCGAATGGCGGATATAATGAATGGCGAATTTAAAAGCTCGAGCGTCTTAAGACAGGGGAGCTCCCAGATGTTCTCCTGCGTTTTTAGACCGTCAAATGGCCGATTGGTGCACTTGAGAACCAGCGTTTGCAGGGACGACCACCTTGACGGCTTCGAAATAGGCAGTCTGGACACGAGGTAACCCCCACGATAGTCCACAATGCATAGCCTTTTACATTCGACCAAGCGGTCGCCAATTTGAGATTCTGGTTGCGGCTCCTCATCTCCAAGAATTATTGGTCTCCCCGTGGCACGAATCGACAAGTCCAACGGGAGATGGCCGGACCGTTCCAGCCACGTAGCAAGTGGGACATTTTCACTGCTGTCTGCATGGTGCGGAATGGTGATTTGTGTCCAGAGCCTCGGACAGGTCTTGGCCAAGTCGCTCCAATGGCGACAGATGTGAGTCAAGAGCAGAGGGGTACGTTCGCCGGAAAACGAGGGGGCGTCCTCGAGGCAATATTCAAATATTTCAGCGAGTACTTCGGGGACGCGAACTAACTTGCGAACTGGCGCGACCAAGGCTCGTCGAAGGAACAGTTCTCTCTCAATACGCCTCTCTTCCTCTTTAAGAACTTGCATTTGGGCTTGTAAATCGGTTAATTTGGAGTTAATATCATTCATGCTGATTTCGAATGTCGAGATAGAATTCCTAATTTTTGAATATTCGGTATTATCTGGGACGTAGTCACTTCGAAGAGTTGATAGCGTCTCGTCATCTGCTGTGAGCATCCTATCAAAAACGCAGGGAAACAACTAATTCAGAACGAAGCAAGTGCGTTAAGGTGAGACTGACTAGTACTGACTTTAAATTGGAGTGCTCAATGATGTTGGTTGATGTCAATTGCGAAGTTGGATGATAAAAACACGCCACGGACGCGTGCCTGCGTTGTGAGCTTTATGATCATACCCGCCTCGTGGGGCTGACGAAACGGCCAAAGATCTTACGTATATTAATAAATAAGGATAAACCTCCGGGTGTCGATCTCGAGATCTGTCTTAGCCGCGGGCTCTCATAAACGGAAATACTAAGCTTTAGTGATGACAGAAAGGATATTGATCGACTACCAGAGTTCCAGTAAATTGCCTTGAAGATAACCTTGTAGTTTCTTGTAACAGCTTAAACTTGATCTATCCCACGGGCTTGTACTAAAAAGAATGCATAATGATATTATGGAAACATGTATATTTACATACACATGTCACTTGAAAGACGTTTCTTTTTTAGGCATTAATCGCAGCTGAGTTACTACGTATTACGACTTGTAGTTACTTAGGTCAGGGAATCAAATTAAATAGCGTAAAATGGCAACCCTAAGACCAAGAATTCATCGGCCATTGATAAATACTCATATTTGGCATAATTATGTAAAGTCTCTTCAAAATGAATTTTTTGAGTACAAATGATCATAATATAATAGCAAACAGCTCCGAAATTTAAGTCAGCATGAAAGACGACAATTCCGATCGAGCAGCTTCAAGCCGTTGTTTCGTCGCGAGCAACTCCTTTCGTCGAGAAGCAATATCAGGCGAATCCTGGAGCCACATAACACATCTTTCGGGAGACCGAATGTCGAGGCCGGTGATCAAGGCACTGCGAATTGACCTCTCGAGGCCACGGACAAATTCGACATCCACTTCTAGAGCAACGAGGTCGATAAACCGACGAAATGCAACTGAAAAGTTTTTTTTTTTAAAAAAAAAAATTCATCAAAAAAACACAATGGAAAAACGAGACAGACCTTGGAAGTACGCTCTGACAGACGCCATGATGTCTAATGCTGGTTCACACTCGTCTTCCGGCAGTAGACGATGGAGATCCGCGGGTGTACATGGTAGCCCGAGTTTTTGCAGCGTCTCAACAAGTGTGGTGAGATCCTTGCTGTGGCCTTCATGGGCCCCTTGTTGCGTTGTGCCGTCCAGCTCGGGTTCTGGTGACCCTGTCCCCGCGAGCCGTCGGACAACTAGATCCTGTCCCCGCGACCTTCTTCGTATCTCTTTATAGTGCTGAAGAAACTTATCCTTGTACTCTTTCAAATATGTATGGTTCAAAGTAAACGGAAGTCCTTCCACGTTGAAAAGGTTATACAGACGCTGAATGGTTCGGTTTCGTAGTGTACGGAGTTCATCCCGTATAATGGATCTGTTTCGCAATAAAAACAAGTCAGATAAGAACAATACATTAAACACATGGCTTACAAGACACGTGTATGAAGCCCAGTATGCGCATGGGCGGCGAAACATTCGTCTACAATTACCTTTACATGTTCACTCAGTAAGTAATGAACTGTGTCGAAATATTCCGCCATAGGTTTCCGCCATGCTCTGAGCGCAACTCTAATGAGCTCCTCCTTTATAATGTACGTCGGATAATCGCCTGGCAATTCTCGGGTGACAGACCTACACATAAAATGAGAGCAAGTGCCCAAGTTCAACGAAACAAAACTTAAATTAAAGAAGAAAACACAGACTGTTCTATAATTTCCATAATTTCGTCAAGATACATCACCCTCCCAACGCGATCATCAAAAGGGTGTTGTTCATCGTTCACTAAGAACATGGGCTCCGCTACCCATGTCATCGGAACACCAATAGCTGAGAATCCAGAGATAGAAGCCACACCAGTTCTTAAAGACGTGCTGGGTGAAGTAGGTGGTGTGTCTCTTTTGGACCAAGGACAGAACTTCGGGGCGGTTCGAACCACTGACGATCGAAGCTTTATCTGCGCCATTCGGATATTTTGCATAAGCGTACGGGATGCGCTGCCGTCAAATCTGAGACTCGGTGCGCCACGAATGTCTCGAGATAAGACTTTCGAAAATTCAAATACTAAATCCACAAGCTCTGCACAAGGATCCTCGTATCTTGCCATTGGCAGGTTACCCAGTCTACGATTGATGTCTTCAAGCGTTTTGTCCAACTCTTTTTCGAATTCTGGCAGCCTAGAAAATATTTCTCGTAAAAGAATTCCCGTTGACAATGGAAAATGCTTACCTTAGCGCAATAAACCTGGACAATAGTCTACTTAAGAATCTAATCAAGTTTAACGACCCAAGTCGCACACGGAACTGCTCATCCAGAGATCTCCACGGTTCATTATTGGAAAAGAAAACCTCCTCTCGTGCACGGGCCTCTTCCCAGGAAATTTTTTCTTGTCTCAGCTCAATCGGATCGGGTTGTTTAACACAAAACCACCCATTTGCCAGACGGTTTTCCTCGTTCCGTAGCACAGCTGCCCACTTGTCGCCTGTGGTGTTTTCGATTCGATCAGGTTTAGTTAGTACGCCTAGGAATGTCAAAAAAGAGTCAATTTTCAAACACATTTCAAGTTGTCAGCTCTTACCAATAATTCGTTGCCCCGTTGGATCAGCTTCAAGGGCCAGACGACCAGCGCCTTGATTTTCGAAATCGGCTACGAATTGCAAAAGTGATTATTGGTCGCAGTCAAACGGGGCTGAAGTAGACGCTCACTCTCGCAAGAAACGACAAGCAAAATGAGACAGCTTGGCCTAGAGATGTAACCCTTTACCAGTTCGCGTACAAGTTCGATATCTTTAACGTTTCCACCCTCACGGATATTAGCAATGACACCTGTTAGCAGTTTAAAATAAGGGTTTTCCAAGATTGGTAAGAAAGTTGCACATACCAGGCAAATCATAAAAATACAAATCGGGAACATCGGGTCCTGTGATGTGCATGCATACACAATTACTCGTGAATGACAGTGCGGGGGGATCAGAGATATTGAGATCCTGGTCATTCAAGAAGAGTTTGTAGTCTAAAGTAGGGCGTAGTAGTGCTCTTTGAGCCCGACGAAGCACACCCTCAACTTCTGATGAGTTAGTAATGATAGGTCCAAATTGACGTTCCATGACTATATCAAGTGGTGCTCCAGTCACGGCATCTCGTTCGAGACGGAGGAAGATTCGGCAAGACCAGGTTTTTGCAGAGTACTCCAAGCGGCATTCTAGTGGGCACCTGTGAAAAGTTAGTGATATTCATAAAACGAGGATGCCACAGACCTTGTGCAGGCACCCGCGTCTCGAGGAAGGGTTATCTAAAATACGGCATAAATAAGCTCTGCATTGTAATATCGCGATTTATATAATTACATACACCAGACATGGACTCGATAAGGGATGACTTGCCCACGCTCTGGGAGCCGATTACGACGATTTGAGGGAGATCTAAATCATTTTGAACACTATAATATAATTTATCCATCGATAAGTAAATGAAGAGGTGAGGAAAATGATAACTAACCCGGTGCTATGCAACCTGCTCAATATATCTAGCAAGTTTCTCCGTTGACGAGCGTAAGACGATTCAGAAGAGAAAGTCTTTTCATTAACAACGGAATTATTCGAAAACTGTCTCAGTCTCCCAATTTGACCATTCATATACGCGGGAAAATGAGACGGGTTACTAGTACTGGATTCCATTGTGGAAGGAACTAACAATGACTCAAGATTAATAATCGAATCTAAGAGAAACCCGCAAAAGAAGAGCAAGATGGAATAGTAAGAACAGGACATACAGTCGCCTTGTGATGAAGAAAACCGATTATGTGTCTCACGTAGGATGAAATCCTTGAGTCCGTCAACAGCCACGGGTAATGGCGGGAGAGCAGTTGTCGTAGTATGTGGTGTTGATAGCTCAGAAGCATCAGCTAAAGACGGAACTGCCCCGATTGTCCCGACTTCACTGAAAACTTCCGTCGGAGATCTCGAGCCGTCACCGTCTGGAGTTGAAAATGAAGCCGCAGGCGGAGAAGGAGTATGCGAGTACTGACGTGGGCGAATGAAATTTTGGAGTTGAGCTGGACCCAGACCAGTTGTTGAGAACGAGCTAGACGATGATGATACTAATCCAGACCCCAAGGGACCAGTTGTCGTTGGTGGTGGTGTATTTTTGGCAAGAAGAGGAGGTGTACGCGTGCTGAAACTGGAATTCCGAGAAGGGAGGGGAATAGGCCGTCCGGGAAGCGTGTTTATATCGGTTTGTGGAGATGGAAGATATGAAGGCACGCTAGACAATGCTGTAACATCATCCAGACCACCTGGTGTCATAGATATAAACGTTCCATGTGGAGACGGCGTTTCGACAAGCCTGTGTTGGATATTATTCCCGTTTGAAGTAGACGCGATATTAAATAAGAGACCATCAATTGTACGAGACGTTGGAGATATAACTGACTCGTCTCCTTTTTGGTTCGGAGACGTCGGAGGTGCAGAGCTGTTGTTGTTGTTGTTGTTGTTATTTTCGCTATGTTTCCTACTGCGTTTGAAAGGCGGCGAGCGCAAACTTTCTGGTTCGCCGTTTGGAACTGTAACTGCCGGACCAAAGCGCATAGGCACGACTGTCTGTTGAGAGCGAGGAGAAGTAATCGAAGCTGCAGAGGGCGAGATAGGACGTTGAGGATCAAGGGTATCCTCACTGGCTTTAGGGCGTAGTTTAGACATGACAGTGATATAAAAGCTGGAACTTAATGGGTGGTGATATTTGTATGGAAACGCGCGTTCCCTCTCGTGTAGTGCTATTGTTGCGTCCAGTCGAGGCCAAGAGGGTGTGGGAGGAAGAGGTGGTGATTATTGGAAACTGTTGTAAGACGTGCATGTGCGAGCAACTTATAATGAATTTCTCGTTGAGGACAACGAGGATCGTGCAGGCTTTTCATGTCCGAAAGCGTTAGGTATGGTTGTTCGAAATCAGTTATCCTTTGCGGGCCTCGTGTCAGCCTGCAGACATACAGCACTGTGAGACTTGAAAAAAAAAGAGAGAGATGACATCGATTTCATGCCCACATTACAGCTGCACATCCGCTTGGTCTCGAAGGAAAAGGAGAAGATTAGAAGCTCGAGAAGTGTTGAAGTGTTGAAGATCAGAAGATGTCAGAACTTGACCGAAATCAACTGGAAAGCCATAACCCACGTGCATCATTTGATTTTCATTTACAAGATTGTGAAAAGTGGCAGGTCGGCGTCGTTTTCGAATTCAAATATTCAAGTATTCATGCAATATTCTTCCGGATTTCATTCCGCGCGCTCGGTAATTGTGGCAGTAGTGGTCGACGTGAAGACCATTAGGGTACATCTAGAACGGACAAGAGCTAAACAACAAAAAAAGTATGGATCCACTTTGCTAAGCCATTGACACCGCCTTAAACCTTGATAGTTTTTTTAAAACGCGGCAGTGGCGACTCACGAATGTCGGAAATTAGCCGTGGGACTCGGAGAAGCACGGAGCTCCTCGGTGCTTGCCGAGTTGGGTGCGATGCGATGACGACGACGATGACATTATTGAATATTGAGTACTGTATTGAGTGTCTCCAATGGCGTGTTATGGTACAAAAAGAACTCGGAGAGAGCTCGCCACTAGTACTCTTCCCTCTCACAACTAGTATCCGACCGACAAGAAGATCCTCCAAACGTTGACTCCTATACCCCATCAAGCATAATCTCGATGTCTTCGGCTTTTGCTCAGAAGGTAATACATACCGCCCAGCATGAGCAGAACTGGCGCGGCTAACCTGGCTCTTTGGTTCTGTTTATATATCATCATTAGGTTGGCTTAAAATTATTCAAACAACATATCAGAAACTACGAGCCAGCTGATCCCCTGTATGAAACGTACGTTGATAAGAAGGGAAGAACCAAAAGGCGAAGGGTATGGATTTACTTGGTAGTCACTATTATCGCATCGGACGGACTAACTCCCAGGCTCCTCTAGAGGGAAATACCATCGGGATTATCGAAAAGAGACGCTAAGATTTTGAAGAAAATACAAGGTAGAGCGCATTACCTCGACAAAGGATTTAATATATGTGGCATGCGATTCGGTTGGACTTTTCTAATTGGTTTGTTATCTATTTGAGAAATGCGATTTTTTTACTTACTTAGCGATAGGAATTGTTCCGTTTGCTGGTGACGTTGTGGATGCGTTGCTCAATTATCATCTCGTTATCAAAAAGGCCCGTCAAGCTGAGTAAGTTTCGTTGATAGGCTCACAAAGCCACTGTTGATCTAACATAGAATACCTGATTGGCTACTTCAACGAATGTTATTAAACAGTGCTATCGCTATTTGTGTCGGGTACGCTTTTTTTATATCTTTTCCATCATATCCTTACCCATATCGCCTGTAGACTGGTTCCCATTGTTGGAGATATAGGGATGGCCAGTTTCAAGCCTAACTCCAGAAACGCCGCACTGCTGGAAGAATTTTTAAGGATTCGAGGCGAAGAATTTCTCAAAGTAAGAAGCTGTAATACCGTTTTTTTTTTTCATATTCTCAATCTCGATTTCGAGAAGACAGTTGCAGAACGATCTCAAAACCAGGCAGTGGTGAAACCGGGGGCGGGAATGACACCCGCAGAGCAGCGACAGCCGGGTCCAGATTCTCAAACAGTCTATCGAACAATACAAAGCTGAAAGGGATGAACAAGAACACAATTGCACACAGCCCGGCCGCGGTACGCAGTTCAGCTGCGGACTGTACATATGTACATACACACCTAAATTAATTAATTGTTTGTTCCTAAGAAGGTACCGGTCTCGGGCAAGAAGATTGAGCTGAGTAATACTATGGCCAACAACAACCAGAACAACGTCGAGCGATATGATAGTCAATTATAATGCATAACTAAGTAATACTATTAATATTATATTGACCTGTCCCGTATGCCCCATATGTTAGCTTTGACCACAAAGCAGTACAAAAGACATCAAAAAACACACACAAGCTTGGCGGGCGCCTTTTTCCCCAAACGAGGCGATGCGGGTCAGCTATTGGGCCTCCATTCATTCCATCGACGACAACAGCGGACGACGAAATATTTCCCTCCCTCCACATTGTCCTTCCCACTCGTAACAGGCTCTGTCCGTCCATTAATTCAATTCAATTTCTCTTTCTGTCTTCTTTTTTTTTTTTTGCTTGTCCAAATTTGCTTGGTACTTTTGGCCGGTCCAACAACGTTTATTCACGACTCGCGGCGTACACACCCCTCTTCGCTGCCCTCAAACATGGCTCATGCTAGTCCTACTGCGTATCCCACACCGGATGCAATGAATAATCTTGCGTCTGATCCTGTCGACAGATATGGCATAACCAGAACGCCTTCGCCCACTCCCTCAGAGGTCAGAGCTTTAACGACTCATATTATCGACTACAAGAAGTATGGGCATTGGAGGTTTTGGGCGAAAAAAGAGTGGATCAGTAAGTATCCATCTTAAATCATATTCACCCATTAATCGCTGCAAACTTTCAGAGTATTATATCATTGGAGGTATAATTCTGGTTATCACTATCCTGATATCTGTATATGACAAGCAAATTGTCAAATGGCTTACACCTGCCGGCAATTGGATGCGACGGTAAAACAATCTTCTTTTGAAATATAATACCACCCCCTTTTCTTAATTCTGATTTCTCTCTTTCAATAGCATACCATTCGGATGGCTGATTCCTGTTGCCATTCTCTTTGTCATCTCATTCCCTCCAGTATGTCTTATCGCCACGTTCATCAAAGCAATCTTGTCTAACATGCCAACTATTAGTTGTTTGGTCACGAGGTCGTAGCATTGTTAGTAGGTGTAATATGGGGTCTTGGTATAGGCTTTGCCATCGTATGTGCTGGAACATTTCTTGGTGAACTGGGCAATTTCTTGTAAGCCCGCCTTTAATTCTGTCTCCCCTGTTCCATCACAAAAACCTGATTTCTCAACAAGTGCCTTCAAATACCTTTGTCGAGCTCGCGCCGAGAAAGCAGAAAAGTCAAGTATATTCTACGGCTGCTTGGCGCAAATCGTAAGGGATGGTGGATTCAAGGTACCCCATCTTTTTTTCACATCTTCCCGACCTATCAATTCTTACTTTTTTTTTAATAACCAGATGGCTCTTCTGATTCGATTGTCTGTAATACCAGGGCACTGTATGTTGTTCTCTTGATCGTAATGATTGCAATAATCTCCTTAAAACAACACTTCAACAGTTAGTACTGCTGTATTCTCTACATGTGGTATGAGCGTTTGGGTATTCTCCCTTGCTGCCTTCCTCTCCCTCCCCAAACAATTTATCAACGTCTACATCGGTGTCATTCTTGAAGAAAGTGGAACGGGTACCGAAACACCCAGAGACAAGATCATCTCCGACTCGGTTCTGGGTGTAACGATACTCATCACAGCAGCGGCTATGTGGTACATTGTCAAAGAGTTGGAGAGAGCCAAGCCTATCGTTGTATATAATAGGCGTAAACTCAGGTCTGCTTCTGAAGTCGTGCCTCCGCTTTCCTAGCCCGCATACTTATTCATCATCTAGGCAAGCGAAATTCTCACAAGATCTCTCTGTGCCTCTTGGTGCGAGTAGGCCGATATCACCATCAGCATCCGAATCAGACGTTGCAGCGCCTCTTCCAAAGCGTCTCTCACAACTAGGCAATATTCTCAACCCAAACAGCCAGCAGCAACAATTGCGCCGTGGAAGCGGAGCGAACATGGGGTACGGCGGCTATACGCCGACGTTTATTAGCCAACAGTATGGTGAACCTGACACGGAGCATGATCATCTTTATGAACAGTTTGGAGTGCGGAAGAGTATGGACGATGTTGAGTGGGAGATGAAACTTCCGAAGACTGTCGCTGTGAATCTCGGTGGGAAGGATTTGAAGGATGAGTATCAGAATGGCGGTTTGCATGCTAGTTCAAGTCAAACGTCACTATTACCTCACTCTCGAGCGCGAGGACAGGATTCTCCTCCGCGAACTTGGACACCTGAGCGGTATACTACCAGCCCGGATGTACATGGACAGCAGCAACCATTACCGCCACCGCCACCTCAAGCTCAAGCTCAAGCTAAAGCACATCCGTACCCGCCTGGGCTCAACACTGGTTCACCTGCGACCCTATCGGCAAATACGACACTTTACCCCCCACCTCCACAGCCGCCACCTACATACCCCACTTCTTATCAACAAACTCCTCACTTGCCTACTGATGAACGACGTGTATTCCAGCCGGCAGATGCACCTGTTTCGTATCCTCCCCAACAACAACCGCCGTCCAATACACCTGGTCTTCCGGACGGCTCCATGTTGCCTCCAGATGGCGCGCGTTATTCTCGACCTTCTGAACCCCCTCTAGATCGACCTTATAATAATCCTTACAGCCCTGCGTATCAGTATCCGCTCTACTCACCGTCGCAAAGCGGGTACTCATATCCTACATCAACCAACGCAGACCAAACTGGACACGGCGTCCAACTGCCTACATCAACGTCAACGTTTTCGAATACATCTTCCGATCATAGTTATTCAGAGCACACAGCTTTGACCAACCCCCATTCCCCGGATTTCGATCCGTCGCAACGAAACCAACGAAATTGAGTTAAACACTGTCGATTCTATATGCATTTGCAAAATGTGGTCTATTGCATTATGTTACGTTTCGTTTGTTGTTCGTTATATAGTCCTTTCTCTTCCTTTTCTCGATTAATAGTACAGTAGATGGACGTGTTTTTCTTTACGCTTTCTCCCCTCTACCCCTCTACTACCATACACACCACCCTTCCTGTCTCTATGGCCCAATTATCTTCAGTCGGTCATTTTTCTCTGCCATCTCCTTTTCCCTCTCAATGTCACTCTGATCTCAGTGCCATATGTTTATCGCAGCTCTAACCTGGACCCCATACTACACTGTTTATATTAAACCTTCTACTTGACTTATTTTTCTTCCTTCTACCTTATTTATTTCATAACTTGCATTACACATGCAAAATAAATCGGAAACCCATTAATCTGGATCGAAACTCCCATGTTTGCATGTAGTTTTGCCCCCCAAGCCGATTAGTAACTACATAGCTAGTAGCGGCCGATCAAATGTTCCTTCCTTCGCTGTCAGTTGTGAATGAACTTGTTTCTCGTGCTTGTGTTGATCATCAAAGAATCTTTATGAATAGGGTTATGTTGGTCGACTATAATTCGAGGGGATGAGCATGAGCTTTGCCGGCGATCGGTCAGAAAAATCGCGGCCTGAATAACGTTTTACGAAATGGCATTTCCCACTTTTATCTTCTTTCATACATACATGTACGTAGATAAACATTTAGTCCGGATGTAACAGTCCGCGATAAACAATTCACAACTTAGATTGTTTCCTAGCAGCCAGTTTCGCTTGGAGACGTTTCTAAAAAAAGATGTAACCTCAGCATTCTTAACCCAACTCATAAAGAGCAACATCACGAACGTTGACAGCATCCATATACTCGTTAGTCGTGACCCAATGCTCCCGTTTCATGTCTTTTCCATGAATAGCCAAAGCGAGGTCTTTGGTCATAACACCGTCACTATCGATGATTTCGACGCATGCTGCTTCAAGGTCTTGACAAAAGTCAGCTAAAAGTGGATTGTTGTCTAGTTTGGCACGGAAAGCCAATCCGCGAGTCCAGGCGAATATGGAGGCGACCGGGTTAGTGGATGTTTCTTTGCCCTTTTGATGCTCTCTGTAGTGTCGGGTTACAGTACCTTGTAAACAACAAAGTTGAGAATTCCCCTAAAAGGTGTGGAGTATGATGAACACAAACCGTGCGCAGCCTCAGCTTCAATCGTCTTTCCATCTGGAGTAACAAGTTCTGACGTCATCATGCCCAAACTTCCAAAGCCCTGGGCGAGAATATCACTCTGTACATCACCGTCGTAGTTCTTGCACGCCCATACAAACCCACCCTGGGATTTGATAGCTTGTGCCACCATATCGTCAATCAATCGGTGTTCGTACCATATACCCGCCGCCTCGAATTGGGATTTATATTCCCTGGGAAGGAAGTTTGTTTGTGATTGGGTCACTTTTTGTTTCTTTTTTGTTTTGGACTTACTGGTCATATATTTCCTGGAAGATGTCTTTGAAACGGCCATCGTATTTCTTAAGAATGGTATTTTTTGTAGACATGTACTTTTATCGGTGTAAGTTTGATGCAAGATAACGTGCGCTTATCGGAGCATACCAAAGGTAACTTCTTTTGTAAGGCCATCTTGAATGATGAATGGGCGAAACCACGAATAGACTACACAAAGAGACGTGTTTAATAACGTAACGATCAACATATCAGAACCATACGCACCTCATCGTGATTGTACATGGCAAGTGCGACACCCTTGCCTTTGAAATCATACACGTCCATTACTGTTGGTTCACCTCCACCTTCCGGAGTAAACACCAGCTGTAGTTTGCCCGGCCCCGGAGCAACATAATCAGTTGCACGATACTGGGACGTGTGTTAAGAACGTTGTCAAACGCACTTCGAGAAATGAACGTAATCATGGACATACTTGATCGCCGAATGCATGACGACCTATGACAATAGGCTGTGTCCAACCCGGGACAGGTCGAGGGATGCTGCTGAGCACGATGGGTTCGCGGAACACTGTCCCTCCTAAAATATTACGAATCTGAAGCAAAAGGACGTCTTAATCACGGGTGCGCACGGATAGACAAAGCTTACAGTTCCATTTGGTGATTTCCACATTTGCTTGAGCTTGAACTCTTCAACACGAGCCTCGTCAGGTGTGATTGTAGCACACTTTAAGAAGGGTATGTTAGACTGCAATTTTAATTGATGCATAACAGTAACGCTAACCTTGATCCCAACACTGTACTTGAGGATGGCTTCTGCTGATTCGATAGTGACTTTGTCGTCCGTCTGTAACGCAAAAAGCAATGAGCGGTTAGATACAATCAACAGAGGATTTGCCATTACAGCATCACGGTATTCAATACCGAGGTCGTAGTACTTGATATCTAGTTTCAGATATGGCAGGATAAGCTGGACGTTTGGATAACGGATTCAGGACGGTTACGATGATGCAGCGCACTCCTCACCTCTTCTCTGATCTTTTTCCAAATGATCCGTGTCATTTCATCCCCGTCTAGTTCAACAACTGGGTTGGTAACGACAATTCTGTTATCCTCAGAAGCTACGAATACTGTTTTAGGAGAAAAAAGAGAAAGATGAAACAAGCAGCAAAAACAGACCCATGGTATTTGAGAAGCGGCGGTGCGAGTATGAGATATGTCGAGCGTGAAGGAACTGTCTGAAGAGCGGATTGTTGTAGCGAAAACTCGAAACCGGCGATAATGGAGGCTGAGAAATAAGCCTGCGAGAAAACATTTCTTTATTTAAGAAAACAGAAATGTGGGATTGGTCCGAGTTTTGTGGAGTTCCCGAGTCAGTCACGAGATGGCTCGTGATTCAGGAAGATGGCAGAATTGGATCCCTGGATTTGTAAGCTGGTTTGTATGGATCACGTCTTCGTGTTTTGTTTTTCTCTGGAATGAAATCGACGTGTGCGATAGAATGAACTAACGCTGCGTTGAGACTGTATACGTTCTTCGAAGGAACTTGGCTGCTGGTCGTAGACGCGCAACTGCGGCGAGCCTATCGGATGATCGGAGCATCTTTGGTAGCAAATGCAGCGTAGCCATGTAACTAAACAAATGCTGATGAGAAAAAAAGGTGAGAAGTCGGGCTGACGGGCTGGCGTTGGCATATGCACATTGGCACCAGATTGCGGCATTGACATGATGCTGCTCCTTCTTCGATATCAGTATGATCATAATAATACAAATTACATATATTTTAAAAATTATACCCACAGTTTTTTGTCGTGGCAGATGTGATTCAGTCAAGAGGCCATCATGCTACTAATACGCGTACGGGTATCAGCTGCCAGTGAGAAAGATAATCAAATCATCAGGAAAGGGGGGTACCTACATATTATACCGTATGTATTATGGATATTATGTATACAGTACGCATAATAATAATACATTTCACAACTTGCTGGGCCGCACTGTGGGTCCGATATATTCTGACCTACATTATTTGTACACATGCATGCGCATAAAGAAGTGATGGTACAAACGAAGAGTCAGAAAATTTCAATCATGACTGAGGAAAAATGCAACTCGGTATACTGATGAATGGATGGTTGTACGTACGTGAAAGTGAGAATGAGAATGAGAGAAAATGACAGAACAAAAAATGATGATGGTTAATTAAATGATTAAAAAAAGAAAAATGCCATTTGACGCGGTTCGATCGCAACTACAAGCTGTTGAATACTGCGCATGCGTTGTTTTTTTTTCCTCCCTGCTTTTACACACACCCATAATACTTCTCCCAATTGGGTCCCAAAGGCGAAGGTGGAAACCCCGGGTGTCTCATCCCACGGGTCGATAGCGCGCGATGGTATTGTGCAACAGCAAGCTTCCATTGAGACTTTTCTGATAGTGCGTACGATGAATATATTGGTTTGTGTTTGTGTTTTTTGAACATGGGCGATGACGATCGCAATGGTGGTCGGGATAAGCCAGGCGGGAATAGTACTGAGTTTGTTGGCGACGATAATGACGTGAACGGAGGTGTGGATAAAGAGAGGGACGTTAAAGTGGATGGTGAGGTAGACGGAGATCTCGACGTAGATGTGCCTCCAGATGTAGACGAAGAAAGAGATGGTTCAGGTTGTAAAGGTATCATGTTATTCCGACCGCGACCATTCCGTCGGGAATCCGAATGTAAGTCAAACGGATCATATAGATATATAACATCGGGATCGTACTCGTACTCTTTTCCAGAGTTCAGATCTTCTGCTTCCTCTACTTCTTCGCCATCGTCAACATTGCCAGAAAGAATTTCAAGACGCGGTGCTTCGGATAGCTCATCTTCGTTAGCCGAAACGTGACATATACCGTTGGTATTGTCGCTACCGCCGTCGTCCTGAGGAGGAGACAACAGCGGAAAGGATGTCTCATATGGTCGTAGTCCATGCGCCGTACGCGGTCTAGATGTGAAATCAACGCCGTTGTTATCCTGAGAATCCGACCCTAGGGCACAGGGTAACGCTTCATCATCGGGTGGCGTTGATGTCGAGTGCTTATATGACCCAGTTGATGAATTGTCGTATTGTATGTGTGGAATCTGGTGTGACTGTTGTTGTTGTTGTTGAACATATTGGTTCATTCCCCAATTCGAACAGACCGGCGCAGAACCGTAACCAAGAAGAGGAAGAGGTATCGTATGGTGTGAAGAGGCTTCCGACGATGAAGGAAAAGAGTCTGAGGAAGAAGCTGATACTGATGCTGATGCTTGTACTGGTACTCGTATTGATGGCGTCGGATCCGAACAGTCAGCGTTTGTGTCAAAGTCGACATCGGCATCATTATCAACCTCAGCCTCCGTGACCACCTCCATACCAGTATCCCCATCCGTACTACCAGTGCCAGTGCTCATGTCGGTATCCAAAAGCTCGATAAACCGTGGTCGCGGAGTTGGAGGTGGAAGGAACAGGAGTTCATCTTCGCTGTCGGAAGCGGAGGTCGATGGTTGAGGAGAAGACGGGATTATCATGTCAGTGAAAGCTTGTTCTACACTAGGTGAATGGGGGATTGCATGGTTCTGAGTTGCGGTTGGATTTGGGTCATTTGGATCCGGACGGGGCCACATTGTTATTGACGTTGTTCGTGCAGTTGTTAGAGCATCGTTAAAACACATTGCACCTTGGGTCAGGCTCGTATGCGTGAAATCGTCACCGACATCGACAGCGTTCGCTGCATTCGTATTCAAATCCAAGGCGTATGGTCGTTCCAATTGCAGAGAGTCCATTGTATGATCCGCATCCTCTCGGTCGCTGATTGTTGAATAAGCCTCAGAGTCCCAGTCAACCAACGCCTCGTCAGCATCTGCACTGTCATCTTCATCGACTCCGTCATCATGGAGCTCAAAAGCACCGTCGTCATCGAAAGCCGACATTCCAATTCCTCCAGGACCAACACCGTCTCCCCCTTGTTTTCCGTTAGAACCAGAAGCATCAACCCAACCATCATCATCAAGATTAAGATCCGACCTGTTTTCAATATGATCACTGAATAATAAGCTTTTGGACAGATTGTAGACCTCCAGAGCTCCGCCGCCTCCGTCTTTGATTCTGGCTTTGGCATTGCCCTGTCCCGATTCAGTAGTAGGAAGGCATGGTAAATCACGACCACTGTGTTCACAAAGGCAATGAAAGTGCGAATTCAAAGAATAAAGCCTTTGGATGAGCTGCGAAAGCAGTGGCGACAGCGGTGTTTTCTTATCGGGATTGTACCTGCGACGACTTGTCATCCAGGGTGCGCGTAGAGTGGTAGTAGTGGTGTACTGGGAGTGTGTAAGGTTCTGAGGAGTGTGTTGATTTGGGTGAGTGTGGGTGTGTTGTTGGGTGGGCAGCAATAATTGAGCGTTTTCCGGCTTGATTAGTAACTTTTGAGCAAATGGAAACCTTGATCGTAATCCCGTGCCCAACAACACCTTTTTTTGTTCACCAGGCTCGTCAGTAGCAGAATGGTGTTCCTGCAACTCCTGCAGTCCATGCACCTGCTCTTGTCCTCGACACCACGTCGCCGGACTGTGAATCGTCTCCGTCGTGGGACTACATAAGAGCATCTGATCAAGAGATCAAACGATGAAGACACCGCTGTTGTGCTCGATAAAGCTTGTAGTTGAGTGTCTGTTGAACACACTTGGTGGCTGGTGATTGTCGATGGGCGATGGGCGATGGGTGATGAACACGGGTATGAGACGGAATGATGAAGGGTATAACTATGGCGTTCGTTCGGAGACGGAGAACGGGCCAATGTGACGAAAGATCTGAAATAAATATACGGCGAGAGGACGTTACGACGCTAAATACTAGTTAGCTCGCGTAAAGTCTAATATAATTCATAAAAAGAAACCCAACCTGGTAATACGCGGCGCCCCTTTGGAAGGAAAATCGGATGCGCGATGGGGCGGTACGATGTTTAGTTGTGCGTGTTATAGCCAGCAGCCAAGGCGAGAAGAGAGCCTGGGCCTGAGATAGAGAGAGAGAGACGTGGACGGGAAGTAGAGGAAGTCGAAGAAAGCTACTAAATAAACAGATGTGGCATTGTCCACTTTTTCTTCTACGGCAAGGGCCTTTACTTCCGAACGAGTCTTTGTGATTTCACCACACACAAGTGTTCAGTGGCATTTTTTTGGCGAAACAAACAAAAAATATAAAAACAGGCAGATTATGTAAGGTTTGATTGAGGCTACATTTTTGAGCTTTAAGGCTAGTTCCATGGCCCTCCAAAGTAAGAAAGCAAGTAAATTTTTATTTCATTTTTCTGTATGATATGCCAAGTCATTTGCTAATAATGTCACTTGAATAAAAAGAACCAGAAAGAACCTTGAAGTAGGGCTGGATAATGGATCTATAACCGAACAAAAAAACGTTTATTCCTAATTGGCCATCTTTTCCACCCGGTCGCACAGCCTCTGGAAGAACAAAAGAAAAGGATATAACCATTCATATAGCACACAGCCTGTTTGCCCTGCCGACAATCCCCAGGGGCTATTACGACAGCACTTTGATTTTGAAGAATGACAGCCCTGCGCGCGCGGTGTTGTGTCGTTTCCTATTACGTTACAGTCTCATTTGGATTCGAGCCTGGTTTATATCTAAATAGGAAGCGATCAACTTCAACAGGATAGCGATGAATCAATGACGTTTTTATACAATTCTGGTGTCTTGAGCGAATTCGAATGGCACGGGCGCGAGCGTATAAGTTACGCCCATTCAATTTTTGTTCGTTTGATAGATGATGCGAATCTTTTTCATGATGACACTGAAAAAGGAGCTCAAAGCAAGGCAAGGCAAGGCAAGGCAAGGCAAGCCCAACAGAATGTTGGCGCGAGTCTGCGATAACTCAAGTGCGGAAATACTGTGAGAAAACAGCCCGTGTCGGATCCGGGGTATAATTTATATATGAGTTGGGAGATATATCCGACGTGCGAAGGTAGGTTTGTTCGCATGAGAAAGATCTAGTTTCACCAGATTGCCTGAGAACTCACGAAACCAAAGACAGTAACAAAAGGACACGTTTTAACTTAGAATTCAAACAGGACAAGATTAGCGATCTTTTTACTAAGTGCCATCTCCCGCGCTGCGCTGTTATCGCGACGAAAGCTGTCAAATCTGTTTTCTCGAGGACAGGGTGGTCTCTGAATTTTGCGGTCCGTCTGTCGGTTGCTCTTTCTTTTCTAGGAAAACTACCAACTCAGAGCCAGCTCTAAAAATACAGGTCCACCCGCTCTTACTGGTACCTGGCCCTGAACGTACCAATCCGAGAGTCTTTAAAAGACTCAGTCCTATCCACAAGGACTGTTCAACATCCCGGATGTTTGGACTCTTACCTACTTAAAGATTATTCGTTGGCGTCGCATTGATGCAGCCTCTGGCCCTCTGCTAGTACTCTGCTCACCTTCGTGGCAGTGACGTTGAACGTGGTTTTGGGCAGCTCCATTCCACACGAAAGTGAGTGTCATTCAAAATTTCTCTCATTACTTATGCATTGATGAAAGCAGTTTCGAGTTGACTATTACCCTCCAAACGAATCTAGTTTCATTTGGTTACCAATGCTGAATAATGGGCTGTAAACGCGAGAGTGAAACTGGTGGAAATAACAATATTGTAATGATTTTGTACTGTGTAAATACATGCTTTGCTTGTTGCAGTACAGTCGTCGTGGCAGTTTCGTTTGAGGGAAAGAAAAGTCGCTACGATATGAATTACCGTTTTATTTAGAGTGGTCTTTCGAAAAAAAAAACTGCAGATTGATTTGAGTGTATAATATCAACACATCAATCGCCCCACCTACCATGCTATCTTCGGCATTGGGGGTGCCTCTGAGGGAAAAATACTCTCCTCTGCGCCTTCGCCGAGTTGTTGCCAAGTTGCCGCTGCTCCTATTCCTCATCCTGAAATTATTTGTTTGACCTTTCGATTTTGCTGCCCCTATCTAGACTATAAGTATACCTGCCTCATATTCTATACTGCATACTGAGAGAGCACGAAGCTGCTGCAGTCAAGCCTAAGAGTATTAGTATTGGAGGAGGCAGCTAGAATTGCGACAGGGCATTACCAAGTTAATTGGATATTTGTAATGCCATTGACATCAGATTGCGCTTCTCGTTGAGCAACTCAGCGATAACTCCAAATTCCTTCAGATGTGTCTAATAATTGCGATTCAGCTCTTGGACTCACGGAACACAGTTTTAGAGGCCTTAAAATGTCATGAAGCGAAATATCTGGTTGGATGAATTTCCTGAAAAATTGAAGACACACTACATGTATTGCTTTGAATGCTCTCAGATTTTTTCAGTCACACATTACTGATAATATATCTCATCCTACAAGCACACTCTCTCGATGAGGACATGTTCAATTGCCATGCAAACCCACACAAATGTGGCGGCAGAAAGAAGGATTGTTCACACCCCCACATAGATGTCACGCGATAAGCTTTAGTTTCTTCTTACCATTAGTAAAAGACATGATTCAACGTCAAACGGGAGTTATCAAGATGATTTGAGAGTATAGCAACAGAGGTTCCGAGTACTAAAGTCCTTGTTTAGACGAAAATCAATGATGCGCGACGCTTGTAGTCTAGGCGGGATGACTCTGAATCCTCCACTTGACAAGTTTCGACGGAACCGTCGTGCTGAAGTCATCACTGACTCGAAGTCCTGGAAATAAGAGCAGCAACTGAATCATTTTCTGGCTAGTCTGAGTATGGTTATAACCTCCCAAATGCCAGTTAGCTTCAGATCATTTTAGTAGGATTATTAACCAAACCTGCTTTATTTAATCGAAGCGAAACTCACAGAGAAAATTTGATCGGATGGTCAAGACGATTTTATTTTTGGGAAGAGACAAGAAGCCACAGGAAGGAAAAACACGAACGAACAGAGGATCGGAGTAAAAGTCTGGACGCACAGGGCGCGCGGCCATTAGACTTACATATTTACATGATTCCACACACACACACACTTCAATAGCAAAATCATCGAGGTAAAGTATCAATCAGTCCACATGCTCGATCAACAATGGAAGCATTGACAAGTTGCACGACATTATTGAATTCAACGTCAATCCCAAACCCGAGGTTGGCAATTTGGGGATTGGAAGGCGTATAAGTAACCCAATTTGGAGCAGGTGGCTGATTAGGTTCCTTCGCGAAGTTTGCCTGATAGTGAAATTGTTGTTCAGATATTTGTTAGAACAATTGTAAACGGGCTTACCCAAACCGTTTGTAAAGTTTTTGAAAGGGTTAATTCTGTGGCGTTCGTCGTATTGAAAACATTTCCAAACACCAGTGGGACTAAAAGACGAGTTATTTCGGATTAACTTGGGTGAAGACATACTTACGTTCCGCGCCTTCAGGAGCTCCCGCGTTGGGAAAGAATTGGAATTGAGGGAAAATGCCTCCATATACAAAACGATACACAGCGGAAAGGTTTTTTCCCGAATATATGTTTGAGAACATGGCATCGGGACTGAAAAAGTGTTTCAGCATGGGGAAAAGATTACTCGGAACGCATGCGTTTACCATCTGTATTGAAAATCTGTAGCCAAAGCTATAATCGCTTCAGCGTCATTCGGGAAAAGCTCTGGAACGGCGTATAGTTCCCGCAATTCATCAATTGGAAATGCATTGAAAGGAGGTTGAGCCACAAAATCTGTGAAGTTGTCTAATCCGATTGTTAAAAAAGATGCGCCTTGGGCATTATCGCCTATCATGACGGGAACATGGGCGACCTTGCCACTTTCAAGGAGTTCTGTTGGGTGATCTGGAAACGTTACTCTACGACAGCAGAGATTTAAGGTTAATTATGTGTAATAACACTTTGACACGTACCCTCCATCAGATTGTGGTTGGAAGCTCAGTGAATTATCCAACACAAAACTACAGTTATTAGACGTTTAGCGAAGCGAAATCAAGAATTTCCCGGAGCCAACTTCACTTTTCAATCGTTTCCGCAGGAAGCTTTCTCAAGCATTCCAACTGTTGAATGCCTTCGACACTGGAACAATCTAGACCTTCTGCAAGCATATTCCACATGGCAAGACTTGCGTTAACATCGGAGGACTGCGAGCTATCCAAAGCATCGTTTACACCTGATTGCAGAATAATGGAATGGAATGGAGTATGCTGGGAAAATTTCTCGAGAAGAAGCGCAACGCTGGCAGAACCAGCAGATAGACCGAATAGCGTGATCTGACATAAATTTTAGAACAGTTTGAAAACGTCAATAAGTCAATTTTTTTTTTACTTTGTTTGAATCTCCACCAAACTTCGCAATATTACTAAATCATCGGTTAGCAGCAACGCAAAATTGGCATTGACAAAGACGCACTCGATTGTCCATCTCAAGGCCAATTGTTGGTCAAGTAATCCAAGATTTTTTTGTTGAGGAGGTAAATCGGGAGAACTGTTTAAACTTATTTGAGAACAAGACGGAGACGTCGACATTTAAGAAACAGAAAACCTACTTGGGAAACCCGAATACGTTTGTACGCTGACCAGGGAATTAATTAGTCAGATGTTTTCTCTCAGTTTATCAACAACCACGTACGTAATTAAAAGAGACCAAAACAACGTCCTGATTGTGTGCGAAAGACGTTCCATCGTAAAAGAACGTCCCCGAACCACCGAATTGAAACCCTCCTCCTGTTTTTGGAATCGGATTAGGAAAGAAAAGGAGGCTGTCGAGGATTGAGTAACCATACCAAATATCCAAAATAGAACGGCTTTAGGAGCTTGATTTAGTTTAACAACCGGAGCCCATACATTGATCGTAAGACAATCTTCACTTTCGGGAAGCGGCGGAGTATTATAAAAAACCTGACTGGGGTCTGTTGCAGCCTCAGACTTGTTCAGAAGTTGGATACAGGCTGAGCCCAGACTACTAGCATCAAAAACATGAGACCATTTGTTTAAAGTCGGAGGGGTCCAACGTAAAGGGCCCGTTGGTGGGACTGCGAACGGGATGCCTTTCCAAGCCAGGACATCCGAGGATACTTGCGTTCCTGAAACTGGCCCTGTAGTTGTATATACAACAGGATTGGATATTGTAGGAAAGGCAACAATAGGAGGAAAGTTGAGAAGACGCAGAAGAAAAGCTGAAGTGGAAAGAATAGGGAGTAAACGGAGCATACTTTATCAGATAATTTGCTACGTAGAAGCTGGAGGATTTTATACAAGTGAAATGTATTGATGATGCTTGGGAAAAGTATGCGGACTGCGCCTTCAAGGACGTCGGTGCTTGGGAAAGGTATGCAGACTGCGCCTTCAGCTTCAAGCTTCAAGGACGTCTGTAGCAGGACCGCAGTTTCTTAGATGTCATATCATTATCATCAAGGCTGTCTGACAGTATGCCCGCAGATCCATTAGGCAATATCTGGAGACATTAATCATTGGCTTAATGAGATATCATTCGTGAGATAAGTGCTCACGAGTGTCTAGGAAGCTGTCCTACGTCTCCCCCAGCAAAGTTTAGGCGCTCGATACTAAATCGAGTAACCAAATTTCCGCGCATGTCGTCAACCAATGAGACGTATCCGAGGCTCTTCTCGCTCTACGATCACCCTCTAATTATACGTTATATGGACGGTAGATCAGATGAACGGTGTGGTCTGATAAATCAGTGGGATATGTGAAATTATCTCTTCAAGACTGTCTTAAATTCGATCCCCCGTGCGCTCATGTTTTTTTCCCGTCGCAAGAAGGTGAATAAGTTATTCAGTTAAAGCTTCTCTTGGGAAATTTAGACCACTTGAGTCAAAATCTCTCATCTTCATGATTTTAGTGTTTGAAGTCCTTGATCTCTAGCCGGAGGAGGTTCCCTGTAAGTACAGGGTCTTGTGCCAGCTTGTACTTGGTGTCAAGAGCTCCAAAAATAGGCGGTCTGAAATTTAAACGCTTCACTTGTGGTTGCTTCAAAACTTCCTTCCCTTCTTTGTTATATTCCCATAAAATACTTCCTCATTATTTACATTGAACTTTGCATGCACTTTTTCTTAAAAAAAGTTTAATCTTGCTGTTCGCGAACTATGGCCCTTGGGGGAGACGTTGATACGTAAGTCTGAATCATGATGCAGATGTTTCGTGGCTTGCTCATTTGTTCTTGTACTAGTTCGTCTTTCCATAAAGATCTATTTTGCAAAAGTAGCTCCATAACTCGAGCTGCAGATATATCAGAGAGGAAAAATTCCAAAAAAATTGAGAGACCGACAAGAAGCCGGACGGCGAACTCCCATGCAAGTCCGTGCACGCAGCCACCGCTCTTGGCCCCTCGGCATATTCAACAAAGTAGAGACGGTAATCATATAAATATTCTCAATCAACCAATCACTCACTTCTGGGTATGCATATGTAAGAGCGTAATACTAAGCCTTGTATTATAAACCTTGTCTCCTTTTGCCTCCTTATTGAATTTAATCCGCCCCATCAAGCTGTCCATAATCTAACAGCATACCTCGTGTAGTAAGTCATTTTATATACAGACTATGGCTAAATGGGAATAACAGATTGATATAGAACGTCTTTAGGGCCCTAGAAAGGTTAATCGGAACCATCCGCCTTTTGCATTTATGTAAATTGCCCGAGAATACTGCGAGCGATAATGAAACGCCCTCTTCTCATTTTTCCTATTGAAAAAGAATACCCTTATTGTCCCCCATTGACAACAACACTTTGTCTTCTTTATCTCATCGTCCTAAATTGGGAGAGAACGTCAAAGAACCGGATCAAATACAGATGTTTTCGAAGGTAACTCTTAATTTCTGTTATGATATTTTCAATGGAAAAGAAAAAGGCTAATAATAACACCAGCTAGTCTTCTGTTGATCAAAAAAAAAATTCCCGAGATCTTCAATCTTCTGAGCCTATTGGAGAGCGGCGATTGGTTCAAGAACACGACAATGACCCTCAAACTTGACAACCGACAGACTTTCAATTTACATTGATGTGCTGTCGGAAGTGAAGATCTAGAACGACTTTAAACGGGAATTCGAAGGCATTGTCGTGTTATTAGGATCAGCATGGAAGAATTCTGCGACGCGTCATCTCTAATAACATGCGCGGTCTCGAGCTTAATTCGCCGACTTAGAAGAGTGGCGTTTTTAGGGAACATCAATAGTATATGTATAAACGAGGAACACCACATCCATATTCTGTTGCTCAACGTCGTTTTCCTTGTTGCGTGCAGTAAAAACACCGCTCAACAGATCGGTGTATAACTTGTTGAGCGTCTGCTTCCCAAGTCTTGCGAAAAAAAAGGGTCGATATCAATTCTTTCGGAACGAATATAAAGTATTGTGGTAATAACTACCTGGATACAACCTGGATCTTTACAATTTTCACCTGCTTCGTCTTTGTGGATATGACGGTCGCTGTAAATGCAGTTTGGACGCAAGCAGTCAATGTTACCGACTGTTGTTGTCTTCTGGAAGTGCTTGAAAGTGAATCTTTCAGAGGGAGAGAGAAAGAAAAAATTGTGGGGGGAAATACATTACAACCCAGGAAATGAGTTCCTCGTCTATAATACCGTAAGGTATGTCAACCGATGAAAGCGAAGTCAGTCAACTTGAGGAAAGGGACATACACTATGGGACGGCACATTGCAATAAAACTCCCGAAGGACGTAATGGTAGTAAAACTTGAATTCTCCAATATTTATACAGGAGTCTTAGGTAGCACATTGGAAAGAAGATCTGGCTTTGAAACATTACTCCGATCCTTCTGGATGAAGCAATGAGTCAGATACCTGGACCCTTTCGGTGGCCGTCTGCGCGTCTGCCTCACTTAGCTGGCAGTGCTAGAGGAAAAAAGTACAGATTTCTCAAACTTAGACAAGAATAGTCTAATCTTTATTGTGGTGGACCATCGGCTTGCCGACGCACCTGCGCGATTCATCGGCTTTTTTTTGATTATCTAGTGAGAAAAAAGAGTGGCTCGGCCACGGAGTTGTAGAATAACCGGAGGTAGGGAACTGGAAATTCACCGCCTTTTGCAACCAAAACCTTGTACCATCATCGTGTGGAGATGTCGAATTGTGTCGTTATAAGCGCAATCGCCAAGATTTGAAGCAATTGAGCTCCCGTCACCCCCTTTCGAATTATACAAGAAGAGTGGTCCATTGATTGATATTTGTTACCAGCCATAGAATTTGTAAGACCTTTGTGTCCTCAAGTGAGTAGCGGACGGGGCCTAAAATTCGGTGTTATGTCCGTTATCTCTGACCATGCTGCAATCACAAGTCACGCGGTGCCCTTGCATGAGACAGTGACCGTATATGTTAGTCCAATCTCCCGAGTAAAAATGGAAAGTAAAGTTGGGTGGGTTCCTGAACCTCTTACAATTCAAAGAGTCGCACAAACTTAATACTTATTAATTTTGGCTCCATCTCGTGCTCAGCGGTTGTGGTAGGTGGTACTAGGCTTGATAAAATGAGATGGGGTTGCCTGAATCTCCTCGTGTCATTTGATTTTTGATTGGAATGCATCCGCGAATGCTTAGAAATCCGCGGTCGCGATTGTAATACATTCAAGAATTAGGGGTGTGTTGAATTTTAGGGGGATTTTGCTCATTCGTCGCTCGCCAGCCAGTGATTGAACCATACTGGGAATGTTGAAATAAAGCCAGGTTGAAGAGATGTCAATCTGAGAAAAGGGGAGGGCTTTTTATTGATTCAATCATTTTCAATAGGAACACAAGGTACTGACTACTAGGAACAACTCAAAGTGAAGATCGGTTTTACCATGGACCTATACCAAATATCACGAGACCAGATTTCTGTGAATACATAAAGGGAAAAGCGTCCCTCAAAGGATGCCGCCTCCCCACATCTCACGCTTACATGAAATTTAGATTAACCTTTGATTGATGTTCAAGAGTATATGATATACACATAGTAGGCACGGTGGGTCTATCGTACACCCAATAATATATGATATGGAATAGAAGCTGACAATTCAATGAAAGGAATTCATAATGATGAGGAACGTACAAGGGACGGATGAATTCCACCCTCATCTTTCAGATCGCCTAAAACGGCAAAAGACTGCCAGCACCACGTAGTGCCATTTGAGTGCCAAAACGCAGCGTTGCGGTCCCACCTGGGAAATACGCTAATGAAGCATATATCAGAAAAGAGACATGCGACATAAAACAATGCTTAAAATTTTACCCAGAACATACGCGACTAAAGTTACTAACTGGACAATACCGGCCAACAACGAACCGAAGAATGACCCTGTCTAATGAACGGAAATGGCGATGACAGTGACATATATGTTAGTAAGTTCCAAGGCGTCTTTTAATGAAAGGAGAAGACGAACTACGGAGAAGTATATGGTCAAACCTAAACTAGCGAGGTATGCCGCTGTGAAAGGAAGCCGCTCTTTTGAGAACAGGTGTTTCAAGTGTGTGATGGGTCCTATTAATATGGAGAATCTAGGTAATATACGATATCAGACATTGAAGATAGTCACGTTGAATCGTTTCACATACCCAAACATCACTAATAATGATCCCAGGCTACGTCACAGAATTACATATGCAGTTGATACCAGTGAGATGGGATAAAAAACATACCCAAAAGCCAACGCAGACTTATGCGGTCTAAATGATAAGCTTAAAAAAGCCACAAAAAAGCACGCCACAGCGCCGAGGAGACAAGCCCCGAATCCTAACAGCCTTTTTAAGGGTATTGTCAATTTGCATGACTCAACCGCGAATGTAAAGCATTACCTCTCCCATCTTGACAAAGCAAAATATGCTTCTTCCTCGTTTGTTCGCTCATCGCTCCGAAGCGGAATGTAAGATCCAGTAAATGATGTCCAACGCGACCAGACCGACGGTGGGGATGTCGCTGCTCCATTCGCGGTCGAGTCATCTGTTACTCCACTAGCCCAGCGAAAGTTCCTCAATGCTGCTTGTTGAGCTTCCGTCATCACTGAAACTAATAGCGGAGGGTGTTCAGAGAGAAAGGCGGGACTGCTTTTTGCACTTGCGCGTACCTCCGCTGGTACGAGCGTGACAGTCGTTGTCACTTTGTTCAACGTTGCTCACCATTGGCTGCAGCGTCGGCCACTCAAACGCGGTGAGAATGGACTTAAGCCCGCATGTTTTAACTATCAATACTTCAGTGCCCGTATCTCATTCTTAACTCATTCTTTTTACGTTTCACAGTGACAAATCTCAAGCGTTCTTTCTCTTGCCATTGATCCACCACATCTGCTAGGGCTAACAGACTTCCTCAAGCCTCAAACTACGTAAGGCGATGTGCGATGCTATTTAATATTAGGTAAACTCCGAGGAACGGCCGAACCAAAAAAAACCACATTGTTCAGTAGCCTCCGGTTACCCCGCGTTAATGAACCGTCCGAGTCGCCTCTCGTTAGAAAGGTATCTTTATTTACAGATTTAAAGAGGCTATCTTCTACCTAACTTTAAACCCTCTTAGATATTATGTAGTATTAGGCGAACGCACCAAGTATGTCCATTTCGACGACGCGGTAGTACGGCATGCCGTCACAATGAAGACGTTCATGTGATCCTCTGCGGCTGGTTCTTATCTATTTATTTATTGAGTGCGTCTTCAAACTCAATCGGTCTTTTTCTTCCATTTTCACACAACGCACAAGCAGCACATACATATAACCACCATATCGATAACGCTACAACGCTAAGGCAAATATGACCCTAGTTGCCACTAGAGAATTTCCTGAACGATTCGCTGAACTCAAAAAGCAACTTGTCCGCGAAATTTCTCCGAACGGCAGCGAACGACTGATTACAGCTTGGAAAGAGATCCTCGGCGAATTGGAGAAAACCACACAAGCAATTCAAGAGAGAGGAAGTGATGTGAGTTTCACGAGATCCGAAATTACCTCTTTTTCACTTCTCTTTATTATCAATGCGTTAACATTTTTACCATGTACCCTAGTACATTCCTCAAGTAGATTTCTCAGAGTTGAACACCTTGAGTCCTGAGAAAATTGCGGAAATCAAGAAATGCGGCTGCTTGGTCATCCGAAACGTTGTGGACGATCAGGAAGTTATTCAATGGAAGGAGGCTGTTAAGGAATACGTCTCTGCCAACCCTTCTATCCCAGGTTAGAAAATATGGACATCACCGCATCGCCAACATCTAATGTCACTGACTCGCTCGTTCAGGGTTCCCTGAAGAAAACAAACAATTCTTTCACATGTAGTATGTATTTCATTAAGATTGCTCACCTCGTTGGGATGATGTAAACGGAAAAATAGCTGGTCGAAGTCACAAGTTAAAGCTCGCTCTCACACAAACGTGGTCGCCTCGCAAATCTTCCTTAACTCTCTTTATCACGGAGGACCAGACGCCGCCCTTACATCTTCCTTGGCGTACGCTGATAGGCTGCGAATCAGGCAGGCAGGTCCCGAAAAATGGGAAGCTCACCCCCCGCATATTGACGGTGCGTGTGCACAACCGCTTTGTCAAACGTTCAATAGCCACTAACGGTAAAACCATAGGCGGCGCAATTGAGCGCTGGGAAGATGTCGGGTTTAGGAAGGTTTATGAAGAAATTTTGAAGGGAGACTGGAAAGCACATGATCCGTATGATGTAGGCCGACGTCTTGCGGTTAATTCCAACTTGTACAAGCGTCCGGGGCAAGTATGTGTACTTATATGTGTTGTTTTGTGTTGGTGTTTATTATGATCTCTGCCTAAATTTGTCCCTAGTCCACAGTATTTAGATCTTTCCAAGGCTGGTTGGCCATGAGGTATGATTTATTTATTTTTTCTCATCATACAAAGTCCTTACAGGTCCCCGCCGAAAGTGATACTAAACCTAACGAAGGAACGCTTCAGTGTAAAGATTTACTTTCAAATATCTTTTGTGAAATTCATGTGGTTTTAGTATTTCCCGATATCAAATTATCGAACTCGTATCTCATTCTCCGTCCTTTCTTCCGTCCTCTCGAATCACCTGTTTCCTCCAACCCTTTGGATCCTCAAAACTGGGAATTTGGTATAAACACTCTAGTTAGAACGGCAACAGTGTAAACTTATAGACGCAAAATTAGACATATCATCACCCGATTTTCCGGGTATTTACCCCGTTGGAGAATACTATTTAGGTCCAAGACCTAACACCAAGACGCATCCCCACTTACGCCTTGATGAAACCATGATTAGTGTTCCCTATGTCAAACCTGGAGATATGGTTTTTTGGCACTGCGTAAGTATCCGTACCCTGTAACCGCATCATATCTGAACAAAACTGAAGGACCTTATCCACGCCGTGGAATCCGAACATCATGGTCAAAATGATTCAAGCGGTATGTTTACTCCCCCCCATCTATCACATAGCATCCTTGCTTAGGTATCTGTAATATGCACCAGTCATGTATATTCCCGCGGTTCCAGTGACACCCCAAAACAAGGAGTATATTCTTAGACAGAAACAGCACTTTTTGATTGGAAAACCACCCCCGGACTTTGCACAGGACAACGGGGAAATTGGTTTCACGAATCTTGCGAATGAAAAGGATTTTCTCAGTGATATTGGAAGAACTGCGATGGGCTTAGGCGAAGTTAGTGCTTAGTAAAACGGTACGATGCGTTTGTAAACGTTTTTCATTGAAATTTATTATGCGTGTGATATGTACTAGTACTCAAATAGTTCCTGGTTCTTGTGCGTGTGTGCAAATCCAATAAGTCTCTGAGGGCTGGGCCCTATGTATCGAGACTTTTCCTATGTCCTTTTTCTCCTCGTTACCTGGTCTCCAGTCTTCCTCGTCTCGATAGTCCTGGTTTTTGACGTTTGAAGATCCCGTATTAGACTGTCGGTGATACCGTCCGAGAAGTTCACCAGACGTGGCCATTCCGGAGGGGCTTGTCAGATATGTATTCAAACAACGATTTGATAATTGTCTCTTTGAAAGGTTAGATGCAGAATTCATCATGCTCCGAATTAAATGTAGCAAAAAACTGACATCACATTATGAAATTTATCAATATCCGAGCCTTGGTGACAGGTTCAGCAGTAATCTCTACGCAGTGAAAATCATTTAATATGTCACTTGCCAAAGAAACAAGTAACCATCATAACTCTAATTACAATACGGTGGTCTTGCTACGGTATTCAACTTCAGTGACTAGTGTCCCCAACATAATATGCACTCGTTTCTGTGAGCGTTCCGTCTTATATCAAAAAGAAACCAGAGTGGTTTTCGAATTCGAGAGGTCATACTTTTTCGTAGTCAAACCATAGTCCGAACTATGAACATGATGTGGAGCATATTCAGAGGTGGTTCCGAAGGCCGAAATTTCCACCCGTCAGGTCTTCTATCTCCCACTAGGTCGTCCAACCCGCATTTTGTGCACGTCATCATGGATAAAACAAGATCTTGCTATTTGTGATTGTGGATCTTCAAGCTTCAGCGACGTCTTACGTCTCTTCAGAGCAGGTAGATTTCCGAGCGTAACCTGCGAGTGTCAGGGGTTGGGTGAGCTTAGTGATGTAAAGAGGTGTATTACCATGGCGTTTAGTAGGTAGTCCCTATTAAGCACGCCATCCGAGATTTTCTAGATTTTGCTCAGACTTAGCCGCCGTCGCTACCAGTAGATATTACATCATTTGATTGACACAGCTCATAAAAATTTAGCATACGGTATAATATGTTGTGAGAAATAAACGATAATCGGAAGTGAGCCCAGAACACAAAACACACATCAATCTTTAAGTTGATTGCGGAAATGACAATGTCATTTGCGTTGTTGTCAACGATTGTATTAGTATCTGGTGTGGACGAGAGGATATAGATTCGATGGAGTTCCTGCAAGAGGTCAAAGTCGTATGTTAAGGAGCGCGAGGAGGAACTAGTAGAAAAAAGAGGGAGTTGACGCAAGAGGGATGAAATAAGGTCAGAGAACTAGTAAAGAAAAATGTTGTTTTGAGATGATGGGGAGAGAAAAGCGTGCGCTTCCGCTGCTCAACCGGCACTTTCTCGTTTGTCGCGCTGACAGTTTCTCCTCTTAGCGAGTTCGTGTGCTCTTAAAGAGAAATTTTAGACGGAGCTCCGTCTACCGTGTGACTTTTACGTCCGGCCGGTACCGAATGACCTACGGCCGCGACTCCTTTCGAACTGACTTGGCTCAGTCTTCCGTCATCAATCCTATCCTGTGCAAAAGTTCACCGGTTTTTTTTTCCAAAAGATTTCATCGCTTAACCAGTTCAGTCACTCGGTGATACTTCGTGTCAGAGTTTGTGCATCGCATTACGAAGAATTTTGGAATACCGTGAGATCAATTCAAAAGTCATCAATAGTTGACCAGCGCTGAATGTACCCCACCAGTCATGAGCTGTTCAGGCGTATGATTCCCTTGGAACTGTATAAAAATAAGGGTATCAACTAAGATTTCGTTTGAGCGACAACTCTATACTCGACACCCCCTCCCTTCTCTGAGTACGTAGTCTCAGTTCTCATCCGTTAGGCTATGTGTCTGACTATTTGCTAGAAAACATCTCACGTTTGCAACAAGTTATCCATGTCGTCAGATCTCTTCAAATATGACAACGCCACCTCTGGTGCTATCAGCGTCGTTGAAGCTAATAAAGAGTTCTTCGACAAAGCTAACGCTGGTGAAGAATCATTTATCGACAGGTTATTGAGGATACCAGAGGTTCGAGAAATCTACGATGATTTGACGAATGAAATTATCAAATCCTATCAATTCGATGCCAACAAGACCCGTTTGTTAGATTTTGCCTCTGGAAATGGCAAGTAATCCTTTCTTTGACAAATCCAATGAAACACAAGAAACTTATGTATATAGGTGAAATGTCTCTTCGTCTATCCTCTCATTGCAAGTTTATCACAGGCGTGGACATTAGTCAAAGAATGATCGACTGTTTCAGGGAGAAAATGGAAGTCAACAACATCCTCAATGCCGAAGCGGTCTGCGACGAGCTAAAACCCGACTCGCTCAACGGTGCGAAATTCGATATCATCATTGTTAGTCAAAATCAAATTAAGATACTGCTGCCTACTAATCCCCTTTAACACAAGTGTTTGCAAGCTTACCATCACCTGGAAGACTGCCTTCAAATTACCAAGCTTCTCAAATCGTTCCTAATTCCAGGGGGCACTCTTTTGGTTGTGGACCTTTTGAAAGGAACGCAGCACATGCCAGACGTCATCGTTGAATTATTACCTATCATGCAAGAAATGATGAAAAATGCGCCTCATTCTCACCATTTGTTACCTCACGCGGATGGATTTTCCAAAGAAGAGTTTCATGAAATCTTTACAGGTGCAGGATTGATTAACTTCGAGTTTGTGGAGGCTATTACGAGGAAGAGAGAAGACAAAGTCTACACTTTGTTTTTGGCTAAAGGAGTGAATCCGATTTAAGTTCAGAGTCATGCATACATGCATCATTAGAGAGGAGAAAGACTGTTTAAGGCCGAGTGCGCCTGATTATCGTGTATCATGACGTCTGGTGTTTTTTGTTTATTACTGAATAAAAAGCCTGCTTTTATTCATTCTGGCTGGATCAATGACATTTGGAATCTCTGGGAGCATCGATTAATAGAGCGACATCCGTGTCAAACTTTTATGCGGCGTACGGCTTTCATCAACATGATCATTATATCATAATACGAGTCATATTGAAGCTAAAGAGTTCGTAAACGTACAGTGTATACGTACAGAAGTGTGGATTATACACTATTTCGAGCCTTCTGGCATTATACAAAGAAAATAAACAAGATAAACGACATAATCTCAAAAACAACTACATCGAAAAATATTCTAAACAACGAACCATCACCTACGATATTAAGCTAATAAAGATAGCCCATACGTAGAAGAAGAAAGGTAAACAAAGAGATCGATCGAGAGCAAAAGAACAAAGAATGGCAAACAAACTCCTCTGTTTTCATGTATCCAGTTCTTCAACGAAGGCGGTATTTCTGATACCAATGGCCTCAGCGAAAGCAAAAGCTACATGTACGGAGGCATTTAATCGGCGCCAGAGAGGACTCAAAGCAGTGGGGTGAATGGACCAGTTACTGGCGAACGCACATGCTACTCTGACAATCGCGACGGTAACTGGATCAAAGTCCTGCTGAGGTGTGTTAAACGATATGAACATGCCGCAAAGGAGAGGAAGAACGAGGGTTGGTATTGACCAGTAACCCAATAGGGGGCCATGCAACCTGAATAAAGCGACAAGCTGCAGGAGGAACGTCATCCAGATGTTGTTGTCATGTGATTTAATACGCGTCGGCCAGGATGCGTAAATGAGTGGAACAAGTTCAGCGAGGACCGTGAAAGCATAGATGTTGACCCAGTGCGACAAAATCTTTTTGTTCGTCGAGGTCAGGGGCACCTTAGGATGGCAAAAGGTGGAACACTCGCCTTTTTTTGCTTAATTAGTCGCTTGCGACCTTCCATGAGCATTGTTTGTTCTTGTTCTCTTGCCTTCTTGAGCAAGGACGTCGCGTCCTGCTTCACCGCCGAGGCTGCTTTCATGACTACAGACGCCGCGGGCGTTAGTGGCAACGGGACGTCTGCAGGTTCTATCTCAGCAATTACACGGGCCAGTGAGTCATTGTTGGGCGGCGGGCTAGCGTACAGCGCGACGCCACGCGTTCGAGTTGGGGATGATGACTTCAGTTGGAAATTCTCTTCAGAAGTCACGGACCGGACGTCTTCTTTGATTCTGAATGATAAGATGAGGAGGTAGATAGCTAAGATAAAACCGAGCATCATACGTAGTTAACATCTGGGGCTGAACGCTACGTTTACGCCCACGACTGGATAACAGGCCAGCAAATCGGGGATCTTCAGACAACTCGGCCTCATTCTGGCTTAGATGCTGCTTGATACGGTTCTGGAGGTCTTCGCGCGTCCCAGAATCAGCAATGTCCAATGCTATCGCAATGTCTTGCAGCTCTGACTTTTTCTTTGCTTGTAATGAGCCGCTGAACGTCGTCGGCATTTTAGGATGAACGGTGTGTGTGCGTGGTTGTAGTTCAAAGGGGAAAAAGGTTACCGAAGGACCAAACATCAACAAATAACGCGCGAAATGGTTTCTTGCCGATTATGTAACTACCTAACGGCATGTTTTTAGCGCTCATCGCGGCTTGACTTCTCATACGAACAACGTTAAATTCACTGAAAGTACTGAACAGTAACTATGTATCCTAAAAAGATGCTGTTTCTCGTGCATTTGCATACATAACAAACAGGGAAAGGTAAGCTCAAAATTCTCCAGTCTGAAGGGTTCAATTTAAAGAAAAATTCCATTACTTCGGATCTCAAGCGACATCTTCGCTACTAGGTGATTGTATTGCACATTAGGCGCGTAGCCAAGCACACGAAATGTGGAACTCCGGACAACGTTGGTCGTCTCATCCAATGAGAAAGAAATCATTCACAGACAGATTTTGTGGCACAAACAGAAAATATGGCATAATGATTGCAAGTAAGAGGTAGAGCGGATGATCGTTATCTGTCTCAGAAAACGTTGGCCATGTATGGGTCGTTGATTCTCACAGTGGCAGCTATACCTTGTTCGGAAGGATGCCGGGCGGTATGTATTCAATGGGAGCACAAGGGTCGCCATTGCCCGGCCAGGACGCCACTTTGTAGTGTCCCTTTTCCTCGTTGTACCCCACATGCCGCTTTATACGCCTTTTTCCATCGGACTAGCAGGAGTCGCCCTTTACTTCTTGTTTCAGTGGTGGAAATCCAGGTCTTCACGAGGTAGATTGTCCAGCTTATAGCTGTTAAAGTTTGATTATTAATGATGTGCAGGCCTTAGAGTCCCTCCTGGTCCCCCTGGTCGCTTTCTGATAGGCAATTTATTGGATTTACCGACAACTAAAGAATGGTTAACCTTCAATCAATGGGCCAAAGACTATGGTTTGCTCTTAATTATTCATTCGCAACTCAGTTCTAGATCTGAAAATATTATGTCTGATACAGGTGACCTAGTCTATGTGAAGATCTTTGGGATCTCAATACTTTTCGTAAATTCGTATGAGCTTGCGAGAGAACTATTTGACAAGCGAGGTCATATTTATTCCGATCGGGCTCATTCGGTCGTTTTGAATGACCTGTACGTACACTCCTTCCTGATGACCGTTAGATTTCATTCTTCAGCAGAGTTGGGATGGATTGGACCCTATTTCTGATGCCATATGGCGAGACGTGGAGACAGCTTAGAACCTATTTCCATAAATTTTTGAATCAGACCGTTGTTCAAGACTATCGGGACGTTCAAATGAAATATACCAAGTAAGGATTCAGACGTAATATGAAGATAAACAATTGTAATATTGATTTCTTGAACGCATCTAGGGTCCTATTAAAGTTACTCTATCAATCACCTGAAGGTTTTCGGTCACACATTCGCTTCATTGTGGGAGCAACTATCCTGGAAGTACGTACCGAGATCGGTCAAGGGCTAAGGCGTGGATTGTAAGGCTACTAACATACCATAAATAGGTTACATATGGAATTCAAACTTCTTCTGAGAAGGATCCTTATATTGTTTTTTCTGAAGACACTGTTACAGAGCTTACCCGAGTTGGCGTGCCAGGAACTTACTTAGTAGATGTTTTACCACTATGTGAGCAACCCTTGACATGATACAAGTGTGAAGATTAATAGGTAAACTAGTGAAGCATGTACCTACTTGGTTCCCTGGAGCCAAATTTCGGCGCGACCTAAATAGGTTGAGAGGGCAGGTTGGAGAAATGGTCGATAGACCAGTCGAATATGTCAAACATGCTTTAGTACGCTTTTACCCAGACATCTTTTGCTACGATGTGTGCAAATCATTGTGTAACACTTCCATAGCGAGATGGCAAAGCTATTCATTGCATCGCTACTTCACTTTTCGAGCAATTCGAGAACAACCCGGACAGTCCCGCTGACTACGAAGAGATCATCAAAAAGATTACTGGTACTATGTATCTGACGGGAATTGATACCGTGTGTCCGGTTACTAAAATCTGTATACATCGTTAATATTTTAGCAGACAGATGGCTACCTTTTACACTTTGTTAAGGCCATGTTATTACATCCTCATGTTCAAAAACGAGCGCAAGAAGAACTCGACGAGGTCGTAGGCTCTGGCGCTCTACCGTCTTTCGATAATTTTGCAAAGCTGAAATACATCCGGGCAATAATATATGAAGTGTTGAGATGGAACACGACTGTTCCTGTTGCCCTTCCTCATATGCTTAAAGCGGACGACGTCGTTAATGGATATTTCATTCCAAAGGGAACATTAGTCTTTGGAACCTCTTGGTAATAAGAACTACTCGAATCATCCGATTGCGTATTTGTTTTGACATGATATAGGACAATGCTCAGAAGTGAATCTGTATATGGAACGGATGCAAGTCAATTCAATCCAGAACGGTTTCTGGATGAAAATGTTGCATTTCCTGACTTTGGTTTTGGTTATGGACGACGGTGCGTGTTGCCTCGATTGACCTTTGTTTATACGCCTCAATCTCGATTGAAGAGCGTGTCCTGGTCGTTATTTCGCTGAAAGTTCAGCGTTTATCGTTACTACTTGTATTTTGCACCTGTTTCATATTCTGCCGACACATGGTGATAATGGCCAGGAACTACCAGGAGAAGAAGACTGCGATTCGGGGGTTATTTTGTATGTCTACTACGGAATTCTTGCTGTTCACCAATAACAACATTTACAGACGGCCAAAGGATTTCAAATGTCGCTTCATTCCAAGATCTTCCACTGCTGTTCGCATGCTTGAAGGTCTGGATCTTTGAACCTTGGAAATTTCTGTTTATGCCTCGAGGATTAATGATTTGTACCCGTGATGTGATATGTTTCTTTCTTGTGAATCAATCGTCTTTCTCAAAGTTTGGTGCATGATAAGCGCGATTTTTTTGTCGTAAGGATAGTGGTCACTTCAAGTTTTGCGTTATTCCTCAAGTCGCACTGCAAGCACGGTATTCACATCAAATAGCCTTCGTGTAACGGAGAGCCTGGTCAAAATACTTGGAAATTATTTCTGAAGAAAGGTAAATATGATATCTATCAAACTGTCAGCATTCCATTCTATTCGCTGGGCATTCAAGCTACTTTTCCCGACGTCTCGATTCTCTGATCACGTACCGTACGTTCACATTGTGATAAAATCCGAAGAACGTTGAGAAACACGCGTGCATACTACATAGTCGTTGCCCCCTATAGATTCTCACAGGTCTATTCGAAATGGTGCCGAGTTTGAAAGCGAGCCACAAAGGGACATCGATGTCTTATCGGCCGGTTAATTGCCAGTTAAAGCTTAAGGCTCAGGCTTATCCTCCCATTGAATGTCCTTTCTTCTCGTTGCACTCCACATGCGGTTACATGTGCCCTTTTGGGCTTACATCGGATTAATAGTGGTCGTCCTTTACATCCTGTGAGGTAAATGGGCCAGATTATGTCTGTTGAACCCTAACCTTTGAATGTGCAGGTCTAAAACATCCTCTTGGTCCCCCTGGCCGCTTTCTGATAGGCAATTTACTGGATTTCCCGACAAACAAAGAATGGTTGACCTTTGATCAATGGGCCAAAGTCTATGGTTAGCCTTTATTGTTCATGAATTATGTTTTTGTCAACAAAAAAAAATACACCTACGCAGGGATATTCACTCTATAAAAGCGTCACTTGCCGGTTTAGATCAAGGATTGCTATGTAAAACAATGCCTTTGATGAAAATCTACTGTTGACATCCCGACTCGGCACTTCAGTTTTTTTTCCAATCACCATTCTTATTAGGTGCACCTTCTATGCCAACAAGGAAGATATGACCAATAGGGGGTTTCACGTTGGAGAATTCGCTCTGAATTCGGCGGATAGCTCCTCCTTGAACACCTTGTGAATTTATCATCGAGTTATCAAACGAGTTCAGATGGAGTTCAGATGGAGTTTGTCCAACGTGAAACCCCCCCCTTCCGCAATTCTACTTGAATTCCTGCTCACATTTTCGCTTATATTTCAAGGGGGCCGATGAATAATGTAATATTTGATAAATAATTAATTCGTACCTTATACGGGCATACATAAATAATTTAATCCGATCAAAAAATTAGGCGAGAATTCAAAACGAATTAGCGGGTGGAGTTTTTGATCAAACTGCGAAAGCAGCTCTGAGCTGCTTTCGCGCTGAACTCCAATCTGAACTCCAAAACTGGTTTCCGGAGAATTTCGAGAACGAATTCAGGAACGAATTCAGCCCGAATTCACGTTGGAATTCACCAACGTGAAACCCCCTAATGTCACGACTCATCAAGTAAAAACTGCCGGTGCAAGGGCGCGATTAATCAGGCATTGCAGTGTGAAGCATCTATTGCCCACTATACCTACCATAGTCTATTCTCCTGGAAAGTAGTGATGGATTTAGGTGCTACTAATAAGGCTAGTACAATGGTCCTCATGACTGACAACTTCTAATGATCCTTATATTTCCGTGGCCTCCGCAGACCAATGACGAGCATTTTGAGCTAATTTTACATTGGCTCTGAAATACAAATTGTTCAAGCTGTTATATATCTTTTATCGTTCATACCACCCACATGCCCATTTTAACTGTAATTTACAGCGGACTCGCCGGCGCTGCTTTGTATTTTGTAATTTACTGGCTGAACAGTCGCAAGTTAAAAGGTATTTCGTGAACTTGTATCTTTTAAACACTAATATTAAAATGGTTCAGGCTTGCGGTTACCCCCTGGGCCGCCTCGACACTTTTTAATTGGCAATTTACTCGATTTACCGAGGAGCAAAGAATGGCAAACTTTTAATCAATGGGCAAAAGAATACGGTATTTACAAGGCTCCTCAAAATATTGAACTGTAAACATTCGCTTCATTAAACCTAGAATTTTATCTTAAACAGGTGATTTGGTCTACCTCAATATTCTCGGCACTCCCATGTTGTTCATCAATTCGACGGAGCTAGCGAAAGAACTGTTCGACAAAAGAGGAAGTATCTACTCTAATAGATTTCATTCAGTTGTCCTGAATGATTTGTTCGTTGACGCTTTTCCTAATGATTATGACGTACGCTCACTTCTGCTTAGAATAAAGTTGGATTGGACCATGATAATGATGCAATATGGTCAGACTTGGAAACGAACAAGAGCCTATTTTCACCAATACTTTAGTCAAACGGCTGTAGAAAACTACCGCGGAGTTCAGGTGAAATATGCCAAGTATGTTACTTACACTGGAGAGTCTTCTGAAAACTATAGCCCGCCGACTTTTGTATACTAGAACACTTCTGAGACGCCTTTATCACTCACCCGAAGACTATCGTACGCATCTTCGATACATTTTAGGTGCAATGATCTTAGAGGTGCGTTAAAGTTAACGTTCCACCTAGCTCCCAGATATGTTGTATGTCATACAAAGACTCTCATATTGATACAGGTCACATACGGTATCCAAGCCTCTTCAGAGAAAGACCCATATATTGTCCTGTCGGAAACGACCAATGTGGAAATCTCTAAAGCAGGTGTACCCGGAACCTATTTGGCAGACCTCTTCCCAATTAGTAGACAACTTTTATATTCTTTTTTTTATGCCATTAAAGCCGAGCTAGTGAAACACATACCCGCTTGGTTTCCCGGAGCCAAATTTAAACGGGAACTCAGTGTGTTGTCAAAGAGGGCTAGAGAAATGGTTGATGGTCCAATTCGAATTGTCAGAGATTCATTGGTACGTAAGCGTTGCTGATTATTGCTCATATAAGAAGACTCCAATATCCTTAGAAAAACGGCAATGCTATCCCCTGTATAAGTACCTCTCTTATGGAACAATTCGAGAACAATCCTGATAGTCCCACGGATTATGAAGACATGATCAAGAATGTTGCTGGTGTAGCGTATTTTGCCGCCATTGATACCGTATTCATTTCTTTGTCTTTCTCTATATTTTCTCACAAGTAGCTGCTCATTTTACAGACAGACGGATATGTTTCGCAATTCTTCTTTTCCATGCTGTTACATCCTCACGTTCAAAAACGAGCGCAAGCGGAACTGGACGAAATAGTCGGACCTGATGGTTTGCCTTCCTTCGATGATTATGAAAAATTGAAATATGTCAGAGCCGTGCTACATGAATTATTGAGATGGAACACGGTCCTTCCTGCTGGTATACCCCACACACTCATTGCGGATGACGTTGTTAATGGGTATTTCATACCCAAAGGAACATTAGTCTTTGGGAACTCCTGGTAAGGCTAATCAAATTGAGATAGATCTCACTTTGATTTTTTTCAGGACATTACTTAGGAATGAATCTATATATGGTGCCGATGCAAATGACTTCAGACCAGAACGATTCCTTGACGGGCGGGCACCTCTTCCTGACTTTGCCTTTGGATATGGACGGCGGTTTGCTCAATCACTTGGTTTTATCTACACTTACATATAAGCAATTGTTTAGGGCATGTCCCGGCCGCCATTTTAGTGAAACCTCCTCATTTATCGTTATTGCTTGCATACTGCATTTATATCACATTCTTCCTGTGGAAGCCGAGAATGGGCCTGAGCTACCCAAAGAAGATGATCTAGATTCTGGGGTTATTCTGTACGTCACTTGTAGCACCTTAATTCTCACTGCTGACTATGAAAATTGCAGACGACCCAAACCTTTTAAATGTAGAATCATTCCCAGATCTCCCGCTGCAATGAGATTACTGGAGGAACTTTAAACCGATATAATACTTCCATGCATATGAGTCACGAGTCAGTGACTATTAGTGCTAATGACCGATAGTATTCTCCTGTTGCTTCATAGGCTCAGGAAAAAATATTGATCAACGGGAAATACGAGTCCGAGACTTCTCTTCTTGTGCAGGTGAACTATTTTATCCGGATTGTCTAGAAGTCTTCGGTATCTCTATAGCTTGTGTGAACTTGCATGGGCCCATGAAAGAATTTCGACAGACTGATTCGGACAGGATTCTTCACTCAGTGATTCTACATGACTCGGGTAGGCATTTGCCTTAATGCCTTTCGCACCTCGGCTGTTCCTGTAAGAACGATCGGCAACCAAATCCTTTCAAGTGCAATGGGTTTACCTCCAGTTTATCCAATTAGATAAACATCTTACTGACGTCGCGCTCGTAAGAAAATGGGCAATAGTGCCTTGCATGTCAAGTATCTTTTACACTGATTGTGGCCGTTTGCGTTAGAATACATTGATGCGGGTTCCATTTGCCTTTGGTTACTAATATTCTTTTACAAAAATGTACTTTACAGACATCCGCTGGCTTTGGGTTAAAGGAATGTGATGTTAAAAAATCGAAGCTATGTATCATAAATCCAGTTCTTCCAGTATTCTGACAGTATCAGATGATCGAGGGATAATTCGACACTTGAAAGGTTTAGGACTTCTGTTGTCTTCATTAGCAAGCGAAACGGCCGAGTAAAACCTACTCACAGAACAAGCCCCGAATTGTAGTCGTCTTCTCCTGGTAATTGTGGTCCATTCTCATCATGTGATGGGAGAATGTGAAATAAATGGAGTATACACGCTGCAGCAATAGACACAGTGTTTTCACCGACATACCGTCCTGGACAAACACTTTATCATGTATAAGTGAACATTATTTTTGACGGTCGGAGTCACACATACCGTCGTCCAAACCCAAAACCAAACTCAGGACGAGGTGTATTTTCTTGAAGAAATCGTTCCGGGCAGAATTTGTCTGCATCAGATCCATATACCATTTCGTCACGGAGTAACGTCCTATAAATGCGGACTGAACTGTGATGTCCACTGCCCGAATAAAACCTTACCAAGAATTTCCAAAAACTAAGGTCCCCTTGGGTATGAAATAACCGTTAATTACATCGTCTACAGCGGCTACATGTGGAAGGGCACTAGGGACCATTGTGTTCCATCTCAAAATTTCATATATTACTGCCTTGACGTATTTTAATCTTTCAAGGTCATCGAACGAGGGTAGAGCATTAGAGCCGACGATTTGATCAAGTTCTTGTTGCGCCCGTTGTTGAACATGAGGATGTAAGAGCATAGTAAAAATGAATTGTGAAATAAATGCATCAGTCTGGCGTGAAAAAGAATCATTGAGAAAATTCATGAAGAATCCTCAAAATAGGCCTTACAACATCAACACCTGCAACGTAGGCGACGCCAGTCACATGCTTGACGAGGTCTTTATAAATAACAGGGCGGTCTGAATCACTTTCAAATTGCTCCATTAGTGATGTCGCGATACAAGAGACAGCCGTGCCGCTTTTCTGCACACAGCATCCAAAATAAATTCCATCGTAGTCTAAGGTGGAAAGGTAACAACGTACTAAAGCATCCTCCACAAATGCAATGGGTCGTTCTGCCATTTCTTCGATCTGATATTTCAGTCTGTTCAGGTCGCGCCGGAAGGCAGCTCCAGGGAACCAAGTCGGTATGTACTTTACTAGCAGAAAGCTGTTCAATACAATTACTGGATAATGTCTATGAAATAACAATAACTCACGAGGAGGGAAAAAATCCACCAAGTAAGTTCCTGGCAGACCTGCTCGAATAAGTTCCAGGGTCGTCTCCTCGGACAGAGTTATAAATGGGTCACTTTCGGAGGATGCTTGAATACCATATGTGATCTTGGTTATATTTATGAAAAGCCGAACATATACTCTTGGATTGCCTCATACCTCCAGCACTGTTGCGCCAACAATGTAGCGAATGTGTGAGCGAAAATTCGCCGGTGATTTGTAGAGACGCCCCAGTAGAACCCTGGATAAAAAGGAAGCGCGAAATAAGAAGTTTCCGGGGAAAGTACACACTTTGTATACTTCATTTGTATTTCGCGATAGTTTTGTGCGGCAGTCTGGTTGAAGTACTGAACAAAGTAGGTTCTGGTCTGTTTCCACAGCTCGCAGTATGGCATTATTTGCATAGTCCAGCCTGCCCCGATTCTAAATTAGGAGACGTGAGAATTGAGGTTGTCGAGAAATAAAGATGAGCACACAAATCGTGTAATACAGTCGAATGAGGTCTTCCAGAGTAGATGCTGCCCCTTTTCTCGAATAATTCTTTTGCAAGCTCATGCGAACTCACAAAAAGCATGGACGTGCCAAAAATGTTTATATGGACCAAATCGCCTACATAGCAAGCTAAATATTATTTGAATAACATAGAAAAGAGACGGCGAACCATAATCTTTGGCCCATTCTTTGAGTGTTAGCCATTCTTTGCTTCTAGGAAAATCCAGTAAATTGCCAATGAGGCAGCGACCAGGCGGACCTGGCGGGAGTCTTAGGCCTGGTGATATGGTCAGTTTATTTAAATGACTGATCATGAACATACCCCGAGGAATGTAAGAGGTTTTCCAGTAATATATGAAGTAGAGAACAATTCCTGTCAGTCCGGTGTAAGCTAGCGTTGGAGTCGACAACGCAATCATGTGGTGCCGCGTGATGCGTGAAAAGTATAGAGGAAGGAGTGCGAATAAGACTGATGGGTTATATATTGTGTTCCAATTCAATACAGTCACGAAGAAGGAGAAGGTCACGACTTGGCGACCCATCGTGGTTTGAGTTCGAATTGGCCGCAGCTCGTAATCCCCAAGCATGAAATCATTAATCTCTACTTCTGTTTTTCCCCAGGAGGTAGTTTTCTTCCCCTCTCCATTTAAAGAAGCTGCAAGGCTGCGAAAGGGTCCCAAGACAACCTGTTTCGCTTCTTGTATCGGCATCGGAAGTACTCGGAACCCATATTTAGTCTATGAAATACCAAGTGATTCGACCTTTGAGACCGGTTCAAACCAGTTCCCACCAGTTCGATTATCTAGACGATCTCAGTTCCAATTCAGTTCCCGAACTAGTTTGAACCGGATACCGAAATGGATCCATCACTGTATGTTGCCTTTTAATTACGAACCAGACATGAAGGGGAATTCGAAGGGGAATTCGAAGGGGAATTCGAAGGACGTCGCGCCTTTAGTTTGCCTCCTGCTATTGGCCGACGAGTTCGATTATTCCCAGCATCGTAAGTAAATATAATGTTTACTTACCTAGCCGATATCTTTGTTTAAATCTTTTTCTCTCTCACACCGCAGGATGGTGTCGGGGTAGGTTGACACCTGGCAGGTCAAGTTGTACGTCCAAAAAATAACGCAAGGATAATTTTGAGTTGTATTGGTGAATCTCTGTGATGAAGGAAGAGGATATTTGAAGGGACTTATTTAAAATGGGCGCCTAATATTTACATACGGCATATTCCGATACTACTCTATTTACGATGCGGCGCCCTATCGGCACAAACGGCTACTGAATTCTATACAGTAGACAAACTCCTCACATAAATGTACATTTTATTCTTTAAATTCTCAGAAGATTTCAATACACATTATACAACCTTGTGAGAGCGACTTGTTCTGCCGGTTCAACGGTTACGACTTTTTCCTCTTTTCCTTGTCCAACTTTTACGATATAACTCTCGGGATCAACCGTGATTTGTGGTGTATAGGAATTCCATTTCATGTCACGTTTCTTGATTTTACGGCAGCCCTCGACTGCAATCGCCTTTTTCCTCAGCCCATATGAGTCAATAATCTTTAACTCCATCGAAATTGCGGATACGAAATGAACTGAATTGAGAGTTGCGGCAGAGGGGTGAGCGCCCCACATAGGTCGAGGAAGTACTGGTTGAACAGTGGGAATAGAGGCATTTGCGTCTCCCATCTAGAAAAGGATGAGACAATAATAAAGAAACACGGGAGTTTACTAGCCTGAGCACATATAATTACCCCGCCTTTTATGACTAGTTCGGGTTTTGACCCAAAGTTCTCGAACTTCCATAATACGAGGTCCGCCAGTGCGCCGGTTTGAACTTGACCAACTACATGACTGATCCCATGTGTCAAAGCCCTGAAAAGATTATTTGTGTTCGTATCTTGCTTGCGTGAGAAAACAAAAACTAACGGGTTAATAGTATATTTCGAGATATATCGTTTCACCCGACCATTGTCTTTATTCGCTGTGTCGCCGAGCTCGGTCAATGGTCCATTGACAACCTTCATCTTCGAAGCCGTTCTCCACGTTCGGCTAATGACTTCTCCAATCCGCCCCATAGCTTGGGAATCAGAGCTAATCATAGATATCGCACCAAGGTCGTGTAGAACGTCTTCTGCGGCAACAGTTTGGCCACGAATACGAGACTCGGCAAAGGACACGTCTTCTGGAATTGAACGGGAGAGATGATGGCACACCATAAGCATCTGATTTTGGGTTTGAATACAAATGTATCTTAAAGTAATATGATTGAATCGGACTGACATCTAAATGCTCATCTAAAGTATTTTTGGCGTATGGTCTGGTGGGATTGGTAGAGGACGGAAGTACGTCGTCTTGACCACAGACTACAATAATGTCGGGCGCATGACCACCGCCTGCGGTAATGTGGATCAACACTAAGCACAGCTATAGCAAAGTAAAACTCACCAGCTCCTTCGGAATGATATGTATGTATAGTTCTCCCTCCAAACGCGTCGATAGTGTCTGGAAAAATTAACATCATGTCCCACGATATACATTTAACAAGAGATCAAATAAACCTTGAACGAAGCCACTCTCATTCAATGTATCCGTGTGAATGTTTACCTTAAAAGAGACAAGTTATATCAGGTTTTCGAGATAAAACGGGATTGAAACAATACTGAACCTGAACATCATATTTGTCTCCGACATCCAAGCAATTTCTAATAGTCGCAGGAGTACTTCCCCAATCCTGACCAGGAACATCAGCGGAGTTGAGTAACAATCTAAGAACACTAACCTCGTGCAGTTTCAGGCCACCGGCACCGGCTTTAACAATATCTTCTAATGCTTCACGTCCCGAATCATTGCCTTTTCCTGTAAACAAGAAGTTTCCGGCCATAGAATCCACCGAAGCAAACATCTGTTGAAGATAGAATGGTGAAGGGGTACAGGTAGTCGCATTAGTTCCAGCACTAGGACCCGTGCCTCCACCGATGAATGTCGTCACTCCTACGTGGATTGGAAATCAGAAAAAACAGTGTAAAAAAGGGGTGAAAAGTGTCACAACCTGACGCTATTGCTTCCCAAATCTGCTGAGGACAAATATAATGGACATGTGCATCGACTGCACCAGCGGTAATGATCAAATTCTCGCCGGCAATAACTTCGGTCCTGTCACCAATAATCATGCCAGGTGTCACTCCATCTTGTACATCTGGATTCCCAGCTTTTCCAATGCCTTTGATTTTACCGTCGGAGACACCGATGTCTGCCTTGGTGATACCCGAGTGGTCCACGATAAGAGCATTTGTAATTACCAAATCTAAGGCATCGGTGACAGGCGAGGACATTTGACCCATTCCGTCTCGGATCGTTTTACCGCCTCCGAATTTGCATTCGTCACCATAGACCGTCTTTTGGAGGAAACCGCAATTCAATCACTGAAAGAACCAGGGATATGATGGAGCCAGTTATACATACCTTATCTTCTTCAACTTCAATGATTAAGCCAGTATCTCCTAGCGTGACCCTATCACCCGTCGTGGGTCCAAACATACTAACGTAGGTAGCCCGGTCTACTACAGTATCTCGTTGAACAGGGACGACACTTTGATCGGGGATATGGGAAAAGCCTTCGTGCACAGACTTCCTAGCGATTTCATCTCTCCTGGATGGGTCAACTTTCCCAGACGCAATTCCATTTCCTCCCCGAATGACTTGCCTCCCGGCAATGGAACATAAAGTAACGGTTTTAATGTCACCGGGTTCAAATCGCACGGCCGTTCCAGACGGAATATCCAGGCGCTTCCCATAGGCAAGACCGCGATCAAAGCAGAGTTTTCTATTGGTTTCAACAAAATGATAATGAGAACCTATCTAAGAAAAAAAAAGTTTACTGTCTGTCAGAAAACACGGAAGGTGTGACTCAGAGAGTTTGTCCACCTGAATTGGTCTGTCTCCATCGTTTTTGACACGTAGTCTAATTCTCTCTCTCCCTTTATTTATCACTATGGGGTCTTCGGCCAAAATCACTGCTCCCGGTGCTGCATCACGGGAATATGTACTTGGGTCCTCTAATGGGAACAAGTGCTGGGAAGGGATAGGAAGAAATGAGCCATATAATGCATTTTCGAGATTTCCATTAGGTGTGCATATGGGATCGTGTACGGTAACTAAAAAAACTCTATTTGCGTCTGAGCTATAACTATATGGCTGTCGGGTTTAGAATTCGAATTCGAACGCACCCGTCATGGAATGTTCCTTCAACTTGAATAGTTTCAATGGTAGTTACCGCGTTTGATAATACGTGTCTTTTTCCAAGTATTTCTTTACCATGTTGCATAAGACCTGCGACGGAGTGCTCGCCATCACGGATTCTCTCGTGGAGCTGGTGGGAGATAAGAGCAATTGCTTCCGCGCGGTTGAGCTTCAAACCTCTCGCAAGTCGTTTTTGTGCAAGGAAACCCAGCTAATGAAGTTTCAAAAAGAAAACAATTAAACGTACATATAGACATACTTGCGAGATTATAAGTTTATCTTGATCTCGGGGCGTTATTCTCATCGTGGAATGATTCGGAAGAGTGCATGAATCGCAGCATGATAACCACTTTGATAACAGCTTCGGAAGCACGTGACACGTTCTCCACTTTTCTCATTCTAATGTCGTGTTTTTCTTTTTTTTTCTTTGCTTCGATAGAATTATCATCTGTTGACTTGAGCGAAAAGAAGTATATGTAAAATGTAGTTTTTTTATCTACTTGGTCGAATTCGGATTAATCGGTGCAGCAGCGACTTCGACCCGCCGCCGCGAGTTGCTTTTCTAAATCAAATCTTTGGAGTTCCTAGTTAACTGGTCCGATGCGACGATGAAATCTGAGATTTGATCTCGGCAATTGGAGAGGACACCGGCCACCATCGCCTAAGAAAATAGTACAAAAATAGTATTAAATAACATCAAATTACAAAGGGCTCTGCCCAATCGTAAAGCGTGATGACTGATGAAGCCCCATTGAAACTTCGTACTTAGGAATGAGTAATATACTGGGCAATAAAAAAGGCTTCCTGACATGAGGAAACAATTGTGAATATAAGAGTAAAAAAAGCAGCAAAGGTAAGGATAGACAGAGGAGCATTAGCTGGACAAGGAAGAAAAGATTGAAAAAATGTAAGGCAGAGGGGGAGTTGAACCGATGACACAATATCTCCGTGGGATACACTGTACCGTTCAGACACAATGTACTTTATATGCTTATTCCTATCAACTGTATTATAATGCACTCACGCTGTTGGAACATTGAAGGCCCCATGATATATTCCATTCGTATTTTCCTGTTCTCAACCTCAGAAAACAAATCAATATATTAGTTACTTTTTTCGAAATGATGTCTAGCTAGCGCTTTCACAATCTGTGGCAGCATGAAATGTTTGCACAGTCTTATGGCTTTCTCGTAGAGCGCAGACCTGTTCAGTGGATAATCTTAATCATGACTCATCGACGTCGTAGGGCTTTGCATCGCGGGTTCGTCTCCCTGTTATGTCACTTTTCTGTGACTTTTCAGTCACATTACTTTTTTTTTCAGCTAAAAAACCATCGTTATCGAGGGGATCCTATTGGTTTGTGATGCTCTAGTTCTCCCGCTTAATTATTTGTTACCTTTTCTAAGTTCAGATTTGTATATTTAGAACGTCGCCTATTTACAACAATTTTTTTAGGTTACTGGGGTCCTCCATCCCAAACAGGCAATCGATCTCATTTCACTAAGCGGGATCGGACCAATCGACTGAACACTGAAATCGTTGTCATGCTGTATTTTGTAATTCAAAGAACGACATACATAGCTCCGGGGCAGAGGAACGCCATGAGGTATAAAGTGGTTGAGTGCCAAGGGCACCCCAAAAGTTAGTTCGCGCGTACTCCAAAAAAAATTTAACGTGTCCCAACATGACACATAATGAAGAGAGCCTGCCCCGCAGAGATCATCTACTAAATAAAGGTTTAATAGCCATAACCAGACCTTACTCAACGCAATATATGATCGAGCTTTTCTGACATTCCTTAGCTCTTGTCGGTCCGTGAGGATGGTTTGGCGTTGCTTGAAGAATTTCGTGTAGATGTATTTCACGATGACAAGCTCGGGCTCTTGGAGAAAGAAAACTCCAATTACATATTAGATTGCTTACCTGGTCTGGATAGATTAACCACGAGCTGAATTTCAAGTCTTTTCCCAATCATTCCTGGGTTTGTCGTTGTTCGGGATTAAAAGGGTTCTCCGGATACAGTACACGAGGCATATGCATACAATTATGTACATACATAACTAAGGTGGAGATCTCAGATATGTTGGTACAATAAGATAAATACAATCCAAACTTTTAACTACCCTATGGCCGTAGTAGCCCGAGCTCGAAAGGCTACTAAATCTATATGGGCCAAAAGATCGTGGATTTCCGATCGTGCCATATTAAATACATTATAGGCTAATCCACTACAGTCACATGCATTCAAGGTGATGGCTACGAGTTCCATTTTAAGGGTACATAGTATGTTGTGGTTACTTACAAGCACGAGTCTCAGGCTCGAACTCCCGTGAATATTGCTTGCGTCTGACGGCAGATTAATTTGTGGCGTAGCGTCTGGATTTGGTCTGAGTCAGACTTAACCAGCTTAATTTGCATGATTTTTCTACAGCGTATGATTAAATCAATCGCAATGGGCTCTAATGATTGCATACTATGGCACAAGTTAATTTGTAGTCATCATTTTAATGGCACCGGGCGAGTGGCTCTCCCGGGCCCCGACATGCAAGATAATTGACCATGAATAGTTGGAGACTTGGAGAAGACTGGTACATGCGTTAGGCTTTCTTAGCTGATAAACTTGGCCGGGTTTAGAAAATTATGATCTGACTGACATCATTTAACAGCGCAGCTGTCTCAAGTTCATCGAATGAGGCATATACATATTACATGGCTGATGTTTTTCCCGAGGTACTAGTATTATCCATGTGTTTCCCATTGCGTTTGCCTTTCACTGCAGATATTTTTGTCGTCGTCAAGAGCGCCATGATCTCATCATTCGAAGCAGCGTGCCAAATATACATATTACCTATAAATATCGGCACGTTGATGTTCGTTCCTCTCGGTTGGTTGAAAAAAGCAAAATTCGTGTGCTTGAATGGAGCCACAAAAATAAATATGATGGCATTGCATGTGATGAATTGAAAAAAAAAACGACTACAAAGTTTGATGAAATGCGTCCGCGGCGTAATGGTAGCAATTTCAACCCACGTGTTTACGTATATTAAACAGCCGACGGGTTTTATTAATTCATTATTTACAGACAAGAACTTTTTTTTTTACATCACAAATAAAAACTACGCCTTTGTGGCTGATACGTATACATACATACATGTACATACAGCACTTGAATATTTCACGTCTGATCCTAATTAAAGATTCCTAACACCGGCATTCCAATAATAATATTGGTTTCATCGGCCATCATCGATTTCTTTTATTATCATTTGAGGAGCATCGTTTTTGAGGTTAGAATACAGGAAAAAAATTTAAGAGTCTGATAGTCTACTATATGGAGGATAGTTCTAGCAATGACGTTCCGACAATCATGACTAGTGAGATGATTTAGAGGGTATCCAAACAGAACCGGAAGCTAATGGTTTCTCGAAGACAAAAATACGCTGTATTTATATCTCGAGTGCATGGAGGACAATCGAGGTGAAAGGGAAAAAAAGGGAGGGGAACAAGCGAATCAAAAGTGATATTTTGAAGAAAAGAAAAAAAAAAAAACGACTATGTAAAATGGTGGTAATTCTGTCCTTGGCTTGAAATCTTGTCATCACGAGCTTAAAACAATGGCAAGTGTGCTGGCAGTCAAAACTAGAAGGATGTGCTTGAGGGACGCGGTCAACGCGAAGCCACTCGAGTGAGACGATCCACTACCAGTAGTACCACCGGTACCAGAACCGCCCCCGAATCCAGACGAGCTCATGTTCATACCACTCTGCGCAACAACTTCGGCAATGTTAGTGAAGGGACCTTTCCAGGACGTGGCAAATTTCGGGAGAGGCTGCGTGCGGGTTTCATTATAAGCCTCCGCCATATCAAGGTGTTGACATTCGATTACTGATTGAAGCTGGAGAGAAAAACGTTATGGATAGAACACAATAATAAAGTTTGTCATGTAGTGACACTGACTGTTAATGTAGGATTCGTTGAACTCAGGGCTAAGGGGAGTGTGTATCCGACAGCGAGTTCAGCGGTCTGGGGGAACAAGTCATGTTCCAAAACAATGAATCCAGAGTTCAAGTTTCTGTCAAGCGGGAGTAAGATCCTCGGGAAAAAAAATGATACGTAATTCGCACGCACGTGGAGTTCTTGAGAATCATCTCAAATTGCTCGAGACACTGTTCTCCGGTGACCTCTCCTGCAGGTATACGCCAATCATTGGTATCATATTGAGCCAATGTTTGAGCTTGAAATAACAAAGTCAATATCAATAAACATGAAGTTCAACTAATACTACACGCACGATCACGAGTCCAGATTACAGTCTCCATTCCCATGGCAATAGCGATAGCTCTGACACGTTCGTCAACATCACCATAGGGAGGACGCCAGAACGTAGGGGTTACTCCAATGGTGTCCTGTTATCGCCGACGCACGCAGGTCAGTTCAACGATTGCAATTATTTTGAATTGAAGCTTCTTACTTTGATTATTTCCCGGGCCATACCTAGCTCAGCAATGACTTCTAAAGTGCTGAGCCCGGTCATCTCCAAGTGGCGCCAAGTATGAACGCCAATTTGGTTGCCAGCCACATACGCTTCTACCAGGATGTTTGGATACCAATATGTATTGCCTCCGATGGCGAAGAACGTTGCGGTGAGATGGTTTTGTGCGAGATACTCATGTACCTGACGTAGAAGACTGGATCAGCGAACTCTCCGATAGCGCTGTACTTGTTGAGTAGATAACGTACCAAAGGAGAAAAAGGACTTGGGCCATCATCGAAGGTGACGCCCCAGTGTTCCTTGTCAGGGCAAGTGACAATGTCTGTTGGGTTGGTGCAACCACCACACGTCCACCAGCACCGGCTAGTGTCGCTGGCAGCTTCAGGATTTAGGGAGCAGATGGACTGGTTTGTGGTTGGGGGGATATCGGGAATTTCAACGCCTTCCAATTCTTTCAACCATTCACCCATGAGGGGATGATCAGTTGGCGCGGGCTCGGTAGGAGAAGGATACTTGGAGTGATCCAGGGTTGCTAGACGATAGTAATGAATGTTTTTTTAAAAAAAAACATAAAAAGAGAAGAGTAGACTGAGTCAACTTACTTGACGGAAGAGGGGGGGCACCTGGATACGGACCTGGAGCACCAAGCGTAGGCTGGAAAGTGAATATCGGGGTGGAAGAGGGTTCTCCACTTGTGAGGTCGCTCAAAGGAGGGATATTGGGATTAGTCGCGGTTAGGGTTGCATCAGGAAGTGCCGACGTAGAAGCACTGGATACCGAGGACCGAGAGGCAGAAGGAACGACGGGACCGGCGAGACTACCTGGCGGAGTTGGCTGGGCGGGCGCAGGTGCAGCTTGGCCGGGCAAGGAGCTGGTTGAGGGGGGGCCGTTAGCAGCAGGAGGTGCAGCAACAGCAGCAAGCTGACGAGCAATGGCGCGGTGGTGGTGATGATGATAGTCAGCATGACCGCGAACAGTAGACAAAACGCCAAGCAGGAGCAAAGAGGACGAAGAAAATAACATGGCGAATAATTAGTTTTTTTTGGGGATTCCCGAATAATTTTCTTGGTATTCTTTGCTATTCCTTTTTCTGTGTAGTAATGTAATATAATTCAGCGAATGAGAGGAGAAAAGACCGGACGGTTAACCAAGAGAGCGTGTAGGGGGGAGGTGATTGGTAAAAAACTGAGACAGAGAGAGAGATGGGAGTTGGATATCAACGGGTCACTGGTCACACCGTAGGAAAAAAAAAACTGCATTGACGCCCGTGGCGTAGTATATTATGTAATTTGTAATTTCCAGTATTATTTCTAATTTTTTGTTCGTCCCTCGAATAGACGCCTGCAGAACCTCGTTTTGCATAAAACCAAACAGCCACCACCAAAAAAAATAATGACAACAGCTTCACCAACATCATCATGAACATGACTTCTCTCACGACTCACCTTTCTGCATTTCTCGATGCTTCAAGGTTGATTTTCTCGCTGTCATCCCCCCAAAGTTGTCTGCCCACTCATCGTCTGTTTTATTTTTAGCTCACAGCAGATCAACATTGACGGAACGTCGCTATCACTACCAGACGTAATTGCTGTTGCACGACATAATGCGTCAACTGTCATTGATGAATCAACTCGAGAACGCGTCCAAGCCAGTCGGGACGTTCTCAACGAGAAACTCGACGCCCACGTCAGCATATACGGCGTGAGCACTGGCTTTGGTGGAAGTGGTACATACACTCCTCGTCTGTTGTTTTTCCTTTCCAGCTGATTTTGAGTTGCTTGTATTTCAGCAAGCACCCGAACACAGGATCATCTTGGTCTAGGTCTAGCACTGTTTCAAATGCAGCACTGCGGTGTCATGTCTTCCGTGCCAGACCACTTGACTTCTATGACCATGCCCGAATCTTGGGTCCGTGCCGCCATCCTGATTAGAATTAATTCCCTTCTTCGCGGCCATTCTGGCGTCCGATGGGAGCTTCCCCAGGCTCTCCAACGACTGCTAACAGAAGACATTACACCACTTGTCCCCCTCAGAGGGAGCATATCCGCTTCCGGAGGTGAGTATTATTCTCAAAGTCTCCCTGCAAAACACAAAACCTTTCGTTCCTTAACTAGACCTGTCTCCACTCTCATACATTGCCGGAACAGTAATGGGGAACCCGTCCGTAAAAGCATATGATACCTGTTCTCAGTCGGGCCGACGAACTCTCGTCCCATCTCACGTTGCTCTGGCAAACCATAACATTCCTCCCCTAGTTATACAGGCCAAAGAACATCTTGGTCTTCTAAACGGTACCGCCTTCTCCGCCGCAGCTGCTAGTATGGCTCTGTACGATGTTGTCCAACTAGCCTTTCTCACCCAAGTTTGTACCGCGATGGCCACAGAAGCTCTTCTCGGTTCACGCGGTTCTTACATGCCCTTCATCCATGACGTAGCCCGTCCGCATCAAGGACAGGTTCGACTTGATCAAAATTTTTTAACATCATTTTGCTAACGCTGAATTGAATTCTTCTTCTAGGTCGACGTGGCCCGGACCATTCTCGCTCTCCTGAAAGACAGTAAGCTAGCTCATACCCCGCAAAGCGATACCCGGGTGCAAGAAGATAAGGGGACCCTCAAACAAGATCGCTATGCGTTGCGGACTTCCCCGCAGTTTATCGGTCCCCAAGTGGAGGATATACACTCCGCCTTGTTAGCCGTAACACAAGAACTCAATTCAAGTTAGTATAGCTTTCTGCCGTCAATACATCAGGAAATCAAATCAAAATTAATTTAACCCTTTTAAGCAACCGACAATCCTCTAATTGAAAGTGCGACAAGAACGGTACATGATACGGGTAATTTCCAGGCAATGGCGGTAAGTCCTTTCGCTTCTCATGTTCCTCCGACCTTGCTTGCTTAAACAAAACTTTTTTTTCAACTTTCCATAAAAAGGTAACCAATGCAATGGAAAAAACTCGTCTAGCGCTCCATCATCTCGGAAAGATTCTCTTTGCCCAAACCACTGAAATCATGAACCCTGACACCAACAAGGGATTACCACCATCTCTGGCTGCAACAGACCCTTCGCTCAATTTTCATTGTAAAGGAGTCGAGATCTGCTTGGCTGCTTACGTTTCTGAATTAGGATTCCTGGCAAACCCGGTCTCCACACACATTCAGTCAGCAGAGATGCATAATCAAGCGGTTAAGTACGTACGAAATTCAGTCCCGGCCAAACTTCTTCCCCACTTTTGCTTACCGTATTTGATCCCCCCCACAGTTCACTGGCACTACTATCCGCGCGCCAGACTATTACAGCGGTGGATGTTTTGACGTTGGTAAGCCGAGAAGAGGAAAACTTTATTTTTGAATTTGAATGCCCGCTAACGCCAATACATATGTAGATCATCGCATCGTGTATATATTCATCATGTCAAGGTAAGTCAGTTGTGTGCATGGCACGAGGTTTTTTTTTTCTGTATATGCAAACAAAGACAACCCTTAATCTGACCCTTTCTTTCCCTCTCTTTTCGTCAACCTGATTCACAGCCCTCGATCTTCGGGCCTTGCAACTCAGCCTCGTGGAGGGCTTTCAAGAGATCATCGCCAGAATCACAACGTGTTACTTCGGGACCAAGGAACCATTGGGCATTCCGAAAGAAGAAGACGACGTTGTCGTCCACCGGCACCAATATGGTGGCATCAAAAACCCGCTAACCGAATTAGGCGTAGGCAGTGCTGCAATCCGAAGCGGGGTCAAGCCACAAGTCAAAGATTCCGAACAAGATCCAGATCACTTTTTCCTTCCTTCTCATAATTCAACAGTTCCCCACAAACACCACTCGCACCACTCTCTGTGTCATTTATCCGGCACATCTTCCCCTCCTTTGTCCGAGTTCAGAGGAGCGGAACCGAGGGCGGGTCCGGAGGAGGAAGATCAAGGTAAGCAATTTACGCTTATCCCGATATGAGCTTCTTGTGGTGACAATCTTTTTTTTTTTTTTTGAATTACAGATCCAGATCCAGAAAGGACGGATCTGTTCGTTGAAAGTCAGACACCCGACGCCGACGTGAATTTCAATGATTCGTGTCCCAATGATGCTTTTTCTAGCGGGTGCACTAACTCATCGGATGCTGGCACATTAAGCGACGATGATGGGTTTGCCGTTTCCCCGTCTTATGGATCTTCGTTAACTTCCGTAACATCTATGGCAAGTCTTTTAGGAAAGAACTGCGGGGTGCCAGGAATCTCCGATTCGCTTTGTCGTGAGCTTGAAAAGACATTTTTGGATACATTCTGGCACAACACGACTATGGATGCCGAGGAACAGGTTCGAACGGCTGTTAACTGTCTTATCAGCAGGCTACTACAGGAAGCTTTTCGAAGCAGTGGCTTAAGCAACAACGCCAATCCCGATTTATCGGTTGATCTTTTCAGCCTTAGAAGCATTCTGCCAGATTACCGTGCGAGCTTAGAAACAGCTTGTTTGGATCTTATTGTGCGGGAGCGGAAACGCTTTCTCACTTGTCCAGTCGAGGAACTCCCGACCCCTGGACTAGTGGGTTTGGGAAGTCGTCATATCCACGGATTCGTCAGGAAAGAACTGGGTATCGGAATGCACGGTATTGAGAACTTGATGGCATTTAACGGAGGATTGAATTCTCAGGAAGCGACTACGGGGGAGAAGATTTCGTTAATCTATGACGTAAGTTGTTATTCGGTTAGCCTTTTTCGACGTGCACTTTTCTAAATGGGGTTCTTTTTTTTTTTCTTTTTTTCCTTTAAGGCAATAAAGAGTGGACGTATACAACCGGTCTTGAGAGATATCATGTCGAGCCTAGCCTAGTTAGATTTAGTTTCTTTTTTCGCCTTCCCCCTGTCATTGCTTTGGTATTTTAGTGCTTGTAACACGTATATTGTACAATCGCAGCTTGCTACATTGTGTACCGTATCTAATACAATTTGCTTTCGATGCTACTTGTAGAAACACAAGGAAAAAAATAAAGATTGAAGAACCCAAGCTGCGCGAATTACTGAATTACTGATGCAGCTCTCCCTTCAGTATCAGCTCCCACTGGTCTTCACCCGGGAGGCTATTCGATAACGGAGGAATAAGAGGTATATAAACCCAGTTCGAGCTGATTTCAGGCTCAACTTCAGTTTCAAATTCAGTTTCGGAATTCGAACTTGAGCTGGAACAAAGGATACCAGCATCACCGTCATGGTGCCGACGATCCTGCCCCATCGCACAGACAGGCCCGCTCTGATTTTGAGTTTTATCCTTTGACTTGCTAAACATGGGCTGAGGCGAAGACCGTGAAACGACTTTTGGCAAGTTCGAAGAATTGACGAGAGCCTTTTTGAGCAGTGGAACTTCTACCCGACGACGTTTGTTGGGAAGTGGCCGGCGAAGATCGGGTCCAGGTTGGAGGGCATGCGGATGAGGAGTTAAGGGAGAGGAGAGGCGTGGGCGTGGGGGGATTAACAAGCAACGTTGTTGAGGTTGACTGGTGACAGGAGGTTCTGGGTCAGGATGTAGGGCACGGATATTAGCTGCGCTGCCTGCGTAGGAACAACGATGACCAGAAGACGAGTTTTCCAAATTGCTCAGCGGTTCTGCTTCTACACGTCGTTGTCGTAACCGTGATCCGGACGACTCTCCGTGTAGATTTGAGCAGATATCGTATGACCAAAAGGATGCAAAATCATTCTCGTCGTTTTTCTTACGTAAATTGCCATACCGGTGTCCGTTTAACAGTGACTGCAGCTCAGACTGGGAAGTTGCGGGATTGTTATAGTATCCCTGGCGTTGCAGTTTGGTTTCGCGGACGGTTCTGCGCGATGGTTTGCTCGACAGGAACGACGAGAATGGATCTCCCGTTGTAACCACATCAATGAAGGCGAAAGATCCAGGAAGGAAGAGCTGACTCTGAGAGAGGTCGTCATAACCATTGGGATGGGAGCGTGCGTTGCTGTTATAGCTCCATGACACACTTCGCAATGATGTGCACGTCATCTTTCGACCTGTTGGAACCACAATATGAAGCAATCTCTTCGAGAGAAGAATTTGTGTGATACTTACAAAGTGAAATTACAGAGTTGGGTTAGGTTACAGGGTAACAGGATGCATGAGGACTTGGCCTTTTTATAAAACGCCAGTTCATGTCCTTGGACTTGATAGTTTAATCATCCTCAATTGTCCTGCGTGGCTCCGGCTTGGCCATAGAGCGGTAGAGCGGATAGAGTTGGCAGCGGGGCGAACAGTCATAGTCACTCGCTCGTGTCCTCAAGTTTCCTGGACGGTGACGAAGTCTTTGGGCTTGACCCGTGGAGGACGACGCCACCGCGTCACTGTCCCTCAGCTCTATCGGTAAACGTTAAACGTTATTGGTTCGCTTAATAAACTTCCAGCCTCGTCAGGCGTATTGCCGCTGGGACACAAGAGAGACCTTGTGAGAGGGGACAGAACCCGAAGTCTCGGTGTGTCGCAAAAATCCTTCGAGGATTATAATGCATTATAAACCTAAAAAAGGTTGTCAGACGCCGAGGGGGTTTATAATTGGTTTATAATCATTTCAAGGCTCCAATAAACCGCCAGCCATGTTTATAAACTAAATCAGTGGTTTTTTATACATTTACTTTTGTAAATCATCTTACTCCTGTTTTTTTTTAACTTTGTTTTTTTTCAAACAGAATCACAAGTCAGAGTAGCTTTCAAAAAAATTATATTGAACATATATATGTACATAGTCTATATACGCTATGAAAGAGCGTAATTACCACTGCTACTAGACTAATCTACTGCTGCTGCTACTACTAAGACTACTAAGACTAAGACTAAGGCTAAGACTAAGACCAAGACTACTACTAGACTACTACTAGACTACTACTACTGTACATATGACGAATACCACTAAGTGGGGCAACATGACCGACTTGAAAATGAACGAAGTCCCGAGTTGGGAACCTGATCTTGCGCACAGACCATCCTCTTTTTTGTGCGATTCAAGACGTTCAGAGATTAGCCGATGAATGAGTTTTTAGCCGATCACAACTCAGGCGAAGTTGCAGGGCATTCATTGGAGAAGGGACCCGAAAATAAAGGTACAGGGGAGAAAACTAAGCTCTATACATCGTGAAATTGAAAATAAATGCAAAATTAATTTCACGTTGGGTAAATAAACCCGATTTGAATTATAAACCCCTTTCGATTTTTGCGACATTGCTATGTTATTGTGAAACTGTGTATATACATAAATCTATAAGAGGTTTGATGCCACTGAAACGAGCTATGTGGGATGGGCGGAAAAAGAAAGAAGTTGAGTTGGGAGACATGTTATCTAGCTGTAGTGGGAAGAGGAAAGAAACAGTTGGTTGTCGCAGCGGCAGCGTTTCCCGCTCTGCCCAACGCTGATACCCCGCGCGGCACTTCACTATAGAACATTCGGATTTTTGCGACATTAATAATAAAGCGAGTTCCGTTTGGAGGTCTTCCCCAGTTTTTCAGCTTGATTAAGCACTGGGTAGCTGGTGAATCAGAAGATGGCCGGGAGTCGTTGAAGGGAAGAAGGGAGTTCCGGCGGGTAGACCTGGTAGGTTACTAGTGACTTGTTAACCCATCCCTGAAGCTCGTAGCTCAAAAAAAACATATCTTGGTGACTTCAAATTCCTAACGTTAACTTTCTGCCTTTTTTCTTTCATTTCATACAAAAAATAAAACTTCAAATCTCATACAGATTTGCCCCCAAATTTGAAATATTTTATCGGCCGCAGGTTTATTTCTAGCACAGCCCGCCATCACCTCTTCTCAAGCACAAGTGGTAGTTCCGGCTTCGATCACAAAAATGTTTATAAACCAAACCAAATCTATTAGCTTTAACTTTGTGTTAATTTCCATTCTTGCAATGTATAGAACCTTAGTTTCCCCCCTTGCAATACAATCACATACAATGTACTTTTAGAAGACAACTCTAACTCGTGATCTTAAAGATGGAGAAACTTAAAAGTATCAAAAAGGGAACAAAAGAACGGGCATGTAATTCTTTATGTAAATTTTCAATATAAAATTGCCGATTTAGTCAATAAACACGGCTGCCAGTTTGTTGTAGCCTTGAGTCAATTATAAGCATTATTAACCTCCTTTCCGCCTAACAACCTTATTAGGTCTATGATTCCTAGTAAACCAATTTTGATTCCCCTGACAAATTGACCTCCTTTCTTGGATTAATTGAACCTGAATCGGTAACTACAAGAACATCGCAAGCGAACTCTACTTGCATGTTTTTCTCTTCTTCTCATTCAAGTGCTCGTTAGAACAAGGCAAAGTGAACTGACATTACAATTTTGACAGGAGGCGAATCGTCGAAAGAAGGCCACTGCTTGCCGGGCCCAGCTTCTTCCTACCAAATAGATTGTTATTTTCCGCCCTGAGTCAAATGATTTTTGAATACGATAAGACATCCGTAAAAGACTGTGGGTTGCCCTGATACTATGTAAGTTTGCTGCTGCCATCTGCTACTGAAACATTTTACACAACTCTGTTCAGCCCACAGTACTCGATAATCAACCCAGCAATTTTGTCCGAGAAGTGGATATAGCATTTATTGACAACATTTGCTTCCATTGCGGCTTCTGATGTGGTTTCTTTTATACGATCGAATTGAATCGTGTGAACATCGCCATTCTAACCGAATCCCACAGTGATATTGAGCTGAATGACACCGGAAAATATCCAATAGGAGACCCGAATTCATGACTTAACCGGCAGATAGTCAATAAGAAGGCTAAAAGATATGTGTCGGTTGGTAATCCTATAAATACTTACTTCCCTCCTGTGCTTGATACCACTATGCAGTTCCATGCTTCCTTTTGGGCTTCTGTGGGACTCACAGGAGTGGCCCTCTACTTGGTATACCAGCGATGGAGCTACAAGATCCCCCGAGGTAAGTTGTTAGTTAACTATCTTTGGCAATTCTGAGCTTTGATGAACCACAAGGCCTGAAATTTCCCCCTGGCCCACCTGGTCGCTTTTTGATTGGCAATTTGTTGGATTTACCGACAAGCAAAGAGTGGTTAACCTTCAACCGATGGGCCAAGGATTATGGTTAGCGTTTGTTGTTCAATCGCAGACTGCATTTACCTTAAAAAACATTTACCAAGGTGATCTGGTCTATCTGAAGATGTTTGGTATCTCCTTACTGTTCGTGAATTCACATGAACTTGCGCGAGAACTCTTCGACAAAAGAGGTCATATTTATTCAGATAGGGCACACTCAGTCGCTTTGAATGAGTTGTATGTAAACTTCCATGTTCTTTCTGGTGACTGTTCTATTTCATTCTTAGAGTCCGACTTGATTGGGCCGTTATTATGATGCCCTACGGCGAGCTATGGAGACAAACTAGAACTTACTTTCATCAGTATCTTAATCAGAATGCTGTCCAGAATTATCGCGAAGTTCAAATGAAACATACTAAGTAATACTGTGGAACAGTGCCGCCTTCTGAACTTTTTTTAAATTGGCTATTGATTTTGCTTCTTAGGGTCTTGTTGAAACTACTCTATCAGTCACCCGATCGTTTTCGCTCGCATATTCGCTTCATTATGGGAGCAATTGTATTGGAGGTATGTCCCTGGGCTATTTGGAAATTACCTAGTGCATTTAACGTCAATAGGTCACATATGGCATTCAGGCCACCTCTGAGAAAAACCCGTACATTGTCCTATCTGAAGAAACAATTACGGAGCTTACCAAGGTAGGGGTTCCGGGAGCTTATTTCGTAGATGTTGTACCTCTTTGTGAGTGATAGTCTTCATAGTCATAGTCCCTCCCCACGGCTGTATTGAATACTTTTAACTAGTAAAATACATACCTATTTGGTTCCCTGGAGCAAAGTTCCGCCGTGAGCTGGACAATTTGAGAATTAAGGTCCAGGAAATGGTCGATAAGCCCATTGAAGCTGTCCATGCTGCTTTAGTACGTTTTTTTATTTCCAAGTACTATGCGTACGCGTAGTAACTGTCGTGTAATGCATGCGATTATAGCGAGACGGAAAAGCCATCCCTTGCATCGTTACTTCACTCATGGAACGATTAGAGAACGACACAGATCGACCTGTCAACTATGAAGAGATTGCCAAAAAGGTTGCTGGTACTGTGTATCTGGCTGGTATTGATACCGTGTGTTGGCCTTTAAATACTTGAGATCACTGTTTATTAATCTTTCAGTAGACGGACGGATATCTTTTACTGTTTGTCCGCGCCATGCTATTACATCCTCACGTCCAAAAACGAGCGCAAGAAGAACTCGATGAGGTCGTGGGCCCCGATGCCCTACCATCTTTCGATCATTTTGCGAGATTGAGATACATCTGGGCCATCGTGCATGAAGTGATTAGGTGGCAAACCGTTACTCCTATTGCCCTACCACATTTACTTGTTGCGGAAGATGTTGTTGACGGATATTTCATCCCCAAAGGAACAGTAGTATTCGGAAATGCCTGGTAAGAACTGTCCAGTTGTGAGTCATTGGCTTTTAGAGCTGCTCATATTTTTACTAGGACATTGCTTCGAAGTAAATCTGTGTATGGTGCGGATGCGGATCAATTCAAGCCGGAGAGGTTTTTGGACGAAAATACGCCTCTTCCAGAGTTTGGTTTTGGTTTTGGGCGACGGTGCGTCTTGTTGTAATTGACTTCTTCTTTACATATTACGTATTGATCGATCATTGATATCAAGAGTGTGCCCTGGTCAATACTTAGCAGAAAGTACCGCATTTATTGCCAGTGCTTGTATTTTGCATCTATTTCACATCCTTCCAAAACAAGGCAAGAACGGGCCGGAGCTTCCAGGAGTAGACGATTATGACTCTGGGCTTCTTTTGTATGTCTACTGTGGAGTTTTGACATGTTCGCTACCAACATTTTTTTCAGGCGACCGAAGGATTTTAGCTGTCGGATTATTCCAAGATCTTCTCTGGCTGTTCATACACTTGAAGAACTGGATCTTTGAGATTTATTATTTGAGATAGCGTCACAAAGATTTTTTCTGTATTTCATGATGTAAATTTAGCTTGATACACGCTTAACCAAGTTTCTGTTTTCCGAGTTAAGGTTACTTTTTTTCCGTCACGAGTATATACTTCGATACTTTTTTGGTACTTTTACAAATCAACATGCTTTTCAAAGTCCATATATATAATACTTACGTTCATAGTTGCCAGCCTAGAAAGCGACAGTGACTGTCGAAATAAAGCGGAGATTGAATCGCTAAAAGACGGCATAGACTGTCGTAAAATGCTACATGTGCGACCTCAAAATCTAACACGTTTAACTTCGCCATTAACCGTACCCCCAATTGTTCGTTTTCTTCATTCAAATCCACATTCATGCTCACATTCGAATGTCTCACTGTCCCACAATCGAGGATACCGATCACTCGCCCAAAAGTCTAGATATTACGGACCGGTCCCTTCTGATGTCCTCCCACGAGTTGTAAATCCGAGTCAAAGTGCGGTTTTTGTTTGTGCAAGAGATGTTTTTGTGATTCACGTTTGTCAGTCATTAGCCATGATATAGAGGGTGGTGGTGCTAATAAACAGGAAAAAGGTATGTTTTTGTATCTGAGATGAGGTGTTTTTTAACCCCAGTTGTTGAAGATGCAATAAGACCCAAATTAGTTAAAGGGACCCCTGAGTATCTGAAATGGGTACGGTTTCAGTAATGCTACTCTTTCAAGTACAACACAGGATTAACCTGGACGTGCTTTCGCTCTTCTACGCTATAAGTGTTCAGAAACGCCGAGTCCCCGCTTGTTAGGCAAGAACCAACAAGCATTCCGAGAGCTAATAATAACCGGTCAGAAGGTAGTTAATCCCCTTCATTTTTTCTCAATTATATTACATATATATATATTCGAAAGCGGACAATCGAATCATACGTCTATGAAAACACTACGCGATACCGTCTTTCCTTTCTGGCGCATAAAATATACTTCCCAACAATAACCCACAAACCACCGTCATCGCGCACTAAGAAATTGGCACCATCCTACAACGTCTTCGTCCTACTCTCCTTTAACCCGAAAAGCCCTCATCCTTTCTCATGCCGCACCCTCCATGTCTCAAACAAACTCAGACGCCTAAAGGAGAGTGATCCAAAATTCGATCCACGCATGAACCAAATCGGTATTAGAGTCTACTTTGAAAAGCCCGTTTTCGAGAATCATTTAGAGGGGATGTGGATCCCCGTCAGTGATCTGCTTCTTGGGAAGATTTTGGACATTTATGATAGCTTTGGAAGGGAGGACTCGGAGAAGGGGGACGAGATTAGAGAAGTTTGTGCTAGATCTTTTGAAAAGTTTGTTGTACGGGGTGAGAGTGTTTCTGTTGCGTGGTAATTTGGAAAGCAAATAAATAAAAGTTTTTTTTGGTATTATTATTATGTTGTGTGTGATATATATAATTAGGCCCCGATGAGTGATTCATTCCATTTTCCGATACGCTGTGCCCGTTCTTATTCAGAGAACAAGTCTTTAAAACTACACTCAAACTGGCTCACCTCATTCTCATCCCACAAACTATAATCGTGATAGACTATCTCATCAGGCGGTTGCTTATTCCACCTAAAGTAGGAAACAAGCCCTCGTCCCTCCGGCTCTAGCCCTGCAGGATGCTTAAGCGCTCGTCGACCATCTTGTCGGACAAGATCGTACATTTCGAATGTATCGCCGATACTTTAAGGAACAACAAAAAGGTCATTAATGAGGAAGTAGGACAAGTAAATTCGTGGGTACAAACCTCGCGCGAGGGACTATTATGATTTTATACATATCTCTGGCCCACATATCGACGCAAAGCAGGAATGTCTCGCTGTACTTGTCGGGATCCGACAGCACAGTTCGGAACCTTAGCCCCCGTTTTTGTTCTTTTGCTCTACTTTGGCCGTCATCCCCATCAGGGGTATTATTATCATTGGAAGCTGGTAAGAAAACTCGAGGATCAATGACGACAATATTGCTCCAGCAACTGAATACGGGAAACGACCGCAATAGACGGTATCGCTTCCGCGATGCTGGATCAGTGAAAAATGGTGTTGGAAGTTTTACGTGTTCTGTTTTTGTGTCAGATTCGGATGCTGGTGTTTGTTTGAAGAAGGTGGATAGTTCGGATTGCATGTACGGTGGTCTGAAGGATAAGCGATATTACTCAAATGGGGGCGTTCTTCTTATGGTGAATCCGAGCTTACTTTCCGGTTAGAGTACGGATTGTCCATTTATCGTGGATTAAGCCTCCTCGCCATTCCAGGGAGCATGTAAGCTGTGCTCCTTGGAATTTATGTTCATATAATAGCTAAACAAAAAAGAACAAATCAGCGCTATTGTTGAAAGACATCGACGAACGCTTGACCTCCAAAACGTCTTCCGCACAAAATACCGAATCTTCAATGAAAAGAACGTGTTCAAAAGTAGCCACGCCGAGCTGACGTATCGCATCACCGGAATAAAAGGGTTCCATAAGCAGATTTTTTTGTTCTATATTTCCTGTTATGTAGCTTTGTGGTGTGGATTTTGGCTCAAAAGTGATCTGGGAAACCATTTAAATCAGTTGTATATCCAACCTGCGCAAACCCATATATGTAAGAACATGCCTCATAAGCCACGCGCAGCTCATTGAGCGTCCACCAAAGAGTTTCTCCCAGAGATGGACTAGCACCCTCCACAAGCACAACGTGAACAAAGAATCTATGACTGCCGATATATAAAATCAACGCGGTTAATTCATGAACAAAGGTGGTGATATATTCTTCGGGCTTCTCGATCCGTATCGCAAGGTATATTGCCATATCCGAAGTGGATTGACCAGGCGCCGTGGCACCGAATGTTGTGGTAGTTGTGGTGGTGAACGAAGAAAAGTCATAGTATCGTAGTTTCATATTAATAACTACTGGACAACTGGGGTGGAATGTGCCGGTTGGGGCCAGAGCTGATGGAGGAATGGCCAGGAGAGGTTGGACAGCTGCGTCGTAAAGTTTTTCACGCTGTAAAACTGTGATTCGGGATGTCAAGCGAGGGTTTGTGTGAAGCCATGATTTGAGTCTGCTGCGATATTTGGAGCCGTATGAGTAGTGTGTACCGACGATGGACAGGAGGGAGAGTGCGAAGATAAGGATGAGGATGGTCCATTTTCGCCGGATAATCCATCGGCTTATTTTCTTCCGCAAGTCATCCATTGTTTATCAAGTTGATCGACGACAAACGCCTCTCCAACTAGCACGTTAGGTGTTGGCAGAAAGCATTGAGCAAGCTGTAAAGGCAATGCTGATTGTGGACGTGGCGACCGTTTCAAAGTCGGAACGCAAACTTGGAGTCCCCTTTTTTTCCCCGAGTTTACTTGACGTTTCAAACGTACACGATTAGACGCCACGTAGCAAGAATAGCCAGTCTAAGTGAATGTAAATGAAGAGCCCGTGAAAGAAACAGGTGGGGCCGTCGCGACGGCTGCCGGCGTCGGCGAGAAATAGGTCCAATGATGGACGCCGAGTTGTGTTTTGCCATTCTCACGGCTTAGAGTTATTTATGGAAGAAGGAGAGCCGGCTGCAACGGTTACATTTTTTAATTATCGCAATAAAAGGTAGTTAGTTCTATTCATCGTTGGCATATACAAAGGGTCCTAACAAGAATACGCATATGTAATACTCAAATCGCAATGTCATTCTTCATTTTCTTAAGATCATGTGCCCCACCTCCTCCCCTTTCTCATTCCCCAAAATAACATAGTAATATCCGCGATGTTCTTCATAGTCTACGATATGGTAGTTAGATGGGGGTAACGATCCGCTTGATTGCTTAGGGTGATTATTGGATTCACCAGCAGTAGCCTGCGAAGTGGAAGACGTTGATTCAATTGTGGCAGCGCACCGCGAACATAGGTTCAACGTCTCAGAGGGCTTACTGCCCTGATTGAGGGCGGACTCCTGAGTCGCACGGCCGGTTTGAGGAGCAGTCGATGCGTCGCCTGTGGTGGAAAGGCCCTCCGCGCCTTCAGCAATAGTACTGCCAATAGTCGGCTTGTGGTTTTGGTTGTTGTCAATGACTGGGGCGATCGTAGCCCCATAATTGGGCAACATACGGAGGGGGCCATCAGATATTTCAACATATTGAGTGATTTTGTTCACTACTTGGTCACCCCGGCGAGTGGATGGCTGGGATTTGACATGCGAGTGACTTGATTTCAAGCCAGAGCCCGATGAACCTGTAATAGGTGTAGATCCTGGTAAGCGAGGAGTGGCTGAACTGCTGGATGCAACGGTGGGAGAAGCAGACAGAACAGTGCAACCAGGTGACGAAACAGCCGTTCCAGCAGGAATCGATGGCTGCCTGGACCAAATGCCTGTCGAGAAGCTAAGCCGCGGTGTACCAAGAACTCTGGACGTAGATCCTGGTGCTGACGTGAGATGCCCAAGATCATGATTGGGCTTGTTTTCGACGGAGGAGAGGCCATGGTTTGGGGCAGACCTCTCAGATTTTAATGGAGAAATTGAAGCGTCGACAGATGCATCTACCGGTTTACTTGTGGCTGCAGTGGACTGCTTGGGCGTAAGAGTAACAGGGGACTTTGCATCGTTAACAAAATCGGGCCTGCCCGGAGGGCGAACTGTCGACGTAGAGTCTACGGAGTCGAAAGACCCATGAGAACGAACGCTTCCAACAGAAGGACTACGGCTTGCGAAAGAAAATGTAGCCGACGAAACTGACGACGCCTCAGACACAGTACTGATGGGGCGAACAGGTTTAGCTATTACGTTGTTTCTGGAAGAAGCTCGGACAGACGGCGGATATACCCAGTCGGATGAAACATGAGTTGTAGAAGAAAACGTAGCCGACGAACCATACCACTGTGTCTCGTTGACAGAGTGAAGCTCGCCCGAGGGCCGAACTGTCGAAGTCGAGTCTACGGAGTCAAAAGAACCATGAGAACGAACGCTTCCAACAGAAGGACTATGGCTGGCGAAAGAAAATGTAGCTGATGAAGCTGACGACGCCTCAGACACAGCACTGATAGGGCGGACAGGTTTGGCTGTTACGTTCAATCTGGACAAAGCTGGGACAAAGGGCGGATGCACCCAGTCGGATGTTGAACTATGACTGGCGAACGAGAAGACACTGGAAGTTGCGGCGGAGGCTTCGGAGGTGATACTGATGGGACGGGTGAGTTTGGGGTTTAGCCCTGACCTCAGGCTTGGTCCTGGAGTAGGGCCGTTTAACCAAACGGGTTCTGGAAAATTGTCACAAGGTAGGGGTTCCTCACGGGTTTCAGGCTTGACTACCAAGGAAGGGTCTTTCTTAGTTTCCTATATCAAGTACGTTACCAAAAGTTATGAATGATCAAAGACGGCTCAGCTCACCATGACAAGGGCAGAACCACCTGAACCCTCGCTCGGGCCATGTTCGACTGTTTCCGCCGAAAGAGTGCTGGTACTCCCTGCGTTTTTTCCTTGTGCCGAGGGCTCGCTTCTAGAAGCTGAGGGATTGCCCGTTGTAGACAAAGGCTGAATTCCCTGTTGTTCAACGGTAAAAGGAGGGGGGTGTTGTTTCACGGTAGAATGAGGGGTTGGCGTGTCTTGAAGGGTCTGACGTTCATCGATCCTTGGGATACCGTTTGAAAGAGACGCTGTTCTGTCCGAGTTATAATCTTGCGTCCTTTCTAATACTAGACCCAACGCATTGTGTTCCAAACTATAAGCGATTAGTTAGTAAAGTGGGCGCTGAAGTCAAGCGATGTTCAACTTACAAACTTGGGGGTTTACTCTCTCTACTTGTCGACAGACTTTCACTAGCATGATCAGAATAAAACCAGTCTAGAATAAACGAGTCCGTTGGAAACTGCAAGAGGGTACGGTTCGTCAACGGATCAGTCATCTTTGCCGTAAAGCAAAGACGACCACCTCAGAACCGACACTCTGCATTGATCCCAACGTGATCGCGACTCGTTGGTCAAGGAGTAGACAAGCGAAAGGAATAATCACGTACCATCGTCCCCATAACCCTCGCCTTGGTTGTCATGGCTCCAATGATCAAAGCCAGTATAATTGAGGCGATCCGAATTACCCCTTTCCAGAGCCCCAGAGGGGGGTTCTTGGTGAGAGTATGAAGGCCAATAATAGTAAGGGTATGAAGGCCAGTGGAGGTAAGGGTATTGGAATTCCGGTCTAGGTAAAGGCGCATCTTGAGGAATTTGGAAAGAGCCGTCGTTCCCAGAACTGCTTGAGGCATTGACGTGTTCGAAGTCACGGTTGTAGAACAAAGGCATAGTTGAAACGCAAATGATAATGTAATAGTTCTTTGTTGTAGATATGAAAAGTGTTCCTGAGGGATGCCGACGGTGAAAAACTGTGATTTCCGTTCCTATTTATATGTTCGTTTGACAAACTTGAAAACAGAACGTGTCCAACGATTCCAACAGCAGGACTATTTGTCCAAATGTTCGACATTTAAAGCCGATGTGGACATCGGCATTTTGCGAGTCGGGTGGACAACTGACCACAAATTGATGACTTGCGTGTCCACAGTCCCGTTCAACTATTCATAACCTATGGACATGGCCAAATTTGAATCAACGGACCGCCAGCTAGTGTGAGGAAGGCTACGTACTATATTCTTCGTCACGTCCTTTGTCTCCGTCTCGAAGGGCCAGCTTCTGTATTATTCACCGATAACTCTGTGGTCAAAGTTTTCGCAAAACATGTATCTTCGCATTGCGAAATGAGTCTTGGTGAATGATACCTTCCGGCATAGTGTTGACGATGAATCTAGTACGGTTTGAGTTTGAAGAATTGGAACGAAGTGACTGAGATCCAGCTAAGTATTTGACCCGTTCTATTGATTGGTGAAGCGATAGCAATTACTGGTAAATAGCTGATTCAACTCTTCGTTTTCTGTGCGTCCTGTGCTTGTACATGACAATGCGAAAACACTGCTTGGCATACCGTAAAACCAGCATAAAGAACTTGGCTCAAAACAATGTGACGGAAGGTACCATTTAGATGAACCCTCTGAAGCTTGGAGATTGGGGGATGTAAGAAGTTTGTGATATCATGGTGTAGCCAAGTTGGAGCGGTTGTTACACATCAGCGGATGACGCGCGTCAAACGTCTGCCAACAATAAGTTCATGATCACCACGAGACTAATTTACAACAAGTAATCTGATCTAAAAAAACAAAATGGCTTTGTACGGAGTGTACATATCCTTTTTCCGTGTGCTGAAAGAAAAAAAAAAAAGATATGGCTCACGCCAAAAAAATATTGAAATGTCATCGATCATCCTTTGGCTGCCAAATCCTTCAACTCTAGCCATATTTCCAGGGCGTCCCATCTCCCCTGATAGTAGGCCTCCCAATGTGCCCACGTCTCACACGGTGGAAACGGCCTTTCGAACTTGGAGGCTTTGTTGAGTAGAGCTCTTTTTCTTTGTGACCAATTGTCGTCTATCTGAACATTGCAAAGCAAAAGAAGTATGTTCTTTTTTTTTCGCTTGTAACAAAACCTCACACACCTCGATAGCTTTGCTGGTATCTTTTATAAACGGCGTCAAAAGTTGTATTTGTGGCAAATCCAACCGAGTTCGGTTCCTTTCCGCAGCGTCATTTGGCCTGTAACTGCTGCCCCTCAAAATAATATCTTCATCGTCATCATGATCGCGTGCTTGAAAATCAATATACATTTCGTCATCTTCCAAGTCTGAAACCTCATCATCGGACTCCGGTTCCACAGGCCCGTAATCACAGAGTATAATTGTTGGTGGGTTCGAACTTTCTTCGTCGGAATTTTGGTGTTCCTGTCATATCATTAGCCTAAAAGCGGGTTAAGAATTCTTCAATAGTACCCGGATTTTCTGTTCCACTTTGTCATTGATTTTTGCCTTATCCAACATTACTCTTACTTCCTCTTTTAGCTCGGCGACTCCGAAATCAAAGATGGCGTCGGCAGCGCTAGTACGATACACGCTTTAAAGAGCCAATTTACGTCTTGGGAACGGATCACGGTTTCAGATACAAAATTTACGTACAGCTTGAAGTTCGTTCTTTCACTTCTTTCCATGATGCGATTATGAGCCTGATGTTTACTAGTCAGTTTTTCAAACATGATATGAGTATGTAACTTCGCGAACCATCTCAAGACTGAATGCAGCGGCCCGTGTTGCTTCACGCCGTCCTATTGTTTCTAATGTAAAAGAATGGACTGCCTTGAGGAACACTGAATTTATTTACCGCAAAACGACCACAAACTCCTGCATGAAACGGTTGAACGTACAGAATAATGCTCGCAGTCGAAAAGAATCCCCACAGCGAAGGAAAGCATGTTGATCCAATGATGATTACGGGCCGTGGTGTTCACGGTGCTTTTGATTTCGACGAACCTACAAAACGAGAGATCAAATCTTTTTTTTTTTTTGCATATTCAATTTTTTCCGAATTCTTACTGGTGTTCTTCTCCATCTCCATGAGAATTCTCCGGTTCTTCCTTTGACCCCAGGATGTCTGCCTGGTTGATCCTGGAGAGACGTGAATAATTGTTAGCTGTCAAACAGGATAAAAGATGCGGCTTCTTTCCTATACTGAGCCATCAATTTAAGAGCAACTCTATACATCCCGGTTAACGATCGATCAAAATCATCCTTTCAAAATTGAGATACTTCATTTCTTGGTGTGCTTTTGTCTCCCTCTCACTCTTGTCGGAGCGGTGAAGCTTGAAAGCCAAAGACAGTTTTTCTTTGATTGTAGAAAGCACTTTTTGATTAACTCGACTGACTAGAAGACATTGATCAATGACGATATCAGTATGTGTAAGTATCACTGCTCACGTCTGGCGGCTCCATCCCTGCTAGGATTTTCGGTTATTGACAGAGTGATGACCGAGGCTCTCATTGCTGACGCCTCTGTCTTTTTCGCCCGTTCCTTCTTTGCACGCGTACCTATAGAATCGTCGCTCTCAACCTCGGTTATGGTCCTTTTACGAGACATGGAACAGGAATGGCGAGACGAGTAGAAGCGAGTGAAAACCGCGTTGTTGTTAGTCACATTTTTATCCGGACTTTTCCGGTAGTATTTAATCGTGAGCGCGCGCCAAGCGAAGCTGAAGAGACTATACATACTATGTAGTACATGTGGAGCTCGAGTATATCGACCACGATCTCTTTTTCTTCGCGGTTCAAGGCCAAAAATCGTTCGTCCAAGATCCTATTATGACATGGCTACCAAGCTGGAAGGAATTCAGATTGATCGTCGGTTACATAAGAATACCACGTCTCGACATTACATCACGTTTATTTCCAATGTTACGAACGTGCCAGTGGATCCTATCATTAGCACCATCGACACAGCGTGGAGAGAGGAGCGAGGGGGATAGTTCAAAAGCCCGCGCCGCACATGTACGACTAAGAAAAGATGCTCATGCCTAAATTTTAGGGCCATGACCGCAGAGGCTAGGTTTAGTAATGGTTCGTTTGCCGGGGAAGCCGTTGGTTGGACTGAGGGAGACGAGTGGATTTACACGTTCGATGTTATGCATGATGTTCCCGGATTGTGAGCCCGCCAGATTTTTTCTCAGCATAATCTGTGAAGTAATGTTTGACATTTTCAGGATTGAGTTGAAAGGAGGAAATACGTCTTTTGTCAAATTTTTGGATGACTACTTTGATGGAGGTTCGTATTCATGGACGTACTTTCGTGGTCTTCATATTTATTTGACTAAATTTAGGTCATAACCAACAGACGAATGAACCATCCCATCATGTTCCTTACCTTTATGCATTGGCTGGGGCTCCTGAGAAGGGACAGGCACGTGTACTCACCATGTTCAACCCTCGTACTTTTCTATAAGTGGTGTCTCCCTGATCCCAAGGGCCATAATTTAATGTGGTCAGGAAGAATCTTTAGCGAAATTAGTCATAGTGATATTACAGAAAGGTTCATTCGCTGATTAAATATTACAGAAATTTGATCATTTGAATAGCATGGCAGACTGAGATGTCGTTAGACCATTTTGGCAGTCCCAAAAAAGAAGGGAACAAATACGGGGAGAGCATAGAATTATATAGTTTAAATTCTGAAGAATTCGCACATCGTTGAAACTTGTTTGAAACTGGCATTCACCAGAAGCGGGGAGACGACTCCATGAACCTCCTCTCCTGTCTTCTGGCTAGTCATAAATGAACTGACATCACAGTCGAATTCATGCTTGATGCGCGAACCGTCTTCACCATACCTTACATCCATGAAGATTAAAAAATGCTATAATAAGGAACACAGCGTGACGCGTGATAGTTACATCACTCTCATTACGTAATGTGCTTATTATTAGCTCAAAGCCAGCACCATTGATTGATTCGGAGAAGCCTGGCATGGCAATGACGAGGCCGAATAATTCGGGAGCTGGCAGCTGGGATATAGATAAACCCCACCAGCCACCCACCTTTTGCATCATTCCAAGTCACTGTTCCACCTAAGGTCATCATGACTAGCTTATCGCCCGAGATCGTGAAGAAAGTCGAGGTCGTTCATCCGAACAATCTTCCCCGTGAGTCAAATTTCAGTTGAATGGCTCACTCCACAAAAGCTCTAATCAAATTTGACTGGTAGACGTTAAAGAGCATCATCTTTTAGGTGCTTTGCACAAACTTGTTAAAGAAACAGATCCAAGTGACCCTGACGGTACTCATGATGTCTCAAAAACGATTCATACGCCGAGTCATGTGGTTCCCTCGCACCCGTGGCTAGGAAAGTACATACCCGGCATAGAAACGTTAGCTGCGGAATATCATGTCGGTAACTTCGTTATTGATAGAAAAACTGGCGAAAAGTTTTTTGAGAGCATGCCTATTTGTGAGCGCTATTTTATCACCCTCCAATTGGTACGACTGGATCTCACTATCTCGTTTCATTCAGATGCTCGCATCGGGATGCATCTGCTTTTCTATGGCAATTTAGAAACAAAGTTACTGCGAAGCGGCATTGTGGAAGCGCAACTACGGGAACAATCGATTAAAGAAGGGATTGTGTTTGATTCGCCTTCAAGTGTTTCCTCGATTCTTAGCTTCATCGACACGTACAAGATCAAAGTCGATGAGTTATTGATTCAAGATGTTCCAGGAGGGTACAAATGCTTCAATGAATTCTTTTACCGGTGACACCTCCTTTTCCCGTTTCTCCCTCGCTGACTTTTCCTTACTTGAGTTCCTCCCTTCAACAGCAAGCTGAAACCTGAAGCAAGGACAGTAGAGAATGCTCACATACCTGGCTCTTTCTGTAGTGCAGCGGATTGTCGTTTAACTGTCTTTGCAACAGTTGAATACGCTCAGAAACTCTGGTTAATCCACCTATTCTTTTGATTACGGAGTTTTTCTCACCTTAATGGTTTGTCTAGGATAAAAGGGAGACACTTCACCATTCCAAATCTTTTAACATCGGTTTCTCATGAAGGGAAAGAAATACCCCATGTTTCTACATTCGACAATGCAAGCCTTGCCATATTCCGTTTAGCCCCAGCCGATTATCACCGATTCCACAGTCCAGCGGATGTCGTCGTTGGTGATGTCGTTGATATCGAAGGGTCTGTCGCGTCGTTTTCTTTTGCATTTTGCATACCCAATACGAATTGATTAATATTTCAATAGGCAGTACTATACCGTGAACCCACAAGCCGTTAATGAAGTAGGATTTGATGTTTTTACGGCTAACAAACGTTCTATACTTTATCTCACTCACGAGCAATCTGGGAGGCCCATTGCCTTTGTTGCTATTGGAGCGTTGCTTGTTGGAAGTATCGTTTTCACCGTTAAGAAAGGCGATAAAGTCAAGAAGGGAGATGAATTAGGTTTTTTTCTCGTGTCCTAGCGCGATTTGATGTTTCCCATCTGAGTTACTCTCTTGCTTTCAGGATATTTTGCTTACGGTGGATCCACCATTATCTGCGTATTCCCTCCTAAGTTAATGACGTGAGTTCAATTTTCGGGTTCCGGGAAGCTGGGACGTTTTCTAATCCGAATTGCAAAGGTTTGATGATGATCTGGTCAATACCTCCAAACAAAGTGTAGAAACTCTTGTTGCGGTACGCCTTTTTCTTTGCAGTTTCCAAGCATATTTGATTTCTGTCGACCTATTAGATGGGCTCTTCTCTTGGAAAGATGAATGACTCGTGAACGCATGATTGATTAGGACACCTATGTATTATAATGCTGATGTTATTCACTTGGAGTAACAAAGGACTGAAATTATTACCCCGACAACCCGAGCCTTTTCGCAATCGTACATGTGTGCACACTGGCAGCTCTATGTTTTATTCTGTCCTTTAAACCAATGAGCGGGCTGTCTGTTGCGAATAATTTTGTCAAAAAGTTATCATAACGGCAATACTGAGCGGAGGATCAACGTATGTATCTCAGGTGGAAGAGACTCTACGATAATCGGGGGCTCAACATGTAATCAATAAATAAAGATAGATAGATAGATGTATAAACAGAATATTCATGAATTTATTATCACAGCAGTATTCTCCACATTCCTTCTCTGTCTTTCCATATGGTTCATTAAAATGAAGCTAAGGACAACATCGTCGAGAATTGGAAATCCAGATGGGAGAATGTCAAGGCTGGAATCTCGTGATTTGTGAATGATACCAAGGTGTTTATTGTGCGATTCAGCCACCAGGTTATTAGCGTCATCGTAGAGCTAGATCTTAATCGTCAGAATCACCTTTCGTCGAAGCTTTCAGCTAGGGACTAATTTTACTAACTCTTAACTTGAGTGAGGAATTGACTTTCCACTTGTATTGCCTACCATCAGCCGCAACGAATACTTTCCCACTAAGAGAGGAAAGGAATTAGCATCTCACGAGATTCCTGGAAAATGAGACGGACGATGCAGAACTTACAAGGAAAAGAAGAAATGCCCCTGTTTACGCAAGTACTCCGCCACTAAGATCGTTTGCCCTCTATAGACAATGCTCGCTGGATGAAGCGACAAATTCTCCCAATGTATTTCAGCGATGCCTTGGAATACTCCAAGGTTGGGTGCGAATCTACCAAGATTAGTGACGCGGCGAACTGTATTGTGAGAATTTGTTTGATAGACGAGTGCGCCATTTGCCGAATCGACGAAGTTGTTGTTGAGAGGGTCGTTTGAGGAGAAGGTGAGATTCAAAGTCATGGAATCCAGTGCTTAAAGCTGCAGAGAAAGGTTCAGCCTCGGGTTCATTGTTTTGTGTATTTAACAATCGCGCGTGTACGGCTGACTGTGCTTGGCTATTAGCACAGCCTACCGCGTACGGTTGACCCTGCATTGCAGTGGATTCGGAGACCGGTTGGATGTAACAAAGGGAGGACACTTCCAATCTACATATGAGGTTTACGAGGTGTGAAATATTTTTTTTGTGAATTTCACACACGCTGCGAAGTTTTGGTTGCTTTGGTTGGTAGACCCAAGGAGTTCGTCGTCGTGGGGCTATCCGGAGCGTCCCCTCTGATGTGAACATTTCCGATTTTGATGACTTTTCTTGAGGCACGTGTCCACGGGGTCCACGGGCTATTTAGGCCGAGGATTAATGTTGTAATTTCGTGCATCCATGAAGGACCCTGGGTTGCTTTCTGCTACTAGTACTACGCTCTTGAAGTCATGGTAAGTTATCAATATTTCTGTCAGATTTGAGTCAAATGTTAATCTTGTTATTTTCTTACTCACCCCGAGCCAGATTGGCTCGTCCGTCTTTCATTTTTACTCTCTTCCCTCAGCTGCAACGATTACTTGTTCCCTGAAGAAAAAGACTATTTAAGACGAGCGCGACACAAGATATAATCTACTCATCCCGCAACTGTAAGTCCATTAATATCTTCTTTAGTTGTCTGTAGGAGGGCTAAAGAGACAACCAAAGAAGAGGTGACGAGCTTGGTAGACGCGATAATGGGCGGGTCTGTGTTTATAGAGTCGGATATCCACAGCGGCGGAAGAGCCGGCGGTGTGCTTTACGAGCGCTCACTTCAAGCTCCGACGTGGCCATGCATGCATGCTTCCCTTTCACGGTATCCCGGGCTCAGACTGATAAGCTGATTAGACGGACATTTTGTTCAAATGGAATTACATTTATTCACAAGTCTAAGGTATACTTTTTGCGCTAATATTGTCTTAACCTGATTTCAATAAATAACTGCTTTTACTTCTCTAGACCTCTTCCCATTGTTCTTGGCTCAACTGCTACGGGTGATATCTTTGGATATGCCTAGCCTTTTGAGCATCCACCCGATATGCAACATAGCGATATGGTTCCCCATTCTCCTTCAAATACCCACAATCGGGATCCTCGCATTCGTATTCCATGAGGACCTGCCTCGGAAGAGCCACCGCTTCCTCAGGTGGTAGATCGCCTTCCTCTATCAAACATTGCTCCAGCTTAGCGTGGACTCCGATATGCCGCTGGAGATTGCGTGTTCCGCTGAGGATTGTACCGCAACCGGTGGCTCGGGTGCCCCTGCGACGTGGGTCTCGAAAGAGGCATTCCCAGACTTTGGTGGAGGTCTGTTTGTAAAGACCGGGAACGTGTTGGAAGTCTTCCTCGTTGTAGTGCCGTCTCTTCGAGGGTGTTTCGTTGTCAGCGGAAGAAAAGACGGATTTTCTCTTTAGAGGGGAGGAGGGTGGGGTTGTGGCACGCGACGCGGTCGCGTTTATGGTGTTAATTTGATTTCTGGTTTGCAATTGCAAACTGGGGTCGACGTTAACACCCCTTGAATTCGCGGGCCCGGCTGTAGATCCATGATCCAATGGCTGATTCTGATCATCTATAAGTAACATATCAGCCGCTTGCACGAAAGAAGTGAAAAACATGTCTTACGGAACATCGGGCCTTGCGGCACATCTTCAAAGGCAATTTCTGGAGGATTCACATCATCCTCCACTCTGAACGGCACCCATACAATCCTTGAGGCAGGATCATAGATCGGTTGGGGGACTTCATCCATTGGATTAGGCTGGGTCCCCGCAGGCCGTAAAGCTGGATCAAGGTATGGATATGATTCGTCAGTGCCGTGGATTCCAGAGTTGTTTGTGATGTGGCGCATGGTGGAAATTGAAAATGGTGTAAGGTAATAGTGACAAGGGTTGGATTACGCGACTAGGGTGCGTGTACGAGAAGGAGGATGAGAAGGACTTGCAGTAGAACATGGTCCTGACGGGACTATATATACAAGAACGAGGCTGAATTGACCCGGTTCGATGGGCATTCTGTCCTCTGACGGAGATGTGTCCATACGGCCGAGAGGGGAGGACACTACAGTGGACAACTAGGACAACATGTATGTCCAATTATATATGGGACGGGCCTCGCAATCCTGTCCCTATCAGCGAAATCGCAAGGTGTGTCAATTTCAATTACGCTCCGCAGAACAATAAACCGACCTTCATGTGGCATCAAGCCGATCATCCAGTATCGTGTTTAGTGACTTGACGATCAATGACGTTATTTTTTTGGAGACAAGGAGAGTCTTTCTGATTTACCCATGTTAAAATGCGCCTCAGAACGACTTCTCTCGATCTCTGCCGTATTCAAGCCCCTATCTTTCAACATCTCCCGGGACGCACACCAGCCATGCCTTCGAATTCAAGTTGGCTAATTTTCCCTCCCCTTGAGTTCCTTTTTAGTTAACTATGTCGACTTAATCTTGAATATTCGTTGACCTTCGCGTTTGTCAGACCACGCATTGAGCGCATACGTCTATCGGGTCTCGGGTCAGGACTTGCGAGCCTGTTACAAGGGAAGTGAAATTAGCATCGAAGAAGAAAAAAATGCACTGTACACAATTGATCACCGAATTGTTGGTGTACTTAGTATAAAGTTGCGGTCTCTTCCCAAGCCTTAGTTTTTCGTGAACGGGGATAGTAATTAGCAGACTTTCACAGTAAACCCGTTCGTGATCTTACTGTGAATCTCTAGGAATAAAAAATGACTCAACGCGGTGCGAAAAATTACATGCATGCATGGCATGCATACTCGTACTGCACCGTCCTTGTCAATCCTTCAAAGATCAGCATCAAAAAATATGGAAATCACATTGGAAAAAACTGTTGAGAATTTTAGGTGTCTACAGGCTACAGCGAATTAAAATAATTATAAAGAATATGTTTTCGTATGAGCTTTGATTAGCACTCGAGTAGTATTCACATGAGCATAGGACCTTGGTAGCTCACTCTATTATGCATCATAATCGACGTTTGAGACCCCAAAGGGGCTTTTCTCCAAACACAACGAATAACAACTGCAGTAGTGCATGGTGAGGCATACGCGTGATCCTCTGGCCCTAAAGAGGTTATTGGCTTATCAGTATTCGGGGAGGACGTTCGCGGCTTGAGGTTATTCTCGGGCTATTGCGAGCCTAGTATCACATAAATTTCCAAATCAATGAACAACGTCCTTCATTTTCAAACGAAACTCCCCCCCCCCCGATTATGTCCTACAGAAACATTCTGCGTTTTCGAGGTATCCTGTACTTAACATTTACATCAGGTAAATTAAATTCAATGGGTAGGTTCTTCCAAATATCCTCCTCTAAGTTCCTTAATAACCCGAAAATCCAACCTTCACAGATTATGCAGTTTTTGACACCGAGATCAGTCAGTAATCTCAAAGCGAACAGTTTTTCGAAATTGAGTGTGCCGTCCAAAAACCTGGAGCTAAGCTGTGAAGTCTTCGTGATACAAGCTTCCAAAATAGACTAAGACGTTCAATGAGCAGAGTGGATGAATGTCTCGTTAAATTGAAAACTGAGGGAACTAGATACAAAAACGCTCGCTTTATATATCTTTTGAGAGCCAATGATTAAGTAATAAGAAAAAGAAAGACGAAGAAAGTTGAGTAAGGGGAATTGGATAAGAGTGATTAACTAATAAGGGGAGGGCCGAGGCACTTGTAGGAGTCGATTCCCTTACACAAGCTCGGCTTGCAGCCTGAGCAAGATTTGGCGGTGATTGCAACAACGCATAACTCCATACTCGTGTCCTATGCGGTATTCCTCCAACAGTCTTTCAAGAAAATTTTTGTAGCGTAGATATATTCGACTTTTGCCGAGAAAGAGACACCTGAGGTCTTCGGATGAAAGAAGGCAAAGCTTGTTTACCCCATCTACCGTCCATCGTTCCATCGGAACTATGGCGAGCTCATAAAATGCTGTTGGAAGCAAAACGGCGCAATTTGTCGTTCTGGCTGCTCAGATCACCTCGATGCTGCTCGCTATCCTCTCTCGCTCTGATCGATCTTCCTCGAAATACTCGTGGCGATTAAGTGACCAGCTCTCTAGAACTAGCCTGACCACGACTTTATGTATCTTGTCAGCCTGACACTTGTGGGATAACCGCAATAGCCCAAGAGTGATTTCCAGATCAGTCGTCTCGCGAACGTCGACATCCTCCCCGAATGTCGAGAATCCAAGAGTCTCTTTTAGAACAGTACTTTCGTAAAAGTCATCTCTGTCAATGGTATTGAGTGAATTCAATAGAATTATTCTTATGGTTCAACCAAATTTTTTTTACACGCACAGGCCATAATAAAGTGCCCAAATCAAAGAACACATGCCCTTCAATGGATCCTCCAACGGTACAACTGGCAACCCGTCCTGCACTGAACGCCTTTCAGATTCTTTTCCCAGGTTGAACATATCTTTCCAAACAGGACTAATGCAAGGAAATAATATGTTGATGGACACGAAATCGATATTCTATCCCATTATTCTTGACTTGTAGAATAACGTCACCGGAGCAATGCCAACAGGGAGGAGCGTCTAATGAGACGGTTTTTTTAGCCTGAATTATTTCTGAATGTTCTTTGCCTTGAGCCACCATGGATCTTGCTGCGAAGAATTTGAAATGATAAAGTAATAAAGTGAGGAGATGAGAACTTTAAGGAATCTTGATGCTCCTGATTGCTGCGTTTTTATTGATTTTATCCTTTGCGCACTGAAAAGTGAAAGTAATCCGCATGGACCCTGTGATAAATTAATGACTCATTGACGTTACACTAAAGAACATGAAACCTCGTGTAATAGGTACCTGTGATACATGGCATATGAGTCACAACACGTCTTAAGTTACATAGTGATGACAATTTTCTGATTTATAGGCTTAGAGTTGACGACGTTCAAATACCATTTCAGGCTTGATAGCAAGATCGTCATAATTTCGCAGAAACATTTCTTTTAGGCTTGCATCGAGAACATGTGCAATCGGAAATCTGCTGTCGATGACGACAAGTCAGAAAGGAAACAAATCTGGAACAAGGGGCGGGACGCGTAAAATCTTACTATTAATCATGCGAAGTATATGTTTGAAACTGTCGTCATAGAAAAGACATGTCCATCTATAGCCAACTTGAAGGATAAAAGCACCCAGTTAGCCTCTGAGAATGTTCCGGAGCCTCGTGGAACCTGAAATCGATATTTTCTTAACATTAATTTGTGATATGAATGGACTAGTGTACCTTAGACTTGAACAAATACAAATATGCCTGATCAGCACGTTCCATGAACAAGTCAGACGGCGCATCGATGTTCCATTATCGATAGCTGGAAAGAATGACACTACGGACACTGCATCAAATCCACACGTAAGCGTACTTTATTGAGAGTCTCATTTCACTGAGTGGTGGTCAGAAGGAAAGGAGCAAATGAAGAAAATTAGCGCGTGGGAGAACGACTTCATGTATGTTTTGAGGCCATAACGGAATCAAATTAGCTTGAAATCGAAAATTTTCTTACAAGCTCGATGGACTTTGAAATATATGTATACACTCATGTAATCTTGCGTAGACAGAGGGAGGCATATGGGATTCTGGAAACAGCAGATTTGGTCAGAATGGCACGATACGGCCACATAATGGCAGCACAGCGAGTTTTCACCGGGAGTCAGATCTTCAGAAGTTAAATTCTTCTCCCACGTTCACTCACAGAGTAGGTCAACGCCCTCCAAACTACAGCCAAAGGTTAGAATCCTTTTATATATATATATGTTTGTCAATTTAAGTTCAGTGTTTGGTTACTCAGTGGGTTTCGGTTTGATATTATAAAGGTTGGGTTGGTCATGACAGCACCTCTTAAAAGGGTCATCTGAGCTGAAGTAAAGATTTTGCATTTCCTTACTATGCATGTTTAGCTTGGTACGTGGGAGGATTGTGATCATACAATGATAGCCGTCTTTTTTTTTTTTTGTGGAGCTATAGTCAATAAAACATTCTGACCTTCTTGGCAGATGCCAAGCAATGCTACATGATACATCAGTTGCTACATGGAAAACATCGCGAGTGAGATTCTGCAGCTTTGGTGAAGTTATTTTCCGCCCATCACGATGACCACCTTCTAGCGAAATGACAGGGAACCCGAGTTACACTCAGGCAGTACAGGAAGATAAACACAAACACACAATGGGCGGCTTTCAGAGCTTCTCATGTCGACAGCACTAGTGGATGTACACTGTCAAAGTACTACAGGCATGATCATTGAGATGGGGAGTATGTTATATTTTGGATAAAATATCCCAAAAATTAACACATAAGCAAGCTTTGTGCAGATCCTAGTTCAATGTGCTCGTAAAACAACCATGGGACATATCAATGCATTCTAAGTCGGGACCATCGACGCGTTTGTAGCTTGGCGTTCGAGTTGTCGCAGTTGGTACATTATGATAAATGAAACAATAATATCATCAAGAATGGGTATACCGGGGGCTAGAATGTCGATGTTGTAGTCTCGCGCTTTGTGGAAAATACCGAAGTACTGCCTGTTCGTTTTTGCCACTATGTTCTCAGAATCGTCGTAGAGCTGAGTTTAGATAAACAGATTAGCCTAGTCTTAAAGCACAAAGGAGTCTCCACTTACTACAAGATTGTCGGAAAAGTTGGATTTCCATTCGTATTGTCTATTATTGGTCGCGTCAAATATTTTTGCCCTAACAGCATGGTTGGGCACTTCAATCGAGACTAGTGAAAAGAAATACACGCAAAAAACATACCTAGAGAAAAAGCCCTTTCGACGCAAGAAATCCGAAATCACAATTTTCTGCCCCTTATAAACGACGTATGGTGATACGGAAGATACTTCCTCCCAATGTAAATCGGCAACAGGTTGAAATTCTCCGAGGTCGGGTACAAACTTGGTGAGTAAAGTAACACGTCGGAGTAGATTGTGGGTTTTCGTTTGATACACGGGTGCGTCATTTGCCGAGTTTACGATGGTGCCGTCGAAAGGGTCATTTGAAGGGAAAGAGAGATTCATAAGGGGTACTTGATGTTATGGAGAAAATGTTAGGGAAATATGAATCCTGGTTAGTGATTACGACCCTAAAATAGTCCAGTAGCCGCACAGGATGGCTATTATACGCACTGCAATCGTGGAGTGACATTCAATATGACGAAACCATGTGGTTTCTATGAATTCAACTATTTGACAGCGTTGTTGTAAGCGCCGTCGCTAGTTGCTAACTTGCTAGCCGCTAGCGTCACTGCTGTACGCAAGCTGTATGACACAGTACGAGCGCGTGGTCAGAAAGAGTACATGAATACATGCGCAGTAAGGATACGAAAGTATGTTCCGCAGTATGTTATCTTGGCACCGGTTCAAAGACGCTTCAATAGTAGTACTCGATGTTGCCGAGGGCTAGTAACGGCCACTGCCACAGCCTGAGGTCAGTACCTAGTAGGTACCTGAATCGTTGTTTGAAAATATAAGCAATGGCAAGGGGTTTTTAAAAACTTAATCAACTGCGCACTGGACAAGCCCTAAGGCCTAATCGGCCTAATCATCACCTTCACCGTACCCACATAGTACAGTGTCAGTCTCCCATCTGATGCACTCATGGCAGTTAAAACGAGTGAAACGAAATGTGGTTCACTCCCGGTCCACTGTATAACTTGTCTCCGAACAAGAACTAGACAGATAGGCTGAGCGCTCTGAATCCCAATGAAAAATGCCTAGGCCTTACACGAACTGCTCTGGCCTAGTACCGCGACAAGACGTCCAGCCTGAGGACGTCTCATCCAGGTAAACGCGTCAAAAAAAATGATTCGCTCTACGAGCCCTATTTAATTTACTTTTTTTGTAATATTATACCTATCAATATTAAGTCACTGATTCGACTGTATGATCTCCTCAGACTCCTTTTCAAGCATTTCTACTGCAACCCCCTCAATGACTGTTTTGACCAGCCTTACAACGACTTTCTCGGCTTGTAACTCATAACTTCTCTGCTTCTCTAAATTGTACTCAACGACAAAAGCAACAAAAATATCGTCAAGAATTGAGAGACTATCAGGCGATACTTCAATATTGCAGTTTTGTGTTTCATGAAAGAAGCCGTCACTGTGGTGGTGTTTATGGAACACGGCTATCATAGTTTTAGAGTCATCATAGAGCTGTCAAGGCCAGTAAAATTGGCATTTAGATGAAAACATTTTTTTCGTCTGAAGGGGGAGATTTCTTACTTTCAGGTTCATAGCGTCGTCTGCTTTCCATAAATATTCTCTATCGTCAGCCGCGACGAATACTCGTCCCCTGATAAAACGTGAGTTTCTAAAAGCAGTGGGGTATAGAATATATATAGTTGACGTACCCATCTCGAGATGTCAAGAACTCAGAGACTGGAGTTGTCCCTCCTTTATAGTCAACGCTCTCGGGGTGAAGCAGCATCTTCAAATGTATTTCAGCCAAAGGTTGGAATCCTGTTTCTGGCATAAATTTGTCAATTCGAGTAGTGCGATGTGCCAGTCCGTGTGTTTCGGTCTGGTATAAGAGTGAACCGTCCGCGGAGTTAGTTATAACGGCTTTGGAGGGATTGCTTGAGTCAAAGGAGAGATTGAACATTTTTTTTTCCAGCGTAGGGGTTTGATGGTGAAGTTCAAGTTGTGCAACGATGCAACTCTTTATATAGGAGTGCGACCCCATACCGCGGTGGTGGCTGCTGTTCGAAACTTGGAAAGCACTGTGATACAACTGAAATCGTGGCGAATATCCAAATCATTTTTTTCTGTAATGAGACGGCGGCGACAGTTAGAGCCATATACCTGATTCGGACTGTTGGGCGGGATGTTGTTGATGGCACGGAGTCCCGCCGGTGACATTCAAATCACATTGGATGGAAGAAAAAGATTAGAGAAGACGTCTCACTATAAATCCATACCGTGCTTCTCATGTGTCATTGTCATTGTTCTGCATCAAAAGGTTGCGTGAGAACTTGAAGGGCGGCATAAATATGAATTTTCGACCATTACAGCCCACTCTTTTTGGAACGAGTGCTTATATGCATATAAATGCGGCAGTTCCATAGTTTACTTCGTTTTGTTGTTCATTTGAGACTGGCGAGTCTTGTTCCTGGCATAAATTCGTCAAATCTAATAGCGCGCTGACTCGGATGCATCTCAGTTTGATAGGGCCTAGTCTATAACTAGGAACGTGTAGTTGAATCAGTTCAATCGATCAGCAGGCACTTTGGCAATCTAAACGTACATAAACCAAGCAACATATCTTCGCACTGGTATCCGCAAACAAGGCCTGATAATCATGATTGATATCATGGGGGGACAAAGAAGGCGAACGCGCATAAGGACATATTGTCAAGCCAACCAATGTTGACTCGCCAAAAATTGTGATTTAAGTATGGTTCTTAAATAGATTATGCTTGGCAGCGTTGATCGAAGCAACTTGCTTATCGCTATTTCATCCGCCTGAAAACAATCTGCCCTCGATCTCTGAATTAGATAATATTGCATCCTCACCTTTCTGTATCATAATCCTGTATTGTTTTACAATAAATCAACGACGTATACCATATATAGCAGCGACACGTGTCTGAATGTGTTGATGTTATTTGTTTTCCTGTAATAATACATATGTATAACTAACTCGAACACGATAGTTACCCCAATTAGGAATTCAAGCCATTCCCTCTCTGCGTCTCTCTAAATGACATTCTATGATAAATGTGACGATGATGTCGTCCAGAATTAGTAGGCCAGGGGGTAAGACGTTGATGTAAAAGTCTTGCGCTGCATGCTTGACGCCGTACTTCTTTCTATGTGACACTGTTATTGGCGGCCTTGCGTTGCCAGAGTCGTCGTAGAGTTGTCAGTCAAGTCAAAAATCCAACTGTGTATATAGAGACCTGTTGGTACTCACTTTGAAATTCAACATGGAATCGACTTTCCATTTGTATTGTCTACTGTCAATTGCGGTGAATGTTCGTTCCCTATAACGGCGGTTACAGTGCGTGCAAGGGAAACCCGATTAATTATTGGAGGCATACGGTTAAAAAGGTTCCCTGTTTCTTCTCAAAAAAATCCACCACCAAAACCCTTTCCTCTCTGTAGATCATATTCACAGGGACAAACGTCAGTGTCTCCCAATATATTTTAGCGAGAGGTTGACACCCTGTTTCTGGTGCAAATTTGTTGATTGCGGTAGCGCGATTGACCAAGTGATGCGATTCCGTTTGGTATAGGGGCTCGCCTTTTGTTAAGTCAGTTATGACGGCTTTGAGAGGATCGTCTGCCAAGCTGAAAGAGAGGTTCATAATCTAGCCACTGGTTATTGAAATGACACCTTACTATGATATTTATCCATGTCTGCCGCTGCAACTCTCCGCTTGCGTGATCGACTGCGCTCTCGTAAAAGGGGTCCGCAGCTGGTAACTTGCTTCCCGTGCACATGTGGCATGTAAGACCCCTTGGCAGGCGAATAGCGCTGATAAACGACATCAAGATTGTCGGGAAGTAGAACCAGGAAAAACGCCGGGTGTTTTTCCCCTTCTTTGATTATAATACTTGCTGGCTTTATCAAGGTGAGTGATTCCGGTGAGATTATCGCCAGGTCGCTGACGTGTGTCATATTAAGTTTTGGGACGTTGGGATCCGGAACATTCCGATCACCCTGAAGATTCATAGCGTGTAAGTAGAAATTTGTTCAAGCGCGTGGTCGCGTGCATTGTCCAATGTCCAATGACAACTTGTGAGTCTACATTGCACAACAGCAACAGCTACAAGTTCCTCAAGCACCAACAAATCGATTCTGTGGATGCAATTAATGTAACCTGAATTCGCCTTAAGCTTAGTAAGTCGGAATTGTTCGACTTTCCTCGAAAAACATTAATGTTAACATGTGCATGGAAGAGATACTGGAATAGCTTAGAGCTTAGGCGACTTTTGGTAATATACATAACTGTTTATTAATTACCACAGACGGGTTAATCTTTGTCCCGTAGTTTGACCAATGCGAAAGAGGCGGTTTGTCCAATTTAAAAGCTCTCTGTCCACTATCACCGTCAGATCCTCCTAGGGCCTAACCCTCTGTAGCGTAAATTTCGCCTGCAGCAGCAGATTCATAGGTCTCTTCTCTGCGATCAGCATAACGGGACGAGTCGCAGGGTTCTGAACGCTCAGGACCAGGATGATCTATTGAGTGGGAGAATCTCGCATTTCGGGTGCAGATGATAGAAGATTTTCTTTACCTGTGCTCTTGTTTTCCGTGGGCTGTATTTTCGATGCTCCAAAAGAGTCCGGAGTGCGTGTACCGTTTTGACTTATTGATGAGTTTGTAGTGGATGCATTCTCCTGGGACTTGACCTTTGTGTTGTCGATACCTCGTTGGGCACGCCGGGATAGAGCATCACCGCTACTTCCTCCTTCAGAAGTGGCTAATTGAAAAGAAGGTGCATTTTCAATATTCACATGAACACATTTCGGAAAATAAAACGCACTATCGCCTGAAGGAGGATAATTCCCGTTGTTTGGAGGCAAGGTATCTTGCACGGCTTTCATGAAACCTTGTCAGGGCTCGACTCCCACCCACTCAAAAAGAACTTACATTCCTGAACCAGACTGTCTTTGTATTGTCCATTGTGGTGATATTCGTCGCTCATGGTTGAGTTGCAAGTTATCGAACAAGCCTCTGGAGCAGTGACGTCATGGAAGAGGCTACCGTTACAGTTACGCCTGTTTGTATTTAGATCCTTCGTTTGACCGATCGCTTGGCTATTTATAGAAACAGGGACCTTAAATAACTGTAACGAAATTCCATATTTTTCATGACAGAATTCTATCAAATAAAGAAAAAGATAATCGGGAAGTCGGATAATATGGAGGTAATTGGCTGGTCAGGAGTCAAATCTTATAACCCGTTATTACTTACATAGTCTACATTCAGGATGCAGTCTACATTCAAGGCTACTTAAGCTGGAGATTTGACAAAGTTTTGGATCTATTCTAGCAGATAATAACTAACTATTAACTTTGCGGTTACCAGTGCCTCTTTGTTGATTAAAAAACTTCATGGATGAGTCTTACATAAGCACTATACGTGATATTATTTTGCTGCTGGGTTTAGGGAAGGTATAATATAGAAGATTGTATTTGTTATGACCGAATGGAAAGAAAAGAAAACCAAACAAATAATTATTTAGTATGTCTCCAAATGGACGTGTCACCATACCCCTAATTCTTCCTTTATCTGGCGTAATTATCATCTGGGGTCGATAACTAGTAAAAGAAGAAAAGTTAGCCAACGAATATCTATAGAGGCAAAAGAGAAAGAAGAAACAAAAGAGATTATTATCAGGGAACCGAGTTGCGACATAAACCCCCTCCGTCGACAACGTAAGAGAAATACGTTGGAGAAGAGTGGTTCTCAGACGGCACTTCCTATTGGTTATTCGGTGGTATTCATCACTTGGAGAAGGAAAACAAAGAGAAAAAGAAAGAACGGAATAAAAACATACCAGGGGGGGGGAGGAGAACACGCGCGTGGCGTTGTTGTGTGTGTTGGGAAAAAAAAAGCACAAAACAAGGGAATTACATAATGCGGCGTGGCGTGACCTTTTTATGTCAGCGGGGGCTGTGTTTGTGGCTGTTTGGGGTAACACACGTGTAACTCCTTATCGACTCTCTCTCGACCTGCCTCGCCGACGCAGTATCGACCGCACAGACTGTGATTTCTGTGTGGCATTCACTCTTAACACCATCTCCCGTTCCTCGGTCGAGCTTTCCTAGTCACCACATTAACCCTATTCCGGAAATCGTGTCTCAGAAAGAGAGTTCAGGTTTGGGAAATACGAAATAAATAGCCCGGGTAAGTAAAAAAAAAATTCAGAAAAATAAAATAAATTCGCAAAAAAACGTATTTTTTTTATATTTTGATAAGTCCCCCCTCCTTTTAACCCAGTTTTCCCTTTTCAGGTTTCTAAATAATCGTTTTGTTCCTTCGATTATTTGGGGATTTTTTTTGCAAACCTAGTAATCTCTTGTGCGAGTCGCGTTCCCCGTTTATGCGAATTCGTATCTTCCGACGATGGATCCAGATCGCGGCCATCTCTCCATCCCGACTTCCCAGATTCAACAGTCATCTCAGTCCTCTCAACAACAACAACAGCAACAGCAACAACAGTCTCAACAAGGCCAATCATCTCAGGCACAGCAGCCATCGGATGCTGGTATAAACCCAGAAACCCAAGATGGCTCGCCTGTCTCTGTAAAACGTGGCCCGGGTCGTCCGAAGGGCTCTACCAAAAAGCTTTTCGAGCCGGATCCTTCATCCATCCCAAAGATCAAACGTCCCGTTGGCCGTCCTCGAAAAGATGGTCGTCCTGCGGGTAGCGTGCCGAAGATCCCAAGGGCCCCAGGTCGTCCCAGGAAAAACTTCCCTGCAGAATTTCCAGTGCGTTATTATCGTCATTATTTTTTTAAAAAAAAAATTCATTCGTAATTGCTTATGTATTTTATATTTTTATTTAATTTTATTTCAATAGGAATGGGCTGCTGTAAGTTGAAGTAAAGGAGCTTGTGCTATTGTCGAGTCATGCTTATCGTATTACTCCTTTAGCTTCAGGGGATGTTTGGAAATTATAGGTTGCCAAAAGATGGCTCTGCCTTAGCTGGTGCCTCGGATGCTAAAGCTGGTATGTACCTCGTTTGTTTCTCTTCTATGGCCGTCTCATTTTGATCCTAGGTTCTTCGAATGGGGTACGTCACAAGAACATTATCATCTAATTCTTTTCTGTCGATGAACACTACATCCTCAGGTCCACTCTGGAGTAAATGGAACTTCAGGGTCCTTGGCACCAACGATTCCAACAGCCCAAATACCCGACTTGGTCCTTGCAACGATATACTCCCTCTTTTCCAGGTCGACACCTAGTAGTGAACTCCCAATACCCAAAGAAGCGATCTCGGCCTACAAAATGCATATCGCCAATCTTTCAAGAACGGTCTCACGTGCCTATAGTATTCTCAAAACGTTTTGGCTCCCCTTCTCGCCTCCTCTTTTCCGACTCGTATCACCCCGCACGGCAACGCCTGCCAAAGGGCTTAACGCGAACCGAAACTCTCATGGCGGACTACAATCGAAAACAGCCGCATCATCGCACCTCGCATACCCACAACTAAATCAATCGAATGGCGATTTACATTCCAATCGACAGCCTAGCGTTTCGTCGGAGCAGGCCTACGAATCGCACAGATTCTTCTACTGGGATCCGTTTTATCTTCCACTATGCGGCACATTGACGTGTCCACAATGCCAGACTCCTCTATCCCATAATGGACCGATACGCACAGGCCCTCTGCGCGTTTTCGACTTGCCAAGTGCCGTGTCGCCCACCGGAACCGCTCATTTCCAAGGGGGACTCGTTCCCGCCGTCTTCTACGTTATTGGCGTGCATTATTCGTGTCCCCAGGGATCATGTGGTGCGAAATACAGCAGCTGGGACTCCAAGATTGTTAACAATCTGCCACCTATGTTGGCGGATGAGTGGCCTGTTTGCACGGAGAGCGTTGGAACTGGTTTGGCCAATGCTGTAGCCGGCTCTGCGTCTGCGTCTGCATCAGCGGGTGGCAATGCTAGTGGTAGTAGTGCCAATGGTGTTGCTGCGAATGGAATTCATGGAGAAGCGTCTTCTTCGTCTGGTGGCGGTGGTGGCGCAGCGGGAAATAATAATTTGACGACTGGTTCGGAACGCACTGATTCGAGGGGGTCAAAATGGAACGGTGATGCTATATCCCGTCCCTTGTTCACTTTAACGCGAATGTTGATCCAGAATGGTACTTCACCTCAGGGTGTAAGGGAGATTTTGGGACAGTTGTGGCATGGCGATGAGGAGGATAAGGATGAAGAAGTCGAGGAAGAGGAGGAAGAAGAAGAGTTTATGGAAGAGGAGAATGCTGAAGTCGAAAAAGAGAAGGTTGCCGAGGCTGAGGCGGTAAGGTTTTTCTCATAGTAAAAGCTTTACGGACTCGCTGACGATAGGTTGGACATTAGGTCTTTTCTAATCCGTACACAAAATTAGTCTCTGCTACTCAGCTACCACAGACGCATGAAACAGACACGTCCTTCGATGACACTTTGTCTGACCCACGACCGTCCAAACGACAAAGGACGAATGACTTACCGTCATTCTTGTCCCCCGCTCTTCCGAGCACAACTATCAACCCGTCAATGACCACCACAACCAGTACAACGGCCACGAGTCATTCGCATTCGGGGTATATTTCCCGTCCATCTACGGCGGATGTCGTTGGGTCGAGTGGGATGCCGCTTCATGTTTCACCATCGCAAACGCAGAATCAGCTGCAGACGAGTCATGGACATGGTGGACATGGACATGGGCATGGGCATGGGCATGAACAGCAGCAGCAGCAGCATCAAAACCAGGCCGTGCGGACTACTACTACGAATGGATCTTCGTTGCTTCACCAATTGAGTCATCGGAGTAGCTCGCGGTTAGAGCAGCATTCGCAACAGCAACAAGCGGCGCATTCTTTGCATCCTTCTCATCCTCATTCACACTCTCAGCATTCGCATTCTACGACACAACATCATCCCAGCCAAGCGATGTCTCAGAGTCTTCATTCAGCACGCTCCAACTCATACTCGCACCCGCAGACCCAACAATCTCAATCTCAGACACAGACACACCTGCAGAACCATACATCTGACAATTCCCTCCTGCGCCGTCATCCATCTCAGTCTCAGCAGCAGCAACAACAATCGCACATTCAACCCTCTCATCCACAGATGCACCCTCCGCCGCTTCGAACGCTCCCTAGTCCTCGCGATGTTCTCACAACAGCCACAACCTCATCGACCACGCACAGTCATCACGCCACCCATCACGCCCAACTACCGCCTACCACTACCACCACCACCACTTTGCATACACCATCTCCAATCTATGCGCCGATGTCACTGCCCAACTCAACTGCGAACTCACCCCAGGCCGGGAATAGACTTTCGTTAAAACGTGTGTACGAGGAATTGACGCCTCTTCCAAATGGGACGGCTACTGGTGGCATGTCGTCGCTGGCCGGTGGGTCGTCGGGAGCTGGCAGCGGAGGTGGAGGCGGAAGCGCGACACCTGCGAATGGACCACTGCCTTCTCCGGCTCAGACACACTATCATAGTTTGGGACATAACTCGCCTTTTCAGACTGGAAGGACCCCGCTTCATCAGCTTACGCATCCTCATACGCAACAACAGCACCCGGGCCAGCAACATCAGCAGCACGCACCACAACCAACTCATGGGCATGCTTCGTACCAGCAGCAGCAACAACAGCAACAGCAGCAACAGCAACAGCAACAGCAACAGCAACAACATCAGCAGCAGACTCAGCAGCATCATCAACAGCAGCAGCAACATCATCAGTCTGTTTCATCCGTTGCTGCTGCCGTCCCTTCCACGCAAAGCGTTGGAGGTGTGGGAACGCGTCCTTCTGGTCTAGGACCAGGCTCCAGCCAGCAGAGTGCCCACACGCTACAGATACACTCTCTCAACCTTACCCCACATTCTGTCACTCTACCTCGATTTCCGCAGGTATTGAATAGTAACACACCGAGCGTAACCGCCAGTGCTGCTAATGCAACCAGTCTATCTATTCCGTCACATCACAATCATCATCACCAATCTTCTTCGTCATTGCTTCCACCTCCTCATCAGCATGCGGTCCCCCACGCTTCCGTACCTCCACCGCCACCACCTCTTCAGACATCATCATCCCTCTCCTCGCATCATCATCATCCCGGGCATCCCCATCAGCAACCGCAGCAGCAACAGCAACAGCACACCCAGCAAATGCAACAGGGCCCAACACACATGAGTCTCCCTTCGCATCTTCCAAACTTACGAGGACCACCTCCCCGCATGCAACCACCCGTTCCGGGGCCGACGGCAGGTCATCCTCAGGGCGTTCCTCAGCCAACCCATCATCTCTCTCATTCACATTCGCATCATCCTCAGGCGCAGCCGCAAGCTGCTCCACAACATCAAGGTGCTATAGGGCCTGGGTCGCACCAAGGATCGACGTCGCATGCGCCTCAGCGACGGGTGCGCCATTGTGTGAAATGCGGTCAACATGAATGTAAAGGAAAAGGAGGCGCTCAGTTCTGTAAGAATCCTTGCAAGGACTGTGGTGAAATGGAATGCAGAGGACGGAATAGTAAACGCCCGAATGCAAGTTGTAGGGATGGATGGTGATGATAATAAGTAGTTTGGTTTCTAGCCGGCTATTTTATTATTCACCTTTTTCTTCTGGTTTTGCTGATTTTCTCGGGGTGGTTTCCTTTATGACTGATCTAATTTTTCTCGCATTTCCTTGCTCTCTCAAATTGCTTTGAAGTTGCTGTCGTTTCCTTTTCTCCTTCCGTCTGTTTCTCCTCCCGTTTCTTTCCGTCACAGAACCCCTACCCTTATCAAAATTCTCCACCCCTTGATCTTAACTTAAATATCTTTGGAAAATTAACCTTGTCTTTCCGTTCCCCCTCTTCTTTTCACCCGACATTATTTCAGGACATTTACCACAGTTTGTGACAATAACACGCCGAGGAATTCTGAATCTTTTTTGATCTTTTTTTTCCCTCCTCATCTATTTCTGTTGATGTAGCAACACACCTCCAATTACAGTTAATTGTACCGTTTGTCGATCCATCTTGATCATGTTTTTTTTTTGACGTTGACAGCTTATGATTTTTTTGACACGTGTAATACCTTTTCTCATATTAATCGAGAAGAATATTCTTATTAAATACAATTTCTTATTATTCCCTCTCAAGTATCTCTTCTCATCTTCATTTTCTCAGTCGACACGAAATAAGGGAAATGTTAAAATTTAATAATCGCACCAAAATCGCACATGCCACCGTGTCGTTACGTGACATGTTTCTATTACATAACAAAGCAATGTCAGACTGTACTTTTGTCCCGCGTTCAATTTTGAAAAGAAAAGCTCATCCTCCCCACCCTCCGACAACCCAAATCTCTAAAAAATCTCATGAAGAGCCTCCAAATTTACCACCGTCTTCTTCCAACGAACTCAATATCAAGTCAAAATTCACGACCGATGATATTCTAACTTTGCTATGCCTTTGCTTATCACGTTATAGTATTTGGCTGGATCCCACGCTGTTCAGGTTAATCCAAAAGTCCGAGGAAGGATGTAAGTAAATAGATTCACCTGTTGCGAAACTCTCATCTCACTTTCTTGGTAGATGTACCCATACAATATCTTCTCGAGCATGTTTCGCCTCTCTGTGAATTGGAAAATCGTCCATCCGAACTGGAAATTGTACACGCTTTACGTTCTATTGATAACGACATGGAGAATAATTTTCAGTTACGAATGATCATTCAAGGACCATCCAGGAATGAATGGTTGTCACCGACTTTGGGTAACCATGCTCATGCTGCTGGACTATTTGAAATTCGAAGAAGAGAGAAAGTTATACGTTCAATCAATGAAGACTCAGATATTGGTAAAAATTATTGGGATAGCCGAACGGTTTATGTGGTAAGCGCACATTGGAATCTAATTTGAGAAAAGAAAAAGATTTGATTAAATTTTGTTTTTAGGAGCGTCTTCCGACGACTTATCGGATGAAACACGCAATCGCTCAATATATCTTTCATCTCGTGACTAACGCAAAGCGCAGTTTAGGAGAATGCAGCAAATGCGATTTTCCTGTCCAAAGCGTGTCATTTCCCCCCCATCACTCCGACCCGGAGAGAAAGGGTCCTCATCGGTACAAAGCATTCGCATTCGTCGTCCTTGATTCTTCTTCGTCGGCTGAAGCATTGATAAATGCTTATCCTTGGAGCTCCGTCGATCCACTTCGACATACACAACTTCGCGGAAGACAAATAAAGGAGGACAAGGATCGTGAGCACGTTCTTTCGAACGTGGAAGCTGAAGCTGCCAAATTTGGAACAAGAACACTGTCAAAAACGTCATGGGATAAGCTTAAGGACGAGTATTTAAACTATCAGAGAACAGTACTGGCTTTGAATGCCAGAACGGAACAGAAAGACGAATTTGGGCTAGCCGGCACATCAAAAGTTAACATTATACCAAAAGTAGATGCGTCACCTCTAGTTCAGGGAAACTCACGGGATCTACCTCCTCCACGTGCAGAAACTACAGTCACTCCTAATGAAACATATCCCAAAAATTGCCTTATCTTTGTCAAGAACGTTCATCCCGAAACTAACAAAACGACTCTTCGTCAAATTTTTACCTCTGCTTTATCTTCCACGACTGCAATAGATTATGTAGACTATACAAAGGGCATTGATTCGGTGCTTGCTATATTCATTTTGTTCTTTTCAATGTTTTCTAACTGCTCGGGACAGTGTCATCTTCGGTTAATAAATTCCTCTGAGGCAGCGAGGCTTGTATCACGTTTCGGCGCGGATGTGAAAACTGGTAAAGCACAGCTTGACGCATTGGACAATCAAGGAGGATCTCCTTCAGCAGATAGACCCTCGTTAGTAGCGGAATTAGTACAAGGGAAGAGGGAAGAGTTGTATTGGGAAAAAGTTCCCCAAAAACTACGTGAAAAAGCGCTGGCTGCTGCCTCGCTCGGAAGTCAAAGTGATTCTTTACGAGACAATAACGATGAGGAAACTACAAACAAGGCAAAGAAGAGGAAATGGTATAGGTGAGTACGTCTTGAGATTTACCACCCGAGTCCTCAATAATAACATTATTTTTTCAGGATTCATATGTAGCACTGTTCTATTCAGCACAAGTTGACGATAACTACATATCTCAATGAATCGTCATATCACCATCACCTAAGTCTAGTCGAAAAGAATCTGTAAGTTAAAAAATCAATGATCGAATTCTGACGCTGAGAAAAATAGATGAATCCCTTCCCAGGGAAGTCTGTCTTTTTATTAAGCCAGCTTATAATTAGCACCGTGATACTTAACTGAAACTGGTAGTTATCAGGCGGTTCCTCTATTAAGCTCCTGAATTAGGAATAAGTAATTTAAATTTCGACTTGTTTATTCAAAAGGAGAACATACATATCTTTGCGGTGTAGGATTGCCATGACAGGCGCGTTATTAGCTGGTTAAGGCATTTATGGGTGGTATTTACTGGTAGACTGATAAAATATAAATATCGAATTATTTAGGGTACTAAACGCTTTCGGTCTACATATAAGGCGATAACTTCAATGAAGAACCAGAGTACATGACTCAAGTGAAGATTATTCTCGCATAGCATAGGCGCAGCGTATTCGGAGCTGGAAGCACGTGAGATGATTGACGCGTTGCCAGTTATGTAATATCAAATCGTCACACTTCAACATTGCATCATCAAGCTGAACTTTTGACAGATGAAAATCACAAGAAAATCATCGCAGTTATCTTGAAAAACGTTCTGAACACGAAACCTTTTCCATCGTTACCTTTACTATTCTTCTATTTCAACTGAGGCACCTGCTATTCCTCAAATCTTGCCAAGAGCCTAAGTCCCAAGATTTTGGTAGCGAATTCAGATTCCCATGGGTATCGGGATTCGGGATGAGGAAAGAGGCAGTCAAACAAGGTACTTATTCCTCTGTTTCCAGCCCTAAACGACTATTGTCATGACATTGTTCACCGGGCCCGAGAACGCCGACAAGATCTCCGCCAGCATGAGAAGAAAGGTTTCAGTGAATTACCCGTGTGCACAGACTGCTTTCGCGATATGACGCCAATGTGCCATTTTGAAGATGGCTTTTCTTTTCGACTTTCTGTGCGGAGTCTCTGAAAACTGACGGTATTTTGTCAAATTTTCGCTGCCGTAATGATTCTTTTTTTCAAGCAAAGGTCAGGGTTTCCCCGGCTTAGTCTTTAAGCGAACTTCAACGAGGTCTTCTTCCTGTTGCTATAGGCGACTAATTCCACTAGTCGGTTTTCTCATGGTCCCGCCAAACGTATATAAGGGACATGAAAAAATGAGATTTCTTCTTTCTCTCTAGTCCCCGGCACTCCCTCTCGCACTACTTTTTTATTTTTGGGCCTGGTGCCATTATCAACCTTCGGTTTTCTTCGTTTTCGCTGTTTCTTAGACATTTCTTAAAAGTTATCACACACTTCTTTCTCAACAAAATGATGTTCTCGAAGAATCTCGTATCTGCCGCTGCGGCGCTTTCGATGTCGGTGATGCACACTGCTGCCGTTCCTTTGCAGGCTGTCAAGCGACATGGGTCACCTATATCCTTCGACAACTATAATGGACTCAGCAGTGTAAGAAAAGTTTTCGTGTTTTGCTTTTTCCGTGCTTTTGATTACTTTTCTGCAGCTTTCGAGCTTCGATAACTTTTATGGTTTAGACAACTTTGGCGGCTCTTCGAACCAAATAGTGCTCCAGCAAACAGAAGTAGTATGCGTTCAGCAAGATATTGAAGTTATTCAACAACAGTTGGCCGTCCTTTTGGAAGTCTCTAAGATGTAGGCTGGGTAGCTTATTCTAATGAAATACAACATACTAAATGTCTTTTCGTAGGATTATAACTCAGGTTCATTGTTCGGTCATTTTGTTTCTTGAACCCAAAACTAACATGTAAAATTAGGAAATCTGCCAAGTGGACATTCAAACTATGTATGTCTTCCCTTAGCTCATGACAACATAAAAACTCATCGCTGGATAACAGCGTTTTCTCTCAGTACCTTTCAGGCATGCGAAGCTTCTCGAACGACATACTCCGCAAGAGCAACCGACCAGTCGGATACGACCACTCCGTTGCTAGCAAGATTGGCCAACTGCACGATTCAAATGGGAACTTGCTTCACCAAAATCTCAACTTCTCAGGAACTTCAGTCGGTTCCAACTATATATCTCCAAATGGCAATGATTGGAATAACCAAACATCCCCCGCTTCTGTTGGAAGTGCGTATGGTTTGGCGTGCGCTGCAGGGAGCTTATCTTGATTGGAGGTGGTTGAAATTTATGTTATAACGGGGACCTTGCTCATTAATTCGTTTTCCATGGAGTTTTTTATCGGCCTTGCTTGAACTTGTGTAAAGCTTTCTGTGTAGTGCGTTTGGGAGTGTAATCCGTTCTTTGGCAGTTTCAAGTTCTTCGCGTGTATTTGTTTAACCAGGGTTGTCGTGAGCACGAAATTGACCAAATTTGACCATTTTTTAAAAAAAAGCGTTTTAGTTTCTCAAAAATTGAACGATGGGTGTAAGTAGTACCCCTTCTACTGAGCGCACTCAAATTTGACCAAATGATTGTAACGACAGACGGTCTAGACCTCGCATAAACGTCGCGACGGTTCAGAATTGTAAGTCAAATCGTTACCCACCCGAGGAGATAGGAGTTTGGCACGATGATATCCACATGTGTGAGTATCCGCGGACCGGTCACGGACTGTGTAGTTCCTATGTATCACAACTAAAAACTAAAAAAACATTTATGCTAGTAAACAACAACGAAACGACATTCTGATAGCGATTAAATAAGTTATCGTAGAATTTTCGACTAGAATCTAATGATTATCGCGATTCCGACTGCTTTCCGGATCCTGTGCGGTACAACTGGAAGACTCGGAGAAGGGCTCGAGAAAGATCTCCCGTTGTCCCAATCAAACTGTCAGTCATATTCGAGGTACTAATAGTGTCTTGCTGTGTAGGAGGGAGGGAGGGGCAGTTTGCGGCGAGTTGCTCGAAAAGGTCGATGTTATCGGCCCAGTGCTCAAGAAGGTATTCCGGAGGCGGTCTCGTCGGATTTCGCAAACAAGCACGAATCATGGATAAGATCTGTAATGGTTTGAATAATATTAGCCTCAAGACAGGTCGTTTTGAGATTTCCCCCCTACTTTGTAAATATCTAGTAGTATGGTTTCTAGAGCAGCAGGAGGTTCAGCGGAGGACCCCCGCTGCCAAAGCCTCTTCTCTTCGAGGAAGCGTTCAGTTAAATGTGATAGTCGTTCACTAGTCAGTAATTCGGCTGTTGAGCAGGAAAGAAGATGTGAGAAAGATTGGTCTAACCTATCCCATTCCAGTTCGTTTTGATGGGCCTCTTGAGAAGGATAAACCGGGAGACCGGTAGCAAGATATCGAGTTTGCGTTACGAGATAAGATTGAGGATTTTGAAAGGAAGCCATATCAACACTGTTCAATGAACGAAAAGAAGCCCCAGTAAGATATGATAGTTGAGAAAAAACTGAATGACTCAGTGGCGAAAAGGAGAAAGCTAGGAAAGTGACAGACTGAATAAGGATGAATCCCAGCTCTAGTAAAAGCCATGTCACTACTATACTGGTGGTGAGATTGAATTGTCTCTTTGGAAGTTGTATTGATCTGTGATCCTAATAATGGGAGAACTCGAAGAAAACTTCCCCGACGAGGCCGAATATGCCTGTTAGACCGAAAACACCGCGATAAAATAAGACCCTCTATTACTATTTGGGAAGCTAGACGTGTCAGTCAGTGATCAATGATCACACCCTCCTTTCTAACGATGACCACTTGATCCTTATTCGTTGTTTGTTTCCCCGATGCGTGTTTGGCACACCTGGAAAATGCAACTTTGTGTCCGGCGAAACCCGAACTTCATGTAAGCGAATATCGAAACGACGGTCCTGGCACGTGATCGCATATTCAGCCGTCAAAAGCCAAGGCATAATCCGTCCACATCAATGTTGTTATGTTCCTACAATCATGGTTTAATCATTTAGCCCGCCTAATTTCGTTTACGTACATAGTTACTAGCACAGTATCCAGTATAAGCGACACGTTTACTAAAAAAACACTAATACAACAAACATATATTCAATCAAAACCCTCCGTGATATCCTCGAGCTCATTCAAAGAATGAGCTACTTCAGCTGCTTTAGGTCGACTCTCTGCTTTATCCCAACAGTACATCATATGACTCCATAACCGGTCCCCCGGATAAAATCGATGTTGGGGAGGAATTGGTTTCTTTGGGGTTTCTCCGTTTGAGAGGGCGATGATAGGATGTTTGGAAATTAAAGGTGGAGAACCGGTCATCATCTAGGCATGACCCGAACAGTTGTCAGACAACTCGGGATAGTAAGGTCGACAAAATGATAGGGAACCAACCTCTACAAATGTACTTGCCAGAGCGTATATGTCACTTTTCTGTGTTTTTGGTGCATCATCTTGGAGTAGCTCAGGCGCAGCCCAAGCCCAAGAAGTACCATTGCCGGATGTTGTAAGACCGCTTACACCAACGATGCGTGAAACGCCAAAGTCTATCAGTTTTGGTTTATTATCATCGCCCACCATGATATTCGACTACTCAGGAAGATTAGGCGATTGCTCATATGTTCGAGAAGATAGACAAACCCCTTTAATATCACCGTGGATGATCCCCTCTTTGTGAAGGTACACTACACCGGCTGTTACCCCCCTCATCTAGAATTATCATTTTATTACAATGGGGATAAAACTGCAAGCGAATAATAAACACTTACTATATTCAAAAATTCCTTATTACTTAGAGTTTTTCTCCCTTTCCTGATATATTGAACAATGTCGCCTTTCTCGTAGAACGGCGATATAAATCCTATACGATCATCATCTTCTCTGGTAAAACCATATAGCAAGCCAACATTGGGATGCTCTAGACCAGTCCATGCATTCATTTCTCTCAAAAGGCGCTATACGCTACGTGTCAGAGCTACCGACAGGACTAGAGGAAATATTCACCTTTAATTCGGTCGTCTTGCTAGAAGCCTTTCTTTCCAGAATTTTTTTAGCAACCTAATACAATTTCTGTCAAATAGCATGATCGGAACAAGGTAGCAATATCGAATGCGTACATCTTCCGAATGATTTCCAATAATGAGCTTGGCCAGATAAACAGCGGCATAACCCCCCCGTGTGAAGGCATGAGGACTCTTTAGTGTCACAAAGGGCGTAAGATCTTTGATTTGATCCTGAGACGAAAACAAGCTAGAAGCCGAGATTTGACTGGATATAACGCTCGGAATGGAGAGGAGTGAATTTCTACTAGGGGATAGATGGTCCTGGGATGATGTGAGACTGGGCTGTCGTTCTAGCTCTCGGCCTCGGCCCTGGTTTCCTGTCTGTCCTAACAATTCCAGAATACTTTCCACTAACGTTGCTAGACGACGCGATGTAAATCTGTCTCCTAATTGACCAATTTCATCCCGATAATCTTTCAATCCCGAAATGTACTTTGGTGAGCCTTTCTTGAGACAATATTCCATTATGCTTAAAACCTATCGGAGCGGTTATATATCAATTTTTTGCGCGAACCGTTTGCACCATACCTTGATCATAAAATTAGGCGATTCATCATTGTCCTCTTTCTCCTCCAGAAGATATTCCAAAAATAAACTAATAATAATTTGTAGGTGGTTCCTGAGCACAAAGGCTTTGTTATGTAACGGAACGTTGATTTTCAACGGATTGATCTTACTCGTCGAATGTCGCTTGCGCAATTTCCCTTAATGTAGATCGGGAATCTTGTAATTCCGATAGGGGTTTGTTGAGAAGTTGACGAATTGTTCTTTCAATTTCTTCTTCCCTTGTGTAAGAAAGTGCGGAACCGTCGCTAAATAACCGACGTCATTCTTCAGTGGGATCAGTGCGTATAAATAATACGACCCATACCTGTGTACCCTGCGATATGAATTGTCGTCAGCCAAGGAGGTGTTTCTTTGGACGGGAGAGGCATCTGGTGTCGGAAGGAACGACCTGCGTTGACTCGGGGACAAAAGAGGAATCTCTCTTGTGCGCGGAGAGTCCTGGTACGGACCTGCCGCCGGAAGCCAGATGGAAGGTAAAGGTGGCGAGAATGAATGGTGGCTCTTCCGTCTTTCTTCGTTCAGTTTCACGTCATTCCTTAACAACTGGCTCAGCGCCACCGCTGCTTTTTCGACTTTGGTTGCCCCGTGTGGGTCCAGCGGGTCCTCGTGGTTGCAAAAGGACGCAATAACGTAAAGACGGTCTTTGAAGAAATCGATAAATGATCGTGGAGCGATAAAGCAGCATTGACGAAGTACAACAAGGATCTGATATGATTGTTGGTTCAGGTGCGTGTCATCAATGGCAGTATAATATAAGAGGAGCGTTAAGAACTCAACTTACATGTTCAATCTCCGGGGTTGACACTTGCAGCTCTTTAGGACGCTCGAGTCTTGAGAAGAGTGTTTCTTGTAATGTTTGTAGGGCATTTGAACTGTGAATGGAGCACAAAATGAGATGGTTTGTGTTTTGGCGGTCAGACCATACCCAGCATGCGCCTGTTGACACAAACGCTTAACTTGGTCCTTGGTAGGAGTATTTGAAGGTCCTACACAAGCTAATACCTCTCGTTCAAAGTCTTGCATGCGCTTTTATTAAGGTGATGAGAGTCGAGGACAGAGGGAAGGAACAACAGCTTTTGGCACATTTTCCCCATTGCCCAAAGGTACATATTTCACGGAGCGGCATGATACGTGAACAAAGCACAGGTTTCAGAAGTCCCATTGCCCATAAAGTACTAAATGACTCGATAATATTATGACCGAACTGACCCGGCTATTATAAAAGGAAGACTTATAATGTGGCAGCCACGCTGGAAGCAATCTCTCGTGACCTCGTGACGCGATTTGTACGCGCTTTAAACAACAAAGAGAAGGTTTCCCACGATTGATTTGCAGTTGATCAGTATTTGGTAACCTTATCACTACGGGATCTTTGCTAAAGTTTGACTAAGAGGGAAACAAAAAAGATTATTTGATTGCACGAGATTGTTTCCAAGGTCGAGCTGTGAGGTGGAACCGGGTAACGACTCGGAGGAGCCGCGATATCGATAGCCACGTGGCATGTATAGATGCACCTGGTGGAAGCAGGCATAAGGACCCTTTTAGGGATATATATATATAAAATTATCTCGAGCGTTGGAAAATTTGCTTGGCAATGTCATTGCCAATGTTGGCACACTAGGATCATTTACCGTCAAAAACGCCAACTATATTCACACGCACTAGCAAAATCACAAGGAAAATTCTGATTCAAGAAAGTACGGAAGAAGAGGGTGAGCCATCACAAACTAACTAACTAGCGGATGCGGCAGATCCCTATTATGCACAGAGATTCTACAATCGATTATCAAAGTGTTCAAAATAGGCATAATTTACACTAATTGTTTTCATTAAGCCCATATGTTACGCAGTTTTCAACAAGAAATACGTAAAATACTTTTTTTAATTTAATCCCTCAGTCATCCTTGATATCTTTGAGTTTGTTTAGAAATTTAGCTACTTCATTTGCTTTAGGTCGACTCTCTGCTTTCTCCCAACAAGACCTCATGTGATTCCATAACCGATCTCCGGGATAAAATTTATGTCTATGAGACATTGGTCTCTCGGGAGTTTTTCCTTTTGAGACGGCCACGGCAGGATGTCCACTGCCAACTAGAGGTGGAGTGCCGGTCATCATCTAGGCAGATCCAAACATTAGTTAGACAAATTTAGTAGCAAATCAGAAAGTAAATAGGGGACCCAACCTCTACAAATGTACTTGCCAGAGCATATATATCACTTTTCTGTGTTTTGGGTGCAGAAGTACCATCATCTTGTAGTAATTCAGGTGCAGCCCAGGCCCAGGAAGTACCATTGCCAGTCGTTGTGTAACCTCTTACACCAACAATGCGTGAGATGCCGAAGTCTATCAACCTTGGTTGATTGTCATCGCCCATCATGATATTTGTCTGTTCAAGAAGATGAAACTCCCGGCGGGAAGTTTGAGCCTGAGGAGATAGACGAACCCCCTTAATATCACCATGGATAATCCCCTTTTTGTGAAGGTACTCCACACCAAGTGCTATTCCTCTCATCTGAATTCATTAGTACAAAGAAACACAAATGAATACCGAATCCTTACAATATTCAAAAACTCCCTGTTGCTTGATATATTTTTAGGTATATACTTAACAATGTCGCCGTTTTTATAATACGGAGATATAAGCCCTATACGATCGTTGCCTTCGTTTGTAAATCCATATAGCAAGCCAACATTGGAATGTTTTAAACCAGCCCATGCGTTTATCTCTCTCGCAAGACGCTATAATACAAGTGGCATTATTACATGTCAGAACATTGCTGAGAAAAGTAATACCTTGAAGTGTCTATGATGATTGGATTCGCTTGAGGTCTTCAGAACCTTCTTTGCTACCTAAAATACCCTGTTGGTCGGTATGTTATAGCATGACACCAAACACGTACGTCTTCCGACTCATTTCCGTTGGTAACGAGTTTTGCTGAATAAACATTTGCATAGCCCCCGCTTGAGAAGGGATAGGGATCCTTTAGTTCCACAAAGGGTGTGAGATCTTTAAGTTTAATTTGAGCAATAAAAGTTGAGAATTGATCGGGAAGATGAATTTGGGGTAACGGTGATTCCACTAGTAATTGTAGCCCTAGTTGATTTAGATCTTGATTTTCGGCGGTCTGTCCCAACGATTCGAGGATGTTTCTGACTAAGGCTCCTAGACGGGGATCCAAATGAAATTTATCTTTCAATTGATTAATTACGTCTCGTTGATCTCTTAATGCCGAGAGGTACTCCGGCGAACCTCTTTTAAGACAATGTTTCATGATGTTTAACACCTGTCGAGGCGGGAATTCAACAGATATTCCTTTGCACGAAATACTTAATTTCCTACCTTAATAAGTTCATCGTTCTCCATACCAACCTTAGAGATATATGCTAAACATAAGTTGATTATAGCTGACAGGGCGGTCCTAATAAAGCACAGGGGGACGTGTGAATTGGAACGTTGAATTTCAACAGATTGATCTTACTCGTCGAATGTCGCTTGTGCGATTTCCCTTAATGTAGATCGGGAGTCTTGTAATTCCGATAAGGGTCTGTTGAGAAGTTGGCGAATCTTCTTCGTAATTTCTTCTCCCATTGTGGGCTGGCGAGGAGCGATGAGACCTTCCCTAATTATTCGATGTCATTCTTAGTAAGAATAGTGTGTATGAATATTTGGATCATACTTGTGTCCCTTGCGCATTGAATTTTCTTCTGGAATAACGGCCAAAGAAGAGTTTGGCGTAAGGGGAGAAGCCTTTGGTGTCGGAAGGGGCGATCTGCGTGGGCTCGGGTACAAAAGAGGAAGCTCTCTTGTGCGCGGGCTCGGGGACGGAAGAGGAGGCTCTCGTGGAGACTGGGCCGGACTATCCGTCGGAAGCCAAATGGAAGGTGAAGGTGGCGAGAATGAAGAGTTACTTCTTTCTTTTTTCAGTTTCGGATCATCCCTCAACAACTGGCTCAGGGCCATAGCTGCTTTTTCAATCCTGGTTGCTTCGTTTGGGTGCAGCGGGTCTTTATGAGTGCAAAAGGACGCGATGATGTAAAGACGACTTCTGAAAAATTCAACAAATGACTGTGGAGCGATAAAGCAACATTGACGAAGTACGACGAGAATCTGTTATGATTATTCGTTCCAGTACAGTACGTAGCAGTCGCAGTATAAAGGGGAATGTCAAGAACTCACGTGTTCAATTTCAGGGTTTGACAATTTCAGTTCTTTATGACGCTTGAGCCTTGAGAAAAGTGTTTCTTGTAATTTTTCCGAAGCATTTGCACTGGATTTTTTGGGCCACCGAAAGTAAGAAACTTCAAATTGGTTTGTCACAGCGGTAGAAGACTCCTATACCTAGCATGTGCCTGTAGACACAATCTCTCAACTTGAGTCTTGTTGGGAACATTTGAAGCCTTTACACAGGCTAATATTTCTTGTTCGAAATCTTGCATTGTACTTTGTAGGGTGATGGGAAAAATTGAGATCAAGAAGCTTGACGGAGGGGGGCTACAACACTTTTGTCAATGGCACATCTTCTCATCATTCGAAGATATGTGGTCACATAACGGCACATGTGAAAGAACTTTGATTCACGCTGCGGAGTTGAATTCGTATTGCCAAGGTTGGCACCAATGACAACTTGAATGCCGGTAGTATTAATATTATTGGTTAGCATTAGATCCCTGAACTGTCAAAATGCTATATTCGCACACACTACAAACCACAAAAGAAGAAAATACGGGCACGGAAGAAGCTGAGTCCTGAAGACTTGTTCACATTGATAGACTTTCATACCCTTGAGTACATATTCGGCATCCGTTTTAATCCGGAGGTTTCCAGGGTTCCCATTTTAGAGACATTGACTGTACTATATAACGGATAAGAACGCGGTGGTTTGATTGATCGAGTTTCAATCATGAACTTACGTAGGCGTTGCTGTAAGTGCAAGTGTAAGGAGAAGCGCAGGCGGTGGGTCCAGTCCATCCTAGATTGTCATGTTATTTACTATCCGTCGCAAAGTGACATGTAAGAGAAAACAAATACCTTCTCCACCACATTGACCAAATTCAGCAGCAGTGCCGCCAGTTGGGGCTTGGGTAGGTTGCGATGGAGGGATGGAGCTGGAGACTGGGGCGTGAGAAGAGACTGGAGCGTGAGAAGAGACTGGAGAGCTTGGAGCGGAGACTGGAGAGGAGGAAGCTGGGCTTGAAGACCAACCGGAGGCGGGACAAAGAGGGGAGGCGCCGCTGTACAGTGCAGGTCCGGGGATGGGATACGTGGTCATAGTCTCAGCGGCTTGGCCGTAGATATCAACAGTGAGACCTGGGTCAGTGTTGCTATAGGCACCGGGGAAGGATACCTATTATGGGAAGTATAGTGTAAGTTCCCGCACGAAATATTAGTCGTTTACACTTACAAGTTCAGAGGATGAAGGAGCGAGACTCCCTCCATTGGTGATCTATTGATGATAAGTACAACGCTCCTTTGAGAGGCTAATAAGTAGAATATTTACCGAGAGCTGGGCACATTCTGCGAGAAAAAAATATGGTTCAGGGACTCAGAACTCGCGTTAATTAGCTGAGAACTTACCGGGGTAGAATCTGAATTGATAGTCCCCACAAAGTCAGTAATAGAATCGCCTTATGGTTATGTCAACTTACTGCTACAAAGATAGTCAGAATCTAAGCATAAGTACAGATATAGTCTCGAAGAAGCTTACTGCTGGGAGAGAGTGAAGTGCAATGGTCTCAAAACGGATCATGTAGTTCCCGGTGGGGACATCCTTGGGGATAACGGTCGTCCATGAACTATTTTGAACAATCATCACACCATCACCTGTGAAATCTCAGTATCCCTTGTAAAGCAAGTCTAGGTAAAAGAAATATACGCACCCCAGACCCCATCGAAGACAGTTCCGTTAATCAAACCACACTGGTCTGTACACGTTATCAACGCCGAAATCCGAACCAGGAGATTGTGTTACTAACCGATCTTGAACTAAATCCGAGATGTAATGTTAGTATCGCATTTTTGATGATCTGAAATATGAATCCCACCCATTGCAAGGTGTTGGAGTTGACAGACGTGCAAGAGCCTCCCGGACATTGGGCCAAGTAAACGAGCTAGAACCATCGTCAGCGCAACAAGTCTGAATTCGAGAAGATAACCTACCATCGGGCCGAAGGCGTGGGGCCAGACTAGTATCAACAAATTCATAAACACTTTATTTATTTCAAAAAAGAGCGAATGTTTACCTTGGTTCCAGTAAGCTGTAATAGACGAACCAGCTTCGACGGTGGCTGTGAGCTGCAGAGCGCCGGCAGTGCCGTCATCATTGCAGCCTATCTGTGGGTCAGTAGCGTTTTGGATGGGGTTGCTAAGCAAGTGTTAAGATGCCTTTATTTTGAGAGTAGAAATTTGAGGAATTACTATGTGGACCAAGGTCTTTCGATTGTGGTTTGACCGACGGGTGTGTTGTAAGGAGCCCATCCCTCTGAAGAAGGGGGATTTAAAAAATAATCTTCTGCAATTCATCGGAAATAATCCTTACGATACCAGTTTCCGGCATTGGAGTACGCCAAAACACCACCGTGGGCCGCCACTTTAGCGAGTTGTGAGAAGGTTGCAGTTGCGAGAACTGCTAAAGAGGACAAGGAGAACATTTCGTTGCTGAACTACGTTGAGGAGGAGAGCTGAGGAGCAGAGTATTGAGCTGAAGGGGGGTGTTATATATGTCGCTAGTACGTGATTCATACAGTTAGTGTTTATCGAACGATGACGAACAAGACTGACGAAAATAGACTGGGTAATCGATGATGTACAGACCGGATGGAAATCGGTCGAAAGTCACACACATGAACAAAAAAATCATGTTTGTGCTAGCGTTTGAGTGAGTATACAAATGATTACGGATTGTGAACGGACGAACTTCGCGTTTCTTGTTGAATAAATCTCGGATCACGCGGATGCCGAGCCATTGTGCACGAACCCCATAAAAGGCACGAAGAATACCAAAGTGCTCTTTGGAATTACGCTTTAAACAAGGTGAAGGTCCGGACTAACTGTGGAATGTAGGACAACGCGATGTTCTCGTGACCCATACAGGCACTATTTGAAAATGCCCAAGCATCGGCATGGAAGGACTCATTTACATCATATAGTCAATTGTTGGATTTTAATCCCCCATCCCTTGGAAAATTCGATTTTGATTCTTCTCCTTGAATCAAAGCGACTGAAAAATCCGCCATGCCGGTATATGATTCCGTTATAAGTCAAATCTTTCTGCGCAGGTTCTAATGAATTCTTGGTATAACTAGCGTATTTCGTCAATCGGGAAAATTTTGGGAGCATAGGAAAAGTTACATTTTCACGTGAACAAATGTGAAACAGACTCTTTGCCGGTCGTAAATAAGCTTTTTCTCCCGCGTGGTAAATCTAAGATTCCGACGAGAAAAAAGTTTATTTTATAAGGCTTCCAATTCAGAGAAGCTTGACTGAGAGCGACTGTCAAACGACGGAGCAAGCCGCAGAATAATATGCATAGGACCTCCTGAAACAGGTCAACAGGCTGTACGGGTCAGAGATGGCATTCTAGATGACGTTGAAATGTTGGCGAAAATTCTCCACCAATTCGTAATAATTCCGATGTCAGCAAATAGTTCTAATTATACACTTGAGTATGTTTGTTATAGAGAAACATAAAAAATCTGACTAGCGAAACCGTTGTGATTTAGTGCATTTCGAAAGATCTTCGATGAATAAGTTACAATCGCAAAAACATCCTTCTCCAAAACTCTAATTCATTCCATGACGCCCGTTCTGCGGTTTAATAATGATGCGCGAAGGGTGAATGTAAAAGGACGCTTTGTGGAAAGAAGAGCACTGAGCAGATTAGTCAGTGTCACAGGGTTGGTCATGTCACGTGATGATGTGGAAATTCGTCGGCACTTCAATTTTCCTTCTCTTAGCTTTACCGTTACAACTCAACTACAATTTCAAAAATCAAGTCGCTCTTTGAACCTTTCGCAAACATTTATAGTATTGTTTTAAAACATGCGGACAATTCCCTCCTATTCTGTTGCTTCTCCCATACTCCTTTCTGAAGGAGTGAGCAGGTCTTGGTGCATGGTAGCTGAGGCGGCGTCCAGGTTTTTCAACCGGTCTTCTGTGACATCTCATAATTCCAATAATAATATTTCGACTCAAGAGTTCATTCCCAATTCCGAAGTTCTCGAAGAAAACAAGACTGTTGTCAGCATACCCCTCGAAGACCTAATTGTAAAATACCACTCTCTAATGCTAAGCTGCTCCGGAAACTTTCCTTCCTCCAAGGCTGTGTCTCAACCCTTTTCTTCCCATGGCTACGTCGGTGGTGCTTATAATCCTAAGAAAAAGTTATTGCGTTTAGCTGCACATGATCATTCTCTTCCCAAGCGGGCCTCTCTGTTGTCCCCTCGTTCTCGGCCCGCTTCCCCGTATCGGCACCTTAGGCCTCCGCATACACACCACGTTTATTCTGATAATGGCTATACAGATTCAAGCTTGAAGCTTATTAAATGTCACTGGGAGTATCGTTACGAGCACTGGAAGAATTTGCTTCCTGGGTCTGATGTCTCGTTCGACGATGAGAGCTCTAATGCTGATACTGACTTTAACCCTGCCTTATTTCCCCGCGCGGGTTCCTTGACTCGTCCTCTTAACCATCCCGAATCGCAAGCTCTGATTGACCTTGATTGGACTCTTCGATGTTGGTCCATAGACAAGATTTCCCGGACGTTGTTTCTACACGATCTCTCTCAACGATTAGCTTCTTCTGATCCATATTCTACTTATCGTCCGGATTCATTGAGCAGCAGACCGTGGGAATGTGATTGGAAAATGAAATGGAAAATCATTGAGGACGCTATGCTTGGCGAATACGAACAATCAAGCCGATATCGAGATAACACAGATGATGGATTTCGTATATTTGATGAAGATGTCGTTATGAAGGAAATATTCGGAGAGGATAGGATGGATGTTGATGGAAGTTTTGCTGTGTGAGTGAATGAGCTCCATGCCAATGGCAAATAAATTTCAGTTAGGAGCCTTATTGTATGATATCATATTCACCTAAGTAAGTCACATTTCATTGATGAATTCTGCTGAAACCTTATCATCCAGCGTACCCGAGTATTATGTCCACTATATTTGCAAAGCTCCACCTGTAGGCGGTGTGGTTATGTTTCAAAAATGTCTATTACGAACATTCTTTATGACATCAAGACGTCTCCTGCACCCTCATGCGAAAAATAAGACTGACACAGCAAGTATTATGTGCTGTTGTGCCCTGCCGCCGAGCATCGCTTCTTGACGTCATTGTTTCCTTGTTTGTACCTTGAAGCTCCTACGTCATTGCAGCTTATTTAGCTCTAAAACAGCAAAATTTACAAAAACGTTTTTTCGTGTATTGTCACGCTCATTGTATGACCCCTTAGATCCATCCGTATCCCTTACGATCCAAGAATGAGTCTTCTTCCTCCTACGATTACAGTAACTTCCAAAGTTGCCGTACGTCTTTTGTGAACTACCTGGTGTACGATTTACATCTTTCGACAACTTTTTAAACAGATCAGTCGAAGTGGAGGTTGGACCTTCATATTTAGACACGGAATCTGTTTGTGGCAATCATTTCGCGCATTGTTTTGTCTGGACCCAGAGTCCATGACCTCTGCTGAGACTGAGGATTACGGATCTCCACATGATCGGCTAAGGGACGAGGGGAATGGCTTGATGGTCGAAATTTTCGGACCATACCCTGTTGGCTGGGGAGGTACATCCGATGTTTGGAAAGGAAGATTACTCAAACCTTCTGAGAGGAATACAATAGTACGTAGACTGAAGACTTGAGTCCAGACTATGTAACGATGGACGATTGGTTGTAGGTAGCCGTAAAGATGCTACGGATATTCGCAGACGGCACCAAACTGGGAAAGGTAACTTCCACGACATATCGATTGATGTACCGATAATGCCATGTCCATTTCGTCGTCATAGTGTCTTCATCGGGAAATGGAGATATGGAGACTGTTAGACCATGATAACATTGCAAGCTTCTACGGCGTGGTATTCACCTCAGAGGGGATTCCAGCTCTCGTGTCTCCATGGTATGAGAACGGTAGTGCAGATGTCTACCTTCAGAGGAACCCTGATGTTCATCCTATGAAGCTCGTTCGCACTTGTTTTTCTTGGTGGCAGATACACTTGATTCAATCATTTAGGTCTGGGAAATTGTACTTGGCGTGAAATATCTGCACGAGCACGATATTGTTCACGGCGATTTGAAAGCGGTTGGTCATGTTTATATATCGCTGCGAACTAACTCAAAGATAATGTCAAAGGCTAACGTAATGGTGGATTCCTCTGGCCATGCCAAACTAATCGATTTTGGCTTCTCCCGAATCATTGATACTGTAACAGGAATCTCGGGTGGGGTCACAATGACTACTGTTGCGTTCTCAGCCAGATGGTGTGCTCCCGAATTATTACTATCGGCCCATGCTCAAGTAACGAAAGCGGCAGATGTCTACGCATTGGCCAGCACGGCACTTCAGGTGAGATTCGCTTGCCATTACCCGTTTCTAACGCTGATCCCTTTGTTAGCTCATCACCGGCGAAGTGCCTTATGGGTCCCGGCCGGAAAGGTCGATTCTTTTGACCGTTTTGAATCACGTACCACCTGACATACCATCTACATCGCTTCGACACTACCTTCCTGGCCAAGATGGGATTTGGCACTTGTTGAGAACGTGCTGGAAAGAAGTCTCCCAGCGCCCATCTATCTCTGAGGTGAAAGATACTATCCGCGCTATTTATTTGGCCAACATTCCTTTGCTATACTAAGCTACTAACCTTTATTGGACCAATAAGCGCCGCATCTCAGTACGTCAAGTCTCACGGCATCCAATTGAATCTTAGTTTATGACACCCTTGTATAATATCACACACATGTATATGTGTATCATCTAATCGATTCCCGAATCTGCCAGCGCATCTCTATCTCATCGTCCAATCCTCAAATCCCATGCTGAAAGCTTCTCTAGAAATTTGCGCCCTCAGACTCTTAAAAAAAACAAAAAAACAATACCTTTTGAATTTATTCAGCTAAGCGATTAACCGGCAATGATTTCTTGGTAACTTGGCCAACATTTCCTTTGAAAGCAGCGGGGATTCCACTCAGGAACCACTGACAGATAGGCTATCAGCCAATCTTCTGGACCGAAAGTCCGCCTGTTTTATGGTCCATTGAACGCCCCCATGCTTCACTGTCTCACGACCAGCCGTTATCTATTTAGTGTAAATTGTTCGCTTCTCATTCAACCTTACTCTACAACCGAGACGAAACACCTCCCATGTCTCCACTCTCTATATCGGAATTAATTGGTGTCGCTACGGGTATAGGTCCCCATGCAAGTCTTAAACAGATTGACGAAATTGCCGCCCTTACGGCCGATGAGTGCGTCTTGCCACAGGTCGTATATTCCACCAATTAATTCTTTCAGTAGCTCCCAGGCTGAGAAGATTCGAGAGAAATTAGTTAAGAGATTACGAAAACCGCGTATATATGGTTTGCTTTGTGTTTATAAGGTAAGTTCTTCTTGCACAATAGTGAATGCCACCCATGATCCTCCGCCTAGACATTATATCTCATTGCGAAATTGCTGCCTATATCACACAGAGCGTTCCACGAATACTGGACTAGAAATCGTGGTCTTTTTAGCGACGAATATTTGAACGACAGTTCAGACCAAGACGAGGTACAAACTTGTCAAGACATCAAAAATATTTCAAATAAAATCAAAGTCATCCTCAAACAATTCGATGAACGTTCTGGCTCAAAAGACAGTATATCCCCTGGTCCTACTGTTGCAATCGTGACTTGCCCAGAGACACGGAGTAGTAACGCTTCACTGTCTAATAGCCCGGATGACACACTCCGGGTTGTAAACTCTACGACTGGAGAACAGTTTAGTGATGTTCGGAGGAACGACGGTAGTTTTTAGCTTCTTGCTTTGTTTTACCTGTATAACGTTAATGCTTCTTCAGAGGCTCAAAAAATAAGCAAGGCATTGCACCAAGACTCTTTATCGGGACCTTCAAGCCTAAGCCCAAACCTAAGCCCAAGACTGACAAGCGACAGACCACTATCCAGGATTGCATGTCCTGCCGCAACTAATAGTGCCTCGCTGCAGAACACCGGAAGATCTAATATCATCGGTCCTTCCCCTGGACTGGCTACTCGAACGCTGAGCAATCGTGCTGCCGGAGTAGCAAGTACGAATACTATAACACCCCAATCTTCCCCGAGTTCTTTTCCAAATAAAGTTCTTGAGTTCTTATCTCCAGCTTCGTTCCATGTAACACATGGCAAAACTTCTCAGTCTGACTGGGCTTCAGTTAACAATACGCTTGTCTCATTGACACCCTATCTACGGACGCCTCCGTCAAATCCACATCCCCCACTTCCATTAGACAGAGAGGTTTATACTCCCAAAAAATCGGTTCACATTCGAAGTACCCCTGACATAATCAACGACTTGGATCTCCCGTCTTTTACCGAGACGTCTATGGAAACTCTCAGAGGGGAACAAGAAGAGACGAAACGCAAGAAAGGAGAAACACTGGAGGTCCAACGACTTACTGCGGCTTCGGTCGTTCTAACAGCTGATAAGGATGATTTCCCCGAGACCCCTTTGTTTCAGGAGCCGGTTTGGGACATAACGGAGTGTATTCCAAGAACTGGTTCCGACCCTTTTGCGAAGGGAGGATATGCCGATATATGGAAAGGGATTTACACGTGGTCAGACAGGGGGAAACCCGGGCAAGAGATCGTAAGTCTTATCCTACTCGTGCTGAGTGGATTCACCTCATTGCATTGGGTTTTCTAGGTGGCGATAAAGAAAGCAAGAAAGGGTGTTCATCCCCAAAGTGAAATTACAATGGTTTGTCAATTATATTAGTTGACAGCTCATTCAATTTTTATTTTGTTTTAGAAACTGTATCAAGAAGTGCATACATGGCAAAAACTTTCACATAAAAATATCGTTCCGTTTTATGGTATATATTTGTTTACGGATGGACTTTACGGAATGGTTTCACCATTTTTTCCCAACGGTGATGTCATTCAGTACCTTAAAAAAACTAAAGAGGACCCTATCACATTGGTATGAATGTCTCTTTCGGTTTGTGGCGGAATACCAACTCTACCTATCTTTAGCTCTACGATGTGGCGAAGGGAATTGAATATTTGCATCTGAAAACCGTCATTCACGGTGATCTAAAAGGGGTAAGACAAGTATTTGAGTAAAAGTCGTTCCATATGGAAGAACCTTCTAGGCCAATGTTTTAGTTCATGAAGATGGTCATGCGTGTCTCATTGATTTCGGTTTAGCTCAAATACAGGATGAGCAAATGGTGGCTTTAGGCCAGGTCGGGTCCAATACGGGAACTTCACTTCGCTGGTCTGCTCCTGAACTTTTGAAGCCAGCATCGACTGTCAAAATCTCGAAGACGGAGAAAAGTGATGTATATTCCTTTGCTTGCACGGCTGCCGAGGTAAATTGGGTATTGAACTAGACACTTTGCCCTGGCTAGTATAACAATTTTTCTAGATGATGACCTTGAAAGTTCCTTATCCACATATCAGTGACCCTGCTGCCCTTATTCGAAAAATTTGTTCGGGGGAGCACCCAACGAGACCTCGATCTCCGTCATGGGAGCCAAGTGATGGATTGTGGATGTTGCTTAGAAGTTGTTGGTATGGAAGAGCAGAAGAACGTCCAACAATTCGCGAAGTCACAAATGAGCTCAAATTGTATGTTCCGCAAACTAAGCTACGAGAAGTGTGATGGAAGTTTCATAAAAATATATATGTAAAATAGCGGATTCGGTTCGGAACCGTTACAAGCAGCTATTGGTTTGATCGATGAAGGAGCCAATCTAATCCTGTCGTAAAATCTTTCTTCTGCTTTGTCGTAGCTTTGATGTCAAGAGACACATAAAAACCGTGTGGACAACCAGGGTATCTTTATTGGGTTTCGTTAGAAAACTAACGTCACGGTAACGTCTTCAAATGTGGCGTTATATGGTGAAACTTACACATCAAGTTTAGTGGGTACACCAGCGTCTTTCAACATTCTTTCGTAAAGGAGTCCTTCATCTCGGAGTATGTCGCGTCCAGCTATTTGTATGTATGCTGGTGGTAAACCTTCAAAAGAGTCCGCCAGTAGAGGAGATACTTCTGGGTTGGCAGCGTTTTCTTTGCCGTGGTATGCTTCTATCAAAGTAATAAGAATTTAAATAAAAAGGCCGATTAGCCTACGTTGATGATCAACAAAAAGTGTGAAATGGCATCGCCCACCAGTGAAAGCGCATAATTGCTGCTTCGTTAGGAAACGTCCATCTTCGTCTCTGTCTACTGAAAGAAGATCGGATTTGAACCTGTTACGCAAACAACCCTATGGGTTGTGCCTATGAAATATACAGCTCCAATTAAAAAAACATACCTTTCAGCTTGAGGATATGCTTGAGGGGATATGACCACTGGTAACGATAGCAGCTGCCCAGATATTATACCCTTAAGTTCCGGGTTTTTCAAACTTCGATGAGCCAGTACGGTTGCTATATTAGCACCAGACGACATCCCTCCTATAATAACTCCTTTCGATTTATTTATAGACAGTTCGGCGTTGTTATCGAGGGCCTGTTGAGTCTGCTTCAGAATCAAAGTTATAAAATATTAATAACTATTGGAAAAACCCATTTAAACGCTGCCTGGCAATCATTAATGGGGATGGGGAACGGATGTTCAGGTGCTTTGCGCTGGTCGCCACATACGCAAGTAATCCTGGATTTAACAGCTAGGCTGCGCAGTAATGCCTCTTCATTGTCGATACTTCCGAGTATAAAACCTATTTTCGCGGACCCATTAGCCCCCCAAAACGCGTTTTAGTATCACGGTGCGTACCTCCACCATAAATATAAAATAACAGGGGGAAGCCCTCATTCTCTGCTTCGCTCGACGCAAGAGGAATGAATGCCTTTACAAGAATCTCGTCGTTCTCTACTGGAATACGTGCCTCAACAACCCTAAGTCCTTCTGTGACTACGAACAAAAATTCAAGCTATCATCCAAAGAGTTCAACGACTTCACGAACTTTTCTCCTTAGTTGCATCTATTTGAGTTCTTATGGCCGCTATTGTTTCACGATAGTCGAGTAGCGAGTTTATGACCATGCCTTTAGGATAAAGATGTTCTACTGCAGCCCATTCGGGGTCGCGTTCAGATAAATAGGCATACTGTGCCATTGCAAGTTGTGCGGGGTGGTGAAATTGCACTGCAGAGAGACGTCTCTGGGTACATTAAATAAAACCACGGATCCCATGGATCATCTTTGTTCGCGCTGGCATCAACCGGCATCAGATAGTGGTAGATCCGACTGAAAAACATTATTTTTTTCTTTTCCTGCGAATACCTAACAAATTACAACGACTACTGCCTAGGCGCACACAATGCAGCCCTTGGATGATGAAACTCAATCCGAATAAATACAGCTGCAATGACTAATTCCTTGGATACATCTTACAAATCGAATGTACTCGTATTCAGCATAATGATACGATTGGAACGACTAAAAGATAGAAGTCATAACCATCACGCTGTTCGATGAAGCAGCCAATCTAATCCAGCAGAAAGATCTTTCTGTTGTTGCTTCGTGGCTTTGAATTCTGAGAAAACAAGATGAAATCCGTGTGGAAAACCAGGGTATCTTCCATTCTTTTAAGTTAGAACGAAATACTTGATAATGTGGAAAATCAAATAAAGCTCACATATCGAGTTTAGTAGGAACACCCGCGTCTCTCAATAGCTTTTCGTAAAGTATCACTTCATCTCGAAGCATGTCGCGTCCGGCAGTTTGGAGGTACGCTCGTGGCAAGCCTTCGAAAGATTCAGAAAGTAAAGGTGACACTTCGGGATTGGCAGCGTTGTCTTTGCCGTGATATGCCTCTAGATTTAAATAAAAGTCAGCGATCAATGAAAAACAAGGAGATGCTACTTTCTGACCAGTGAATTTGAGCAACTGGTCCTGAGTCAGAAGATATCCATCTTCGTTTTTATCAAATGAAAGAAGCTCGGATTTAAATCTACGGAATAACGTAAAAGAAAGAAATACTTTGACGGATGCAAACTTACTTATCAGGGTAGGCGTGAGGCGATATGACACATGGCATCACCAGCAATTGACCAGATACTACTGCTTTGAGTTCCGGATCTTTCAAGCTTCTATGAGCCATTACTGATGCTATGTTGGCACCTGAAGACATTCCGCCAATGACAACTCCTTTAGACACATTGACCGACAGTTCGGATACATGATTCAAAGCCTGTTATGAAGTGGTTAACGTAATAAACCATTTGAGCTGAGTTATTCGTAATACCCATTTGAGGACTGCCTCGCTGTCATGAATCGCAAAGGGGTATGGATGTTCTGGTGCCAAACGCTGATCGCCACAAACACAGGTAACCCGGGAATTAACGGCTAAATTACGCAGGAATGGCTCCTCATCATCAACAGTGCCTTGTATCCAACCTGTTTGAGACATTTTTTGTTATTAGTTTGAAGAATATTCCGTGGATTAGTTGTATATACCTCCACCATGCAACCATTGAAACAAAGGGAAACCGCCAGTCTCGCCGTCTCGTGCATCAGGAATAAATGCCTTCACAAGGATTTCACCGTTATCGACAGGAATGTGTGCTTCAATCACTTTAAGTCCCTCCGTAGCTGTAAGTTTTGAAAAAAATAAGAAGAGATTGAAACAATATTAATCAGTATTGATGAGTATCGTTGGAATTTCCATAAATGAGCTCACCGCCTTTTATTTTGAATGCGCTAACCTGTGCTTTCAAAGATAATACCTTTTCACGAAAATCAGGTATGGATTCTACGACATGTCCTTTCGGAAAATGCGGTTCAACGGCGGCCCATTCGGGATCGTACTCAGAGTAGTGAGCGTTCTGAGACATCGCGAATTTGCGACTGGAAGACCTGGAAAGACCGCAGTTTGCGATTTAAATAGTTCTTCAATTATCAGATCTATGTTCAATGTGGAGCTTTCGGCCTTGTCAGGCCATGTCAGACCTTGCTTACGGCATTTTTCACCTCATCTCAATTACGCAAATCCTCGGAATTCTGATGCGCAGTGTCGATCGTTGTCTTATAAGAAGATGAAATAGAATTGAGAAAGAGGAAAGAGGATGCTCAGAGAAGCTATTCATAGACTGAAGGACATGAGGATGAACCAGTAGATTCCGGCGTCTACGCCGACTGTACGGTCTACCAGTATTTGCCGGGATTAGCTAAGATTTTGATGCCGTTTTTCATCGTTCTTTTCTCATCCAAACACACCGTATTGTCAGCCTTATTCTTCCTCGACTTCAACTACAAAATACCCTAGTCTTTTTACTAAGGATTCATATTTCTCTTACTATGCGAGACCGACGCAGCTACAGATTCCGCCTATCGCAAAGAATTTTTGGAGTTTTGGTAACCTTTATGAACTCTCGGCGTGATGGAGTCTGGACAATATATTGTCGATCATCCGAAACCCTTATGAGGCAATATGCAAGGACATGCAGCAACGTGGACTTGGGTTTCTAACACATACGAAAAATCATGGCCAAGGTCATCGTCAGGTGAAAGGATCGAGACGTTGTTGTACAAGTATTACGTCTCCCAACTTGAAATTTAATTCTGTGCGTGGATCGTTATAGAGTTCCAATATGACTATTTTGAGTGGTCTGACGTCCTATTTTAGTGAATTGACACATTTCTATTTTTTATTGTATAGACAAGGTCATCACACATTGACATTGACAGTTCGGCACGTGTTTATGACAGTTCGATGTTTACTTCAATCGGACTTATCCTACACATAGTAAGCTTCACGATCGAAGTCAAATCGAAGCTGTCAAGCTGGGGTTAGTTGCCTCGTGGACATACAATACGGTAGATCACCGGACTCACCAATAGAAACCAAGTACCAAATCATTGTTCTGGCGACTCAATTTGGCTTTATTTAGAAAAGGAATGAGTCAAATAGATAGTAAAGAGATTATTGAGTTGATCAAGAAGATCATGGTACGTTTTTGCTTATCACAAAAGTTGAAATAATTCACTCGAAGCCAAAGAACCAGAACACTCCAACGATTTAGTTGAAACCCTCTGTTCATGTTTGATGACATTCATAATGCATCGGCCCGCGCCTCATTTCAAACTCTGAAGCATGATATCATGAATTGAAGGCGTTTACTCTCCGTAGTCTTTCTATTCCGACGACGATCTCAATACCTCAGAAGATTCTCATCCTGACTCTAAATTCAAGAAGCAAGCTGGCCGACCTAACGGGTAATAAAGAGTCCTTCCCTTCCATTGTGGGGATTAAATGTATACGGTGCAGATAAGCCACTAGATCGCATAATTTACTAGGACGTGGCGAAAGATGTTCAACTTCCCTGCACCCCTATTTGGAAATTGCGCATTGCTGTGGAGCGAATCAGCGCTTTCGGCCGGTACTGCTATTACGTTAGGTGGAATTCTTGCAGATCTATCATGAGAATAGGCTGTTTTTTTTTTCAAATGAAGATCTTAGCGATTGGATTTGTTGTCCTAACCGAAGACCCTTCCCGATGACGTCGATGACAGTGCGTATCATATACATATTGACGTTTCGTTAACACGCGAGGACAGCAGACTAATGTGACTTGACGTTAATGCTTCGAGACTTGAAAGGCGTATATACTTTACTCTAAAAAGGTATACAGAGAGCTAGAAGTCTTTCAAAAGCCAGGACTTAGTGCCCACTGTGAAGGGGACCAAGGTCCGATCTTCCGAGTTTAGGATGTTTTATTTAATCGCTTAAGATTTGCTAGTGTATTACGGTATGTAAATACATCGCGTATGCTGTTTGAAGGTCATCACGAGAAAATAGACACTGCTATTGAATCTTCATGTCGAGCTGGCTGCGCATGCCTAAATGGAGTATCTCCGTATGGATAGGATGCGTATTTTGTGGAGAAGTCCATTGGACCGTGTATCATTTAATGCGTTTCACTTGAAATGTTGAATCGTTTGTAGAGTCATAACTGCTAGCTTCATACGTATCTGACCAATGAGCATAATCATGATCTACAGTCATTCAAGTCGAGTGATTACAGGTACTCACGCTCTTAACCTGAGACTACAGCACATTGAATTAAATGTAAGGAACCCACCGACACGGCTGGAGTTATCAACTACTGATCAAGTACTTTCTTTGCATGATAATTCAAGTTGTACATATTACATAGTGGCAGTATACCCCTGTTCCTTTTGAATCATGATGTGTTGACGTCGAAGTTCGATACTAGGGCACGTCACTTTAATTCTAAAGATAGTACGGCAAATTGCTGAATGGTCAAGGACACGGAAGCGAGATTCGCTACGTTACCGCGTAATATATATCACTGGCATACATACGTAAATACAATTATGTACATCTCTATATACTGTGCGGATCAAACCTCGCTATCATTTCCGCTGTATTGTATCGTAATTGAACTCTTTTGCCGAAATTTCGTTTAGCTGATTGAACGGCTACCCGGTGTTGGAGTGTGAGAAGAGATACGTATGTATATACATTACATGGGGACTATTCTTTTTTCTCCATTTGGGAAATTGTCCGCTCAAGTTCACAGTTACATTAGTCCTTCATCTCAGTCGACTCAACGTGGGTACCAACGTCAAACATCAAAACAATGGTATAACCTATGTGACCTATCATAAGACCAATTGATTCTAGTTTCTAGGAACATTAACACCTTTCCACTAGTGATAATGCTAGTGACCGGGAACCTCACGGTACTTAACGGTTCTCCCAAATCCATCAACTTCTAGAAGCTATTCGAATCTTCTCTTGATGAAGCCCGTCTCAGAATCCTAATCATCTGACTCACCGGCGTACTATGTAGGTATGTATATTCTTCCCTGCACGCGAGGATAGAATAGACTACATATTCAGCTATGAGCGGATACAGACGAGCATGCGCACCCCGCGGAGAAGCGTGTGCGTCGCGTTCATATATATACATACAGTGTAAGTGTGATTTCCGACGCGAAAGGCTCGGCGATGCCGCCGGTCTCGACGAGAGTGGAGGGAAACTTTATTTGACTGATGAGGATGCCCGCGCGCGCTCTAAAGAGAAAAAACTAAGCTCGCGGAGAGTGGAATAATCATCTTATCAATTCAATATTGTTAGCTGGACGTTGTGTGGTCAGGACGCGTAACAGTGTAATACCAGTCTTACATTGATGTGTATGTATGTATATTGGTCTGGACAAACTCCCAGTTTTGCCCCTTTGGTGGGCTATAGATCTAGATTTTTGAATTAGGTGTTAATCAGCGGGGGAAATTGGGGGTGTGGGGAATAATAATTGTATTGTATTGTACACATTCGTCTCGGACGCGCGCGCGCGTGCTGCCGGTGGAGCCAAAGGCTCAAAGCTGGATGGTGTGTCGATCGACGTTCGCGTTCCTTGATCGCTGTGTATAATTTGTTGGCACTTTTCCGAAAGAAATCGGCGTTCAGCGCAAGCGACCATTGTACATCAAAGAGTCTGAAAGCTGATCTTTTCTGTAAATGGACATTTCTCCTTTCTCCGTTCAATTTAAGATTTGTCACTCATTCCGTTACAGTGAAGAGACATCACTGAATCAAGATATCATGGTTTCCAAGTGGTGTGATGTCTACCTCCTCCGACTGTTCGGGATGGCCGACTTTTATAAGAGAGCTTGATACACCGAGTTCAAAGAAAACACACCACGCTACTATTAGTTAAACTTTGAGAAAAATCAGATCGTGTGTACATACATAACATATAGCAACCACGAACTTGAAAATTCAAGGTCGCCTTCAACGCGCAAACCAATGGACAGCGTGCTGACTTATATTGTACGCCGGTCAGAACGCACAAATGAAAGCGGTAGCTGGCTCATCAAAGCTTATCAGTATACTATAAAGTAACAATATAAGACGGTGATTAAAACTCACAACCAATAATCAAGCTTGGCTTTTAGATGTCTATTCATTCAACCACCTCCATCAGTATTATTGAGTGATGTCTCGCCTGCCAATCCTATATGGTATATCAATGTATATAGAGTGATAACCGTTGATGAGATGCTTTCGACTTCCAGTTCCTCCTTACGGCGTATTTATTTTATGCCTTGATCAAGATCGACGTTGAACTTTTTCATCATCAGTGAAATCGTAGTTACCTACTTGCCAAATTTGCTAGTCTCCGGCGTTGAAAGGATACCAAGTCCGTATTATTACCACTTTACGCTGCAAGGGGTTTGCTCTTGGAGCAGCCAACTTCTGCAACATTGAAGGGGTGGGTGTTCGGATTCTTTAGATTCAAGCCACACACGTGATGGAGTGTCGTACAAGTGGCACTGACAGCTGCTGGCTTCCGGAATTCTGTATTCAAATCAAGAAAGATTTTTCATTTCCACTGAGAACCGGATATACAGATAGTCCAGTACTTACTATCAGGTACATGATCGTGCGGTTTTTTATCTACATATTTCCAAGTTTTTTTGGGTTTTGGAGGTACGGAAGAAGTAGCAAATCCCATGCCAACAGGCACCGCTGGATAGTCAAGATAGTCAAGATGAATCGTGCATACTTCCAGTATGAAATGTTACATTCACGAACTCGAAAGATGATCCACAAGTTATCCGATTTTTATTTTTTTTCGAAGTTAGTGCGAGGTCCAGATTACAGGGGACGGGTAAAGTCCAGACAGAACATATACCTCCGCTATGTACCTAAGCCAGACGATCATTTCTTGTTCTAGCTCCGGCGGACATGATTGCCCATGCGAGCCCGCATCAGCTCGCGTAACGTGCACAATATATTACGCGTGGAGAAGGTTTCTGACAAGCGGTGGGAGAAGAAAACACATACATAGAAAGTATGGCTGTTTCGTTGACGATGAGTTTTTTAGATGGATCGATGGATAGGTAATGATAATAATAATTTTTTGATTGTCGCCGTATGCGGTATGCGTTAGCCTGTTGAGATGATGGATTTTCTTCTATCAAGAATTGAGCGGGGATGGCTTTCTTTCTTTCTGTCTTGCAGTTGAATGTTTTACGATTGCAGTTACGCGAACGCTCCGAGTTTTGAGTTCCTCGAAAAAAAGAAAGAAAAGGGGATTCAGGCCCAAGGCCCAAAGACTACTTTTAACTTGTTAAGCGTAGCTGAAACTGACAGCCGTCGCATGCACATATGTATATATATTGAGGAAGGAAGTCTTAGCTTAGCCACACGTACCTGAATATCGAATTCGGTTCTTTTCAGCACCCTTGAAACGCCTCAGCTCCAAATCTTCCTAAATCTGAAAAGACTTGTTGTCGGACCTTTTTTCAGACCAACCCGAGATCAGTGTGGCATCAATCATCTCCGCGTCATGCTTCACCCTCAAAACATCAGAGAAAAAAAACCAGCGCGGTAAGCCACAGCAACGGTTCTGTAGTATGCGATGGGAACGCAGGAAGACAGGAAGAACTCGGACTGACTATGAAGCTATCGTTCACCACCAAAACAGTAAGGTTTTGCGGAGTGCAAGATTCCGCGCAGTTTTCTTTTTTTTTTTCTCAGGTGACGAGAGAAGTGGGGTCACAAAATTTATAGCCCTTTGCCTGCCTTCGCCTCTTTTGCTTCCTTTTTTTGCTTGAAATGGACTAACTCCATTCGACGCCTTGTACTATGTAGTACTAAAACCTATATCTCCGAAACAAGTATTATGTACAATCTTGAATATACTCTCGTGCGTACCCTCCAAAAAGGAAGAAATGATCGCCCTACGCCAAAGAGAAAAACAATTGCTTGGTATTAGCCCCACCTGTCATGTCCCTGACTGCAAGAAGCTTTTTTTTTTGCTACTCTTACATACACAGTAACCACATTCTTTTCTAAACGAACACCGGCCCTTAAAGCCCTTTCAGCCCGGTTTAAGCGCCATCGCCCCGGTTCCACCCCTCTAAGCCTGATAGCCTTTTTTTTGCGTTGAGAAGCTTCTTATTCTATCGCTTAGGAATTTACCGAAATTGGACTAAATTTTGAATGGGGAGGAAAAATAGAGAGATTTCCCTTATTTTGGGATTAAAAATTAATTTTATATATTTTCTGTTACACAGTTGGTTGCTCTGCAACTGCTCTGCTTAAAAGACCGAAGGAGGCGCACCGTTTTCCCCCAACTGCTCTCTGCAGCTTCCCCCATTGTCTGTCTCCGTTGACTGTTCTGTTCCTTGGCGTTGTCCTCCTCGTCGTCGTCAGCAAACCAAAGCAAAAGAAAAGACAAAGATGTCAGACCACGCCATAACAGTCACTCTTCCCGCTCTTGACTCAATAGTCCAACCGTCGTCTCCCCCACCGTCCCGTCCATCGATGACCATCGCACCCACGCCTTCGCCTGTGCCTACCACTCGTCCAACAGGGCGCAGCCAATCCGTGTCTTCAGCCGACAAGGACTCGTTGAAAAAGGGTGGTGCCCAAATGACAACTGCTTCGGCTGAGTGTGTTGCTGTCGTGCCTACAACCAACACCCCGGGATATGAATATTTGGATGAGTTGGAGGAGATGAAGATAAGACGCAGCAGAGTAGCCGAGACCGGTCATCGTCCGCCTGGTCATATTGGTCGTGTTATGTTGCCCGTGTTTGCTGCGTTGACGTTGGCCTGGTGGATTAGTGGTTTGATTGTCAAAGAGGCCAAACATCAGTGGTAAGCCTTGCAGAAAACCGCATATATGCGCGAACTTCATTCAACTTTGTCTGTAGGATTCCTCGTTCCTTATGGGCCTGGTTCTTCCTCCTCGTTACCCTCTTTCGTCTCATCCCCGCCACCTTTGTGTCCAGGCCTGTTGGCAAAGTCTGTGAGATGGTTTCCACTCCTCTGTCGCAGTATCCGTATCATGCCAAACTCGGCATGTTGTGGGCTTGTGCAGTCGCTATCACCTTCGGGACTGCTTTTGGCGCGGCTCGTCCTTCCGTAAGATCTTTTTTTTTTTTAAAAAAAAAACTAATATTCAAAACACTAAACCATCTGTCAGGGCACGTCAATCCCCGACCGAGTAATCTCACTTTCAGGCATATACTTCACCCAACTCGTCCTAGTATCAATGTCCCACGACAAAAAATCCATCAACTGGTTCGCCATCCCCCGCTCCATCATCCTCCAACAAGCCTTAGCGCTTTTCATCCTCCGCGCTGACGCGGGTCTTAAATTCTTCAACTGGATAAATCAGGCAACCGCCGATTTCCAGAGTTCGGCTGTCGCGGCTACAGCTTTGATTTTTGATCCTGCTACGACTGCTAAAGGATGGTTTTTCGTTACCGGTTTGGCGACTATGATTTTCTTGACTGCATGGGTGCAGATGTTGTATTGGTTTAATTGGATGCAATGGTTTACTAAGCAATTGTGAGCTTGAGTCGAGCTGAGTTAGACTGGAAAAACTGAATTCGTCTTCTTTTTTTTTAAAAAAAAAAAAGTGCCTTCCTTGGATACCACCTCTTCTCCGCCTCAGGCGCCGAAACGTTCGTCGCACTCTGGTCTCCATGGTTTGGTCAGGTCCACAGCGCAATCCTCATCAACCCTTACATCGACAGCATGACGAACAGCGAACTCGCTAGCGTCATGGCAACCTCAATGTCCTCCGTCTCTTCACTCATGATGCTCTCCTACTCCGGCAACCTTCAGATCCCGCTTCGCTCTTTGCTCGCCATATCGGGTATCCTCATTCCGGCTGGTATCATGAATGCTAAAATCGTGTTCCCCGAGTCGACCCAGCCGGATGAAAAGACGGGTACTATGCTTGAGCCGCTTACGAAGACCAGAGAGAGTACATGTGCGAATAGGAAGAAGATCAATTTGAGGAAGGCTGTTGATATTTTGGATGCGTTGAGTGATGGTGCTTTGTTAGGTCTCAAGGTTGCCGGATGGGTCTTGTAAGTTTTTCCCCTTTGGTTCTTCAACCGCTGCAATCCCGTTAATTTTCACCGACCAGATCAAACTTCTTCTCAGTTCTCGCTCTCCTAGTTGTAGTAGACGGTCTCCTGATTTACACCTTCCGCTCCTTCGGCGTCCACGCTTTAGACCTCCACCTTGTCATAGCCGCCCCACTCGCGCCGTTAACCTTCTTCCTCGGTGTCCCGCGCAATGAAGTCTGGCGGACAGCCTACATCCTCTCTGGCAAATTGCTCGTTTCCTCCGATTACGCAATGGCCGCTCTCAATGCCGCAGCACTAGGCACTACAGGTGCTACAAGTGCGAATATTGGTCCGGGAAGTGGAGCGGGTCCGTTGAGCGAACGTGCTTATAATGTCATGGTCGGTGCGCTTGCCAATACGGCTAACCTTGGAAGTTTGGGTGTCCAAGTTGGTGTTATGACTGCTCTTGCGCCCGGGAGGAAGGGTGCTATTTGCAAGAGTGCTATTTTGGCGTTGTTGGTTGCTACGGTACGTGAAAAAGTGATGTGTAGTGACTGTTGTTGTGTCACGCGTTGAAACTTTTTTCTTTTTTTTCCCTCGCAGGTATCGACGATCCAAGCTGCTTGCGTCGCTGCAAGCTTATTCTAAAGGTTCCCCCCCACCCGTCCCTGCCTGCCCGCCTCTAAATGTGTTTTAACGTGTGTAATGTATTCGAAATCCTCCCCTTGCTCCGACGTTTTTCGGCCCTCGTTTGGTTTTTTTCGCAAGGCTTAGACCTCGTTCAGTCGTCGTCTCTCGTCATTTTATCTAACGTAAAAAATTATGTGTTGTATGTGTACGATCTACGTCTTTATTACGGCCCCATGTCCTCATCTCAACGGTTAACGGCTTTTTAACGTGGCTTATCCCCTTCCCCCCTTACGTGCCACCCCCTCCCCTTCCACGAAAAATGGACACTTATTATTCCTCATCCCCCCCTTATTTGTTCATTAATATTCATATGTTCGTGTTCTTGTCTTTTATCATTGTTGTTGTTGTTGTTGTCTTGTTCGTGTCTCTTGTTCTTTTATCGCTTCATACTTCATCACCACACCACACCCACATCTCGAGCCCACCACGATTCTACTCTACCATCACGATCCCCACGATCCCGCCATCTCATCAGTATATACCAAAAATTTGGCTTTACCATGTGCATATCAAAAATATCTCAAATGTCGCAATTTTATCTCTTATTCATCCCGTCTTGCCTTCGAAGAACAAAACCATGCGCATACACATTTGCATGCCTGCATAAAATATATTAAGTTTTTTCTTCATTTTTTTTTTGAATCCCTTTTCCTTTCTTTTTTCTTTTCCGTGACGTGTGAGTGTGGTTGTGGTGTGTGGCCTTTTCAAGGATCGTGGTGTTTTTTCCTCTTCTCATCTTCATTTATTTTCTTTCGAGACCTGGGGAAAGGAGGCCTGAAACGTTAAAAGCACCCCGAACACCAACAAAGACGTACGGGGGCAAAATTCTTCCGATTTGCTGTTTTATCGCTTTTTTTTAAGTTAAAAGGGGAGGCGAATTGATGAACGACTTCTGATGACTGAAAAAACACTGGATTCTTGGTTTGGTTCTTTGATACTTATACGACAAACTCATGCACGGGCAGGCAAACATCATCGTAACTGGGAACCTAACATTTAAAATCGACGTATTTGTTAAAACAAATAATACCCCCACACTCATTTATATTCGTTTTCTTTATACCACTCCTTTTAATTTGATTATTTTATCTACATTATTTTTTCCGATCTTTATTTCCATACTTTCTAATCCCGAAACTCTTGAAGTCTAATTATTCCCAAGCTCAAGCTAAACAGGTGCGGTTATTATAGATATATTAGTTGGTGTCAACACCTGCGTGTTTATTTGTTTGTTTTGTCTTGTTTTGGTGATTCGCGTGATCCCTCTATTAGCGGTTAATATGTGATTATTATCGAAGTTTATTCTGTAGGTACATGTAGCAGTAGTATATGTAGATCTGCCTGTTATATAATTTAATAGAAAACTCGCAAGAAGCTTTGACGATTGGAATCCTCGATGGCGTATATTTACATACTGAACGCAATTCAAATGGACTTTGTTTCCTTTATCCACACATACTATATTGGGTGCACGTGTTGTTATTTTCAAGCTAGTTTCGCGCTCACACATTGCCAACATTGGCCTTTCAAGATATAATCAATTTCATTTCATTCTTATTCTCATTGATCATTCCTTGAGACATGATCAACATTTCGATATATCACATACAAATATTTCAAAAAACAAAATGGAGCAAATTTTACAGTGCGCTGTCCCTCATACGAGCAGCGTTCTCCTCAGTGATTTCGTAAAGATGCTCAAGATTCACTTTACCGCGGGGGCAAGAAGCTACCCGATCCAGCTCCTCCGTAGTTATCATTATTAGCTAATGAAAAAAACGGTTGTTAATCCAATGTCAAACAATAGATCTTTAGTTTGAAACTCGACTTACTCTTGAACTATTGAAAAGGGTTTTATCTCAGGATAAAATTGTATGAACAACAGAAAACTAGTACGTACGACTGCAGTGATCTTCTCGTCTGTGTAGAATTCGATGACGGTACGTCCGACAGCTTCACCCTGACTAGGCGGGTATTGAACTAACCAGAACTGGGAATCGCCAGTGGGTAGACTTCCACGGATGAAAAAGGTGCCCTGTGCACCTGAAACAGGGTGTATGAAAGCTTCACGGGAAAATAATAGGGTAAATAGTCGTTTAGAAAACGAAAAAAAAACAGAATACTCAACTGCCTGGAATTGGTGCGAAATCTGGATTGGCTTTAAAACCTCCGGGAATGCCGTTTGTGATAATAGTCAGATCCCTAAACTTTGTGGGGCTCTCGAGATGAAGATTTAAGAGTCCACCGACGTCTTGTATTTGCGAAATGATACCTTGTGGGAACTTCTTCTTAGCTTGTTCGAAAGAGTGAGAGTGAAGGTAATGCAAGAGAGCTTCAACTGTGTCAGACATTTCTGAGTGTTCGTTTCTGTGGAAGATTGAATTTTGAGGACGTTATTTATATGCTAGTAAAGCCGTGAAATCGCGCCATTATGGAATCAGCTGCACAATATGGAGATGTAATGAATAAATCAACGTCAGAATTGTTCGGAAATTGAATTGAACTCGTTTACGGTATTCACAAAACTGAATTGATCTTCGATTTCAGCACTGCCACGAATGGCATGCAAGCATTATCACGTCATGAATGATTCAATTTTTGGGCCTCCGAAATGTCATTTAAAGGCCAACGAACATCCAAAAGATCGGTGTCTTGAAAGACCGACGTCGACAGCACATGCAAATTACGGCCGCCGGTTCGATTACTGCGCAATAAGATATGTATATATGGATAATACTACTCGAGTTCTGTGGGTGCCTTCTCGAAGTCATTCATCTGACTCGGATTCTACATATTAGCGTTCCATCTGAGACGACTAAATCAATGAAGAAGGTTTAGGGGTACATTTGTTTCAGTTCACTACAATTACCTTATTTACATATTAGCTCGTTATTTAGTTCGCTTGAGCAACCAATCTAACCCTCCAATAAAATCGACCTTCTGTTTTTCTGCGGCTTTTAATGTTGGGAAGACTATATGAAATCCATGGGGAAGACCAGGATATCTGCGGCAAGTAGGATTAGAAATGAGGTATGTAAAGTAAGGAAAGGTCACATTGTCCAAACGTACATATCAACCTTAGTACGAACACCCGCTTCCTTCAATAACCTCTCATAAAGAAATGCTTCGTCTCGGAAAGGATCGAGTCCACATATTTGGATGTATGCGGGCGGTAAACCTTCTAATGATTCTGCAAGCAAGGGGGATACATCCGGGTTTGAAGCATTATCCTCGCCGTGGTAGGATTCTATCATAAATAATCGGTGTTGACAAACATATATGGAAAAACAGAAGCCAATACGGTCTGACTAGCGAACATGAGCACTAAATCTTTCGTTAAGCTGTATTTATCGGCATCTTGTTCTACCGAGAGAAGTTCAGGTTTGAATCTGTTTTTATCTCAGTCATACAGATGTGCAAAGTGATCGATTGTATGGCTGACTTACTTTTCGGGATAAGAATAAGGTGATATGAGGCTTGGTATCACTAACAGCTGTCCAGTTATTATATTCTTCAGTTGTTGATCTTTCAGAGCTCGGTGAGCGAGTACGGCTGCAATGTTGCCTCCTGCAGATGTATCACCTACGATAACTCCTTTACCTGCGTCCACAGATAGTTCTGACGTATTATTGAGAGCCTGTCCACAGTTTAAGCGTGTGATTCAATACGTGAAAAGTCATATTACCCATTTGAGGACAGCAAAACTGTCATCGGCTGCCGCTGGGAAAGGGTGTTCTGGGGCTTTGCGATAGTCACCGCATACGCATGTGGTTCTGGAGTTGATAGCTAAATTACAGGGTAATGGTTCGTCGTTCTCGATAGTGCCTAGCACAAAACCTGTCGTCGCGACCTTTGAGACAGGAAAAAATGGGGGTATGATCTTGACTATTGCATACATACCTCCGCCAAACATCCAGACCATCAATGGAAAACCTTGAGCTTCATTGTCCCGTTTATGAGGGATGTAAGCTTTCACGCGAATTTCTCCGTTCTTTACAGGAATTTTCGTCTCGAGAATGTTTAGAATGTTTGAATCTAACGACGGGCCGGAAGAACAAGTGTTAGCATGTATTGAACTTAACTTTAAACAGTACGACGTGCCAATATGTATTGGATTCTCGTTTATTATTGTACCGTACGCAGCCTTTGCCTGCTCGCGGAAAATTTGAACAGAGATCACGGGTTTGACTGGAGGAAGATGAGCTGAAAATTCAGCCCACTCTGGATCTGGAATCGAGAGGTGAGCGTATTGTGCCATTGTAAATGCACTTGACTGAGAAATGTTTGACCCAGTACGTGTACAGACTTATATATACCCTTCGTTGAAATGTCTCCAGGCGCTCGGAGTCTTATGGAAGGGTGTTATTGTAAGGATTATACTGCGTATGCCTCACGATATGCCTAACAGGTGATTTGATGGTATAGCCTCCTGACTCACAAACGAGTCATTTTTGAACCGAGGCCGATCCCCCCAATAATAGTTTCGTTTTAGGGCCGAGACGTTCAGAAAGCCAATCAACGAGTTTGAATGAGTCAGACATCGGGATATGATTGGTACATTGTGCATGATAAGTCGGTTATGTATCGACAATGAGAAGCATAATGATTAACGAGTAGAAGCGATACGAATGGACAAATGAGAATGACTGATAGCTGATTAGTATGCAAGGATGGGTATTCGTCAAGGAAGGTTAAACCGGAACTTAATTAGCAATCTGATCGACATCCTCTCGCGAAATTCCCGGTGTAGATCTTCAGTTGAGGTAGTTTCTCTACGACTTGTTGTTCGTCAACTGCCAGTAAGACTTTGGTTTGCATTTTTGTGAGATAATAAGGAAAAGTCTGATTCGTACCAGTTAACTGATCTCTGATTCGCACACGGCTAAAGTGCGCCAACCCCTATATTTGAGAATGTATGAGAGTGAAAAATGTAATGTCTACAAAGTAAAAGCAGGAAGGGTGTGTAAAGTGTAAAGAACGAAAGGGCATGTCCTGAAAAGGAGAAAGTATTTTGAGTAGAATCACAGTTACCATGCGGCGCAGTGCCTGCACATCTTCATTGAAAGAAATACTCGAACCTGTTTTTTCATACAAGAGTGAAAGTATCGTGATCACTGACTTATTTTCCATAAGAGCATGATCCGCGGCATGACCAACACATCCAAGGTTACGTTTATGAGCTGGAAATCGCCCGAGGCCTGGTGAGTAGTACAGCTGCAGCGCTGTTTCCTGCAGATGCATCGCCTTCATACAGTTAAAAATCCATTTTAGTGTGCAAATTTCTGTATGAAACTTTTACTTACCAATTCAGTCGATTTTACGCCATGATACTGACGCCGGTAGAATGTGGTTTCAACATTGTATTGCTGTTTTTAGGTGCTTTTGGTTTGTAACCCCCTGCGCTTAAGCCTTACGGTACTCAATCCATTATTGGTGGAGTGCCATGCGTGGGTCTAATAATCAGGCAGGAATGAATGGTTACCAAGAACCTTAAAAGCCAATCAAAGGACTTCAAATAAGTTAGAGATCTGCATGAGGTCGGAAATGATTGATGCATTGCGCATATCAAGTCGACTAGCAGGCGACGTTGAGAGCACTACACTCCAACGCAGTTAGCCCCCAGTCCATCTCGACCATCTTTGATCAGTTATGAATTCGAATCCGATTTTCTAAGATGTAAGCGTGAATAACGCCCGTAAGTCTATTATATTAAACCCGATAAGAATCAGTATTGAACATGAGAAGACACGCCAGTTCGACGAACCGCTCCGCTCGTTTTTGTCGGACTCGGCAGCTACTCGCCGGAGATGTTTGTAACAACAATGTTGACTTGGACTTCTTCGCCACGGGATAGGCTCTGATGAGCTGTGATATCAGCCTCACGAGAAAACATCATTAAGAATCCACTCCCCATTTCAATTGTTGATATCCAAAGGCCTTTAAGAATGTGGTCTCATTGTTAGGTCCGCGCTTCTCAATCTAACCATTATTAGAAACCTTCTCAGCAGAGCATTATAAAGAAGGGTTTCAAGTCAAAGTCTCCTTTTTTTCTAGATATAGGGGAGTAAATTATCCTCTTTAAGGCAACTGTGGCTGCAGAACGACAAATTCATATTCCGAGCTGTGGTTGATGACGGAGGCGATATGCTACAAGTACTCCGATTTTGTTGCACGGAATTACGGCTTTCGAGGCTTCTTTAGATTCAGGCACTGAATGTCGATTAATTCTATAGCCTCATGGAAAAAACATGTATCAGCTCCGTACGGTCAATCAATACAGAAGCTTGGCAATGCAATTTAACCACTGTTTTACAGGATGTCGATTTGATCGCAATACTAAACGCGGTTAGAACACATCAAATAAGGGTCAATGAAACATACTGTCATAACCTTTGAACGTATTTTGATTGGATTTCGACGAAACGTACGTAGTGTGAGTCAGAAAGTCGGTCAGAGAATTCTTATGCCGATTGAGAAGCGAAGGGCAGTTTACCATGAGGCGCGTGTGACACTGACATAATCATCGTCACTCACAAAGTAAAACTCGAAACAAAGAGAAGAAAAAACAGAAAAATAAAATAAAAAATGATTCCTGGCATCTATTTGGGAAACACCCAGAGATCCTTTTTTCCGCCTCCATTTGTTTTTTTTTTTATAAAAGAAAGGAGGGGGGCCACCACTAAATTTAGGGTGAAATCACGTGACTGAGTGTGACCCTGAGGCCCGTTTCTAATTAAAGATCACAGCCATAGGGCAACGCAAAAAGCATAGAAAAGCTTTGCCAGTGCAACCCTCCGCCCATGTTTACTTTTCGAAAGGTTTCCGGGCAATAATAACTTGCCATACAACGCACACAGACATCATTGTCTGCTTCCCTTTACTCTCCTTCTATCTCTCCATCGCGGCGATTGCCCCCTCCATGACCATGAGTCACACACCGTCGCAGGCTTCAAGCAGTTTGTCGGGCGGTAATGCGTCAAATGCTGCATTGGCCAGCACACGATCAATACTGAAGCCAGGCAGCAAATATCTACGCTCGAAATGTGACAATTTTCAGGCGAGAACTTGTGAAAGTGGTGGAGCTATTGGTGGTATGTTTGTTGTCGTTGCGTCGTCATTGACATGTGGCCAACCTAAAGTTGTTCTGCTTTTGTTCTGTTCTGTTCTTTCTCATAGACTCGTTTGTATCGTCGAAGGAATTGAACCGCAGAAATCCTGATTCTGAATCGATCTTTTCATTTGGAAAGTGTCGTCCTAGATACGATGCCATTCCACCCATTCCACTCGCTGGAACAAGGCGATCCGCAAAGTCGTCATCCCGACTCCGTGAATGCAGTCGAACTACTCCTGTCTCCAAACTTTCTCCCTCCTCTCTCCTTAAACGTTCGATTGATTCAAGCGATAACGAAGATGGGGAACAGCATCCCAGTGATGTCAAAGTCTCCGAGAGACCATTAAAGAGAATACGTACGGAAGTTGACTCATACTTGCATTCTGATCTTCGAATGCCGTCTTGTTCCAAACCTGTGGTAGAACCAGTGACCCCTGCTCCAACCCCTCCTTCATCGATGTTGTCTAAATGGCGATCTCCCCGAACTTCCCCCCTTGGCCCAAGGACCTCCAAGTACCGCAGACGCTCCAGGCAATCTTCTCAGCCAGCTAGAACACCCACCAAAGCGAATTTGAATCTGGCCATGCAATGCGTACTGCGTGCTTTCCAACACGAGTAAGATTCTTTGTTCGGTTCAAAGAAAAAAAGACAAGTTCTGAAACATAACATTGTAACAGCAATGTAAACCGTAATCCTTCGCTTCAAAGTCCACAGTGGTGCGAGGATCTCTTGGTTTCCGGCCTCAAAGATCATTTCCACCCGAGTTATCAGTGTCGACACATGTATCATCCAAGTGATCCAGAATTCGACGAGGAATGGTCCGAGGATACTTGGAGCGATGAGGAATGGAGCGATAGCGAAGACGAAGAGTTTGAAGATGATCCACCGACACCTCCAGATACAGGGGACGTACATGATGTCGACATGGATGTCACTATCTTGGCACCCGAGGAACGTACCCCGCAAGTCAATTCAGGTATCGAGCTAGATATGAAGTCACATTGGAATAAATGGCGGACCCCTTCGAAGTGCCCTTCTTCCATTTCACTTTCCTGGCGGCCTGAATCGGATGTGCGTTCCGAGAAGGCACTTCCCGTATCTGTTTCCGCTTAATTGGACAATTTATCCCTCCCCCGTTTCCCATCCACCCACCTCAATTTCACCCTCACGCTCAACGTAAACCTCATTCCGTAAATACTGTATTATTATTTCAACATACATATTATCAATCACTGGCATTGCAAACGGACTTTTTCTATCATACCTTCCATTCCCACCCTACTTTGATAACCCCTTCGTTTCACCACGCCCGTCATCATCGGGCAGCTTTTTTTACGTCTTATTACTGGCTTCGCGCTTTGCGCCCGCCTAATCACTTACTCCGCTGTTTGGATAGCAGCTTCGCCGAATTCAGACACCCTAAGGTTTCTGAATATCGCGCCTTTTCTTCGCTCAAATTTTTTTCTTTTTCGGTCCCTTGCTTGCTTTTCTTGGTGGACTTTATTTTACCATCTTGGCGTTCGATTCATCGTCTCTCGTTTAATCACCTGTTCTATCCCCAGCTCTTTTAGCTCCCTGTACGCCACTGGGGTTGCTATTCTCTCTTTCGCATTCTTGCTTCCTGGACGAAGTTCCTTTTTCTCTTTGCCTTCTTTGCTTTCTCTGTTTTTGCTGTCAAATTTGTTCTTTTTCTTTGATCGCTGTTCTTTCAACCAATGCACAATCAAAGTACTTTTTGGGACATCATAGGATGTCCACCACAGCAATAGCTATTTGTGATAATTATAACACGGTGTGTCTGCAACGACGCGGTAAGTCTAAGGAGTTGTTGAATATCTGCACTTTGGGAGAAGCACACGCCCAATGATTTGTGATACCGCTAATGTGATTTTACAGGCTCCATGCTTCACACGTAGACCTAGGAAATAGTCGCTGCGTTAATCGGACAAAGCTACTGTAAAACGTTATTCCTGGCTTACTTGAGTATTTAATTCATTTGACAGACCCCTTGAAGGCACTGACTTGCAAATTCTGTCAGATTCGCATCTAATCATGATCAATGTACGTTTGAAGAATGTTCCTGGCAGCATCATTACTAAATCAGCTCATCTAGAGATGAACACTACAGGAATTTACCTGAATAGGTAGTTCTTGTAGGTAGTTCTTCTTATGTCAAGGTCTCTTTGAGAAATGCAACGCAGATCAGGACTCGATCTATGTTTGATCAAAATATATTTGTACATCTATTACAACGTGTTCCTGTCAAATGTCAGCTCTTGCAAATTTGTAAACTATGAAACAAAGTCTACCAATCGTGAAACTTCGTCTGAGCACATGGCGAGTCCCTGCCTTTATTGACGCTTTTGGTAACGGCGATGTATATAGCCGCGGAAGAAGCCGAATACTTCCGGATCTTGATTATTTATTTTTTTATGGGAAGTTGTTCTGAAGTCTGTTGATTTCCTCCAGCTTTGTAGAGTTAGAGTGAATCGTTTGCTTATCCTTCTACTTCGGCTTGCCGATATAGGTCGTGAAGTCCTCGGGTATACTTTGCTGAAGAAGTCAAGATTTGTAATACTTGTGACAGGACGTTACGCGTGACGGAGATTTAGCCTAAGTTGTCTAGTCCCATTTTTCTCAAATCAGCCTCGTCCGTCAAGTTGGTGGTATGTATTTCCCCAAATCGAAAACTTTGGTTATTTCCCTTGCTATCCAATCTTTTTTTCTTTTAGGATCTCTCTTCATGTCAATAATTTACCTAGTTTTATAATGCTTGTTCTCAATCCGGCGACACGCGTCGATCAAATCTTTGCAGAACTCGTACAAAGTAAAAAAGCGTCTCATGAGGTTGCCTTAACTGAACTCCGAGATTATGCAAGTTTTATTTAAGTTCACTCGTGAAGGTATTTCTCATAATTTGTCATGTAGGTTATCTCCAATGCCAACGGCCAGTGGGAAGAAGACGTCTGGAAACATCTGCTGGATCTCGTTCAGTCTAAAGTTATATCTCGTCAGCTTGCCGCTGTTTTAGCTATCGGTATGCTTTAATTTTCCCGTTTCCCGTGATTTTCCTTATTGTCTCCTTCCAGATTTGATTTTGGATATCATCAAAGAAGACCCCATAGATAATAGGCATAACTTATACCGATTTTATAATCATCTCACCACTATTTTGCAACATGCAACAGACCATAATATCATAAGGACAGCCGCGAAGTTGACTGGGAAGCTCGTCAAAGCTAGTGGAGGCGTACTAGGGGATCATTTTCTCGAGGAACATATCCCGCGTTTTCTCGAAATGACTGTCGCCGATAGCGCATCCTCGTTTGCGGTCGTCCATGTATTAAAGGAATTTTCCATTCATAATCCTCTCTCCTTTTTGTCTCATTTCGCTATCACCTTTCGTTGTATTGCTACTTTTCTACGCGATCCTCAAGTCCGTCTTTATATTATTATCGTTTGATCCCTTCTTTATGTTGACCATTGTTTTCTATAGATGGAGGTTCGCACCGCATCTGCCGAATTTTTTGAGAATCTGCTGGCCGCAATGGGCCCGCACGAGTTAGAGCTGTACCGCACGGCACTGCAATTTTTAGTCCGGCGAGTTCAGCAAGGATTGAATTCACTCACTCCTTCAGTACTTCATGGGTCTATTCTGGGCTATCAAGTTCTCTTCCTTTCTCCCGAAAAGGTACGGTGTTTCGGTTTCGGTTATCTTTTTTCTCTTGCCATCTCTGAATATTCTTTCGCGTGGTTCAGGAGCTCCTGCAATCGGATTATATTGGAACGTGTCAAGCGGTTCTTCGGTTCAGGTCGCATTCTGATTCTATGATACGAGATAGCGTTATTTCTATTATCCCGTCTCTTGCCAGTTACGATTCCAAAGTCTTCACCGAACAGTTTTTCAGTGTAACAATATCGTTTCTCATTCAGAGGATTGGTACTACAACTAGCAGTGATGCTCCGACAGGTACCGTAATGTTCTTTAGCCTATTTTTATTACCCGGTTGACTAGGTGACAAGCTTATCTGTCGATCGGACATCTAACCTCAGTCGTCGGTGAAGATATGGAGCCGTACGTCAATGATATTTTTCAGCGTGTACAGGTTGCCCTCAATAGGCAAAAGTGAGAGCTTAAATCCATTTTAGCCTTTCCGCGGGTTTCTGAACCAATCATTTTTTTTGACCTAGTGACCGTGGTTCAACTGTGAAACCGGATCATATTTTCAAAGCTCTGAGCTTAATGATTTGTGCCTTAGGTTCGATGCTAGGGCCAATAATCAATAAACACCTCGAGCTGTTTTTCACATGTGGTTTGAGTGAGGCGTTGATCGAGATGTTGCATATGGCCGTGCGACATATTCCTACCCTTCTGAATCCAATTCAAGGTATTTTTGGGTTATTTTCGTCGTCACCTTATTGAGTTTCGCTTCCCATAGAGCGACTATTGAATCTCATTTCAATTATATTGAGCGGGCAACCGTTCGTTCCGCCGGGAGCTCGGCACATTCCTGCAAAGGCTGAACCCGAACCTTTACACGTAAGTAGGGTTCCCAAGGGGTCGGGTTTAATTTTTTTTCCGATTGTGATTAACGAACCACAGTCTTCGTCACAAATCATCTTGGCGTTGAATGTCCTCAGTCATTTTGACTTCAAGGAGCATGGTTTAAGCGAATTTGTTCTTCAAGCTATTCTTCCGCATCTAAACGACGACGATATCAACGCTCGTAAGGGTGCGGCGGTAGCAATTTGCCAGATTTTGTCCCGCGACAGGATTCGATTTCAATCAAGCCAATATGCGCTGGAGATTATCACAGCTGCTCTGGACAAGTTGCTTTCTGTTGCAATTGTTGACAGCGGTAAGGTATTTAAGAATAAACGACACGCGGTTATCTTATTTTTTTATTGAAATAGATGCATCGGTTCGTAAAGCCGTTCTCTCTTCCTTGACAGAGAACCTGGATCATCAACTCGCTCAAGGGGACTATATTCGGCTTCTCTTTCTTGCACTGCATGATGAAGTCGTTGAGAATCGCATTTTGGCTATGGTCATCCTTGGTCGTGTCACCAATCACAATCCAGCACATGTCACTCCACCACTGAAGAGAATGCTGGTTCAGCTTTTGACTGAGCTCAAGTATTCCATAACAGTGTAAGATCATTTTGTCAACATCATTCATTTACCTCGTCAAAACCGAACTGACACGAGCTAGTCAGAACAAGGAAGACGCCATACGACTCCTCGCTGCCCTCGTTTCGTCTGCCCATACGGTTGTCGAAAAAGAAGTTCTGGACGTTCTGGACGTTTTACTGGGTTGCTCAGCAGACTCGAGCGTCGTCGTCAGAACTAACGTTCTTGTCTGTCTTGGAGAGCTCGCTGTTTTGGACTGCAACGAAGGGCTAGCGATGCATGTTGGTCAGATTATGAATATCATACTTCCCTCTTTGGAGAGAACGTCACAAATCCGTTCGGCTGCGCTTCATTGCCTGGGAAATATTTGCACGCACATGAGCTATGTGATAACACCTATTGAGGATTATCCGCCTTTACTTCCTTTACTGCACGGAATGCGGAAACGCGAACAAAGTGCCGGTGTTAGGCAACAGGTCATCCGAGTAATAGGTCTTTTGGGAGCTTTAGATCCTGATCGTTACCAGGTTTGGTTCTTTTTCGATATATTTTTCATGGTTCGAAAAGTTTTATTCTTTTATTCTTCTAGACCCGTGTTCAAAAGCTCGTTTTGACTGAACTTCAGCCTGAGTCTATCAACGTCATTCCGGAAACCGATACTCAAGACACCAAGTCTATAGTCGTTGACGACCCATATCAAGATAAAGTAATACGACTCTTACTCGATATACTTCAACAGCAAGCTCTTAATAGTCATCACCACCTCGTCGTTCACTGTTTCGTATCAATGGCTAATGCGAAAGGAGCCAAGTTTGCGCCTGCTATGCCTAAAGTAAATTTTTATCCAATCATCTATCTGCTCAACATAATAACGCTTTGCAACAGATTATACCAACTTTGTGTACTGTGATACGAAATTCCTCCAGTTCCTTACAAGGTCATTACCTCGCACAGTTGACCTCTCTCATCAGTACCGTTCGACAACATGTCCGATCATGCCTAAAAGAAGTCATGGATCTTATCAATGACCTATGGAACGTTACGAATCAAAGACTCGCTCTGATTGTTCTAGTCGAGACCCTGGCCGATGTTCTCGCAGCTGAAATAGGCAAATATACTGCACAGATGGTCTCGAGGCTGCTGTTAAATCTCCAGGAAGAGAAAACGGAAACGTCTGCTCTTATTCATGCTAAAACCGTCACGGCTATAGTCGCCTTCGGTCCTAATCTACAAGAACATCTAAACTTGGTTATACCAGTCCTAATATCATGTTTTCGACCCTCGCCACTACCATTTACCCTGCGCAAGCAAGCCATCGATTCGCTATCGAAATTATCAAAAAATGTTGATTTATATCCCTACGCCTCACGTATTATTCATGCATTGGAAGAAGTCATGACAGATAGTGGCCAGTTACGTCAAAGTGTAATTGACGCCTTTTCCACGTTCACTTACACCCTGGGAACGAGCATGATAATTTTTATTCCTTCCTTGACCAAGGTAAGATTTCGGCCTTCCTCCTCCCTACGTCTATCTTCTTTCCAAAATTTCTAGATTCTTCATGAGAAGAACATTCCAGCCGTAGAATTGTTGGATCTTTTCTCCCAGATGCTCAAAGGCCATACGATTCAGCAACCTCCGAAAACACAGCGGTATGCTTGAAGTCTGTGTATATTAAGATCAGATTAATTTTAGTATGCTAGGCCGGCTGAAGTCTTTCCTACTGTGCCTGCTCGCACACCGAATGCTAATCTACTCAAACAAGCTTGGGACGTTTCCCGTGTTTTGAATACCCACGAAGCTTGGATCTCCTGGTTTACAGAACTTTCTGCTCAATTCGTGAAGGAATCACCTTCGGTTTCTCTGCAAGCTTGCATGAATCTTTTTGATGCCTACCCTCATATTGCCGCCGAATTATTCAGCCCCGCTTTGGCTTCTTGTTGGAAGGACCTCTCGGAACCTTTTCAAGTAAAGTCTATTCCATTGGGCGACCAGTCTCAATAAGGCTCTGATCGCTTCATCTTTTAGGAAGATTTCGTACATGTTATCCAGCACGTTGTCTCTATCCCCGCCGTTCCACCCGAAGTCGCCCATTACATGCTTAACCTTGTGGAGGACATGGAAAGGAACAATACCCCCTTTCGTTTATCCCACGGTCAAATGGCCGAGTATTGTTTCAACCTTAGGGCTTATGCAAAAGCTTTGCATCACCGGGAACTTCAATTTTTTCAAGATTTTACGCCGTCAACTATAGAATCTCTTATCGAGATCAACGCCATGTTACGGCAAAGTGACGCGGCTCTAGGGACGTTGAACCTGGCTCGACAGAACTACGAGATTCGAAATCCTGAGTCGTGGTATGAAAAACTTGGACAGTGGAACGAAGCCCTGCAGCTCTACCAAGCCATGGATAGCCGCGATTATATGGAAATTGAACGAGCCAATGATTCTTTGCTCGGACAGTTGCGGTGTTTACATGCTTTGGGAGAATGGGAACAAGTCACTTCGCTGACTTCTAAAATTTGGGAAGATAGCGATGAGCAATTGCGAAAGCAGCTCGCTCCTTTAGGTGCCGCGGGGGCATGGCAAATTGAATCGTGGGATGAATTGGAAAAGTATTACTCTGCGATTGATGCTTCCAATGGAGACCGGTTCTTCTATGAAGCAATCTCCTCTCTTCAAAGGAATCGCTTGCCGAATGCACTGCTTAATATCACGAAGGCACGGGACTTACTTGATCCGGAGTTTACATCTTTATTGGACGAGAGTCCAGACCGCTTAGACCGGTTCGAAACGATTATATCTCTTTTACTTTCATTTCTAACTTTTTTAAAGGTTTGCTGTCCAAGCGCAAATGATATCAGAACTTGAAGAACTCGTTCAATACAAAAAGTATGCTGACCGTCCTCAAAAACAGAAAAGGCTGCGAGAGAGTTGGAAGAAGAGGCAAGACATCCATCTTTTGAAAGGATCTTTCGTTGTTCAATAATGAGATTAGATTGCTTGGATGTCAAAAGGACGTCAATGTCTGGCAGCGTGTTCTTAAAGTTCGAAGCTTATGCTTGAAGTCAGACGACGACATTGATACTACAGTCCAATTCGCCAATCTATGTCGGAAATCAGGCCGCTTTCGAGCCGCCCACCGAGCCATGGAACCTCTAATTCGTTCAGAGGAGCAAGGGGTAAGGATTGATAATTCGAAAATCGTGTTTCTATACCAATCCCCATTTAGAGCAAAGCTCCACCGCCCATTGTCTACGCTCAGCTAAAAATAATTTGGCATAATGGAGAACGTCCAAAAGCGTTTCATTCTTTACGGCGATTTATTCAAGAGTTATCACAGAGTCCCCAATTGGACGATCCAAACACAAAATCTGAGATATCACATGTGTTATCCAGATGTTACTTGAAACACGGTATCTGGCAAGCCGAGCTGGAAAGCGGATTGACGCTGGTATGTTTTATTATCGCATGTTTGGCACATCTGATTTGTATAAAAGTCTAATGCGGCGTCCATATTAACTTCTTACCATTTTGCAACTGTACATGATCCGCAATGGTCCAAAGCGTGGCATACGTGGGCTCTTGCTAATCTGGATATGATACGTACGCCGTATACGTTGGAAGAGATGAGTGAAGAACCGATCCCCGATCGCATCAAATACGTCGTAGCCGCTGTTGAAGGTAGTGAAAAGAATAATGCTCAACTCGAACTTCATCACTAAGCTATTGTGTCGTCTGGCAGGTTTCTTCCGATCATTGGCGCTAAGAAGTCGTGATAACTTGCCAGATACTCTGAACCTTCTTACACTATGGTTCAAATATGGAGGACACACAGATGTGAATGAAGCAGTGATTGCAGGTATCAAGTCAGCGACTTGTGCAATGTGGCTTGATGTTGTTCCTCAGGTAAGAAATCGACCTATCGGTCAAGTTAGCACTGCAGCCTCCCTTTTTTTCACAGATTATTGCACGAATCCAAACACCCGTACCCCTTATTAGGTCCACGTTAACTCGCCTTTTAACGGAGATTGGCAGGCAGCATCCTCAATGTCTTGTTTATGCCCTCAATGTGGCAGCAAAATCTCCCAGTGCGCCCAGGAAGGCTGCCGCCACCAAGATTTTGAACCATATGTGTACTCATAGCCGTATTTTGGTTGAACAAGTATGCCTTCACTATTTTGACTTGGTTGTACCTGACTGGTTTTCAGGTAAATCTTGTTGAACGTGAACTAAGTAGGGTTGCGGTCAGTTGGTCTGAGATGTGGTATGAGGCGATTCAAAAGCTTGCACGGCATTACTTTGCTGGTAGTTCTACGGCTATTCTTGAGATGCTACAACCATTACACGAGCAACTCGATGTGGGTTTTCGTTTAGCAATGGAATACTTACCTCACGTATCTCACGTACCCTATTAGGCTCCATTGACCCCTTTTGAGCTAGAGTTCAAGGAGATTATAGGACCCCATCTTATCAAAGCCAAAGCCCTTTGTCAGAAGCATGCGACGAACGGTGACAAGAAATGCTTAGATCAAGCGTGGTCGTTATATCTCCGAGTATATCAACAAATTGAGCCTCATCGACCTGAAATTCAGCCGTCCGTTCGAGGTAGAAGCCAGAAGAGTTTGGATCTTCATACAGTATCACCGTTGCTTGTCCATGCCGTGCATTTGGACCTCGCTGTGCCCGGTGAGCAATTTTAAATACATGTGTCCTCCTATCGTAGACTTACGGAGAATAACATTAAGGTACTTATGTCAATGGTTCTGAAGTCATCAAGATCGCTGGGTTTAAAACCCAGGTTCCGTGCTTGCCTACGAAACAAAGACCTCGAAAGCTGACTATTCTCGGTAACAACGGCCAACGATACCTTTTCCTGTTGAAAGGATTTGAAGATCTTCGTCAAGATGAACGTGTCATGCAAGTCTTCGGACTTGTGAATACTTTATTGGCAAGGAATCGAGAATGCCTTGATAGGCGACTACACCTTCAGAGATACTCTGTAGTACCCCTAGCTCCCGATGTGGGTCTGATTGGATGGATAGCTGATATTGACCCGTTGCAAAACTTGATCCTTGAATATCGTAATAATCAAGGTATTTGGCCAGATTTGGAACACCGTTTAATCCTACAGGTACAGTGACTTCATCTCCTAACGCAATGACACATTTTTGACACGGACATAGGAAGAGCCAGACTTTGACACCACTGCTCCGTTAGCAAGAAAGTTACAGGTCTTCGAGTCTGCGTTGAAACAAACTACCGGTCAAGATCTATATCGTATCTTCTGGTTGAAGAGCCCAAATTCTGAAGCATGGGTAACCCGTCGCACAACGTATACACGTTCTTTAGCGGTGGGTAATATGATATGCTACCTTCTGGGTATTGGAGATCGCCATCCCGGAAATATTATCATCGATAGAAAGACGTGCAAAGTTATTCATATCGACTTCGGTGATTGTTTCGAAGTCTCGTTTGAAAGGGAGCAATTGCCCGAGAAAGTACCTTTCCGCCTTACTCGGATGTTACGACATGCCATGGAGGTTAGTGGACAATCTAAAGTTGGATGGGACGGTGCTTTCTTTCTCACTTATTTTGTAGGTTTGTGGCATCCAAGGAGGGTTCCGGATGTCATGCGAACTCAGCCTCTCAGTCTTCCGCGAAAACAAAGAATCGCTTTTAGCTGTCCTAGAAGCTTTTATTTATGATCCGCTCATTAATTGGCGCCTCGTAAAAACCGAAACCCATAGTAAGCCCGAAACATTTTCTGAGACATTTTCCGAAAGTGAATTTCTTTTTTAGCGGGTGGACCGGGGGTCGCTTCTTCCTTCGGTTCTATTAGCAACTCTCCCAACCGTCGCACGGTTCTCAACGAAGATGTGATTTTAGCAGGTTGGTTATTAATTGAGAGGTAGAATATTTCTGACGAACTGATCTTTGTTAAAAGATGTCTCGCCTTCCGGAGGTAATTATGAGTCTAGGAATGAGCGCGCTTTAGCTGTATACAGTCGCGTCGAAGATAAATTAACTGGTATAAATAATTTTATTTATATTCCTCGTCGTCAATCCTTGCTTATCGTTTAACCAGGACGGGATTTTAATACTGCCACCTTATTGACAGTGGGCGAGCAGGTCGAGCGGCTGGTTAAGGAGGCTACTTTAAATGAAAACTTGTGCCAGCTGTTCCACGGATGGTAAGAATATCAACCAGCATCTCACTACATTATTGATCATTCTTTAGGTGTCCTTTCTGGTAATCCAAGCATTATTTCACAACAAATACCCTATACCCTTTCAATTCATTGATATATTTTATTGTATACTAATCAGTCATCGATCATCCTTTGTTTGTCCATTCATTAATATCTTATTGTCATTACTAATTGTTGTTACTCTTTCATGCTTTCATTTCTTTGCTATGTACTCATGTCTACATACATAACCGATCTAATATGCCAGTGCACCAATCATATATCGAGACTTCGCATTTTGAATTCGTCTGATTAGCCACTTAAACGATTCCACTCGTTCAATGACTCACACGTTCTGTATTTAAATACGAAATGTGGGACAATACTATAGTAATGCTAAGTAGAAGTTCCTATAATTGCGCGGGTCATCCAACTACATTAAGTCATCCATCCAAGTAAACTCTTTTGCGCTGTACACGCAGTATATAAACCTCTTATCTATTTTAAGTTACTTGCAATGGTTATGTCTAGCGAATCCAAATTCAAATAATTCGACTGCGAATTATCTGTCATTCTCGAATTCGTCGAAAGATTGCCGAGACGCAGTAATAGAACAGGTCAGCCAGGAACTCAAATTGGGCGTGAAATGAGTTTATATAAACTCACAAGTTGTGACATTCTTTTTTCTCAGGGACATCTAACAATGGCACAATACGCACATCTTTCGACACCAGACCCAGAATGGGCTGAAATTTCCGCCCACCTCACCCCCGCCAAACCTGTAGAGTCTATTCAGACCTATCGCGAGGAAGTAATAAAGTATGGAAGGATGACTGCACAAGCGAATACGGAGACTGCGTGTACGTTATCTCGTCTGTTACAGTTGTTCTCGTTTAGTCCGACGTTTTTATCTACTCAGCCCCAGAGACACTAAACGTTATTGAAACAAAGATTCCTGTGGAGAATGGCGAAATCCGGGTAAAGGCGTATATTCCTCGCGCGCAAGAAGGCGAGACCCAAGGATATCCCTTGTTAGACTGGATGTATGGTGGAGGTAGGTATACAACATAATGATAGTCAAAGATTGCTGCCGACTCCGACATGAATAACCATTAGGATTCGTCATTGGAATAATCGAAAACGATGAGCCATTTCTTCGAAGATTGGCTTTTCACTGTAGGATTGTATGCGTGTGTGGAGATTATCGCAAAGCACCGGAATATCCGTTCCCAATTCCGGTTAACGACAACTACGCAGTCCTTAAATGGGTAATGTAGCTGTCTTTATATAATGATTTATGCGCTCTAAAAGTCGACCAGGCTCTTAGTAATACATCTGAACTCTCCGTAGATGCGTCCAAAGGGGTTATTGTGGGCGGAGCATCTGCGGGAGGCAATTTTGCAGCTGTGCTGGCACATCGTGCTTTGAAAGACCCCCAGCTTAAGAATGTGATAACCGGGCAGTTTCTTGTAATGCCAACTGTCATATCACTTCGTGCTTATCCTGAGAAGTAAGTCAATATACTAGTAGCAACTCTTATGTTCATATGACCACGACGAAACAGGTTCAAGTCTGAACTCCTTTCGGTGGATGAAGATGCTGATAAATACTGTTTAACGAAAAACCAAATACTCGCCTTCAGCAGTAAGAAGCATACTTAGTCCTAGTGTCTTTCTCAGATGTATATTTTAGAGGCTTACCATACTGAGGATGAGGCCGCAAATCCCGAAGTTTCTCCTGCGCTTGCAGAATCATTTGAGGGTTTACCACCTGCATATATTCAAATTTGCGGACTCGATCCTCTTCGGGATGAAGGGTTTCTTTATGAAAGGTTATTGAAGGAAGTAGGTGTTTCTACTAGAGTTGATGTGTATGTTTTTAATGTTTGATTTCCCCTGAAATTTCTCGATTAATTATTTTGCCAAGGTACCCTGGCCTTCCCCACGGATTTCCTGTGTTTTTTCCAAATCTGACGGCCAGTAAAAAACAAGGCATTGATTTCATTCAAGGATTACAGTGGCTGCTTAAGCGGATTGAGTAGGAAACACCTAGTCAACATGTGCTGGTACTCTTTGTGTATTGTAGTTCTTTTAACGACTATAGATTCTGATGGGATTGGCTGGACAAAGCGAGGACAAAGTTTACAACCGGCACGGCTACCATTTTACTCCGAAAGGGGGAGCCAATGAAAACCTGAGGACACGTTGACTAGCTTCGTCATCCTTCGACAATTCGCTGAGTAATATGTATGATTGCGCAGACGCACTGAAAAGAAAAAGCAACGCTTACGATCATCGCAAATGGCACAATACGCTCATCTCTCTAATCCTGACCCAGAATGGGCCAAAGTTGCAGAAACATATCCGATTCCACAAATCGTATCTGTGGAAGAGTTTGCTCATACCGAAACCGAGCTGCGAAAGAAATACCACGCGGCTAACAGGCCGACGCGTAAGCTAATTTCCTACTCTTGAATCGATGCCGGCGTACCTATTGCCGACGTACCTACTGCAGAGAACGATGATCTTATAGTCAAGGAACAACTTCTTGCTGTGGAAGAGGGTGAGAATCCTTTGAGAACTTACGTTCCGAAAAGGAAGGACGGAGATCCTTCAGATGGATTCCCTGTTTTGGTCTGGATGTACGGTGGAGGTAAAAGATTCGACGAACATAAAATGTCACTAATTATATATAACTGACCTTCTTTTGCAACCACCCATTTAGGATTCGCAGTCGGTTCACTTGATGACGACGATAAATTGCTAAGAGATCTAGCGCTTACTTTCAGAATCGTTTGCGTCTCTGCAGATTACCGAAAAACTCCTCATTACCCTTATCCAACTCCAATAAATGACAGTTATGCATGCTTAAAATGGGTAAATACATGCTCGATGTCTTGACAAAAGTTAGGCTACTGATGGGTTACTAATATATAAGGTCGTCGGTAATGCTTCCAGGCTGGATGTCAATATCCAGAAAGGGTTACTCGTAGGTGGACTTTCGTCAGGCGCAAACATAGCAACAGTTCTTGCCCAACGCGCAGCGGCGGACGAATCTCTAAGAGGAAAAGTGACCGGACAGCTTTTATTGATTCCAAATACAATTGCTCCAGGCGCGTATCCTGAGAAGTATGTAATTCCTTCAATTACGACATTGAACGACACTTTTTTCTCCTTCCTTCTAGATACAAATTGGAGCTTACGTCTTTGGATAAAGACGAAGACAAGCGTATCTTACCGAAGTATCTCTTCCAGATGTTCCAAGGTCAAGTGTTTCTTTGGTAACTTGAATTTAAGACGCTCAAACTTCTTCTAATATGTAGAAGCGTATTATGCAGGATGCCCTCCCGAACATCCAGATATTTCACCAGCTTTATCGGATTCATTGAAAGATCTGCCGAAGGCTTATATCCAAGTCTGTGGTTTAGACGTGCTTCGAGATGAAGGATTACTCTATGAGAAACTTTTGAGGGAAACGGGAGTCCCAACTAGACTTGACATGTCAGTAACCTTTCATAGAAAAGTATAGTACTGAACTGATTTGAACAAAACCCACAGTTATCCTGGATGTCCTCATGGATTTTGGCTTTTCTGTAAAGAATTTGAGGCAGCCAAAAAACAACATAGGGATTTTCATGACGGACTCAAGTGGTTGCTGCAATAAATACAGAATGGAAAATATCTGACTAGTAAGACAATCCTTATTGTGGATTAGCTCGTAATGTATAATAGGGACGAAGAAGTTCCAAACTCACTTATTCAACCTTCCCTCCATTGTTTTGAGTACAAATGTCAATCATTCGATCTGCATCTCTGACTTGAATCGCCATTGTGAGTTTGTGCATAGTACGCGCTGGCTTGCTTCAAATTCATCACCCGATATTATCGGACGATTGGAACGGACTCTCAGGTAAACAAAAGATCCCCTCTGTCAGTATCCTCATTATTATACACAGATCGCTTGCTGCTAATTACCCATCTATTTATATCTAGCAGTCTTGGCGATATTTGACAGAGAAACGTGTCCTTGATCAAAGTTATCAGTTTATCACTCAACGAAATCAACTCTCATTGGGCCGGATCGGATTTAAGCCGTTTTTCTCAATCATACCAATGCCCAAAGCAATCACGGCAGATTTATTCTCTCACCCCATAGCCCCTTTTGGTATGAGTCAGATTGAATGACTCACCCATTAGATAAGAAATGGCTATATAAAGTTTGAACGGAAGCTCTGTCTACCTAATAGCTTATTCGGACCAGGGTTCGTTCCACTGCTGTCGTGTTAACTTTGATACCAAGGTCCAATAAAATGTCTCAGCCAAACGAATCAAAGCTCTTGGACACTTATGCGATACTACGTACACTCGACCCATCCCTCTATAGTATCGCTGAAGACGAGGCCAGAATTTTAAAGGAATGTACTGGAATTAAGGACGATGAAGATTTGAAGCAACATATTTTTCAAATTCAAGCTGAAGCATTTGCTGTGAGGCTTTGAACTCCTTTAATGATCATTTGTTGTGTAAATTCATGCTTTCATTTAAAATTAGGTCTTTCCATACCCTTGCATCCGAAGATTCGCATTCATTGAGTTAGTCCAGTTAAAGGTGTATACACGGGTGGTTTATCTCTTACATATCTGACAGCTCGCCATTACCCAGAAACGCGGATTATCAGGCTATTTTGGAGTTGGTAAAAACACGAGAGAGCGCGATCCTGTTGGACATAGGCTGCGGGTGTACGTGGTACCGTATTATCCTTACTTTCCGGGACACTGTCCGACAGCCCTTCTGTTTTTAGTTGGAAACGACGCACGAAGAGCTATACACGACGGTTTTCCCTTGCGGAACGTTATATGCAGCGACCTTCGCAAAGGTGGAAAGGCATTAATTCTCGGCTGCAAAGCGGTTGCTTATTAAATGGTAATAGGGTTCTTCGATATTGGTCATAAGCTCTACAAGACAACACCGGAGACTTTTCCGCTCGCATTTTTCGAAGGCGACATATTCCAAGCCGAATTCACCACGAATATTGATTCTGAATCTACTACCAATGTTGTCGATCCCGTAGCGAACGCACCTATCCCAGATCTGCACACGCTGAAAAACATAGGTCAGCTCAGAAACAAAATCAGCGTCATTAACACATCCGCTTTCTTTCACCTATTCGATCATGACAAGCAACGCGAGTTAGCACATATTTTGAGTAACCTTCTATCTCCTCAACCAGGCTCAATAATCTTGGGTAGTCAAGGCGGAGCTCTTACATCGACAATTTTGCCATCACATATAAGTGGTGTCATTGGACTACACAGTCCTGAAACGTGGAAAGAATTGTGGACTGGTACTGATGGACCGTTCAAGCCGGATGATGTGGAGGTTCGCGCGTATACCGAGTCATTCTCTCTAGAAAAATTGGGGATCTCGTCGATCGACAATCCTGATGCTGCTAGGGGATATTGGCTTTTCTGGAGTATAAAACTTATATAAATGATGTGGCCGCCGTGTACTGCTTTATTTGATTTAAATGTAACTGTCGAAAATGCGACCCTTTCAAGTAGAAACCCGAACGCCAGACACAATTGACATGCAGATACCTGAACAATACACAGAGGAGGTATTAAACCCTTTTCAGACTCCACTCCAAAAACGTAATCGAGGTAGATTCACCAACTGCTGCATTTCCCACATCAGCAGGCAAACTTAATTCTGATACCTGTGCGTCCACTTCTTCAGGTTTGAATGGACCATTATCTCCCATCCAAAGATCTTTCCAAGCTGAAATGGAATACGACCAAGCCGATCCGAGTGATGTGCCGGAATTCCATTCTTTTATACCTGACTTTGTAGCCGACTGCTTACCGATGATTATGGAACCACTCAATGGGGACAAAAGGCTTGCAAAAATATGGGCGAGCCGTTGTTGTTTCTCGGGGGAGAACAGGTGAAAAACGGACGAGGCGTGTAATACGGAGACACGGCTTTGCAATGGTGTCAATGAAGTGAGCGAGCGCAAATAGGGTAAAGGTTCCGTGTTTGGCCTAGTCTCAGGGAGTTCGGATGCAAGATCGAAAACGTCGCCTGGGATAAATGCAAAAGGATATGTCTTAGGAGTTGTTTTGAAGAGCTGATGCCCGAGATCAAAGTATTCTAAAATTACTGACTACGTCAAAAAGGATTCCCAGCCAAGTATTCCATTTACCGTTTTGAATATCTAACGCAACAACATTCTCGAGAGGATAGCCATCAGCTATCAACTTACGAAGATCGGTTCCGACTATATGTATGTATATGTGTTGAATGGTGAAGTCGGGGAATCTTGGTTGTTTTACTCACAGGCACATCCAATCTCTAAATAAATGGCATCAGGCCGTTCCTTACCGAGCTTCAAGATGTCTTTGTAAACCCGAAAATGACAAAGCTGGAAGCTACGAAATGATTCTAGTTAAACGTGATTGCGCCGAAAAATCGGTTATCTTGTACCGACTTGAGGAAATAAAAAGCGCGGATACATGGGTATGGAAATATCTAATTATGAGAAAACTCAGCGATCATGCTATGGGCATTGTACAGGATAGTCATACTGCATAGGCTCGAGCCTGAATTTTACAGATGTGTTTTCGTAATTCTTCATCATTGTTTATCCGAGTTGTTAGCTTGAAGAATTGTTTTTCTTCATCTTTGATTGAATAGACAGATTCGTCGACTGGAAGAGGAGGTGCGACTGAAGACATAATGAGGATGAAAGAGTCTGATAGCTGAGAACGGTACGAATAAATTTATATTCTCGATAACCGAATTTGTAGAAACAAACACCAACCACTCACGCGCCGAGTTGTCAGGAAGAACATTATGCCATGTACTATTAATATGTTATCATGTGGCTTGAAATTCAACCAGCGATCAAATTTTCATGTCGATTTATTTATAAATCTTGTTTGTGGGTATTATTTCAATGTAGACGCTTTTCACATTGTCCACCTGCTAATTAGGCTAGTTATTAGGCTATGTCATTGTCCAATGATCATTTCAGAAATTTCAAAACGTACTTGTTATGTCAACGTAGTTTCGATGTCGCAAAATCCAACAGTGCCGGATCCGCGTCTGATCAGGCCTTCAGGCTCGGTCAGGAAGGGGTATTCGGGGGTTTTCCTGACCGAGCCTGATTGGGCTGATCAGGCCGAAGACTTAGATCCGGAAGGAGGCCAGACTGATCAGGACGAGGCCAGGCTGATCAGGATGGGGCTGCAAGTATCAGGATTCGTAGGGACAGATCTGGATTACTTGCAATGTATCAGCTCAGATGGTGCAAACAAGTAAATTCACGTTAAGATAAACTTTTATTATTACTAGTTAATTACGTAATCTTCAACTATGTACAGAGCGCGTGAAGTAGACTATTTTAAATACACTACTAATTTTTGACTACATCCTCAACTCAATATACTTCATTTTTCATGTCGGAACTAAGTGTTAATGTTGGAATTAGTCAAGTTCATGAGCATTGTCAAGTAATACTCACATATAACCCAACTACGCTGCGCAACAGGAATTAATTATTCTGTAAGAGTGGTTAGAGCGACAGTCAAAGTTACTAGAGCGCCAGATGTGACATACTCGACCCGAAGCTTGGATATTGACTAGTTGGTGACAGGTGCTTCATGTGATGGAAGGGGGTAAAGGAAGGTGGCGATGGTCGTACGTCCCCGAAAGGAGGGAATACGAACTTCGTGAGAGTGGCACTCGGCAAAGGAGTTCGGACTTCCATGTCTGTAGACGATGAAAACCCTTCAAAGGCGTCAAGTGATTTTATTTTTAGAAAGCTAGTTAACCGGTGACCCACCTATCATTCCGCCCGCCCCAAACCTAAGAGATATGGGCGGGATGAGCTGAAAATGCCTTAAGTAGAGGCGGGGTGGTAGCTCCCCACGCTAAACCCTCCAACGTCTCCACCCACTGCTAGCTTCGAGACCAGATGCGTAGACGACAAAACGAGTGGGCAGGCAGGTAACATTCAATCTGAACAGTCCTCCCGCCGCCGACGATTTAATCTGCACCATGCACAACTGCCATAGCTTAGATATTTCAAATTTACTAATTTACTTATTTACACCAAAATCTATCTAATGTTTGATGGAATATGCCAGCATTAGGGTTTACAAACCTACCATCACATCCTTACCACCCAGCAAACCCGCCAAAGAGGAGCTGAAACCTAAAAATGAGCCATGTATGAGGGGGAGAGGGGAGAGGGGAGAGGAGAGGTTGCAGCGTCCACTCTAGCTAAAACCGAGGTACATGAACAAAAAAAATGTTAAAAAGGTGAAAAAAATTTTCACTAGGCAGATGCTTACTATTGATCCATTGCCGGCCCTCATCCATACATATCTATCTGAATGCTGCACATTTTCGCATCTACTAAAAGATGCAAACACGGGGAGATGGGCGCAGTTGGGAAAGGAGGTAGTGATGGTCGAGAAAAGGTTTGGGCCGTTTGGCGCCTGTCGACTTGGTCACGTGATGGAACTTTCCTCGGTTGCGCCTCTTGTACCATAGTCAACTAGTCGCCCCGCCCTGTCAGTTCCCGCCTCCCGCTTAATTTGGGCACACACGGGCATCTGCACGCGCCTACGGTGAAAAAAATAGCTATATACACGCTGCGTGATACTCAATTATATAATAACTATCTACGAGGAGCTCGGACTTACGAGTACCACGTATCTCGTATAGACCCCCCTGAAAGTCTTATATGAAGTTTGGTCGGGATTATATAATTTGTCGCTACGGAACCAACCCTGTATTGATTGCATCGACAACCGAAGTCATTTATCAGCACACGGGCACTGTTTGCCGTTGCCTGTATACAGCCTCAGCCACTTGTAATTTTTCCATTCTATTCAGACAAAGAGTTCGCTGTTCAACAAATCGACGAAAAAAATATACCAGCATGCCTTTGGCATCTCAGAAAAACATTCCAAATTCAATATGGATTTTGTGCAAATACTGCCGCTCGAGCTTCCTTTGATTGACTCTCTGCAAATCTCATCAGAACAATGAGAGTGTGCTCCTCTTGCCCCCCATTTCTTCTTCTTGGTTTACATATATACTCACAGAAAGAAACAATGTTCGGGACAGCGCCACCTTGAAAGGCCTCTGTTCCAGTTTGAACCGCGCATTGACATCGCCGGTGCTGCCCACTATGCCGCATTGATCATCAATGACATGGTCGACTCGGATGCCTTGTGATTTATTCTCAAACAACGGCTGTACCAAACAGATATATAATGCTACAACATGTATATTCAGTCAAATTAATAAACAGTTTCCTAAATTCTTAAATGATGGTCCTAGCCCCCAACAGTGTCCCTCAGCTTTAAAAAGATTCTTTCCGTCGCCCGCAGGAATTCACTCAGTCCGTCAGTTGCCGGCAAGGTTTGACCGGAGTCCGTCAGTCACCAGCTGGACTTCACTCAGTCCATCAGTCGTCGGCAAGGTTTGACCGGGGTCCATCAGTGGCCAGCAGGTTTTCACTCCAGTCGGTCAGTCGCCATCAAGACCCTCAGGCTCGGTCAGATTGGACCCTTGCCTGATCTGGCACTCTCGGATTTTGCGACAGAAGGACACTGATCTGAACCCCAGTTCCAGCTACCTCCAGCCTATATTCTTTCTTGCAAAACCATAATGTCGCAGAAATCAGTAGTGGGAGTGTGCCTATGGAGTATATGGGCGAAAGGCAATTCATGAACGATTTAAGGTTACTATATTTGACCGGCAGTTGTCAAAAAGCTGCGTTTGGCGAAGTCAAACGTTAAAGAGTGATCTTTCAAACAAAAAGCTATTTGAAAATGTACACTCTATATCTATACATGAATCTTAAGTAGTGTACTATAGATTCTATGAATACTGCAGATAATGATCTAGTAGTAACTTATCAAACTAGTGCTTAGTAATTCCCCGAACTATTACTTTACCAGTAGCTATCGCCGGTACTAGGACCAACGGGGCCAACAAGACGCAACCACGTCCCGAGTTTATATTGAGCCTAATATTAATATGAACACACGGACCATGAATCATGATCTTTCCTAGAATCAACCTCAGGGAGCCGATTACATGATCACAGCTGAGATTTCCGATTGGATAACAAGTTCAATGCATCGCAAAATTAAAAACAAACACAAACTAAAGTCAATTTGGGTCAAAGGCCTATTCGAGTTTTTGCGGCAATTGACAATGTTATGTAATTATAATTGGCTTTCTCAACTATATTTTATCATACAAATTAACATTAACTTGAAGGTCTGAATGGTTGTTTTAACTTTTAAATGTACAGTCGGTTTAACTGCATTCCGAGTCGATTCTCAAATCTCAGTACCACGCCTTCCATTACAAACGTAAAAAAAAGAAAGATCCGTTCTCCACAGGCGCCATAAGTACCTGATCCTTTTAGATTTCCGCTTTGTGGTTTTCTTCGCTAAAATCACATCAACATAACAATGCCAATGGCATTAGCGTCAATCTGTTTATACAAATATCAACCCCCGTGCACAGAAGCACAGCATACTATGTCAAGGTACAAAACTTCTTAAGAGTATCTTCAGTGTACTTCCATTGCGGCGCGTGTGTGTACTACATATGTAATTCCACTAAGGTCGAGACTTTTATTACTTCGTCGGTCCGTCGCCTTTCGCTTCCCGCAATTCCGAATTCTCTTCCATTGGGTATTTTTTTTTTAATCTTCGCGACGATAGATATGATCTCTGGCGTGTCTATCCCGATTCATCCATAATAATGGTCCTCTTGCTGCATTAAATACACAGTACCGCTGCACTTTACGAGACTCGTCCTTTAACTTCAACTCCATCATGTAGGATGCGTGCTGCGGGAATACGCAGAGAAAGAGAGGGAACCAGCGCCGGCGTGTGTCGGGGAGTAGGGTGTAAATAGTGGGAATAAGTATGAAGAGGCTCGTTCGCCTGAGACCCGAGCTGCGCGGGGGCTAAGATTGAGTGGGGATAATTTTCTCCGGTCTTAATCTTTATATTACATTCTTTCAATGAATCAAAGGACAATGGGGGTCAAAGTGTGAAAAGGTTCAAGAGGTAATGAAACGCGGGAAGAAAGAAGGCGGGGAATGGCGTTATACTAGACGGTTTAATTAATAAAGGCGATAGAGATTGTACTTAATGTCGATCGTGATTGAAATGCAAGCGGGAACGATTTTTGAAATAAACAGGGGAAGAAAATTGCGAACATAAGTTTCATAGACACTAAGGGCCTTATAATCGTTGGCGTGCAGCGTGACTAATTAGGTCCGAAACACGGGACTGCAGTGCATATACGGCGGTCGAGTGTTACAATGCCGAGTTGTTTCGGTATGGATGTAGTACATGCTTCCTCAGAAAGTGGTGCCGTTATCATTGGTTTGCTAAGTACTGGTTGAAACGCGTGATTTTGAAGGAGCTTTGACTTGTCAGTTTTCGCGTAATCTCTTTGTAAGTCCTTCCCGCCCTCGACAGCTTGCGGGTCATTTGATTCAACATACTTCGAACGACGGCACGTTTCATATCTCTTAATCACGTGGCGGTGACTCATTCTTCTATCACTGGCTTCGCACCATCCATGTTTACGGGAGATAAATCAGGCTGAAGCAAAACTCTCTTCGTTGACAGCAAAACCACATGAACCTAATTACCACTTTTATGTATAAAAGATGAGAAAAGCAAGCTTCATCTGAACGATACAACAAAGAGATTATCAAACCCTCTTTAGACTCCACTCCAGAAACGTAATGATTGCAGTAGATTTACCAACTGCCGCATTTCCTATATCAGCAGGCAAACTTGATTCCAATACTTGTGCATCCACCTCTTCAGGTTTAAAGGGGCCTTTATCTCCCATCCAAAGGTCCCTCCAAGCTGAGACGGAATACGACCAAGCACATCCAACTGCATTCCTGAAATCCCATTCATTTATACCTGATTTCGTGGCCAGTTGCTTGCCTACTATTATAGAACCACTTGACGGGGACAAAAGACTTGCAAAAATATGGGCAAGCCGTTGTTGTTTTTCAGGCGGGAACAGGTGAATAACGGACGAGGCGTGTAACACCGAGACGCGACTGTGCAAAGGGGCCAACGAAGTGAGCGAGCGTAATGGAGATAAAGCTTCTGTGTTCGGCCGGGTTTCAAAAAGTTGGGATGCAAGATCAAATACATCTCCTGGAATAAACGAAAAAGGGTAAGTGTCAGGAGTTGTTCTGAATAGCTGATGCCCGAGATCGTAGTATTCTATATTGAACGCGTTACAAGACTTTCTAGCCGAGTGTGCTATCATACCGTTTTGGATATCTGACGCAACGACATTTTCGAGAGGATAGCCATCAGCTATCAATTTACGAAGGTCGGTTCCGACTAAAAATGATGTATTTGGGTGCTCCGAGAACCTTAAATATCTGACTCACAAGCGCATCCAATCTCCAAGTATATGGCATCAGGCCGCTCTTTACCGAGCTTCAGGATGTCTTTGTAAATCCGATAATGACAGAGCTGGAAGCTACAAAACGACCCTGATTAGACGTGGTGGTGTTGAGGGGCTATCCTGTACTGACTTGAGGAAATAAAAAGCACGGATACATGGGTACGGAAATATCTAATTATGAGACAACTTAGCAATCATGCTATGGGCATTGTACGGGATGGTCATACTGAATAGGCTCGAGCTTGAATTCCACAGATGTGTTTCCGTAGCTCTTCATCATTGTTTATCCGAGTTGCTAGCTTGAAGAATTCCTTTTCTTCCTCTTTGATTGAATAGACAGATTCGTCGACCGGAGGGGCAGGTACGACTGGAGACATGGAGGAGAAAGTTTGGCCGAGACACGACGTCAAAATTGTGCTCAACTTATATTCTGCTCAAGCCAAGATAAATTTCAAACACCGTTGCGAGTTGATCGGAGGGATTGAATATGTCATATATGCCGGTGCTATAAGTAATGTGGCTCTGTGGCTTCGGACACGCGAATAAGCATTGGCGGAATCGCTTTATCGTTTAGTCGACACACGATATTTCCCGCGGTAGTACATACCCAAACCAGAAGCGCAATGATGCTAGTTATTTACGGGAACCGGCGGCTTGTCAAGTATTTGCGAGCTCATAATCCTCAAATTTCATACAGAAGAGCTTTTCTTCTACAGGACATGCTTTTGAACCTTGTCCAGGCTTATAGGGATTAGTCTACAACTGCTTGGAAGCCATTAAAATATAGGTACACTCACAAGTACTTGCAACATCAATCAATACCTTATCAACACATGATTAAGCTTATCGACGCTGCCTCACTTTGTCTGTCAGATGTATTGTAAGGTTGTGGTCATGTTCCGAGAAGTCTTTTAATCAGGGGTCACATCTATCATCGCCGTTTTCCAGGTGAAGGCGATCTTAGAAGATTTCTGAGCGACACTGTGACAGTGAAAGCAGAGAGAAATTTACCGATAAATGAAACGTATCTTGATGGCTTAACAACGCGTCATGCAGTGTAACGTGATACAGCTGTCCTAGCAACCTGAACGTGAAATAACGGACAATTCGTACACTTCGAGGCCAGCAGCCAGTAATACTGTTACATTACGTAGATGACAATTGTTTGGTTCTGATATAAAAATATGCATTAAACTAACAGAATTGGGAGATTTCATCGCTTACTTTATTAATACAATAGAATTTCACACTCTAAACTCAGAATTCATTACGATGAATTTTTTTTACAATTCACCAACTTTCTTAATGCCCTTGAGAACCCGATCGTTACGCTTCCAAAATTCTACTAGAATTTCAGCCAAACGTGTAGGATCGTCCTGTTCAATTGAATTTAATCATAAGGAAAAAGAAGGCTTCAAGTTTTTCAATACAATTCATACCTCGTGGACTATGTGGCCAACATGCGGTACAACCACCATTTGAAATTTGCCCTGCATTTGTCCAATCATCAGTTCCTTATCTAGACGATCTGTGCCTGCCAATACGAGTAAACGCGCGGCACGGGAAGTCAGGAAAGCACTCGATAAACCGGTAAACCAATCTAGAGTAATTAATAACTGAAGAAAGCACGTTTATGTAGTTGACTCACTCGCCCAATAAGGGGCAGTTGAACGTAATGGTATTCTCCATTTCCAGCCCTTTGTTTTGGATGGTGAAATCATAGCCGGGACGGATATTCTTGCTGATTCAAGATTACGAATGGTATTTGTGGTTATACTAAAGTAAATTGTCATCCCTTTAGTCTCGAGTTGGAAGGTCAAAAAGAGGGGGGAACATACTGCCATTGAATCGCATCTTCGGGAGAATCAAACTTATCTGGCCGTGAATCAAGGAGATTATGCATATGAGGTAATGCATCTAATGTGAATCCTGAAAACCATTGGAGAGCTAGTCAAAATGTATATAAATTTCATAAGCATACCTTCTACGACATCTAACACAGCCACGCCTATCACCTTGTATTTAGCCGTCAAAAGAGGTGTGCTGGCTCGCACGATCACAGATCCGCCCATGCTATGACCAACCAGCTTTGATACAGAATCGTTTAACGGTTAAGATATAAATCCTTAAAAAGAAAGAATAAACGGGCTCACGAGAAGACCAGGAGCATCGGACGATGATGGGAAGATAACTTTGATCAGCTCCACCAGGTCGTTACATAGCGTCTCAATGGATAAATTAAGGTCATCGGAAGGAACATGAGTGCGTGTTTTCCCTAGAATAAGCCTCTGTCAACACCATTCTTTGTTCGTTAAAACGGACATCCAACGTACCGTGCTCTCTAGCGTCTAAAGATAAGACTCCACATTCGCCGCCACATATTGTTTTGACCTCTTTAGCAAAACAGGCGAAACTGAGACCGGAGAACCCTGCACCGTGATGACATATCATGACGGTCCCTTTAGAAGCGGCTAGCGTAGACGGTGTATAATAAACCCGCATAGCCAATCCGACAGCAGAAACTTCAACTTCGACAGCTTGATCGAAATAACCTTCAGCAGAAACAGGGGAGTATTGATTGTTATTCTTAGATAGTCGCTTCGGTCTGCAGGACTAGTGTATCTGCCGCCAAATCAGGTGAAAAAAACTACTCACGTTTTAGAAGGACCTGTTGGTTGTGGAAGATCTCCCAGGCTGTCAGTTTCTTCATCTTCATCATCATCTTGTGAAAAGGGTGCGACAGTAGGTGCTATTTCTGGAGGTAACTGGGGTAGTTTAGCAAGTCTCGCGCTCATTGCTGAGCGTTGCAGCGACGACATTGTTTAAACGAGTAGAGATTACGTAACGACGATTACATGATGAATCATGATGACCCGTGTTCAATCACTCAGCACAGTGTATCGGTGCCATGTACATTCAATGATTGAGGTTTGAAAGCTGTAAGCACAAGTATACATAGTGGGTATATAATTGATCGAGATCTTTACGAGACCTAGGAAAAATGAGCGGGGATTATAACTACGGTGGTCAAGGAAATTCTTTCTCTATCGATTTCAATGTTAATTCATTGTATTAAACCCTCCAGTGCTGAGACTAGGAGGTAAGTTGCTTTGTCCAGTGCCCCAAGAACTACCCGTGCTAGACCCCATCACGAGCTCCAAAGTACCTCCACTAAGGAAGAACTCATGCGAAATCCAATTCTTAGTGTAAGAAACCCCGTTCAACTTTGCCGATTGGATGTAAATATTTTCAGACGAGAAATTGTCAGAAATGATGGTGGCGATAGCTCCAGTTGCTTGATTCTGGAATGTGATTTTAGGGAAGAATGGTCGGCACAGTAGGTATGTGTCTTGTCCTGCTACGGGATAGAAGCCTAAGTGCGTCCAAACCACATATGCTGTTCGACAGTTGTTATATAATTGAGCAAAAAAAAACATTCAACGAAAAACATACCTCCCATGGCACCACTGTCATCGTTACCCGGCAAGCCGTTGGTCCTATGAAATGGTCAGAATAGATGGTAGTAAACGTCGATTAAGATAGGTGATTACGAGGTGTTGAAGAACTGGTTCAAAATTGAATTGACCCTATCGACCGTTTTAACTGGCTGACCGACGTAATTGTACAAGAATGTAGGGACTACACAGAAATGAGTTAAATAGCTGACTATGATTTATTTAGACTATACTTACGGAAACCCGGCTCATCACCTATTGTTCAAATAAACGCAGTTAAGTATTTACGAATTTGAAAAAGAGAGATTAGCCCGCTTTACCAATGTCCTGGAAACAAATCAACTGACGATCATTTCAGGCAAGGTGAAAATATTCTTACATGATATCCAGCAGCGAAGAAGGTATCCAGGCGATTACTATCATAAATATCAGTATAGTCATTTCTCAAAGAAATAAAAAGGTTTAATCACCTGAACGTTTCCGGTCCGCCCATCAGCGTGACTAACCTAGCCATATCATGTGGAACATAGAAACTATATTCCCAAGAACTGGCTTCATAGAATTCACCACCGGTAGAGAACTACAAAAAATGCAACATAAGCGTCTAAGAAGACGATGCAACGAAAACAGCCGTACCAAGAAGCAGTCATCGTGTCCGAAAACAGGACTGCAATGTGTGGGATTGAAGACACCCCCAATGTCGAATGCCGGATTAATGAACCAAGATCCATTCGCGTTCCGGGGTTGTATGAAACCGCTAAAGCCAGTATTAGTTACATTCGGGTTCCACAGGTTCACCCAGTCGCCAGAAGCCTTAGTGTATTGGTCATAGAGATCCTGTCTTCCTAAGCCTCTTGCTATCAGAGCAATGCTAAAGTCGTTATACACGTATTCTAATAACCGAGATGCACTCCTGTGATAAGGATTGAATGAACCATCAGCACGCGTGTACATGTAGACTTTCAAACTCACCTCGTGTTAGGCCCCTCATTTGGAGGATTATCGCTGGTATCATTAACAGGTACATAACCGTGGATTCTGCGTGCTTCAATACCGCCACGACCCTGGACACTGAAGTCCCCTTCTATGGTCGCATCTTTGATGACGGCCTCCAACCCAGTCTCCCAGTCGATACCGTTCTTGATGTTCTTGACGAAGGAGTCGGACAGAATAGAGTCCACATTTGAACCTCCTTGAGTGAAACCTTTGTCCAAAGACATTCGACAGTCGGGTAGCCACCCGGTATGTCGATAGATATCGATGAGAGCGCGGATGATTTCAGCTTGAGCTGTGGGTGCTACAATGGCCCAGAGAGGGTGGACGTCTCGGAAGGAATCCCTGCAGAATGGTTAGATATCGAGATGTTGGTGATTCGACTAAGACCCATACCATATACAGTAGAAGCTATCATAGTATGGTTCGGTTGACACCCAAAGCGGATTGTCGCCGGTTATGTTGGTGGGAGAGATATGAGTGCGGTAAAGAGAGCTCCAAAAGAGCTGTTGTTCATCTTCGCTTACACCCGTTGCATCAACAGTTATGGTACCTAAAACGTCGTTCCATGTGTTGCTAACAAAGACTCGTCAGTTGTATTGCGTATACCAAGAGGTGAATCTTCGTACCGAGCTGCAGTCATGACAGAATCAAAAGCACTCAGATCGGGAATCTCTTCTTCGGCATAAGCACAAGCTTTAGCCGTGCTTGTCCATGATATTCCCATTCGTACCCTAAGAACATTATCCGCCTCTGGCTTGAATGACAAGCCGAAACCAGAAGGAGCCACTGTCAAAGAAGTGTTGAAACCCGAAGCTGAGACTTCTTGGATAGCACCGTTATTGGAAAAGACAGCTTGTTGGAAAGTAGGGCCATCGAAACAAAAGAAAACTTGGTAGCTTCCTTCACCAAAAGAGGGCAGATATTCTCCGCTTCCAGTGATACGTGTTCCGGTGCTGGTGGTAGTTAACGTCGCCAAGCCGACACCTTGGAAGCTACGCGACAAATCGGTTGTAACGTCCAGGAGCAAGAGCTGATCAGTTGTTCCTTGGGGATAGGTAAACTGGTGCAGAGCAGCGTGTTGAGTCACAGTGACTTCCGCGGTTATGTTGTTGTTCAAAGGAATGTTGACTATAGCAAATTTTCAGTGAGCAAGCATGTCGACAGTGGAGAGAGAAGGAAATAATGACTGACAATAGCCAGGTGCTGACGTTGGATTCCCATGTTGAATACCACGAGCATCAGGATCAAAGTTGCAGTTTGCCAGGTTGTTACTGGCACAGTCCTGGTTGGTAAGAGGTAAAAGCGGAAAGTTCCCCAACGAAGCACCTCCACCAGTTCCATCATCGTGCAGCTGTGAAATGCCATTTATAGGTGAACCATCGCTGACGTAGCCGCCCTGGTTGTCGTCAGATAGACTGTCCGCGACAACCTTGACAGAGCCGTAGGGTAAGGTAGCGCCTGCAAAGACATGTCCTCCATTTTTCGTGCCTATGAACGTATTAACGAATTGAGAGGGGTCTGCACCGCTACCGATTGATGCTGCGTTGCTTGCAACGCTCAACGAAACAAGAGCTGAGAAGATTGCTGTCAGCCTCAGCATTTTGAAGAGGAAAAAAAAAAAACCACGAATGAACGTGATATTCACCGGACTACAAGTGATACTTTTTATCGCCCTTTTCTGTTTTATAGCATGTTCTTGTACGCCTTTCCGATTGAATTCATCAATTCATAAGTATGGCTCTATAGCTTCTATGTTCGTGCTGAAAGTAAGGAATGGTTGGTCACGCGGTCACGAACCACACGACTCACCTCGTCACCAGTGCCGCGCAGTGCGTTCAAACAATAGGCAGAGATTTTCCAAACATTTTCTCACCATGAACTTGGTGCGTTGGCAAAGGAAGGGTCACGTAGGCCCAAATTGAAGTCTTCAATACCACATGGATTGCTGATAAACCATTGCCGAGTATTTTAATGACCAACTCATACGATGTTTTTACACGCGATACCCCAGCATGACACTCCATGTGAGTTCAAAATTACGAGCTTTACACACCGGATTCTTACGTGTTTAATTCATTTTTCTTATGTAGTCCAAAAGTAGTCTGCCGTTTGATATTATGTTCCCCTTCTCCTTCTCTTTATTACATTTGGACTCTTATTCCTAACGACTTAGGAAGAAAACGTATATACTGTGCTGTTGCTGATTTTGTGCTGTTGCTGATATTATGCTGTTGTTGATATCGTCACTGTTGTTGTTGATATTGTGTTGTTGCCAGTTGATATTGTGTTGTTGTTGATATTGTGCTGTTGTTGATGAGTGCACGTGTTAAAAAATCAAATGAGCCGGTCATCTGATGACACCACAGCCGCAATCAAAAAGCTAGTTAGAGAGGAAGTGCCTCCTAAATAAATAGGAGATGGACAAGGTGAGCATATTCGAACTATGTCAATCGTGGCGAGACTCGTCACTCAGGCTCCGACTCCGACGGCTCCAACGCTATGATTTCGGGGGCAATTGCCATGTAGTAAACAATCGTAAAATACACGCTCCAGATCTCGAGGGCTATTTGCTACATACCGAGTCAGGATACATAGCGAGGCACGCGCAATCAATTCTGACTTTGCCCATTCTAACATGTGTGATCGACTCAAAGGTCGGGATATATTTCTCACTTGATGCCGTCGAAATAAATGCAAAGAATCGCTGGTTCTAAACAATTCTTAGGGGTCAACATAGTTTCCAGACGGCCCAAACGCAGATTCTCCCCATGCTTCATGACGTCATATTCTAGACTGCACCGTAAATTCCCGTTCATTAAGCGGCATGTCACGTGTAGTTGTGATTGGCGTTCAGCTTAGGTAACTGATGACAGCTCGAAAACTAAGGCTAAAGCTCCCTGGAAAGCTTTCTCCACTTCACCCAACCCCCCCCCCTCTTATGATACCTAATTCTCTGGAACGACTTAACTCGGATACCTACGATCTTATATTCCACTTTATCTGTAGTTCTTCTGATTATGACCAGAGTTCTGGCTTCTCGGCATTATTACCTCTCTCTTTAGTCTGCAAACCATTACGCTTGGAAACCTTACGATGGCTTTTTCGAGAATTCCATTGGAAATTGCATCTTCAAAAGGATTTCCTTCCTTATAATTTACGCACATATATAAGGTAACCATCGATCATCCCATTGCTGTTTACTAAGCTGGGCCCTGACTGGGATTTCACACAAGGACATTACGCATCACAGCTAGTGACCACGTCAATCATTTGGACTTCGATAGAAAGGAACTACAAGCCGCATTTTCTGCCCTGAAAAATACAAGAAAACTCATCGTTAGTGGTGAGGGCGGCGCATCACAATTTCTCTTATCTCTCTTAACGCTCATGCCCGCCCTGGGAATCGTGGAATGGAACGATGTCCCTTTCACGGGTGTCTCGTGTGATTTCAGCAAGATGTCAGGAATATTTCACTTGACATATTTTGAAAGCCGCGAACCTTCTCCACGCACTCTCGAACTAGAGAATCAACTCATCTCTGCCACCATTTCTTCCTCAGCAGGCACTTTATTATATCTTACCATGCCGGGCCGACGGGCTTTACCAACCGTGCTGTCGGATTGTTTCCTTCCAGCTCTCAGAACTCTTATTTTAACGGGATTCGCTCCACGAACTCATGAATCACCTTTATACCAGTTCTTGCCTCAGATGCCTAACCTACAAAACTTGCAAACCCGTCTATGTCTAGGACCTCCTTTTGAAATATATCCCCATACCGACAACGACCCCTTCCCAAATTTTACAAAACCCGATCTCCCGCTGCATTCACTTACCATGTACAATACTGTCCCCACGGATCAAATTCTTCACAATTTACCATCAACGTTGCAATATCTTTCTCTCGCTCAGCACCCATACCCATATGAAATCATCAAAGAACATGGTCATAAATTCCCACGACTCATTCTCAATTCCAAAGTGTCATATCTAAATCGTCCCAAACTCACCACAACTGACATACTGCAACATCTACAATATTGTAATCTAAACGCACTTCGAGAACTTCGTCTGGCAGTCTCCGGGATACTTTTAGCCTCGTGGTTCCTAGATTTGAGTCTAGCACTTCCAGAACTGGAGACGCTCGAACTTCATTATTGGCACCCGAGGATGGAAGAGAAAATACCTTCTATAGTAGGCCTTATCAATTCTTTTTACTATCATTGCTCCAATAAATATGAACAGGACCACTATGCACCAGCATTTTCCGCTTTCAACAAGCTAAGAGATCTTCGGCTGGATCTACATCTCACGGACGAGGTGGATCATTGTGCCGACGAATCCTGCAAAGCCGAATCACAACTATCTCGCGCGAAAAAGATCGCACAACATGCCCCACCTTTTTTGAAAACAATAGGTTTTCTGGAAGGTCACGCACGGATTATGGTCGGTGGAACAGCCAATCCTACGATTTTTTGGAGGATTTTCAATATCGTGCCTAAATATACTTCCACCAGCTGCGTCGAACTGTTAGTCAGACAGTCTGGAGATTTCCGGCTCTATCGAAGGTATGTAAACCGATGCAAGTTCAACTTCTGGGATTTTATTTTTGTACTGATATATTGGTTTTCCTCTCTCCCCCCTCACACAGTGAAGAATATTGACTCGAAGAGTACACTAATAACGTAGTTTCAATGATTTTGTATTGCGAATTTGTAACGGGCATATTTGAATATTTTCTTGGGATATTGTCCTTGGACAATTATGTGTATTTCAGATTCCGCGAAATGGAAAATAGGTGTCCAATAGGTGTCCAATAGGTGTCTTTCCAATTTTGGGGAAAGATCAAATATGCAATGGGCACACGTCTTCTATTACATTCCCATATGCAAAGAACTTACCTCTCATTATATTAGAGCGCCTGCCGTTCCCTCTCGGCCTATCAATGGGAATAAGTCTAATCTAATTAGGCAGGAGCTGGGAATATATATATATGCAAAACTGCGAAAAAGAAGGCGAGACAAGTTCGCTCATATACGAACATGCCTCACAGCACTAAAGCCCCAAGATTCAAGGTTGCCATTTGGTGCGCTGAAATTTTGTCTTTTATAACGGCTGCATTATTAACAACACTCCTTTATCAAGCGGAGGTGGAATTGGAGGCCTTTCTTTTGCACTAGCCTTGACCAAGTACGACGATATCCAAATTGATGTATACGAAGCTGCATCGATATTCAAAGACATTGGAGCCGGGATCGGGATCTGGGGAAGAGGAATCGCTGCGTTACGAGAGTGGGGTTTGGAAGACAAAGTTCGTACCATAGCCACAGCCGTCCCAGGGAGATATGACGGTTAGATCATGGCTATCTTTAAAGAGAGAAAAATAAAACCATTGAATTGAATAATAGATGTGAAGTTCGACATCAGACGATCCGATCAACTTACAGAAGGAGAATTGATGGGTCAATGGGTAACATCCAGTAAGCAGTCTCAATCGTCGAAAAATGATTGCAATTACTATATCATCTACAGCCAATCTGGGCTTCCATAGATCGCAATTCGTCAGTCTCTTAGCTGAAGAACTCGTAAAGACAGAACGGGCCACCGCTCATTTCAAAAAACGGTGCATCTCTTTCTCACAAAGGGAAGGGAGCGAAGAAAACGGATTTCAAGATCTCGTTGTGATCTATTTCGCCGATGGAACTACTGCGACCTGTGATGTTTTGATAGGATCAGACGGAATTAAGAGCGCCGTGCGAGCTTGCATGTTTTATGGAGACCCGAATGAGGAAGGTGAACCAGTAACTACGGCACAGAGATTTGCGGATACCAAGTTTTGCGGTACCGTCGCATATCGAGCGTTGGTCGATCCTGTTGAATTGGGAAGGATCAATCCAAACCACCCAGCTATCAAAGGAAGAAAAATGGCAGGTTTACGTTTCAAATCATCTTTGATGGAACCCATTAACAAATTGAACAGTATTGCGGTAAATTGAGGGTACGTCTCATAAATGACCTTCCTGCATCTATCCCGCTAACAACTTGGGTCCGAAGCATCTCGTATCTTATCCAGTCGCAAAAGGGAAGTTCCTAAATTTCATCGCTTACTCTTCGGATCCATTTCGATACAAAGAGTGGGCGGAGGGTCCGTGGGAAGTTGAAGCAGATGCAGAGGAAGTCGATCAATACTTTAAGGATTTCGAACCTGAAGTCCGGGATTTCATGAAAGTACGTACAAACTGAGGGTGATTTATGACAAGACGTAATAATGGCATTAAAGTGCATCCGTACCACTTCTCGATGGGCGATGTATGACCTTACTCCGCTTCCGTTTTGGTGTAAGGGTCGCGTTACACTTCTCGGGGATGCGGTACGTTGAAGCTGTCGTCTTCGTTCAGTAAGTCAAACCTAATGCGAAACAGGCCCATGCCACCACCCCGTTCATTGGGTCTGGAGGTGGACAAGTACTTGAAGTAAGTCGGAATTAACAAATGATTAATGAAGGCGAACCATGACAATCCATCGAAATCGCCCAGGATGCATATGTCTTATCAGAACTTCTCGGGTCGTCCTTAGCGACACGAGAAACCTTACCAGTCATTCTTAAAGCATACGAAGACGTCAGAAAGGACCGTGCTAACAGAGTTATCACCAGTTCTACGAAAGCTAGAAACGCCTTTGAGTTTCTTGGAGAGTTTGACAACGGGAGTAACGAGACGATAGCCCGAGCAATTAGAGAAGCTGCTTCGTGGTTGTCAGAGAAACTTGGCCATCCCAAGGAAGATGTCTTGGAGGCTGAGAGATTAATAATAGAGAGAACGAAAGGACAGTAAGCTCTAGAAATTTCATACAAAGGGCGCAGGGCTGTGTTTAGCTAAGTATAAGTTTGTAACGTCGAGCCAAAGTTGTACTAGATCCGGAAAACAAAAAATATACTTTATCAATTTTTGATAAAATTGACGACTACTTCAATGATTTCATGGGGCCTTGCCGCATCAACATCGAGGTTAGTTGTGGGAAGGCTGCGAATAACGGAATATCTCACTTCTCTTGGAGGACTAATATTGGAAAGTAAACAAAATCAAATTAAGTTCTTCAAAACACTAACCCAAGTGTGTTGCATCTATCTCTGTCATCTCAAAATTGGGAAAGAAGTGCTGCACTACAGGTATGTTATGTTTATTGAGATGTCTATGGCTGCAATTTCAGAACCAAAAGGATATGAAAGCATGAAAAAATATCACACTGACTTGCTCTTTTTTCCTTTGATGAACAGTGTCTGACCATTCCACCGATGATCTCCTTGGGTATCGTAAGGAAAATCACCCGTGTTCTCAATACAATTCTCCATCAGTTCAGCGGCAAATCTAAACCTAACAAAGCCTGTATCTGGAGTTGAGATAGTATTAGAAAGCAAGTAAGCTCTAATCAACGGATCCTGATCATGAAAATGGTTAGTGATTTGAGTACCAGCGTAGTTGACAAACGAAATCTTACAGGTTCAACTTCAGCCAATATTTTATCAGCTTCCTCACGGCTCTTGACTTGATCGTTTTGAATCTGTATTACGGCAATCGCATGACTCCTAAAATCAAAGGAGGGCACGCCTTTTGTCGGAGCGATATCCACAACAATTAGGTGTGATATGAGATCTTTAGGCGAATTCTGACCGAGGGCGACAGACATGGCTACTTTACCGCCCCTGATCATAAGCAGTTCATTTCAATTCATGCGGCACGGTGTGTCAAGACTTACATTGAATAACCAAGAAGGGATATATTGGATAGATTGTGGGCTTGGCAAAAGTAAATGACATCATCTGCCATGGCAGTGTACGTCATTGGGGTAACACAAGGTGATAATCCGTGATTTCTGAGATCCTTGTTGAACATGGATAAATATAGAAACTTCTGAATAGATGGTGTTTAAATACAAACAAGAGCGTAAACTGGACAACCAAGCCGAGATGCAAATATTCGGGAGAATGATCTCCAGTGTATTGAAGAGCCTCTGTTACATTAGCTTGACTTTACACCGGAATTCGTGTGTTTTGCTCACAATATTCCATGACAAAGGACTAAAGGTCCGATTAAAGGGTTTCTTACCGGAGGTTCGGTTTTCTCGTAGTGCAGCTCTATGGAACCTGTATTATGTGAGATGGACGGGGAAGTCGAATGGATGGTTAAATTATCCATGTGCGGTGACATGAGAAAGGCAAGAGGACGAATGCAGCTGTATTAACCAACTGCATGGACTGGTCTTATACTGCCCACAGCCGCCAACGGGTCCTTAATACTTTAATTCGGAGACCTGAAACTAATGATAAATCCAGTTCCATTGAAACTGTTGTGCGCGAAAACGCCGTACAAGGAGAAACAGTAGAAGTTGACGCTTCGGGCTCAGTACCACCCGAGCCGGAATAACCAAGACTCGCACAGCCCGTCCGACGTATATGCACTAAGATTGGGTTCCATATGACAATTATTAAGGCCGTGTCGCCTTTAAACTTAGCTTTTCTTAGTGTTCACATTTTACTATATATTTTTCCCTTATTTTACATTTTAATAACTCGGCGAAACCTTTTCCTTTCTCTTAAATTCCAATCCCCAGACCATGAATTCATTTCTCCACATGGTCTTACCTTGTTTCAATCACTTTAGATAACCGGTGTTCCGTTTTTCACTCAGACACTGAACTACTCATGTATATAAAAATCTGTGGTTTTAAGACCAACAATATCATCAAATTCCTTAGTTTTGTATCGCAACTTTTCCCTCAGTTTGAATTCGAACACAAGCTTATTTTCACTCTTCTACCTTTACAATTTTATTCTACACTATTCTCCTCGACTCACACTTCCCACTTGGTTCCCCTTTCCTTTCTGTTCGCTCCTGTTGCGCACGTATCAAAACACTGGCAGCATCCAGTTCAGTTCCGTTTGGAACCTGTTTGGGAATTAAACCGGAACTGAGACTAAAATATTGAACTGGTTTGAGACTGGATGATTAAAGCCCTAGTATATCAGAAAGTGAGAATAGGCTTGAGTGGTTCCGATACCGATACGACGGAGCCTGCGGCTCCCCAAGACGATTTATAGACAAAGGGGGAAGGAAAACTACCTTCGGAGGAGAGACAGAAGTGCACAAAGGAGAGATTAAATCTGGTGATCCCAGATTTCTAGATTCTTTCAATATTATCACTACCGGAAATTAGTAACCGACTTGGCACGGAAAATGAGAATAGAGCAATCACTCGTCATCGTCATTCGTCATTTGTTTCGTCCTGCTGGGCTTCTCGAATACGCTTGTTACGATGTTGGTAAAAAAAATCCGGAGATTTCTAGTGGACATGATGATGCTGAATCCTGTCTATGTAAGGCACTGAGAAGAGATAGCAGAAATGTTTCAAAGAACATACTTACAGTATGAAGTCGCGGAAGAGGAATGTCAGCAATTATGTACATATAGGCCAGCTTTGTGCCGTCATTTTGACATGAGTCAAATCTTCTCAGATGGCAGGGCTGCCATAGCTTGTCCTGTTCAGTAACCCTCCAATCTCAGGCTCAGAACAGGTCAACTAATTAGTCTTAGTCTAAGCCTTAGTTCTTACATAGCCAGTTTTTTGTTTGGTGGGTGGCATAGACTAAAACAAGACAATTAATAGAAGGAACTAGGCTAATAAAGAACGTACCTCATTTGGTGTAATGACACGAGTGAGGAAATAGGCGCTATGCGTAACAGTTAACGCTTAGTCATGGTGTGACTGTAAGATTGTAACGCTGTAACTCAACAGTTTGCTAGTCGTGGGGCTCATTTTCATATGGATTTTGAATATGTCTTAGGTGTCGATCAATACCGATTTGGGTCTACGAGCGACGGGCGTGATCTCAACCCAATCACTGCTCGGCGCTCGCTTTGATAAGCTTTTTGAAACCCCGCCACTTCCAATCACACCTCAGTGAAGTCCCATCGTCTGCACGCTCTTCTACTTGGACTCCAATGGCTAATCACATTAGACTTGCGAAATCCTGTAGTGACTGGTCCAATGACGATTTGATTTCTTACAATATCAAACTCATCGAAAGGGACGAACAGCAATTTTTCGGTGGCCCTCTTCCTGCTTACACTGGTCCAGCCGGTTTCATCCAGTATGAAAATCGCGCACAAGGCATTGATAGCAAATCACTCGCGCTCATTGGGCATCTCGACCTCGCTATGAATGTGGAAGAAGGTGAAGAATCGGCCGTTGATGATTTTGCTGCAGAAGTTTTCCGTGCACTGGGATACGAGACGGAAGACACGGTAGTTCGCACACGCAAGAGCCTTCGGCTCAGGATGTGTTCAGAGCATGTGTACGTGAAAACTGACATTTGCGTTCAAAATGTCGACTCCCGCGTCCTACTTCTTGTTCAAGAAGACAAATCGCATATTAGACCGGACGATCCAGAACCACAACTGGTGGCTGAGATGATTGCTGCTTTTCAAACAAATAATGCTATTCGACACACGAATCCCTCCCTTTCACCGTTGCAGAGCTACGTCTTCCCAGGCATCACAATGGTTGGAACTTTTCCGCGCTTTTATAAGATGAAAGTCACAAGTGACTTGGATCTATCTATACGGGCTGGACAATACCCTGAGATAGAAACTATTGTTGAGCGACATACTCCCCGTGTACCCAGACGTCGCAGTGATGGAATGAAACCTTTGGAAAACCGAGTCAAAATTCTACAATGCTATGAAGCGTTCAAGCAGTTTGTTTTTCGGCAAGAAGGTGAGCACAACCCCTTGTTTTACATTCGTTATCTCAATGCTCCCAATCCTCTAGGAGATGGCACTCATCAACATCCAGTCTCCACGCTTACTTGAGCTTTCGGGGTGTGACAAGGTCTGCGCGAGGTTGGGCTGAAAGTGGAGCGTTAGCTCAACTTGGACCGTGGAGTGAAGAGTGCTGGTGGGGTTCTTTCGACGGGCTCGTTGGGGCACCCCGTGTCCTTTTTGTTCGATTATGGTTGTATTCCTCCGATCTGTGTTCAAAGTTGTGTTTGGTATTGATCGCACCTCCTCAGTCACAACAGCATAAAGGTTTTCCAAACTTTGCTGGTCAAAGTGGAACACGAGGGATTTCCATACTTGTACGGATCCTAAGGCATCAAAAACCTCCAATATATCATCAGCCTGTCCGGGGTGTACAGACTTGAACAGACGCATTAGGTTGGGACATATAAATTGCCTTTGGATCCGCACATCTACTGGATACCCAAAGGTGAGGTTTTCAAGACATTTCTCAAGGTCGGGTATGGGGTTGGGATAATCACAGAGAATTTTATGTAGAAGTTCGTGGTTTTGCGGCATGAACAGTAGTGTGATCATACCGGATGATCAACTAAAATCACTTTAGACTTGTTCGACGACTCCGGCTCGTTCGAGAACTAGCGTAAGAAAATAGTGAGCGGAATATCTGAAAATATCGAGAGCACCATTGATATACACAGAGAAGGTCTTAACATCCTCCAAAAAGAAAGTGATTGACATTATGCATTTTGCTATACATAGGAATGCCACATTTTCAAGACCCGCAGCTGCATTGCTTTGGCTGGAATGCGACATAGGCTCAGGCTTGTTCACAAATACATCTCTACACAAAATGTAATTGCTTTGGAGAGATGCGTGATTTGCCAGCTGAAAACAGTTGACCGAGGTTCTGAAACAAATTTTTCAAGGACTTCAGCATCACTTCTGTTGTAACGAAGGGCCAAGGCGAAGTAAAGTTATGATAGATAGGGACATGGAGGTGGTAATATTCTTCGAACGATCTGCGTCTTTCGGTGTGGGCATCACATTTAGCATCGTCAGAGAAATAGCGGAAAAGGTGGTCAAGTATGCATTTGTTCAGCTTCCCACTCAATTAAAGAAAAGGTGCCATGTTGATTGGCATTTTATGCTTTGGTTTATCTGAATCCGGTGATGGTAAAGTAAGGACGACATGTTTAATGAAACGCGTAACCACGCAGCGTTTCACGCTGAAAGAAAGTGCCCGTTTAGAATACATCATTTCAACACAGTTTCTCGTCTCGAACACGATATACGATGTTATATTCTGCACACAAGACATGCTGATGCAACTTCATTGGTAATATCTACCCCACTCAGGAAACTTCTTTTCAGGGTTTCTCACCCAGTCAATCCACTGCTCGCGGCACGCATCAGTCTCGACATATCCCACAGAAGACAGTATAGCCTTGAAACCCCACTCTTTAAACTTTTTTTTATCACCCAAAACCCCCGACAGCTTCATCATACACATGTAAAAAACGGGAGCGGCGATGGATTCAATACCTTCATTCGTGATGGATACCAGCCTGCCGATGAAGGCGTTCAAAAACATTTCAGTTTCTTGACGACCCACGTGATGAGGTATTACAATTCCAGGCCCGACGAGGTGATTATATAAAAATTCAAAGTAGTGGGATGTGCCATCCGGCTTCAAGATTGCCCGAGTTCGATCGGAGACTGGTGATGATTTTGTACAGTATGGGCATTTGCATTTGAATTTGTAGGTGTCTTGGAGAATAGATCGGCGGTCGGCGCAAGGCAGGAATATGTCTACGTATGAGACAGTTAGTTCTTGACCTGCACGGATTGGGCGGACGGCTTGAACGGAAAAGGTGAAGAGGCGGGGATTCCACATGCCTCTGAGGTTAGGACCACAGCTGGGGAATAATTATTGGACAATGAAGACACTTTGAGTATATATGAGATGCAGGGTACCTGTGATTTAAACGCGAAAGTTCGAGAAAAACGCCACTATAACCCTCTTTTCCTTTCCACAAATCGATTCCAAACGCGTTTGTGAATCTAATTCCATCAAATTCGGGAATGGTATCTTTCACATTCACCAGATCGCTAAACTTGATCCAATCTTCCTGATCCATCAATCGCTTTGCGTACATTTGGAAGCGCATGAGAGAATCCAGGTCAACCATCAAACGTGGGGATATAAGGATCGGACGTTCGACTATGACAATTTCACCGAGGGCAATATCTCGAGTTGCAACCATGCCTTTTCCTTTTCCTGGAATGTCGCGCATTTCATACGCTGGAGGATTTTGTAAGGGCGGTAATAAGGTAGGAAGCAGCGAAGGGAGAGTCTTGTGTACTACGTTGTACACCGCGCTAACGATAATTTTTTTGTTGTTATTGTGATCGAAGTAAGGAATATCCGTAAACACGATGTGTTGGGGATTGAGTCCGCCGAATATGATGTCAAAGTCTTTTTGGTGTTCAGGTGGGAGAACTCCTTTGGGGGGGTTCATATGCATGCGAAATAGAGCGAAGAAGAAAAAGAAAAGGTCAAATGCCTATGTAGATGTTCTCCCCCAGCTTGCCTGAAGAAAGTCCACGCGAAACTGCGCGTTCACACTGGCAAACGTGAAAAGATGGGATCGATGAGATACTAAATATATTCAGTGATTACTGGACATGAATTGCGGCAAGGTGACTTGACCACAGGGAGTCGCACGTCAGGACACCACATTCCGATTCGATGAGCTCCAAGTCACGGAAAGTTCTGGAAAGTGGTCGAATGCGTAATACTAATATTTAATAGTACGGCAGTCGATCTCGAGACTTGACATAAACAAAGGATTTATGAAGAGGAAAAAATTAGGATATTTGATGGAGAGAATGAATGTAAATATGAACTATTTACAAGGCTGGCCGGGAATGCATGCGACATAGTATGATTCATCAAAAACCATTCCGGACCGACTTGTATAAAACAATTATTCAATAATTTATTTGTACATAGTACAACCAAAAGATCTTCTACAGTTGATGTTACATGAAGAAAGGAGAAATTCTCGAAATGCTATTCTACTAGTATGAAGATTTGTCCGACGGGAAGAGATTTTGAGGTCAAGGCATTACTAAACAGTATACGTAGGTGATATTAAGCCGGCTAAAAATGACACTAGGGGCGCCTGGCATCAGTGATCTTGGTTTTATCTCTGGATGAAACCAGATCACTGGTGGGGGGTCGCAGGGCCCTTGCATGCACGCCGGTGTTTATTTTCAAAATATATTTTCAAATGGTCACCCCACACATACACAGATGTAGCAAAAACCTTAATTCTCGACAATTATGCAAACATGCATTGTTTCTAAGATATACCCAGACAATTATTCAGACCCCAATTTCACCAATCCTGCAGGCTATGCACCCACAATTTTCTTGATTTTTTCGGTGCTGGGAAATGTTTTAGAACGAAAATGAATAGAATGACATTACGCACGAAATTTGGCCATGTAGGCCACAAGAGGAGCGCAGCTGATCTAGATCACTTTCGGGGCAAACGAATTTAAGGTTGCATTGCACTTTGCCCACGGAAAAACTGTTCATGGTGAAACTCAGGTAATGTCTGGATTGCACATTAAAATTGGCATGCACACTCCAAGAATTCAGGAAGACGTCACTCGGAAACGCTCTCGTCTTGATCTTATTGGAGTTGTTTTGTGCATAGTGCACGATTAAGGAATTGGCATCACCTACTTTACGAGTGCCGAGGAGGATTTCAGAGTGAATGTTGTCAGGAGGGATAGCGGTGATGAAAGGAGGGAGGAAACTTAGGATTAATCGTCTCCAATTTGCAGTTACACCGACGTATGCGTTCACGGACTATAAGTCACAAGGACAAACAGTAAGCCCGGTCATAGTGGATCTAGCAAAACCTCCGAGTGGGAGAATGACGCCGTTCAACGTGTACGTTGCACTTTCAAGATCCAGGAGTCGGGAAAATGTGTGTTTGTTGAGAGAGTTCGACATCGAATTATTTACTCAACCAATGGATGAAGATTTGCATAAATTCGATCTTTATTGCAAAAAATGGACAGAGAAAACACATTAGTAAAACCGCAGAGTCGTTGTTGCCTGAAATCGCATGGGACACATCGGGGAGAGGAAAAAGACATATCCGCTGCAAGACATGGAGTAAGAAATCAGTCAAATAAGATAAGTGAGAATTACGGAGAAGAACAGAATGAACTGTGTTCATAGCTTTGTAAAGCAGGGAAGGGTCCTAATATCAAAACTCCGAAATAGAAATGGGACCGAAGTGGGAAGAAGCCGGCTCATAATCAACACATACATATAAATATAAACGTGCACAAACAACGTGCAGATGGAAGCAAATTCTACGGGGGTGGTGAGCCCTTGCTGCATGCAAGGGAATTGGACTGAGCACTCACGAATTCTGGGGAAAGGTTGCGTGACTGAAGGTCAGTAGCCAAAACTAATGGTCAAGATAAACCACTTACGATCGTCTGGTAAATACAAAATCATCAAACAAATTCAGCATGATGTATCCTTTAAATCTCTGACGTTTCACTTACCTGTGGTTCAATTGGAAGATTGATTAGATCAAGTAAATTTTCTTTGAATTGTTGAACTCACCGTGGCCGGTTGACTCCGGGAAAACAAAAACTAAGTAACATTAGTACATAAATTCTCGCACGTGTTAAAGATCAGTTATTCTTACACCCGCCGCGTTTGAGATTATCGGAAACTGGGAGAACGATTAGATATCATTGACTGAGTATTCGATCATCTCACCAGCATTTTTTAAACAACGTGAGTATTTAATTCTCTCATTGTTAAAGATGTATACTTACCGCCTTTGACGTTAGTGGGTACTGAAGGGACAGTTGAATATCACAGAAGATGAAAGCATTCATCAGTACAATTGAACGTACCATTTGACACAAAGCCTTGAGGAAGTAATTAAAAATGTGGAGAAGGTTTACGTCACGTATTGAATAACTCACCATTCTCCGGAACTGTAAACGATTTTTAAATTCATTGAGAAAGGGCATAGCAAATCCAAAACTCGTAAGATTCGTACCGGGGGAAGCAACAACAGACAGCAAGAGAACCGAGAAAAGAGTAACAAAGAAAGAAGATCTGACTTGCATATTGACGTTTGGAATTTGTGGGAAAAAGTATGCGAGAAATCAAAAAGCTTCAAGTTGAGGGAGGAGAACGAGTGAGAGTGCTGGTTGAAGTGAAGAGATATGCGATTTGGAAGCTGTTTAAATACCTTTTGAACAGATATAACTCCCTTATCTTTTGAGATTCAATTGTCCAGTCTAAAAAATGGTGGTTGGCATATAGTTATATATATATATATAGTGTGTATGTCTCTCTTAGTATTTTCTTTGAGTATTTGATATAAACCCCCTTTCTTCGCTTTGTCCGTGCTGAACAGAATATTGGTGTGCTAATCAGTACGCCCCGCTTCGCCTTATACAACGCTATTCTATTCACTTACACTCACACCATTCATATTCCTTTATCGTATTTGTGTCAAATATACACAAGTCTTCATTTCGTTCCTGCGTGAAGAGCCGCCGGTCAAAATCTTGCAAAATACGTGTGCTCCCGACATTTTAATTTTTGACTCCGATAAAGCAAGGGTGGTTTCGCGATGACCACTATAAGAGGTGATTAACCCCATACCCGCGCGTCATAATTTGTGAAGAAGTATGCCGGTGTTAAATGGCATTTGATGTAATGTACGACTTATTTTAACCGAGTTCGATCTCTAATTTTCTATCAAAAGAGTTACCTTGATTACTTCGCCAGGTAATGTGACATGTCCCCTCTGGCGGTAAGTCAGGTAGGCTTTGTTTAGACATTTCGTCCAGCCTGAAAATTAAGACCACCAGATGGTATCTTAGTTTGCTGCACCATACGCATACATTGAACACGTTTGATCCTCGCAAATATAACACCGACAAGCACCATCTCAAAGTAAACCCCTCTTATCCGAAAAATGCCCCTCCGTCAATGGAGAGCGTCTGACCTGAGTGTTGGAAATCAATACCCAAATCCCTAAGCACGAGTTTCAACATCGACAGCTTGCTTCACTCACCCGTCATAAATCTCGCCTCCTCAGAAGCGAGATAAGACACCACGTTCGCTACGTCTTGGGGTCCACCGACAGCCAAACTCATATTCGTCGCCTAATAAAAGACAAGGCAAGTCTGAAACCCCGAAAAGAGAAAGAAAATCAGGACGACGTACGGAAGAAATTAGTTCAGTCATCTTCTGGATTGTTTCTTCCTCACCCATATTCCCATTAGTCAATGTTCCGCGTGCTAAATAATTTCAACATTTGGTGAGCATTACCGAAGCTGTTTCCTTGAAAAAGTGATTCCTTTTTACTCATGGGTGAATCTATTAATCCAGGTGCGTAGGCGTTCACCGTTATACCGTGTGTAGCCATCTCGGCCGCTGTCGGCGTATCATACCATAATTTGTTTCCGTGTGGAGGAGAAAAACGTTTTGCCATACCTAGACACTGAGTTATCCCTCTTATCCCAAACTTACTAGCTGCGTAACCCGTTGAAGCCGTTGTGCCTAACAGTGGTAATCTGTCAATTTACTTTTTTACCGCCTTATGAGTCAATTAGTCCTAACCTGTCCTTCCCAGAATCGACGATGCACCTGGGAATAAATCAAAATTAAAACCCAGGTTTAAAGAGGAGTTTTATCCTCTAACTTGCCGATTATACGTCCCCAAGAGTTTTGTTTAACCATCTGCCGAGCGGCTTCTCGATAACAGAGGAATACGCCAACCAAATTGACTTTCAGCACTTTTTCAAAATCTTCCAGTCGTACTAGAAGAAACAGAGTTGAGGAATAAAGACGCAATATATCGATGAACGATACTCACAATCTAAACATGGAGTTCCGAATGTTAGAGAAATCCCAGCATTGGCAACCATCTTCAAAAACATGAGTGTTACAAGAGATACTCCACCATTTAGTCAAGCACTCACCACCCTTAGAATTCCTAACTCAGAAACACACCTTTCAACCATCCCAACAACGCTCTCCTCACTCGAAACATCAGCAACAACACTGATTCCCTTCCTTCCGATCGACACAATCTCTTTCACCACTTCCCCCAACGCCTCATCTTTTCCTTGCACATCATTGACAGCCACGTCGTATCCATCTTTTGCTAATCGGAGCGCTATCGCTTTTCCTATTCCTTGTGCCGCGCCTGTTACGATTGCTGCACCTTTGCTCCCAGTGCTAGTTTCCGGAGAAGTCGTTGGCGCGGACATCAGATCAGGCCTTCAAAATGTGGGTAATGAGAATACGATTAGTCCTACATATTAGCTTTTGATGTCGCATTTATATATAAGGTGCGGGTCTAGGAAGGCAGGATCTCGTACGAAGGCAACTTTTGATCTGCCAATTTGCTAAGCACTCGGGAGTCGGAATTAACCTGAGCTCAATCTAAATCACGCCCATCCGATCCACGATTCCAATTTCGCCACATACAAATTCAAATTGCCCGACTGTAGCTGTACCATATGTTTAATTGAAATTGAAAGAAAAACACTCCACTTTTTTTTGAAACTCACAGTGTAAACTGAACCTTCGTTGGCGACAGATAGGACAAATGGGGAGATCGGGCTTTCAGCCAACACCACAAAGAATTCTATTACCGATTTTTCGTTTTATAATTATCTTCCAATAACCCGGCGTCCATTGGTAAAAGAAGAGAACTCGCTTTTTTTACACACCAGAAGTGCCCCCGACTTTGATACTTGAAGCTTGATTCATGATCTACGCCGTAATTAAATTTCTTTCAAGCAAATTCAAATGGATTGACACATTCGTTTTGGCGTGGTTCAGATATGCTACCTGAGACCCATTCGTGTCAGGCGGGAGCGGGATGTCAAGGTACCAGTCGCTATTCTTCAGCCAATGGTCTGTACTTTGTTTGGGAAAAAGACGTTTTTTGCGACCAATCAAATTATGTACTTCCTCACGAGATGAAATCCACGCGTTGGTGACGTATCTGGAATAATTGGTATTAATAGATTACACAATACTAGTGCCAATGTGAATTCATCACCAACACACTCATTTCATCACATTGTCGATGCGACATTTATAAAAGCAAGCTTTATAAACTGACGATATGACTTTCATGATGTGCGGATGTGGGTGTTTTAACGACTTTTACTGAACCTCGCCATACTCAATTTTCTTTGCCTGAAGGTAGTCTACATTAGGTTTTGTGTAATTATGAAAGTGAAGGACTTACGCCGCATTGCACCAAGTCATTGTTCCTTATTACCTACGACCTGGGACTACGCAACTATCGTTGGAGTTGGAAGACACTCGTTTCAATACAAATCAAGTGTACATGTTGCGTCTGCTGAATATCCTCCGGAATCCGGACTGCCGCACTTGTCGTGGGTACGGGCCTGTTCGTAAGACACTCGATTGGAGCGCTCGGCGGTGACAGCGTGAGAATTGTATCATCTCTAATCCATTAGAGTTGTATCGACAACGAGGGCAATGAAAGAGAAACGATGACAAGAAAAGTAAAACGACGGGCGTCGTTGTTGGTCGGACCGACTCGTGGGCTGTGGTGGTGTCCCGTAGACTTCTATGGTGGCGCCATTTGTCGGACACCAATCTCGTCACCGCCGCATCACCACCTACTACCGTGGCCACGATGCCCATAACATATCAAGTAAGTATAATCATGATTTCATTTTGTGTATTTCTCGTTTTTATATCGTTTAGATTGTTCCAGGATTCTTTGCTGATCCGTTAGATAACGAAGATCCTGACATCCTACAAGTAAAGAGCTTTCTTCACATAACTACGCGCGCGAACCCATAATTTAATCGTAATTCTTCTTAGGTTGCACCTTTTTTCGGTCTTTTAGACGAAAGTCCGGCTCGCTGGGAAAACTTGAGATCACGCATTGCAGCTCTTAACCGTGAAGCGCCACCAGATACGTCGTACAAGGTTGTCTTTATCGGACGACATGGCCAAGGTTTTCGTATGTCCTACCATCTTTTTTTTGTTCTATTCAAGTCCAAATAGTGAACGTCTTAATTAGATAATCTTGCTGAAGTTTTATATGGTTCTCCCGTATGTTCAATCATATTACCTCCCGGCTCTGGACATAAGCTACAACATACTTTTTTGCCCGACAGGAATGGAATAGACATTGGGCTAAATTGAACGGAGACGGGAAATTAGTCTGGGGTCGTTAGTAGAATTTTGTTTCGTCTAATGTCTCTTTTTCACCATAAGCCCTTTCAGCGGACCCATTACTCACTGATTTGGGTATTCAACAGGCATACAACGTCAATAAAATTTGGAAAGCGGAAGCAGAGTTTGGTATTCCCCTTCCAGAGAGTTTATATTCAAGTCCCTTTACGCGAGCGGTGCATACGGCTGCTGTTACCTTTGAGGATCTACTGTTCTCACCCGCTGGCCCACTACCAGGAAAAAAGAAGGGAATGATCAAAGAGGTACAAAGAATAGGGTTTTACTCTGAATTTTTTTTTTTCGAAATCCAAGTAATTGGTTTTGTTTATTCTTAGAAACTTCGAGAAGTGAATGGAGTTCATTCCTGTGACATGCGACGACCACGATCCTACCTTTCGCAAGCTTTTTCACAGTTTGAGATTGAAGAGGGGTTCACTGAGCAGGACGAACTTTGGCAGCCCGATCATCGTGAGACTGAAGATGAGTTAACTGTCAGATTACGAGAGGCTTTAGATGAAATTTTCAGAGAAGAAACCGCTACATGTCAGAACACTTTTTATGTTTCTCGAGCTAAGAGTTGAGTTAACTTGTGAACAGATATATCCATTACAGCGCATGGCGGTGCTATACGGGCTATGCGGAGAGTACTGAACGCTCCGCCTCGGAAGATTCCTACCGGAGGTATGTTCTGTTGGACATCTGTTTATCTTGTTGATCACGCTATCTATTTTTTTTTCGTAACAGGTTGTTTTGGCGTCGTCATATCCGTTAGAAAATCCCTTTGACCGACTATTTAAAACATATCTTTATAGATCGGATTACTCAGCGTCATTAGATATGTATCAACTAGAATGAGTATATGAGTTTTTAATCACCACGATACGTCTGGGTATACGCAGACAGGGTGCCGAGCGTATTAAAATGTTTATTAGAAAAATTCGTAAGAGTAATACAGTGTCTTTACCATGCAATGACAAAGTTATAATAGTAATTAGCGAACTTGAAGGGCATTTTATGGGACCACTTTGGTCTATTTGGAACCGGTGATGTTAGAGTAAGGACACCAAATGAAGTTAATTTATTCTAATATAAGTTTTTTAGATGGTTACAAGGCTTGTTGATCCTTTGGACGGTTAATTAGCCCTAATTAACCTGAGCTGCGCCTCGCGCGTCTCACACGTCTAGTTTGGATCCTTTGGGTTACTTATTCACATAACCTGTTTAGGTTTTTGCGACAAGAGTAAGGACGACGCGTTTTGCATTGAAAAAACGTCCCCTTTTACAGTACTATCGTCTCGAACAAAATATTCAATTTTAGATTCTGCACACTCGACATGCTGATGCAACTTTATTGGAATCGACCCCACTCAGGAAACTTCTTTTCAGGGTCTTTCACCCAGTCAATCCACTGCTCAACCTCCCGGCGCGCCTTTTCACCATCAGTCTCGAGGTGTTTCACAGAAGACAGTATAGCCTTGAAACCCCACTCTTTAAACTTTTTCTTATCACCCAAAACCCCCGATAGCTTCATCAAACACACGTAAAAAATAAGAGCGGTCATAGATTCAATACCTTCCTTCGTGATGGTTACCAACCCACCGATTAAATCGTTCAGAAGCAGCTTAGTCTCTTGACGACCCACATGATGAGGTACAAGGCCTGACCTGATGAGGTTATCATATAAAAATTCGAAGTGGCGAGATGTGTCGTCCGGCGCCGAGGTTTCGCGATTATGATCGGAGGTGGGTGATGATTTTGTACAGTATAAGCATTTGCACTTGAACTTGTAGCCGTTTTGGAGAGCAGATCGGCGGTCGGCGCAGGGCAGGAGCGTGTCTATGTATGAGACGGTTAGTTCTTGGCCTGCACGGATTGGGCGGACGGCTTGAACGGAAAAGGTGAAGAGGTTGGAGTTCCATATACTTCTGAGGTTAGGACCACAGCTAAGGAATAATAATCGGATGATGATGAATTAATAAGGTAGATGATGTAGGGTACCTGTGATTCAATCGCGAAAGTTCGAGAAAAACACCACTATAACCCTCTTTTCCTTTCTGCAAATCGATTCCAAACGCGTTTGTAGTTCTAATTCCATCAAATTCGGGAATGGCACCACCTCTCACGTTCACCAGATCACTAAACTTGGTCCAATCCTCCTCATCCATCACTTGCTTTGCGTAAATTTGGAAGCGCGTGAAAGAATCCAAGTCAATCATCATACGAGGGAATATAAGGATCGGACGTTCGACTATAACAATTTCGCCGAAGGCAATATCTCGGGTTGCAATCATGCCTTTTCCTTTTCCTGGAATGTCGCGCATCGCATATGCTGGAGGGCTTTGTAAGGGCGGCAATAAGGTAGGAAGCAGCGAAGGGAGAGTCTCGTGCACAACGTTGTACGCTGCGCTAATGATGATTTTTTTGTTTTTATTGTGATCGAAGTAAGGAATACCCGTAAACACGGTGTGTTGGGGATTAGGGCCGCCGAATATGATGTCCAAGTCTTCTTGGTCTCTAAGAGGGAGATTTTGTTTCAGACGGTTCAGATCATTGGTTGTTTTAGTGCTGAGCATGGCCAGGTTGGAGGCGGGACTGCAGAAGAAGAAAAAAAGAAAAAAAAGTCCAGTTGCTATGCAGACGCCCTCCGCCGACTTGTCTACATAAATATATGAAAAGAAAGCCCACGCGAAACTCCGCCTTCACACAAACGTGAAGCATCTAAAGAAGACAGAGCATCACAAACGTCCACAGGACACCGCGTTCGACTGTCGCAGTCTTTTTTATTTCTTCGATGTCGACGTCCTTTTTCATTGTAATGTCACCGATGGCGGGTATTCCCAAGGTAGTCCCCAGCATAAAATATTTGCAAGGCACTGGAGGCGATAACATCTTCGACGAAATAATACTATGACAGGTTGTGCAAGAACACAACCCAAGTGAATGCATAGCCTTAGACACCAGCCATGGACCGTCCAAGGCCGTATTGCCTTAGCAAAGAGATAACGCAGGACGTAATGATTAATGAGAGCTTTATTGAGTGGTAGCTCACCGGAGCCCTTAGACCACAGACGTCGTTTACAGGTTCTCGGCATGAATGCCGGGAGGTGGTCGATCACTTTTTGACACTCAGCTCTGTTACCACCCGTTCGCCTCGAGACTGTCACCGTCGTCATATTATTGGATTGAGTTCTTTATGCTCTCAGGTTGTAAGCTTCGCCTATGTATTTACACAACAAAAACATAATATCGACGATTCCACACAAAAAAGAAGTGGTGCTCGGCAATTACGTCATCCTTTTTTTTGACTTCTTTCCCCCGAATGATTCATTCAGCTACTTGGTACAAAAGCGAAACATTCCATTGAAACAACTCCTATATCCAAGGAGAAATCGTCATAAGCGTAGATCTATATCACACAGCACAGTGCCGGTTGAGCTGCACTACGAGAGAAAACTGAACCTTCAGGAAAAAAACTCTTCGGTTGGACCTTTATTGATCCGTCATGGACTATTGTAAGTGAAAGTGAATGGTTTCCTCAAGAAGCTTCCTTAATGAACGATTCTCGACCAAATAGCGGCTCTAAACAAATTCGGAGATCGTCATCAAAAACGTTTGCGTCTCGCCTCTGAGGCTGTCCAGTCTACGCTCTTGTTCGTCTCTTTCTTGATTTTAATGACCTTGTTTCAATCATCTGCATCTGCAAGGATCTTAAATTACGGAACATCACCCCATGCATCACCAATGACCTATGGCGATATCACCCATTTCTGCCAAACTCATGATCTATCCGGCATATCCCTCGGTTATTCGATGTAAATTCCAATACATTATTTTTTATCAAAAAGCGGTAATCTATTGCTTCATTGGTATCGACCCCACTCGGGAAATTTCTTTTCAGGGTCTTTCACCCAGTCAATCCACTGCTCAACCTCCCGGCACGCCTCTTCACCATCAGTCTCGACATATTTCAAAGAAGACAGTATAGCCTTGAAACCCCACTCTTTAAACTTTTTCTTATCACCCAAAGCCCCCGACAATTTCATCAAACACACATAAAAAAAGACAGCGGCCATGGATTCAATACCTTCCTTCGTGATGACTACCAACCCGCTGATTAAATTGTTCAAAAGCAGTTTACTCTTTTGACGACCCACGTGACGAGGTACAATACCTGGCCTGATGAGGTTATTATAGAACAATTCAAAGTCACGGGACATGTCATCCGACTTCGAGGTTTCGCGACGGTCTTGGTCGGAGGTGGGTGATGATTTTGCACAGTATGGGCATTTGCACTTGAATTTGTAGGCGCTTTGGAGAGAAGATTGGCGATCGGCGTAGGGCAGGAATGGGTTTATGTACGAAACAGTTAGTTCTTGGCCTGCACGGATTGGGCGGACGGCTTGAACGGAAAAGGTGAAGAGGTGGGGATCCCATATATTTCTGAGGTTAGGACCACAGCTGGGGAATAATTATTAGTCAATGAAGACTCTTTAAGTATATATATATGAGAATGCAGGGTACCTGTGATTCAAACGCGAAAGTTCGAGAAAAACAGCACTATAATTCTCTTTTCCTTTCTGCAAATGAATTTCAAACGCGTTCGTGTTTCTAATTCCATGAAATTCGGGGATGGTATCATCTTTCACATTCACCAGATCGCTAAACTTGATCCAATCTTCCTGATCCATCGATCGCTTTGCGTACGTTTGGAAGCCCGTGACAGAATCCAGGTGAACCATCAAACGAGGGGATACAAGAATCGGACGTTCAATTATGACAATTTCGCCGAAGGCAATATCCCGAGTTGCAACCATGCCTTTTCCTTTCCCTGGAATGTCGCGCATTTCATACGCCGGAGGGCTTTGCAAGGGGGGAAATAAGGTAGGAAGCAGCGAAGGAAGAGTCTGGTGCACTACGTTGTACACCGCGCTAACGATGACTTTTTTGTTGTTATTGTGATCGAAGTAAGGAATATCCGTAAACACGATGTGTTGGGGATTGGGCCCGCCGAGTATGATGTCCAAGTCTTCTTGACATTTAGGTGGGAGACTGTGTCCGAGAGCTTTCAGATCATTGATTGTTTTATTCCTGAACATGACCGGGTCGAAGGAGGAACTGCGAAAGACAGCGAAGAAAAAGAAAGAGAAAAAGCCAAGTGGTGTGAATCGCCTATCGCTTTGTCTGTAGACGATGCGGAAATACAATGTAAATATCTGCACGAGTGAAAAGGTCCCGAGAATGCTACTCAGAACTGATGAGAGTGATGCGATGATAATCTATCGGAGATATAACGAAGGGTTAAATACAAAGCGGGACTTGTGGACATTAAAAGTGAATGATGGACATAGACACAAAAAAAAGAATGTCTGTAAGGATAGTCGGTGGACAAGGATTAAAATATACTCCGATGAGCGCTCCTGACCCTGCTACCCTTTGGCCATGTAGACGCCCGACGTAAAACGATGAGATCGATGAGATATTTGGGAGCCACATTCGACTCTTAATTAATAAACTCAGCCTCAAGGCAAACTCATGGTCTCCTCAGGTTTGCCTCTTCACTTTCATGACAAAATATTCCCAGAAGTCAGCAAGAAGTCCGGCAGGATATTAACTCGGATAGATCCCCAGTCTCGCGTTATGAACGCGTTACATGTCGCGTTTGTGCGCGTCAAAAGATTACCAGCACGTAATTGAAGTATAGTACATCCTACACCAAGCGTTAGTAGTAGGAGAATTCGAATGTTTCAGATTGTATATTCCATTTCATTGGAACCGAGCCCAGGCGGGGAACATCTTCTCAGGTTCTCTTACCCAATCGACCCACTGCTCAACATCCCGACGTGCTTTCTCACCCTGACTCTCCACATATGTCAATGATAGCAAAAGAGCTTTGAAACCCCATTGCCTAAACCTTTTCTTATCACCCAGAAGCCCCGACACTTTCCTCAAAAGCACATAATGGCACCTGGCCGAATCGGATTCGATGCCTTCCCTTGTGATCAATACCAACGTTCTGATCAGACTGTCTAGGAGCAGCTTTGTGTATTTACGACCCAGCGCATAAGATAGATCGGGCCTCGTCAGCGCGCCGTACAGTAGCTCGCACTTACGGGAGATGACATGTTCTTGGGTGCGGTGACGGTCTTGATCAGAAGTTGGTGATGTATTTATTATGCAATAATCGCATTGACATTTAAATTTGTATCTTTGTTGGAGGTCGGATTGGCGGTCAGCGCGCGGCTTGCAGACATCTACATATGCGACGGTCAGTTCCTCGCCCGCACGGATTGGACGGACGGCTTGTACAGAAAAAGTAAAAAGAAGAGAATTCCAGGAGTGTTGAAGATTAGGACCACAGCTTTGAAGAATGTGTGTTATTAAAATAGGTGTGAAATGAAACAACTTAAGTACCTATGATTCAAGCGTGAAAGCTCGAGAAAAACACCACCGTAAGACTCTTTTCCTCCCTTCAACTCGATTATAAACGCATTTGTGGCCACAATGCCATCTAATTTGGATCTATCATCACCATGTACATTCGCAAAGTTGTCCAACTAGTCCCAATCCTCTCGATTCATTGATTTTTCGGCATACTCCTCGAGCAACATGGTGGCATCGCCATACACCATAGCGGGGCATATCAGGACCGGTCGTTCAACTACAACAATTTCACCGAGGGAAATGTCTCTAGTTGCAATCACGCCTTTGCCTTTTCCTGGAATGTCGCGGATTGCATATGCCGGAGGTCTTTTTAGAGGCGGCAACAGGGCAGGGAGCAGCGAAGGGAGCATTTTGTGTACTATATTGTATGCTGCGACGACGATGGTTTTCATATTACCGTTGTAATCAACGTAAGGAAGATTTTTGAAAATAATGTGTTGGAGTTATATATAGTGTCCCACTCTTTTTACTGGTCGGGCAGGAGACCTTCAAGTGCGTTGACGTTCATAATCTCTGAACTTGAGACATCGTCCGTAAAAACCATTTTAACGCGAGTTGTCTGATTGTTCGACATGAACTATGTTGGAGGGGAGTTGTTTAAATGAAAAATAACGTAAAAGATAAAAAAAAAGCAAGTGCAGAAGATTCAGGCTTACTATTAGCAAAAAGACGCGCGAAACTATAGCTTCAAAGATGTAAGACGATGAGGTAATATGTTCAGAAAGAAGAGCGAAATCACCCAAAGTGAAAACATCTACGACGAAATAATATAACCATCTTTTGAAGAAATTGAAGTCTCAAGTGGGTGTGTAGCTTTGAGCACATTAGTTATAGAGTATATTGTCCCAGCAAAGAGATAATTCAGCGGGCAATGATTAATGCATTAATGAGCTTTACTGACTCGGAGTGATTGTGGATGACAGAACCTCGAGAGCACACAGACGTCCACAGTACGTCACAACATTTGATTCTCGGCATGGATGCCGGCAGGCTTTTGATGCTCAGCTCTGTTGCCGATCACGGTAGTAGCGACATCGAACGCGTAGCCACGCCGCTTCGCGTTGAAAGAACGTGCCCGTTTACAATACTATATCATTTCAACACAGTCTCTCGCCCTCGAACATAATATTCAATGTTAGATTCTGCACACATGACACGCTGATGCAACTTCATTGGTATCGTCCCCACTCAGGAAACTTCTTTACAGGGTCTCTTACCCAGTCAATCCACTGCTCAACCTCGCTGCGTGCCTCTTCACCGCCAATCTCAACCAATTTCACAGAAGATAGTATAGCCTTAAAACCCCACTCTTTGAACTTTTTTTTATCACCCAAAACCCCCGACGACTTCATCATACACATGTAAAAAACGGGAGCGGCGATGGATTCAATACCTTCATTCGTGATGGATACCAGCCTACCGATGAAGCCGTTCAAAAACATTTCAGTCTCTTGACGACCCACGTGACGAGGTATTGCAATTCCAGGCCTGACGAGGTGGTTATATAAAAATTCAAAGTAGTGGGATGTGTCATCCGGCCTCAAGGTTGCGCGAGTTCGATCGGAGGCTGGTGATGATTTTGTACAGTATGGACATTTGCAGTTGAATTTGTAGGTGTTTTGGAGAGTAGATCGGCGGTCGGCGCAAGGCAGGAATATGTCTACGTATGAGACAGTTAGTTCTTGACCTGCACGGATTGGGCGGACGGCTTGAACGGAGAAGGTGAAGAGGTGAGGATCCCAAATGCCTCTGAGGTTAGGACCACAGCTGAGAATAATAATCGGACAATGAATTAATGACACTTTGAGTAGATATAAGATAAATGGTGCAGAATACCTGTGATTCAAACGCGAAAGTTCGAGAAAAACAACACTATAAGTCTCTTTTCCTTTCCGCAAGTCGATTCCAAACGCGTTCGTGAATCTAATTCCGTCGAATTCGGAGATGGTATCTTTCACATTCACCAGATTCCTAAATTTGATCCAATCTTCCTCATCCATCGATTGCTTTGCGTAAATTTGGAAGCGCATGAGAGAGTCCAGGTCAACCATTAAACGAGGGGATAGAAGAATCGGACGTTCGATTATGACAATTTCGCCGAGGGCAATATCTCGAGTTGCAATTATGCCTTTTCCTTTTCTTGGAATGTCGCACATTGCATATGCTGGAGAGCTTTGTAAGGGCGGTAATAAGGTAGGAAGCAGCGAAGGGAGCGTCTTGTGTACTACATTGTACACCGCGCTAACGATAACTTTTCTGTTGTTATTGTGATCGAGGTAAGGGATATCCGTAAACACGATGTGTTGGGGATTAGGCCCCCCGAATATGATGTCCAACTCTTCTTGGTGTCCAGGTGGGAGACTTTGTTTCAGACGGTTCAGATCATCGATTGCTTTATTGATGGGCATGGCCTAGGTTGAAGGCGGGACTGCAAAAGAAAAAGAAAGAAAAAAGAAAAAGTCAAGTGGCTATGTAGACGCCCTCCGCCGCCTTGTCTACATATATGAAAAGAAAGCTCACGTGAAACTCCACACAAACGTGAAACACATAAAGACTTGATAAAGACAAATGTCCATATCACGCCCAACGGAGGGTGCAGGTTATTTTCACCTGATACAGCAAAACCTGAGATTGCCCAATCACAACAATCCGCTTGATGCCGCTTAGAATTTGACGACGGCGATTGACTGAATAGAAGACTGAATTGAAGGTGGATTATGTGAAAACAACCTGCCCCCCCCCCAGTTGGGCGTGTAGAACATCGCGTTCGATGTCCCAGTCTTTTATTTCTTCGATGTGGGCGTTCTTCTTCACTGTAATGTCACCGGTGGCTGATAGTACCTCAGCATGAATATTTGCAAGGCACTAGAGGCGATAGCATCTTTGACGAAATAATGTCCTCCGAAGAAATTGAGCTCTTAGTTTGGGCAAAAACACACACCAAGTGAATGCGTACCCTTAGGCATCAGTCCAATGTCGTATTGCCCCAGCATAAAGATAACCCAGCGCGCAATTATTAATGAGCTTTATTGAGTGGTGGTGCAGAACAGACGTTCACAGGACGGCACAATAAGATTCTCGGCATAGATGCCGGCAGGCCTTTGACACTCAGCTCGGTTACCACATGTTTACCGTTCCCTTGCCGTTTCCCGAGACTGTCACCGTCGTCATATTATTTCACTCCAGATGAATTGAATTCTTTTATTCTCTCAGGTCGCAAGCTCCGTCCGTGTATTTACACAACAAAATCATATATTGACGACTCCACGCCAAAAAACCTAGTGCTCAGTAATTACGTAATCCTTTTTTTTTGACTTACCCGAATGATTCATTCAGCTACCCAGCTGACTTGCTTGGTACAAAAGCGTAACATTCCACTGAAACAACTCCTATATCCAAGGAGAAATCGTCATGAGATCAGATCTATATCACATAGCACAGCCCCGGTCGAGCTGCACTACGAGAAAACTGAACCTTCAGGAAGAAACTCTTCTGTTGGACCTTTGTTGATCTGTCATGGACTATTGTAAGTGAAAGCGAACGGTTTCTTCAAGAAGCTTCCTTAATGGATAATTCTCAATCAAACAGCGGTTCTAAACAAAACTGGAGATCGTTATCAAAAACGTTTGCGTCTCGTCTCGGCTGTCCAGTCTACGCTCTTGTTCGTCTCTTTTTGAATTTAATAAACTCGTTTTAATCATCTGCATCTACAAAAGGATCTTAGAAGCCACGGAACATCACCCCATGCATCACCAATGACCTATTCCGCCATGGCAGGCGATATTGTCCACTTCTGCCAAACTCATGATCTATCCAGCATATCCCTCCTCGGACACTCGATGTAAATTTCAGTGCATTATTTTCTTATAATTTGAATTGGACTACTTATTTTCAGGGGTGGTAAAGCAGCCATGTCCGTTGCCCTCAGTCAGGGCTTACCTCAGAATCTTTTATCGAAACTAATTGTTGTGGATATCGCTCCCGCGAGAGGTGCACTTTCGTCGGAATTTAGAGACTACACATACGCTATGAGTCGGATTGAGCATGGTCAAATCAAGAGCCGTAAGGAAGCTGATGAAATTCTGGCTGAGACTGAACCCGTAAGTTCTTCCTGTTTATGAGCTCACCAGGGCCGCGAGTCCTAATAATGGTTCGCTAACCATTCATAAACAGGATACCTCAATAAGGGCTTTTCTTCTGACTAATATCACTTTTAATCGAGATACCGGCTTTGTTAGATTTAGAATTCCTATTGATTTTATCAAGGATTCTTTGGAGGACGTGGGGGATTTTCCTTACGATACCCAAGGAGACCATCGATGGAATGGTCGAACACTAGTCATTAAAGGGGAGAAAAGCAAGTTAGTATATATTTTTAAAGCTGTTATAATTTCAATTCTAAAATTACAGCCATAGATATCTCAATAAACATAACATACCTCTCGTACAGCACTTCTTTCCTAATTCTGAAATGAAATTGTTAGATGCGGGCCATTGGGGTAAATGATTATTTCGAAGTGATTGCCCTTGATCGCTGATTAACTACGTTTATTTGTCAATAGTTCATTCCGAGAGGTGAGATAATTCCCCTCACTGTATTGCCTTCATGGATAATTTTTGTCTTGCAGACCTCATGAATTCGTCGAACTAGTCACCAGTTTCATTAGAAATTGAATTCAATGCATCTTTCGTCCTCTGGATTAAACAACTCCGACTTCGTAACGAATATGGACTTCTTAGTGTAGATGCTTCTCCCTCCAATCTATCAAACTTTTGGTAGATATGATATTGAAAAGGTTTACGGAAATAGATGCGGTTTTCTCAACACGGTTGTATTCTCATTGTCCCTATAAGAGAGAGAGTGTGTGTATAATTCTAATATGTCTCTACGGTGAAACTTTTACTTCCTGTTCGTTACCTTTTCTCGTTCTTCTGTTCCTCTTGTTCGCCGTCCTGTTCGCCGTCCCTTTAAGTAACGGCATAATCCACAAGGCGAAAGCTCTCACTCCATAGCTTATTGAATGATGCGGTCCTTCAAGTCTATCCGGCAAAAGCGGTTATGATCTGTCAAATCTGTCAATAACCTAACGTTAAGTACTCTTAGACTCGGGCGGTTTACCGTACCAATGAATTCTTTTTGTTCTTGCTAGTGGTATTAAGATAATTGTGTAAATATGATAATTTGAGGTGACATGTTATGTCTAGTGAATATCATGAAAGAGAAAAAGTTTATTTCAAATATACATACATAGCCCTTCGCCACGTGTGACGTAGCCAGGCACCTCCTGGACACGAAAGCCAATTTCGGAATGTAACCTTGCACGTAAAAGTGAATGCCCGGTTAATAGCATTCTACTTAGTGAATTACACCCCTAAGCGAGACACATAATTAATTAATACAATAATACGTAATAATTGTAGGCTTTAAATCAATGGAGCTACGTGCTACAGTTGGAAAGAGAACAGAAAATTAATTCAAAGCAATTTCAAAGCGATTTCAGAGCGATTTCAGAGCGATTTCAAAGCAAATACGGTCAAGTCAAAGCACCGAGTTTGAGTCTGTGGGATGCATCACAACTCTTTTATAAAGTCGGGTGGGTAGGCAGTGTATGGCCGAGGAGCCTCTAATACCCGTTCGTGCGTAGGAGGTACTATGCGTACCGAGTCTTTTGCAGATCCAGAAAGGGTTTTGAACGAACAGTCGCTAGTATCTTCATCGCTGTCATGCTCAGATTCATCTTCACTGCTCCCGTCTTCCTCTTCACTTCCATCCTCCTCGTCTTCGTCATCCTCATAATCTTCTCCATCCTCATCCTCATCTTCCTCATCATCTTCACTTTCTTCATCTGCCTCGCTGAACTCCACATCCTCGTCACCTTCAAGTTCGTACCCATTGAGATCATCATCCGGGACTGCATCAAGCTCGACCATTGCAATCGAGTCAAGCCACTCGCGAACACGCATTTTTGACCTTGCGAGACCAAGGCATGAAAGGCACATTGGTCGTTGTAGTAAATGTCGGGGAACAGGCCAACGAAATTGCGGTGGCGGAATTGAGAACTGCGGAACAGCATTGCCATAAAGGCCTAAAATGAGATGAATATCTTAGATTCTGTTTTTTTTTTGGATAGGATGAAACGGAGCGAAAGACCTTGATTGAGGTGGTTCCACAGTTGAGTCGGGCCGACGTAGTTAAGCGGGTTTATGGCCATGGTATGGCGGTGCAACTGAATAGCACGTAAATAATTTGAGAGATCTTGTTGTGAGGTTCGTCCGCGAGCCATCGCAATATCTAATCTTGCTGCTTGAACCATAATCTCCGTTTCTAAGATTGTCAATCGATCTTCTCTCGACATGAAAGGCCACGGACTCGGACGCATCGGATAAACGTTCTGCGGTGCCAGAGGAGAATAGGAATGCGAAGGTTGCGGCAAGTCCGCGATATTGAATGATGGTATACATTCTTCTTTGATTGGGAACGCGTAGCTGTTTGTATTTCTTAAAACGTCTTCACTAACGGGCTGCTGGTGTTGGTACACGTAAGACGGATCGGCTTGATGCATCGCTGGCGCAAACGTGTTATAATGGAAATTGTTATTTTGTAGGACGGGCCGGAACTGGTAAAAAATATATATATTAAAGAACTTGGAGACCGCAGCAGAAATTCTCGGCTTACCTGTCTGTGATCCTTTCCGAGAGTGTTACACATTGCTGGAGCACCGGGTATGGGATAGCCGGGGAAAAATTCGTTCTGCGAGGGCGTCGTAACCTGTTGTTGCGCGCCTTCTAAGCCGCCAGTACCGAGGGGGTATCCAGAATTTACTGTCTGTTCATGAGGATAGGGTTCCTGATTCTTCGCTGGAGCAAGATAGCTGATATCCATCGAATCGTCAATGTATCTTGGTGTAGACTGGCGAGAGGTTATTGTTTCCAAAGGAGAGGGGATATCGCAAGTCATGATTTGCAACGAGGGTAGTGTAGTGGGCTGGTAAGAGGGAAAACCTGAGGAGGGAGAGACGAAGTGAGGATGAAAGGCCTTTTTATAAAGAAAAGGGGGTACAGAAGAAGGATTGCACAATCACGTCGGATTGTGGCGGATTTTTTTTGGTAGCGGGGTGAAAACTTGCGAGACGTGGAATGTGCAGAGGTATTTAAATCACCAGTCAAACTTAATTAAACGCGATGCCCGGCACGGCGAGGGCGCGTAATTGGTACAGAAAATGTAAGATTGACTCTGGCCAGATTTGAATAAATATGCCGATGACACGTGATATTTATTTTTTCTGGCTCAAAAAGTTTACACGTTGGTAGATAAGACACACGATTCAAAGCGAACAACCGCACCACGACTGTCTGGCCACGCAGCTGACTAGAACAATGGAGGACACAGTGTACAAAAACGTGTCAGCAGTGCGTCGGGCCGTTCTGTTGTTCATCCGAATTGAGTTATCTATTCCCCCCGATAAGGCTTGGTCCTTACCTTTGTCGCCATGTCACATAGCCCTGCAACCGCTTTGGTGATGTGTCCACACTGGCCTTGATAGGGTTTGATGACAAAAATGATAATCACCTGGCCGCAATGGACCTCAAAGCTCATTCTGTATCGCCTGCGGGGTATCATGCCCGGAAGCGGAAAGCAAGAGATCTTATATACACTGTTAGGAGTTGTTGAAGAAGAAAGGAAGCCAGCCCCTAGCTATCATTTATTCCTGAAATTGAATGTGTTCTGGTTGTGAAATGAAACATCAGCAAAAGAATGACGAGGAACAATAAAAAGCACGTGTATCATATATTCGTGTCCACAGAGTCCACAGACATATGAGTCCGTGTCCACAGATCGATCGAGCCCAATGACTGGCAGGTCCATAAAGTGTGGACACAAAAAACCAGCTGGCGCAGGGATCGCCGGAACCAATTTATTGTAAATACTGATGAGCGCTGTTTTGGCCAGACTTCGGTCATCGGCAAATCTCAATGGGACAGTTGAGCGGCAATGTCAGCTGGTCTATAAAAAGAAGGCAGAAAAATTACACGAATTGGACATAAAAAAAATTAGAATCTCATATCTCTGGCTGTACAATCATAAAACTGTTTTCAACTTCCATAGCATTGATATCTTTTGAGCGTACCCTTCCCATCTCGACGTCTACATCGACTGGTTGAGTAACGTCGAACCTTGTACTAAGGATCAAAAAAGGGGGATTATCAAGTAATTCAGATTTAAGCACATACCTCCACTCATCTTGTATCTTCTCGCACACGGCTTTGAAAGACGACAAAGATCCTTTCTCTGGTATAAATGTGATAATAGTTGTGAAACCGGACTGTTGCAGAGGAAATAATTTATAACCACTCGTATTTCTCGATGAATTTTCCGAAGTATTAGATCGTCTATGAGGCTGGAATTCAACTCTGAATTTAATGTAGTTTCGGGAAATAAGACCAGTTTTCTCTGTATAGGACAAGATATTTAAAGAAATGCAGAACGAGAGCTAAACGAACCTATTCCGAAATTCGCTTTGCATTTGAGAACGTTCCAATTAAATAGATCCTCCGAGACAATAATTTTCAGCGTTCCCAGCAATCTTTTAACCTCGTCTTTTGACGTCACGCAATTGAGAAAAGAGTGGATTCTATAAACGGGATGCTTCAAATTGAAAAGGTTTGAGAACCATCCTCGAAATTCTTGCACGATGGGCGTTAACAGAGGAGTGGACGAGGTCGGAGAGCCATCAGACTGAAGACGATAGCTAGGAGCTTCTGAAGTCGTCACAGCAGATATCCAGCTGTTATCCATATCCGGAACTGCGCGAATCATGTCAGCATGTTGACATCCGACATTCGAATTCAAAAAAAAGTACCCACACTTGAGCCTTCTCATCAAACTCCTGTCATTTCGACTTCGTTTTGAATCTTCGTTCGTAGAGCACCTGTCAGGCATAGACCCCCGTCCGAACAAATTAGGAACTTTTCTTCCAAACTCGTTGGCAAAAACTTTGATAGGGACGTTTTCCTTCTCAGTGATCGACGCGGTTTCCTTCTGTTTAGGTTTTGAAGATAGAGCAGAACCTTTGCTGATAGAAATGTCAGAAACATCGTTTTCAGCCAAATCATCTTTGCGCTTGTATTCGGCGTCCTGGAGACAGAGAGTATTCATCCGTTTCACCAGCTCCTCCATTTCTAGTTGAGCCTTAGGGTGACGCAGGCGGGGAACTTTTATAGGCAGGAAAGGTTCGTCAACAAAAGCCTCACGAGGCGGTGATGTTCGAAGCTGACATGCCCTTTGATCTGAAACTCGCTTAGATATGTTTGATTTCTGTTGAGAAGAACGATGGCTGGATGCGTCAGCCACATAGTTAACGTCATATGAATCGACAGCCGCGACTCGTTGACGAAGCTTCGGACGAGATTCGTCGTGGTTGTCAACTGTCGAACCTTGCTTTGTGTCCCTGTTGACATCGGCGGAGACTTCGTCTTCCACATCCTGGGTTTGAGGAACGACTTGTGGATCGCGAACCTTTTTCGAAACAAGTGTGACTTCAGAAGAGGTACCTTTCGATTCGGCTGGAATATCTCTAGTTCTATCGGTTTTCCTCATGCGTTTATTGACTACTAATACTGGAAGGCGTGATTGAATAATAGTAGGTGGAGATTGACGGGGAGGCGACGATCTAGTTCGGGTATGACTGTGTCGTTGAGGGTATTGACGTAAGCTAGAAGGTATTGCGGGCGATGATAAAGTATGAAGTGTAAAAATCCGAGTACGAGAAGGATGATACGGACGTAAATCTGTCGCTGGTCCGAAGGGATCGCTGTCGTCAAAAGTCTCTTTGCGCCTTTCGCGGAATTTCAGAAGTAGAGTGTAGAAAGCCTTAGCACGAGTTGGTTTAGCTGAGAGTAAAGCTTTCCGGATGGCGTCCCCTGTAGCATGTTTTCCATAGATGACACGAAGACTAACAAAGATATCAGGATCTATGTCTTTGTCGGATTCAAAGGTAATCTGAAGTTTGGAAGGAGACGGAGGGGGGATGTAGTAAATTCCTGGTGTATCATGTTTAAAGAAGGAATGCTCCAAAATACCCGCCATCTATGGCAAGAAATTAGTATATGCACGCCTTTTTACCCTGTCTGCGTACAGAAATTCTTTGGCTAGGATTCACCACAAGCATCTTGCGAATAAGATCTGCCGCATCTGCATGAACACGACTTGGGATCTCAAAGTGTCCACATCTAACTTTACTCAAAAGCCGAGGGACGTCGGGATCGTCGAAAGGAAGCCTTCCAACAAGCAAAGCATACAAAACAACGCCGACACTCCAGACATCAGCCTTTTCACCATTATACGGTTCACCGCGAATGACTTCAGGACTTGCATAATGTGGTGACCCGCAACTGGTTTCCAGCTGGGCGTAGGGTGTTTGGAAAGTTGCCATTCCCCAGTCGGCGATTTTGACATAGTAGCTGTTAGATCCATGAATTAAGATATTTTCAGGCTTCAAGTCTCTATGAGCTATTGAGAAAGTATGACAGTACGAGAGACCATAAATGAGTTGCTTGAAATATATCAATGCTTGTGCATGAGGCAGACATCCGCGTTCCACGATGAGGTCGAAAAGTTCACCCCCTTCGACCCATTCCAGTATCAGATAACTAGAAAGAAGATTAGGGTCAGAAATTTTATTGTGATCCGAAGATACTTACAGATTTCCTTTACCTTCCCAGACATCGTACAAGCGCATAATGTTCGGATGCTCCATGAGTTTCATTAGCACAATCTCACGTTCTACACTAGTTCGATGCTTTTCAACTTTCTTCGACGAAGAGCTCAAGAGATTGTATGGAAGAATTTTCACAGCAGCAAGCATTCCAGTGGATCTGTGTCTCGCTATTTTGACGCGTCCTGTTCCGATGAGCACACTGAAGCCAGTAAACCGTGGATAAACGTTACCGCTAGCTCCTTTCCCAATTGTCTCTCCTAGAATCCATGGACCAACGAATTTTGGATCACTGGGATAGTCAAATGCGTCCACGCTGCTAGCTGCGGCTTTTTCTTTTTCCCATCTTGTCGGATATGTTCTGTTACTTTGTTTAGGAGCGACTGGGGGTATGTTTGAAGTGTCTTCGGCCATTCAAGGCTAGTGATAAATTGATATTAAAGAACGACGTGTATATTTAGTGAATATTTAATGAATAAATAAAGGAACGTGGAGATGCTAGCCTCGTCGACGAAGGAGGTGAAGAAACATTGGTCGGGTGGGAATTACGTAACTGATTACTTAATTTGGCTTTGCTTTTAAGCGCCAGGAAAACTTATGCACCACTTTGACGTGTTGACGTATTCATCGAGCTATAACTTGCGCCAAACTGTCACCAGTTATTGGTAAAAAATCTTCTTGTTATACTTTAACACTAAAGTACATGTACCTACAAGAGAAGAGGCAGGTTTAGTGAGCTTTATGCCAAAGGGATTCCTCCTCCTCCTGAAGTTTCAAACAATACTCATACAACTTTTTAGGATCCCAGGTACTGTAACTGCAACAAAGCTTCCTCCACTTCTTCCATGCAGTAGTCTGAGGCAATAATGAAGCCACATCTACCCATTTTCCATTACCGAATCTCCTCAAAAGAAATGCGTATACATGGGTTCTTGAAGGGACAAAATATGTGTCTTTCAGTTCAAGTTCGGAAAAGCAGTGACTTGCGGCCAAATTCTGACCAATCAGAACGTTCAGCTGGCCGATTATATTTATCGCAATAAAAGCGAGCTGATCCCATGTCGTTCCATTCGGTATTGTTATAAAAACAAAGAGAATGACGGCCAATGATCCCAATCGCATGAGATAAACGAGAAACTCCATACCTCGTCCTTCTTTCTGGCGAATCCCTCGACCCGTCCATTTCGCAATATCCCGGCGGTGACCTTCAAGAATAAAACACGAATTCCTTCTACCCAGAATGAATACTGCATCCTCTTCATCTGGCCTTGATATGTAAAGCGAAGCCGGCTCTGTACAAAGCCTCTCCAACAACCGAACTATTATCGACCAGGCAACGAAAACAGCGGCGTTTCCAATACCGATCCAAGATAATCCCGGGTGCAAAATAAGCCCCGTGAGGATGCCGCAATACGCTAACCAAGTGCCCAATGTCCAAAAGAGAATCAGTTTCGACCATTCACGTCGGGTCTGGTGTGGTGGAACACGATATACGCGACACTGTCCATCATGTAACAACTTTTTGTGGGCAAGACTATGTGCAAGCCGCATATTTCGAAGCGGGGCGCTTTTCAACCCGAATGGGCTGAAGTACGTGTCCCCAGTGGCCTTCTCGAGCTCCTCGGTGGAAAATAAATACGATTGAAGACCAACCACCGGCGCCGCTGTTAGGCATTCTACTATAGAACGCCTCATTGAGCGGTATTTGAATTCCTGTGATTCGCCAACCAGAACCGTAAACGATGATACGTCGAATGCCCATGACTTCGAAGTTCCTGAAAATGACTGACTCATTTCGTTTGTCAAGAGGTTGGACAGGAAGATGATACGTTGGGATTTAGAAGGTCGATGGAAATGTTTTCAGGTAGGAGGTAGGAGTCGGTTGAAGGTATTTGGTAAAGAGGGCTGCTGTTGAGCTTCTCATACCAACCTGTTGTGGGAGCCGAGAGATGCGCGGCAAATGTCAGTATTAGGAACTACAGTTGATGGCACACGCATCATGATAGACATTTGGTATTAATTCGATTCATTTGCTGTCGGATAACATTAACGTCTTTCTATGTACGTTTGTTATGGAAGATATATGTAGCCGGCCAAGAGTGCCATTCGTTTCCCTCGTTAAGCGTATCGAAACTGCATATTATCCGAGACCTCACAGAGCCAGACAGAGCCGCGCAAGGCACCTTGGCACTGCCACTGACGATCACATGTGAGGCCTTGAGGCATTCAGATATTAATATGTACGTGACTGGAAAGTAATAGAATTAGACTGGTGCCTTATTTCTCTCGTCACATTGCTATACAGCTCTGTAAATTTGAGCAGGTGACACCCTCGGAGAACGCCGAATATACAACGACCATTGCCGTTGAGAGAGTTTCTATCCTATTATATGGAGAGTGTACGACTGAAAGTTATTATTAAAACTTCTAAATCACCTCATACTATAATAATCTCCTCCATTTCATGGTCGGCCTGCTCAGCTGGAAAACCAGTCACCAGTGATATTCCCCGACAGACAGTGAGATCATCCACTCTCCTAACAGTGGGACTAACGACCCAAGAAATTCTTGTCTTATCTCTTCTTGGCGCTTTTTGTAACTCCGGAGTGAATAACTTGGTAGGACCGCCGACATCTGCAATGGCATTTTCATCGCTACTATGCCAAAACTTGCCATCGCGTACTACACGATATGAGATAAACTGATATTCATGGTTGCTAAAAAAAAGATCAGGAGCATCAGACTCTTGAACATTATACGGTGGTTTGTCCAAGAGATACTGATGAGTGTCTGGATCAATGACTTCTGTGACATCTTTAGGCAGATTGCCCTGTTTGTCTTGCCGCAACTTGTTTTCTCGTACACACGGTGCACCCCACAGGATTTGGGCAAGATTTATATGACCCAATTCAATTAGTTCACGTAATATATCCCAGAAGATTTCGACATCCGGGAAACCAATACGTTTTCGGTCGGAGTACCGAAATGCTGCCTCTATGCGTTCTACCCTTTCGAATTGAGGGATTTCATTGATGAGAGGGAGAAGTGGGGAAAGCGAATAGCGGGCTTTGGTCTTGGGGAGATAGACGACCTTATTTATTTCCCAGAACCAGCCCTTCACTCGAAGACCTGCATGATGAAGCTGACAAGAAATTCGACAAGGAGGATCAGCGGTGGTAAACCCGATGGCTTTGAAGGACACTGAGGATGGTGGCGTCCAAGTAAAAGAGCTACCGTCGGCTTCACCGGTAACCTGGTCCTCAGTGTTTGCAGTGATCTGAGCAAACGCAGAGGAGAAGCCCATCATAAAAGAAATATCACCATTCAGTATTGCCAGCGTGAATGCGCAGGCACTGAAGCTTGTAGAAATATTAGGAGTAAGTAGCGTGGTGTCAAGTCGGATGGGATAATCGCAGAGATTCCCCAGGATGGCGAGTTTGTCAGGAATTCTTGAGTTCTGCAATCTAGCAACATGTTGGAATGCATGCAAACCTGAACGACCGTACAGGTGTATTGCATAGATCCCTTCCAGGTGGAGCCGGAGAGGCTTGCCATCTTGTGACCGCATTAGACCTGTCTGGTACTCAAGTATATCCAATGAAACAATGATCTCTCCCGGCACATTTCCGAGGTGGGGTGGTTTATTTAGTTGTGGGTCACAACGAAGGAGGAGCATCATTCGCTTTTGGGCCGCAATAATTTCCTGGTACACCCAAGCACGTGTAAGCCATCGCTCTTTGGAAATCAACTCGAGGACTTCGTCAACTGCTTCAGGACCAGAGTCACCATAAAATCGATTATACTGCATAACCCATGCCAGAGCATCCATTTGTGCTTGTGTGTGAATATACCCATCAAGTAAACCAACAGCCCGTCGGGCGTTGAAGTAAACCAAATCCATTGATTGGATACCATGTTCCTTATCAGCACGGTTATCTTGGTCGATGCATTCTTGGTCAATCCAGATGAGTCGTGTCCCTACCGAGTCTGCATACTTCATTGCTCGATCAATGACATTTCGCGGAGCTCGATTGTGGCGGATTCCAGATTTCGTCTGGATGAGATACGGCTCTGTTGTGGTCTATATGATTTTCAGGGCGATATAAGAGAAGGAACAAGACGCTACCTTCACTTTGACTTTTAGGACCTTGACTCTCATTATTGCCGGATGACTTCTGAGTATGTTGCCAACAGTACGAGACTGCGACATAATCTCTGCAAGACGGAGCAGCGCCTCTATTCGAAACATAGAGCATGTCCCCAAGACCCATCGACGAAAATTGTTTGTAATCAAAAAGTGTGTCGCATGAGCATTTTTTGGTCGGGTCCGTACGCTGAGGATCAGGAGGTGACAAAGGACCACGGGCTGGGGCGGGCGTTTGAGCAGGAACAGAATGACCAGTAGAATCCGTGGTAGGAAGGGAAAGTGCAGGATAATAGCTTGGTTCAAACATCACATTGGACAACATACACAAGAATCGCAAGTTCTGAGCCCATTTCTGAACCTGTCTCCGCTCAAGTTGGAACTGTGGTTGCCGCAATGTGAGAAAGAGATTTCTTAGGTGAGGATTAGGATCGCCATTGTAAATATCGCCCAAGGTCTTCTCGCTGTCTTGCTGCATGTTTGGTAGTGAACGGGCTACACTGATTCAGAGAGATAGGCGAACGTCAGCCCTTAGTAACTTGGATGCCCACGCCAATAATCAATTTAGTGGCATATGGATGATGCGATGGTATTACCAATCGACTAAAAGCGGGCAGACCCCAAGCAGACCCAAGTTCTTTCTCTAATGGTTTTAATTCAGTTTTTTGACCAACTTACCCTTGCCACAAGGACACGAAAGCCCATAAACGCTAGCAGCGCTCGTCGCCAATGAACAAAGGATTGACTGAATGATTCGGCCATGTAACATGAGTCGCACCAGCAGTGGGAAGCCCAACATTTACCGGGAAAGACCGAGTGTCGTTCGCACGCGTAACCTTTTCGCCATCCTCAACAACAACCTCTTCAGGACGCTAAAATCTCTTGAAAATTCACGGTTTTACATCCATATTGTTACTCAATACTCATGTAGAGTTTGAGCATGTGACTGAAGACTCTAAACTTCAGAGTCACGGCAAACGCCGTACAACTTTAATTATTTTAGCGCTGGCTCGAGGTTAGCTTAAGTATGTCGTACTGATAACAGGAGACACCATTTTTTTCCGTATTATCATAACTCACAGCCTTTCGCACCTAGATTCCTACATGAAGAAAACATTTTAACATTTTGGGTTCATCAGTTCGTCTATCATAAAGACGATACCTGGTAATTTTTCGATTCTAATCCCCCTGACAAAATTTTCAACTCCATTCTATCTTAGATCGATTAAATTTCCTTTCAGTATCAATCACCGCTAGGGGTACATAAGCCGTGATCTCCGTAGCAAAGGTCTTGCTGCCGATGCTATGTACTAAGAGCAAGCTACGTGACCATACTTTCAACCAATCCAGACACCATTGGGGTCCTACTGAGGCGAAAAGTTCCCTGACTATGGATCTCTGAGAAAGATCACCATCAATCCCGGAAACTGACGTCTCATGCAAGCTCCCAACAGATGTCGATGATTTCTTCCGTAATATGATTAATCGCTGTCTGTGATCCGACTAAAGAAGGGAGGAGAAGAATGGGCAGACAGGATTCCAGATGGACCAGTTTTTTTCCATCCACCCTTGCTCCAGATAATACAACGAATGTCTCGAAGTAGACGATGTCATCCCGTCGCGGCTGCAAAGGCCTGGAAGGCTTGGAGACTTAGAAGGATGTTGTGTCTTCGCTCCGTCTACTCACAATGAAAGCTCATATATATCCACCTCCGGATCCACCACCTCCTATAAAGTTGATGGACAGGTATCTGTCCTTTTGTTCCGCTCTATAACCTCCGGGGATGACCTCAAGAACAAAGGGAAGGTCGGTGTTTCAAGCTTCAAGTTCCGTTGATACAACATGTGCTCATTTTCAATATACGCGCATACCAACACAATTAAGCAATGATCATTATCTACATGCCGTGGTTTACTTTTTCCCCCTCCGGTTGATTTTTTTTCATCATGAAGAAAGATCGGTTGTTCTTCGCCTTTGTTCGCCGTTTTTTTTTTGAAGAAGATTTGTACATACGTGGCTTGTTGGTACTTTATTTACGTGGCGCACTTGATTGCCTTTTTTTCATTGGTCTGTTAATTCAGGAACATCTTCGTTGACAATAAATACTATTCAGTAATTTGAGTGTGTTGCCAAAATCAAGCCAGCCTATTGCATACTAAAACAGGTAAGGACTAATAGTAGATTCTTTATTGAGATTTGGCAAAATCGAGACTGAATTCCAAGACTAGATCAAAATCTTATCTTCCGAGTATGTATGTACTTGCGAGACATCTTACTATGAATAATAGCGGTCAAATTGGCCCTGAAGGTTTGGATACCTCAGGTACGCGATAAACCAGAGAAGAACCTATGTGGTAGTAAGTAGAAGAACACTGACACTCATTGGCACGAGAAAAGGCCAGCGACTGGGAAAGTGTCCCATGGGACACTGTCTCATGAGACACTTAGGCGTCTAATTTGAAAGACCGACGGCACCAGCCTCGGCTAAATTTTAACTCCGCTTTTCAAGCGTAACCCATTATCCATAATACTAATTCTAACATCTACACATTCCACACATACATCAGCTATATGCATATTGATACTCAAAATGAATGACTCTGAACTTCCAATCCGTCATGTCAAATGTCTGAAATGTCCTGGTGAAATGGGAATATTTGAGGCATGTCTTGGTTCTTCCACCCCTGAAAATAGAGGAAGGATCATGCAACGGGTTTGTTATCTTTCTCCTTAACTTCTAAGAATTTTATATTTCTGCATTATTTCATGACATTAGTGCCGGAATCGTACCTGCAATTACACAGTATTTCACAGTGCTGCTTATCCGATTCATGAAGTCGCCCTTCAAATAGCGAATTATTACAATGAGACAATACCTGCATCAAATGCTGCAAAGAACACTTTGTTTTACCCACCTGCACTTTTTCTGTCAGTTGATCATGCAACTACTTCAATTTTACGATGTATGGGTGCAACATGCCGTCGCGAACAAAAGCTCAACAGAGTTGCACAGAAGTGTTCCTTTCAGCGGTGCAGTTCTTGCTGTGATGAAGAGTTTCTGATTGCAAGAAGGGATAACAAGTTTCGAAAAGAGTGTGCTTTCCACCATAAACGACCAATTCAAAGCACAGGACCTGTGAATATTCCTCTTCCAACTCTGTCTGTTCCATCTCTTTCTCTTAATACTCAACCACTTCCTGCGCCTACTGTTGACATGACTTCAGTAATGACATCACAGCAGCTCAGCATTACAGCCACACCTTCCCAAACTTCAGCAATGACACAACCACTAAGCATTACAGCTGCACCTTCCCAAACTCTCGCCACAAGTATAGGTCCATTGTGGGCTTCAGCAGTAACATCGGCTAGAGCAAGATCACATATTAAACAGCAGATTAATTATTAAGCATACCTAATTCCAATGGCAACCCATACTCCAGGAAGAGGGGAAGCATGGTTGTGAAGTCAACTAGCAGTCCTTTTCCGGCCTTTACATCGCTGCTCCAGGCAAAATCTTTCAAAGCCATCCAACAAATAGTCATAATGTCTGACTCAAGACGAAGGCAGTTACACAGAAAAGCATGGACCTTTGACAGCAGGAACAGTGGTGGTTCATTGCAAGCAGTAGATGTTTGACTGTGCGAAAGGAGTGGCTTCATTTGTTGAACAAGGGATATAAACATAAAAAGAGTGTCGGCAGAGAAAGAGAATAGAACGGGGTACTGAGCACAACGTTCATATAGTGTATTTAATGTGAGCATGGTGTATTTGTTGGTTGTAATTGCACATAACGTGCTGTGCAACGACGCTGAGTCTGAACGGATTGACGCCCGTGTCCCATGGGACAATGTCTCATGAGACACTTCCCCAGTCGCGGTCGTTTCGTGATTGGCACCAAAGTCGCACGTGACATGCTTACGTAAAACGAGGTTGTTTGCTCCTTGCCACTGTGTGGATTCCAAGCCTAAACGCGCCTTTCGGAGCAATAGCACATTTGAGCATTCTCATATTCTCGAAATATGTTGATACGGGCTCCAAACATTGCTATTGAACAGTCGTTTCCCGCTGATTTCATAGTTCGTATTCAAGCCCTTTCAAGGGCATAGTAAGTGGTCCTTCCTTTCTTAAAAGCTGTATACTTATTCCTTCCTCAGCCTCGTTAGAAAAAACACCCTCTCAAAAGTTTCTTCTCATTGTCTATCCCAAATTTCTTCACCACCCTCTCTTCGTAGTCTTTCTAGACAAGCTCGGTATGCCCGAGCAGAAGCTGCACTGCGTTCGGCTCTCCTGAAGTGCGAAAGTGAACCAAATCCCCTCGCATTACAAATCCGCGTAATGCAAAAAGGTCTTGCGGCATGGAACACGCACGTCATTCTCGGTCAACAGCGGGTTCAAAACGCTGAGCGTGCTATGGCAGCATTGCAAGCTGGTGACCAGTCGCCGGCATTGTCCAGGGTTAGTCTGAGCGAGCTTCAGAAGGAAAAATGGATGGGTATCAAAGAGCGAGATGAAGCATTGGAGATGGTGAAGAAGATAAAGCAGCTCACTGATGAGCTCAAGAAAGAGCTTCAATCTGGCTCGAAGAGGTCTTCGCTAGTACCTACGCCGACTTGCTCCCAAGAAAACGAACCTCCGTCGTCTAAGGCTAAAATTCTATTCTCGGGCCGATTCCCTTACCCGTATCTGGAACGACTGCCTCGGTCTCGGCACAGTGTTGAACCTTTGCGACTGCCATTGAAGCACCAGGAAAGCCGGAGAAGAGCCTCGAGTTTATCATCACCGTCAAAACCAATTCCTCATTCGCCATTATCCGCATCATCATCGTCTTCATCATCCGCTGTCTCTATCAACGAAGATTGCTTTGGAGCCGTCCTCATATATCCACCAGATCGTCTCCGAACGCCAGACAAGCGTGAACTGCAAGATCACTCCGGGCTTCCTAGCTATGTCGATACTCTGTTGGACGAATTATCTGAAGACAGGCTAGGTTCCCCGAAGTTCGATCTTAGCAACAATATATTACGAGCCCTATCAGGACCAGCAACACCGACCTCGCAAAAGGCGGTAGCACCTTCGTCTTACCAGACTCCTGCAACTCCGAAGCCTAAAACCAGAGTTTTACTGCGCCATAGGCTCAGCAATCTATCGGTATCAACCTTCAAGAATAATCATGAGCCTTCCACTCCTCGTTCCTCGACAGGGACGTTTGTTTACGTACCGGAAACCGTACCGTTGTCTCCATCAACACCACCCATGACGCCACGCAAGAAACTGAGTAGAATTGAGAGCGTCATGGACGGCGTTAAGAAGAGTGTCAAGAGAGTATCATTTAAACAGGCGGGTCCGTAGTAATTCGCCCCTTCTTGCATTTTGCCTTGCTACTATCTTTACGACCGGGCCCCTCATTTTTTCACGTTCTTTCATGATGGACATTTCTTCCGAGACGCATTTCATATATTTATTATTAGCAACAATTTCATTAGGTTTATATGGTTGAATACAATCATTGCACTCCCAGCTCCACCCTCTTTTTCGCACTGTGCTTCATTCAAGTTCCTTACGTAATATTAAGGCTCAGAGTCTTTTTCTTTGCAGAAACTAGCTCATCCGAAATTGTATACTTTGTTCAAAATATGCGTGTAACAACAATAAGATGCGCAAGCTCACTTTCAAAAGCATCTGCAGACCTTCAGGAAGCACGCAAACAGCTCTATCCTCCCATCCCGTACGCAGGACACACTTCCACATCCTATTCTAAAATGACCATCCATTAAGGCTTCCTTCTCAGATTATTTCGACAAATACTACGAGCACATACGAAGCTTCCTAAAGAGATGCGTATAATTGGTGACGACTACGTCAAAGCTGGTCAGCATTATTCTCGTTCACCAATCTCAAATTGGCGAAAAAATTGACACCAAACTGTTTTCGGATTAGAATTCCAGCGGCATAGGGCTACGTCGAATCCTCTTCATATTATTGGTTTCTTGAAAGAGTGGAAAATCTATCTAGACACGATTCGCGGCACTGAGAACCCCGGGCAGTTTCGGGGGAAGAAGCTTGACGCTGAACTCTTTGAAAAAGTATGTTTTAAGGTCAGACATGGAGAAAGGTTACTTAAAACGTTGCAGATGTCTGATGACCAGATACAACAGCTGTATGACGTTATGCATTCCACCAAAGAGATCTGGTACCAATCAGACAATACGCCTGGCCCTCCGGGTCAGACCACAAAAGATCATAATCAGTCTCCATAGTACGGTGACGTCGTTGTATGTTTCATGATATTATTACATAGTTCCAAAAACAACTTATATAAGGTACATCTTTACCACTTCGCGTATGGCAAGAACTTTCCACTACGAAAGAAAAGATTGTCAGTTATCAAAACAACAAGGAGAGGATAAAGTGAACGTACTCAAACGTCAAGAGAACGCGATCACCCTTAGGGTCAGCTTTACGCTCGACTTTGATGAAACAATCAATCATGGACATAATACCATCGCCAAACTTTTCATGGATGACTTCTTTAATTGGTTTTCCATAGACCAATATGCCTTCGTATAGACGGTAGATGACTGGGTCGGTTGGAGGAACCGGTCCTGTAGCACCACGGTGCGGCCACCATTGTTCGCCGGCAAGTTCAGAAACGGCAGAGACTTCTTGGATGCCCAAATATTCGTTCAGTTTTTGAATGTCTTGGGATGTTGGTTTTGCCTAGATTGACAAGATATATTATGATGAACAAACAGATGGGCTTGAAAACTGGGAATCTTACTTGACCGTACATCAAAGAAGCAACCCACACCTCGTCTCTTCCGATAGCCTTTCCGATCTGTTCAAAAGTGACATCTATATAAGCGAGGTTCAACTCTGGTGACAATATGTAATTCTGAACACGAGTTCCTGACTCTTTCTTTTCTTCGCTTCAAGGAGGTAGTCATAAGGGGCCTAATCGTCGCGGGTCAGAAAACCAAAAAGTCATCGCCAATAGAAGACGATCTGGGAACACGTACAGTAGACATCTTGCTCAGGTTGGTGATAGTGGGGAATGAAATCTCTGAAATTGTCTCAAGAGCCCATCTAGTTTGTGTGGGATTTATATTCTTCATTATGCGCCCGAGTCGGGTCTTTCATTGGCAGGTGTGACCCGATCGCCCAGAGTCACGGGAATTATCCCAGGAGACTCCATGGGAAACAAAACGGAATACACGGAAATTCAAAATGAATATTTAAAAAATGTGCATCTAATTTTTAATCCGTATGTGCTTTAGTTTTTTTAGATTCTTCCTGACATTCGTATCTCTAGCCAACGTAAAGGCGGATAGATGATCAACGCCACCACAAAAGAAAGTTCGAAACCTAAATCGCCCGTGGTTTTCGCAATGGGACCCACGTACCATACTTGATCCATCGCCGGCACGGCGACTGAAAAGCCTACAGCCAAGCTCAAGAATGCCGCCAGACCATATGGAAGCTTAGAGGGTCTATTCCATATTGAGATGTCGTAGTTGGACGTACTTCCGTGACGAAATATAAAATGTTCAAAGACTAATATGACCGTGTACGGACCCGGCCAATAGCTTATTATACCCAGGAAGTTACTAAGGACATCGAAAAACCGATGAGCACCTGCTATAGCCAAAGGAATGACGCTATCGGTGTCGGAAAAGTAGCTTCAAGAAGATAGAAGTTTAATGAGACTTACATGGCTGTGCCGACGAGGCAGAAAACGTATCTTGAAACACGTAATAATACCGGGAAAATGATTTGGAAATTGAGTGAAATTGAGTAGAATGTAGCAGCAATGTTGCCTGTAACGCTTAACGCCAGAAGAACCATGAGGAATTTCCCAAATCCACCGGTAGGTTCGAGCATTGCAGCCAGCAATCCACCAACGGATCCACTCTCGTAACCTGCCTGCCATGAAGGAACGTTGGATACACACGCTCCAACAGCCGCTCCAAGGCATTGTAGGGTAACCTAATTGATCAAATTGAATACCGGTCAATATCTTCTAAAAAAAACGTACTGGTGGAAACAATAAACCCAAGTAGGTATATAAAAATAATCGAAGCCTTGTGCCAGATAAGATTTTTTCTTCTTTATAAAAGAGCTTTGGTCAAAATACCTTGGGGCACGTGGAGATAAATAGCATGAAAAGTCCGAGCTGAGTCCAACGTAGGTAAACACGTAACCTGCAATGACCGATGCGAATGATAATACAACCGGTGCTGTAGCAGGCGGAAATTCAGCTGGATGGGTAAGATGATGCCCTCCAACGCCCACGGCGATTATGAATGCGATAACGACGGGTATCCATGCCAATCGGTCATACCTAGAGGGATTTTGAGCTCTTGAAGCTCCAAGAAGTTGTGATGACTTACCAATGCAATACAGTATATCCCATGAATGATATAACCAATGATATCAATGCTATTATTACAATTCCGACACTGTTTGGCAATTAATTTTAGGGGTAAGAGAAGGAGAATTTGAGTGAACACGCACGTCCAACTCATAGATTGGTTGGTAATACTCGAAAGGGTCTGCCCTCCGAGAATGATATTGAGGATATTAAAACCCACCATACCGACAAGGTTGAACAAAACGGGAAGGAAGACGAGGTAATAACTATTTCAAAAAACGAGTCAGATGCACTCAGCGAGAAATTACATACATAAAACTTGAATTACTAACCCAAAACTATATCTAGCAAGGATCATTTGCCTTAGACCTAATTTCGGTCCAAAAGTTACACTAATAAACAAATTAGGAATAAATTATTGAAACAAACTAAGGAAAGTACCTACAAATATGCAGGGGGTATGGTACACAGAATGTTTATAAACAAAATGACAAGGCAGCTGTCGCGTCTGCTTAATCCGTATACCAAAGGACCTAAGGAACCCGTGGAAAACCTAATTATAAAATCTTGAATATATTGGGTCAAAAGGTGCTTCAAACATGATTTACGTCAGAACATTGATGCTCATTGTTGCCCAAAATGTGAACATTCGACTGTAAGCCACGTCTGTTCGCTCTTCGAGAGGGACAGGGGATATGCCTGTTTATGTGCGATTGTCAGTCATAGAGCATCATTTAAATTTGAACGTACCTCTAGATTCAACTCCCCATAGTAAAAACCTCTCAACCAATCTCAGTTGTTTCGTTTCGGGAATATCAGTCGAGTCATAATGATCTTTTTCAGAGACAGAATCTTGTTTGTTCATTTTTCGGTATATCTCCGGACTATAGATATCAGTATTATCGACAAACACTTAAGGAAATGTACAAACGTAGGAATTTGGCAAAACTTTTGTGGAGCAAAGTTCTAAACCTAGAAGGCAAAACTCTTTACCCACTGCGGCCAGGGGCCAGGGATGCCAGCAATTATTGAGACAAATTCGCCACAAACCAAACTAGATGTGTCGATGCAAGGTGCACGAAGGGTTGAAATGAACTCTCTTCCTGTCGAAAGACAAACTTCTTTTGAACTTCTTATCTATGACATTTAAAGTTTTTCATGATCGGCGCTGAACTCTAAGGTCATGTGAGGACTCTCGGCTGACTCAACTTGACAATAACATGACGTAAACAATGTCACATCTTTTTCCCCGACTTTTCAAGTTGATAAGCCAGCGTTGAACTGACCTCATTAGCAATGCCTCTCTCGCCTCCTTTGAATTTTCGTAAATGGCTTTCTGAAAACTCAGAGCTTTTGAAGCCGCCAGTGAACAACTATTGTCTCTACTCAGGGGATGATTTCATCGTCATGGCTGTCGGCGGCCCAAATGAGCGGAATGATTATCATATTAATGAAACCGAGGTTCTTCTCGTTATCACTTGGATGAAGTTTGAGATAATAGCTTTGGTTGTATCTTCCCACAGGAATGGTTTTATCAACATAAAGGAAACATGCTCCTACGTGTGGTCGACGGCGAGGAGTTCAAGGACATTCCTATCAACGAAGGGGAGATGTTTTTACTTCCTGGTATGTTCCCGGCCGAAACCATTTCTTTCCCGTATGGTACAAATGGCATGATGTGATCTTGGACAGCAAATACACCGCACAATCCTGTCAGATTTGCTAATACAATTGGACTAGTGATGGAACGCAAACGTCCGGCTGCGTCGACTGGTTCGTGTTCTTTGAGCCGACTTCAACTCAGCTTTGATATGATAATTCTATAGATCGACTAAGATGGTATTGTCGTTCCGGGCATCACGATTCTCCCGTTATCATCCGTGAAGAAGCTTTTCATTGCGAGGATCTCGGCACACAACTCAAGCCTCTTATCAACAATTGGATCAATAGTGCTGAGTTGAGAAAGTGCGGTTCGTGTGGTGTTGTAGCTGAACCGAAATAGAGTGGTATATGTATTGAGTTGGTTTTAATATTTTTGTATTAAGGAACTTTCAATTATGTAAAGGGTTTTGGAGAATTGCTTTATTTTCATGTCGACTTTGAACATCCAATGTTAAATGAACCACTGAGGGGATATGTAAACGCATCAACGTTCGAATCGAAAATGAACAGCGTATTTACTTTATAGCTCGCAAACTCCCCTAGAGTCAAAATATTCGGATCCAACCCCGGCAGGAACAATAAACAACCCATCTGGATCGTATGCTCTCTTAACGGAAAGTAATCTCTCGTAGTTCGGCCCGAAAAATGTTGTTTGGAAGTTGGGTTCACGGACGTCAGCTTCATTTGAGTATGCACCGCTGTTTTCGCCGCCAGCGAGAGAAGTTAAAATGGGTACTTGATTCGCTGTCATATTCCTTCTAATTTGTTCCACTTCCTCTGGTGACGTTTTGTCATTCCATGTTCTTACAATGACAATCTATTAGAGGCGATTTCGTAAGTTTTAATTTATGGGTGCTATGAAATTCAATTGTTCTTAACGTGTGCTTTTGCAGTTCGCCATTTAGGATTCACGGCGGAGTCGATATCGCGGTTCTCCGAAACTTGACCTAAAGTTTCAGTGTCCAGTAAGTACGAGCGGTTTGTAACCTAAATAGGGATCGAATAACAGGGCGCACACAACTTACCTCCCGCGACGAGATGGCCCAGTATACTACCCGGGCGTTAGCATCGGAGCATAACAAAAAAAATGAAGAGCTACCTTCGCACCCCCGAGTCGTATAATTTAGTATACGCTCGACCAATGCGAACAGTATCGTTTCGGTATACAGTCTCCGGAAGAAGCCTGGATCCGAGGATCACTTCAGACCCTCCGAGGTCAGTAGTTGACGATCCAAGTAAATCGTTCACATTTCTCAATTCGACTGAGATATTTGATGTGAATCCCAGGCTGTGGATCCCATCGACGAATGGTTGCATAGCTCCAGTCGCCTTTTCTATCGTTGCTTTAGGAAAGAACGTGACAACGTCCCAGGCATATAGAGGTACTCTTGTGGTATAAAAATATTGCCCGGCTTTGAGGGAATCCCAATCAAATATATGACGTGCGTGCAATTCTGCCAATTCACCGACTTGAATTGAGTTGTTGAGTGCCACGTGTATTGAGTGGTAAACGCCGCTGAAGGTGGGGTAGACGCGAAATGTAGTACTGATGATGACTCCCCAACTACCAGCGCCTCCACCACGTAAAGCCCAAAAAACTACGAGCTTGTCGTGAGTGCGTCAAATAAATCGATTTTTGAGGACATACGATCTGGATGGGAGACCGAGTTCACAGTCAGAAAAGACCCATCAGCGACGACAATCTCGAATTCTGAGATACAACATAAGCAAAAAGGCTAATTTGAGAACCAATAAACAGTCTTACGCAATGCATTATCGGCAGCCAAACCAAGCGAAGGAGAAAGAGCTGAATGTCCAGCACCTTGCACGTAGCCTCCCGAAGGTACAACTCCTGCCGCTGTTCCACCCACGAATATCTTACCCCTCTTTTTAGCCAATTCGTATAATGTGTGCAAGTCGACACCACTTCCAACAGTAACTGCACTTCCTAGGTCTTTTCCTCCTACTTGGAAATTATTATGAAAAGTAACATTTTGCATGTACCGAGTCCATATTAAGAACGAGTCCCGAGAGGTTGACCGACCTAGGTAGTCATGTCCGGAAGCTTTGATCGCGACTTTCAAGTTATGTCGTTTGGAAAAGAGCACACCAACCTACGTGTTGGGTTAGTTAGAAGAAGAAAATTAGTCATTTGGTAGGTACCTGTATTTGTTCATGGGTAGTTGCGTTGACTCCAAAGATGGGGACGTTGCCCTGACCACATGAGATAGAATTTCGAAAGCAAAGTGAAGGTGGATTGGAGGTGTAATCCTTCAAATGTTGAGCCGCACTGATGAAATAAAACATAGTAGATTACCTGTTCCCAATTGACCTAGTTAAACAAGATTCAGCGTCGGTTTGTGTTGAGGTAAAGCAAAAGGAGATTGACATACTTGTAACATAGCCCCAGGAATCGTTTTCCTAAAATTCCCATTGATCCATTCTGCATCTGAGCAACCACCACCAGGTAGGGTTTTGCAAAACTGAGCTGAAGGAATGATTTTGAGCAGACGACCATCTATAGAACGGTTGAAGTTGTTCAAATCGGTTTCATCCGGGAAGTCAGGGTCGCCTGGAAGTGTTTTGCAATTTTGAGAATTTGGTCGACGATACAAGTATTTGAATAGAGTTGGGTATAATAACCAATGAAGAACGGCCAACTTCATTGCAACAACACCGGCTTTTTTTGGGAGATCGACGTTCTTGAGTCTTGGCCAAGAATCAGGTAGCTAGATACGTGTATTTATGACCGGAAGACGAGCGGCGAAGGTCTGAACGATCTGAGCAGGCACACTGAACTGCGCAATGTCAGAAGGGGCTCTCGGCTTTAATTTGAAGATTCTTGAGAAGCATCATGTCTTCTAGCGTGATTCATAAAAGTCGGGCAGTGACTAGTGAAACATAGCAATGATATAACCATAGGCGACCGTTGCATTTCTCGTGTGTTTTATGTGCTGGACCTTGTCCAAATACCATAGTCACTGAACGTCTCCATACAAAAAATCACAGGCGACCGTGCTATCTTAGTCACGTGACACGTTCAGGTTGGTACACGAGGGTCCTGCGGAGCTCGAGTCGGAGTGTGAAGGGTGACCACGTCGTGCCGGAAACGTTTAACGCGGACAATCGGTTTGTACCTCTGTTACCTTGTACCGAATTCACAGCTTATTCTTTTCACAAATAGGGAGCAATCCATGACTTCATTCTACTATACCCTAAAACATCGGAGCAGTTCGCTACTTTTGAGCGTCTGAATCCCTAAGTAGTAGCTAATAGCTACAGGTTTGTTACCCGGAATCCTTGTCAATGTCAAATGGGGTGGGATCTCGAAGAAAAAGTTCGCGTTCTCAAATTCATTCCAGGAAATCTGTCTATTCGCAAATCACTGAGGTCACCGCGGCGTTCAGTATTCTTTTATGGAGGAGTGCTTTGACGTGTCATTAAAAAGAATCGTCGATACCATGATACTGGCAGAGCCTGACCATGTCGTTGATCTCCAACGTGTTAGCAGAAATGCGTTCACACAAGAGCCGTACTCTTGATTTCGTGTCCGGCGGACCATATAACAAATTATACCCTATCTATGGACGCCCAGACATGCTCCTGAGAGTGGGGGATAAGGGAGTATCTCTACCATCGCGAGATGTTCTTAGATTTTTGTGGGGCCGAACACATCGACGAGCTGTTTAGCTCCCTACCGCACAATGCCCTCACGCATGGTGACCTATTACCTCGTAATATCGCTGTTCAAGGCTCGAAAAACACTGGTATGATCAATTGGGAGACCCCTGCCCTGCACTCTGGGAGCATCGCGGAATGCATCTTTCTTCAGCGATGACACCGGGCTGAGACCATTTTCACGCGACATGGTCAACAAGGCTTCAACGTTCAACTCTTCATCGTCAGCATCCATACAAAAGAAAGTCAGTGTGTAGTAGTAAAATCAAATAAACATCAATTGATTTAAGTTTCCGCACAGTCGATATGTGAAAACGTTCTTGAGTTGATATTTATCCCAACTCATGACTCGGACACTGGACTTGGGACTTTCGCACATCGCGTGACCAAACGCGTCTCATCAAACGTGTTTTTTTTTCGCAACTGCCATGCCACCGCAACCAGCGGATCTTCTTGACTGTAAGCCCAAGGTGTGTGAAGTTTGAATTAAAAACTGACGGCTAATTAATTATAATCTGGATTATTGACGAAAATGACCATAATAAAATTTGTTGTTCAATCTGTGTTTCGCAATTCCCGAAGAAGGCATGGATTGCTCGAAAAAATTGCAGGAATCACGTAAAAAGCCAATTTCATCAGAGAAGCGTCGACGTGAAAGGGATGGGTGAAATTGAAAAGGAGATGATAGCAGGAAGTAAAACTTCGTTTTTCTTTATCTGAGCACCCAGAACACTGGCAGTCAGTTCCTCGAAAACGAACGCACAATGAAATGTTGTGTGGTGGAGACAAAAATGAGCCCAAGCCGGAATTGTCAGTTGCATTGCGTCGCTCTATTATGAAACAATGTATCACAACCGTGGGGACAGAATTACAGATAGCTACGGAGGATGAACCAAAGTTGGAGGAATGGGCAGAGGTACGTACTTGGTACGTATATACTGTTCTTACTTTCACGAAGCTTGTGCGTTTAGGCCCACTTATATGGAGCTGTTCAGCTTGCGAAAGTTACTTCGCAATTCGGAGTCTGTCAAACTCGGGTGATGACAGTGATCTTTTTTTCTTGTACCGAGATTTGAAACGATAGTAACAACGTCTATGTATCAATACTAGCATTCATGATTTTTTTCTTCTTTTTGCTCGTGTGCTTATAGTCTTGGTTCGAGACTTATTTGTCAGCAACACGTGTCACGGCTTGCAGTGTGTGGTAATTGCGTGACATATCCAGCAAGACGCTTCGACCACCACCACCACCATCTCTTACTTTGTTATTACATTGCACTTTATGCTCACAACGTTGTCCCAATTTCGATAACCGTTTAATTTCGCTTCGTTTATTTGCTCGAATAATGAGCATATCCCTAAATAATTCCTCAATACCCGTTGATTCACATCCTCTTCTTCCCGAAGACCTGCAAGTAACTGTCGGTCGGCCACCACGTCGACGCGCAAGAACGAGGGTACATGATGCACCTGAGAATCCTTCTCCCGCTCTTTCGTCTACGCAAAACACAGCAGACACTAGTGAAGATCCCAATCCCCCATTGCGTAATGCCGCTCATGCGTATACATCAGACCACACACGCCGAACGAGTGTCAATTGGGATGGAAGCGTCCGCGGCTTCTCGAAGCAAGGGGATAGGAAAAACATGCTTGATGTTGAAAAATCTCGTACAATGCACGTCCCGCCCTCAGTTTCTGGCAGATCCAGTGCCCTTTCTCTCGTCTGGGATCAGCCGACTGTACCACTATTCATTGTTGGCACTTCAAAGGCTGTACATACTACCGAAACTGTCTCGTCTGGTGGTCCAGAAACGCCGGTTCAGCGTCCCCTTCTAACAGTTACATCTCCCGGAGGGTCAAACGGTCAAGACCGGACACTTCACGGCCTTCCTGCACGAGCAGCATCTCATATCCTTTCTACGCCTTTTCACTTACTAAGTGACTCGGATATCCAAACAGCCGTATCTGATCTTTCTGTTCTGTCCGAAGAAGAAGATGTCAAGTGAGCATTTATTGTCTTCTTACTGGACCTCAAACTGATTGGGTTTCTTCTCCTTGAAGTGTAACTCATCCGTACCATTCTGCACTCAGAATTCTATCAGAAGCAGTTGAGAAATTGACTCAAGCTCGTTTAGAACTGGAACGAGATAGACGGTCTCTTATGGAGAAGCAGGCTAGGATACGAAATGCCTCAAGTCTCCGGAGGCATGACGACGTCTTTAGCTTACGGGGTTCCATCTTATCCATTCTTGACGAGCAATTGGACGATGTTACTGATACCGACGCGCAAGACGCCGACTCTGAAGCGGAGAGCTCCTTGTTTCGATACCGTCAAGACTCGGGCTCACGCGACCAAGTGGTTCGTTATAAATGCTTTATCTGTGCTGCCTCGTGCTCTAATAAAAACACTTAGTCTTTACAAGACTCTCTATCTGCAGCGCTGTCTGAAGATTTAACTTCACATGTGGACCCGTTCTACCGCGCGCCGTCGCCTTCGTTTAAAGAACTTGACGACACTCGGAGCAATAGAGATCGTATTGGAACTGAAGTTGATTCGAATTCAACCTCTGACCTCGCTACCATAATTCCTCAAACTCTGCAGATCAACAATGATGTCCCGTCTTCAGTTGATCAGGTTTCATACCCGTCTACGTCTCATACCCAATCAAGCCCCAAGGGTTATCGGATAAAGTCACGATCCCCGAAGGCTAGAACTAACAGCGCTAGCTCAAGCCATTCCAGCAATATGGGCGACTGGATGGGCTGGTTCGGGAAGAGTGCACTTAACAAGGTTCAGTCAAAACAACTCAAGCCCGAGGTGATTAAGAGCGACAGTCCCGGTGTACCAGAAGGTTCTTCGTCTGAATCGGGCGTTACAGACGAAACGAGCACAACGAGCACTCCGAAGCCTACCGAAACATTACCTGAAGATGTAAACAAGACCCTGAAAGCCACGCCGAAATCGCTTAAAGAGGCTGCTTCGAAGCCAACTGTGCGTCTTGCTAGTGGTATGCTGAACGTTTTCCGGCTAGGATCATCGTCTCCCCAGTCTCATCCAACTAATTCTCCCTCGGCCTCGGCGACTCCGTCTGCAAAACCAGCTCATCAACGTCGAGCATCGCTTGCACTTAACATAAACTCTGTTGCGCCAAGTGTGCTTAGTTCTCCCATTCTGGGCGCTTTCGTGCTTCCGTCCGTGCCTGCCGTTCCAGTTACGGTATCCTCCAACATTGCTGGGACCACTTCCGTGCAGCCTCAGGAAGATGACGTGAAGACAGTGGCGAAGAACTCAATTACATCCACAGCACCTTCTATTCTGGAGGACGACGTTGACTCTGTACTCTCTTCCAATCTTTCGCCTGAACGAACCGGAGATGATCAGGTCAAGACGCAAGGCTCGTCGTTGCGTGCACTGTCAAATGCCACTCGTGTAATGACCTCAGATCCTTCTTCAATTCTGGTAGCCGATGATGTTGCGCCTCTCATAAAAACCCTTGCGTGGGAGCTCGTCTCTCACGTACGAGAGAACAATATCACGTATCGCGAGCCTATGAAGCCTAAAACCCGACCAAAGCCTCTGGTGGTAACCGAACAGTCACCTGATGGGGACCCAGAGCAGGCAGGCAAAATAGCTGTGAAAAGCAGCGTTAAAACGTTCAGCAAGAATACTTCATTGTCTATTTTAGGCATTTCTAACGGTCAGGCAGAGAAGCCACGTAGGGCCGGCGGTTTGAGTAACCTAGCTAGTCCGTTACTGATAGGATTTGGGGCCTCATCGAAATCTAAAGTGACTGTGACTTCGCGGGATGATGCTGTTAATGCCGCAGTTGTTCAGCCTGTTGCTGGTGGGTCGTCGAGCGGGACAGGAGGTAGTGGGCCTCTGTCTGTTGCTCTGGAGAGCATTATACCAGCTATCGCCAAACCTCCGACGCAATACCTTGCCAGGACGTACACCTCTCTTGTATCACCGGACTTCAAACCTCCAAGCTCTTTTGGTGGATTTAGCGGTGACAGGTTCGCTACTCGGCAAGACACCGACGGAAAAGAACCTATTACCGACAGATATGGTTTCGTCTACGAAGTGTCCTCTTACGATGTCTTGTTGCTGGATCGGGCTTTACGTGCGAACAACTGTGCTCCTGGTTGCCTGACTGGCGTCAAAGTTGCCGATCGTGAAGAAACTAACGATTGGGTGGTTTCGGAAGCTATTAATGTCGAGCTTGAGGTTGTTCGCGGTGAATGTGGCTGTGTTGATGGGATTAAACAACAGAGTCAACAGGAGTTGGACGCAGGTCAGACCAGTCTCGGTGCACAGGCGTCTCTTAAAGCCGTTAATAACAAGAGTGCGGACAATGCGAAGAAATCGTTGAGCCTTTCGTTACCACTTAGATACGCGAATATGGGATCGCTTCCCGCGCCTGAAACTAACGTGTTAATTCCGACTCATGCTTGTTCGAATACCGTGCAAACCTTGGTTACTCAAATGACGAAGGAGCACGATAAGAAGCAGGCGAAGTTGAAAATTGAATGGGATACCTATCTGAAGACACGAAGGGAATCCAGACCAGTTCGGGCATCGGTGGCAAGCTCCGCACGCGTAACGTCTTCTAGTGGACTGGCCGCCATTTTAGCTTCAGGTTCTCATGGCGGAGAAGACGTTGAAGAATTCCGACAAAGCGAAGGGCTTGTCGGGTTTGCACAGATGGGGTTATCGGCCAATCAGAATGACCGTAAAGCGTTTGGGCGATTAGTTCAGGGTGGTATACCGTTAGTTTATCGTGCGAAAATCTGGCTCGAATGCAGTCGCGCGCTGGAAATGGCTGAGCCGGGGACTTTTAGAGATTTGCTTGCTGCAGCAGATAAAGAAGGTGGTATTGCTGCTATTGAAATTGATAAGGATGTTGGGAGAACTATGCCTTTGAATATTTTTTTCGGAGGTGATGGTGTCGGCGTTCATAAGTTGCGCAGAGTTCTGAGAGCCTACAGCAAGTGAGTTTATAAAGCTTGGAATACCAAGTACTCATCAAACCATTTTTAGACGAAATCCCCACGTAGGGTATTGTCAAGGAATGAATCTTGTTGCTTCGACTTTACTTCTCGTTCATGCAGATGAAGAAGATGCCTTTTGGAACCTTGCTGCCATTATCGAACGACTCCTCCCAGAGGATTTCTTTTCTCCTTCACTCCTTGTCTCCCGAGCTTGTCCCTTGGTTTTGCTAGATTACATTCACGACTTGATGCCGACATTATTTCAACACTTTATGAACCTAGAAGTTGACCTTCCCGCCATCTGCTTTTCATGGTTTCTGTCGTTATTCACTGATTGTCTACCTGTAGAGGTATGTAGATTATTAAATTACCTGCGATTCGATCTGGAGATTAAATATTGAAACTTCCCTACAGACGTTATTTAGAGTTTGGGATGTATTCATTGTTGATGGTTTGGACGTGATCTTTCGAGTTGCTTTGTCTATACTTCGTCTAAACGAGTCGGAACTTTTACAAGCCGATTCGATGCCTGCTTTGTATGTTGCTCTGGAAAGTCTCCCGATGCGGATGTGGGAGGTGGAAAAATTGCTTCGGGTACGTGTATATTTTTCGTCGATTGTTTGCGTTTTTTTTTTTTTGCTCGCAGAATTCTCACTTTTGTTTTTTTTTTTTAGCAAGAGGTTGAACTTAGAGCGTATATTGTTAATGCTGATATCGTCAAGAAGAGAGATGCACGAGTGAAGGAGCTGCTAGCCTTGGCGACATCATAATATGACCACATGTGCATTTAGGGTATATTTTCATATTTTTATTACTTGTTGAGGTGTAATAGTTGCTGTCATCATATATGAAACAGAAGATATTTTTGTCGCAAGGTTTAACCCGCCGAAGACGGCCGTGACTCGCAGTAAGCTCAGTAAACCATATTGAATGCCATTTCAATGATATTGGGGAGCTACATGTGCGTACCACATGAATAGCGATCAAATCAAACAGGAATTGGTAATACACATTCAAGTTCACTAGGCTCCTAGTAGACTCGACATCAGGAGCCTTCGGGACGCGGCAATGTTATCCGGAACAACTGACGCGGATCACTGATGAAAGCATTATGACTAGGTGAAGTGATCCGGAATGCGACGATTACCCTTAAATGGACGTGAATACTGTTTCAGAGCGTTGTGTTGAGTTGATATCTCATACAAATTCCTGTGTTTTTATCCGGAAGAAGACATTTCAAGCAGTACTTGAAACAAGCTCCGCGGTGGTTGTCGAGTCCTCGCCTCAATAGCGACATTGCACAGCCGCTCCTTCGAGGGCGCAACGCCGGATCCCGGACAGATCACAGGTGTGCCGGTCCGATCAATATAAGCGGAGATCGACGTATGTAAGTATCAGACTTCAGTGCCAGTGCAATACCACACTATGCAGAGACGTCTAGGACGCACCAAAACCTTTGCGTGCGCGACCGGAATTTATATCGTACAAAAAAATAGTATTTTATTCAATTGGATACGCTTTCGCAAGGGAACATATGATTGTTCTTTATGGCTTGCGATTGTAGGGATTGGAAGTGCTTGGCACGTTATGGTAGATGGTTAACCCAGATCACTGATGTTCATCCGCGATGAGCCGGTTCCTCTTCATACCCGGTATTTTGACAGTTTGTTTCAGTGAAACTTGTTGATGGAATACGAGTAGTGTATCTTTTTGTGTGGCTGATTTCTATATCTTCAGCTCTTGTATCTAACGTGCCGGCAGGACAGATCCATTAGCTATTCTGCCCGATCGACTATCGCCTCAAAAACATTCGAGGTAAGTCTTACAAGCATTTGGTATTGCGTGCCAGCATACCCTCAGGGAGAGCTCTCAACTTCTCTCATCAGCTCATTTCTTTCCCTTAGCTTCTGTCATAGTACATGAACTTCACGACTCGCCTTTCCATGGCCTTTTCTTTCACCGAAGACATGGTCCAGATGTGCCGCCAAAATCTTCTGATTAGCTCAAATATTTCTCCTCAGATGAAGAGAGAAATTTTGCAAGACTTAGAAGACATAGAAAATATATTGGGGCACCGAAATTTTACAGATATTGACGCGATTGAAGAGGCGTTAGTTGCACTTAATGAGTAGGTCATTAAATCAACCTATCATTTTTCCCTATTTTATATATTCATGGCAGAGTGGTGTATGTTCGCCCTGAGAGCTTGTGTGGAGACAGCTATCTTGAAGAGAACTTGAAACATATCTCGGAGTGGCTGAATTATATCAAAAACACGGTGATTCGTTCGTGTTAAAATTGAAAAATAGTGTTGATTCTTCTACTCTAGATGCAGCAAATAGAAACTGAATCCAGTGACCAAACACATACACAGAGCCAGTGTTCCTTTTGCACCTCCGGCATTTTACAGGCGGATTATTTTTATGTCGACGATACAGACAGTATAGTCTACCTAAGCGGTAATGCTCATCTTCGAATGGAATAGCTTTCCTTTCTGGACAAAGTTGAACTTGGAGTTAAGCATGAGACTCCCTGATTTTCTCTTGTCTCAGGACTAATCTTAAGAACCCGATTGGGCTCAATTTCTTGAACAGTATAGAGGTTTTTACTGGCATGTACACATCATTGGAGTTTACAACCATCAGTCCCCCTTTAAATAACATATACAGCCATATCGTTTTTTTTTGAAATGCTTGCAGTATTAAGCTTCTAACTGCGGCGCACAGCTATCTGGCAACATAGCAGCGATATTTCCAAATTGTATTTGATCACGACCATATTGCTCATCAAAGTCTTCAAACACTTCGATTTATAGATGATCGATATAAATATAGCTGCCACTCAGCCGCTCTTTTAAACCAGGAAGCAGTGACATTGTGGCATATAATGTGTTCGAATCAGTTCAAGGCGAGTTGCGTGGAGCATCACGTTTTATGGAATACTACTGGAATTGAAAAGTCAGGTACCATTGATTTACGGCATGAGCACCGACATCAGCACGAGGACTAAAAGAATCTAATTAACTATCGGAACTGGGCACACCATTGAAAGTCCCACCGTACTGGGCCCAGATCGACTGAGGTTCTTGGACTGTAGCCTTGAGAACGCCGATAGGCGGTGATCAAAACTCAAACGGGTAACATCAGTTTGTTTTCAGAATTCTTAGACAAAAAGTAGTGATATTTTACAAAGTTTGTATCAAATTCGGGCTTGTCAAACCTTCCGGTTGGGGATATGGATGCGGCGCGCATGCTGAGGTTTTTATGTTGTCGTTGTTCGACATGCCACGCGTGCACCAGTTTTTGAAGTCAACTGAAATATGTGTAGTAAATCGATTTTGTGGACCAATAGAAGCTTGTTGATTGTGATAATAGAATATAAAAAGGGGAGTCTTGAATTTTCGTGAATTTAATTCAAAGGTTGAAAAAAAATAGCATACAGGACAGGTCATATGTTTGGACGTGTACGGCAAAAAATAAATTGAGCGAGTGATGAAATACATTATAACTTTATTAGAGGTCATGAATTGAGCTAAAGAAGATGTGTCAAAAAATGTTGTTCAGGGGGTGAGCATATTCTTCGAAAACTCGTGTTCGGTGTGTTTGGATAAGTCTTCCCTATCTGAATAAATCAAACAATATACATATCTTCATCTTTTGATGAATAAGTACCTCACCTGGCATCTCGGATGGTCGTTAAGGTACATAGAAGCCGGGTTACGTAACAGCTGGGGGATACATTGCCGCCACACAGAAATTGACCAAAGTACTCCTCCATTTGACGATTATGTGGGTTCAATCAAACTTCCTATGCGCTAAACCTAACACTAATATCAGCTAGAGGACGCCATCACTGATCACGTGTTACGGCTCACCTTTTGTTAATGTATCATGCTATTTATGTTACATCTATTTACTGGGAAAACGACCGTACTTTTTCAACAATCAGTAAGCCTTTCTGAATTATAATCAAGCCGCTGTTCCTTTACTTTGTTACATAACCGAAACTTTTTTTTTTGTTTTAGGACTTGGCAATTTCATAGATGCCATAAACATATAAACAAACTCGGGCCTCGGCTTCCCAACCACACAAAAACTAGAAAAGATATTTGATGCTTTATTGTGTCTCCCCACTCAGTCCAGCACTCCGACTACCGCGTCTTTCAGTTCGATGTTGACCGACGAACTAAAAGCTCGACTTTCCGGGTCTTTCAGTTCAGTCGAGAAGAACATCTCCATATGCCGAAATCTTCTCGAAGAATCGTCTATTTCGCCATCAAAAAAAGAGGAGATTCTGCACGATTTATGTGATATTGAAAAGATAATGAGGCAAAGGAGCTTCGAAGATGTCGATGCTATTGAAGAAGCGATAATCGCCCTCACTGAGTAAGCCTACTTTTAGTAAAAGTTCTTGAAAGAACCATTTATCTCCTTTTGTTAGAGTGAAAGCCTATTGCGATGGCATGCGCGAAGAACAACAGTTGAAAATAGTCGTGACGCATACCCTGCGTTTGTTGAACAACATCAAAAATCTGGTACGAAATCTTTCGTATCAGTTCTTTCAAAATGGTATTCATTCTCGTTCTTAAGTTGTTAGATCAGGGACTAGTGCCCGGTGACATTGGGATTGTCGAAGACGATCGTCCTAGAGACGGTCCCGCTCGACTGACCTCCGGTCATTCTTCATTCTTTTATATTGACGATACGGGGAATTCTGTCCATCTGGGCCCACAAGAAGACTACACTTATCCTTTTGGTTTAAACCATATTTTTCGTCTTTAATAGACCTCGATGTTAACATTTCCCCGAGCTGAGCTGTGTGATATAATATGCTGAATCCCCATTTCCCTTGCTTGTGAACTAGTTCCCCTAACCCGTATCCTCAAACTCGTGAAAACAAATCTTAATCTCACATGATTATGCTGTTCATAGAGTGGCAAATTAACGAAAACCTCAAGTGCAGGAAGAAATTCATAAACGGCTCTTTCTCGGAAAATCGATATTCAAAGCGCTGAAAGTGAAAAGTGACGTTCAATGATGCCGTCTCCGGATTCATGAGCGAACTGTGATCCAATGAGACGAAAGATATTCTGCATGTTCCCAAGATCGTTAAACCGTGTTTCACTTGCGTCTACAAAGCCACACGGGATCGACCTTTTCCTTTTTAGCTCAGACGAAAGTATAATTGTCTTCCTAAACCGGTTGGAACCTCATAAGATGCCCGGGCCTCTTAAATCGCAAGGACGTTCCAATTTTTAAACAACGATTATCTTGTTTTCTTGAAACGCGAGAACAAAGTTTCCGAAATTGTATTTTTGATTGTTTTTTGATTCCCGATTCAAAAGATGTTCACCGATTTGTGGGGCTAAGGTTACTGAAGCGAGAATCTACATGAAAGGGGGTCTACCACCAGATTACGGCGCAATGATACTAAAATATAATAATCACATCTACAAGATTTGCTCATTCAGGGTCAGGGGGGCGAACACCCATCGCTGATCACATTGTATTTAATACTACAACTCATCAATATATTTTTGAGAGCACTATGAGTCAAGGTCCTTTGTCATTGACAGGGCAGGTACCAACCTGGATTCTTGGCTTCTTACAGCTAGCCAAATTTGGTCGCTGGTTCTTTTAGAATTGGCACGTGGCGAACACCGTCGAACAAACGGAAACAATTTAAACAATCAAAAGATTAATGTGTATAAACTCGTCAATCTCACAAAAAGATTCCGCGCTAAGCTACCGGGAAAAATTAGATGTACTCATAAGTAGCGGTAAACTGTAGATGAGCCAGGGGAATCAAAAAAAATAGATTAGATTAGATTAAAGGAAATGATAAGATACGGTAGGCGCTTGAAAATAAGCTTTTTTTCTCTCCTGAAAGCCAGTATGAGCTCAATTATGCAAAGTGAGTGTGTCATCTTCGTCGAGACCCGGATAAACTATGTTTCCCGCATCATCAATGTAGAAATAGTTTGAAATAGCCTGTGTGTCCTCGAAGTCACCATATGCCGTCTTGAATGGAAATCCTATCAGCGTTGTTTCCCAAATCCCCAGCAGGTAAAAGTAAAGATGCTATACCGTTCTTCTAATATAATCTAACCAATGCAAAATATGTTCCAAGTGTTCTTTGAGTTGAAGTTCTTCGGAAAGATTCTTGACATACTCATTCACCCTATGACAAAGACGTGTCCCTCAGCCTACTTGAACGCAAAACGCGACAAAATCAAATGACGACTTACTCAGTAAGGGCAGTTATCGCTTCGTCGATTGCTTCTATATCTGCAAAATTCCGGCGTTCCATGATAGTCTTCGTGTCTTCCAAATCTTGTAGGATTTCTTCCTTCTTCGTATCAGGAATGGATAGGCCCGAGACAAGATTACGAGACGCCTGGATCATATTTTCGACGAATGAGAAAGCCATGGAGAGACGAGGCCTAGCATCCATTTTTGTTACAAAGAGAAAGAAGGGAGGATGATTCAGAAGTGAGTTGAAGTAACCCTTGATGATATGACACGTAAAACCGCGTGTTTTAAAAGGATTTCTACAGCCAGATTATTTGACTCGGTCAGAGAAGAAATTGTGGTTAGTTGAGATAAACGTGACAACATTGTTGGCATGAGTCTCAATAAATAGCTCAAGGGTCTGCGGTCGGCGATAAAACATGTTTTTCCCGGTGATCGGAGGTTCTAGATGGGCTTGAAATTCTCCAAAAGAGAAATGAAACTGCGGGTATGTTCATCTTTATGACTGGAACAGTGAAAAAGACCTAAAAGTACACTTTAGAAGTTAAATTTAACTGGCTTGCATAGGATAAGTGCGGCGGACGCGGCTTAAATTTTAATAGTAGATTTTTTTTCGGGACTTACGTCAATTACCCGGAGGGATGTATAGCAAGCACATCGGAGAACGTCAGACTTCAGTGAAAGGCTCCGGTGAAAGGCAAGTGAAAGGAGATATAGAGTCTAATAGGTTGGGATACATCGACGCCGTGGAATAACTTATTTCCAGCTTTTTGCCAGGTTCCGAGTCTGCGAGATTGTTAAAGAAAAGCTTTCATCCGTCAAACTCACTAGATTGTTCAACGTGGTGCACACTGGTTCACAATCCGCATGTGCGGTTGCGATGATGGCGCTAGTGCCAGCCAATCGGCCGGCAGCCGATAAAACACAGCTCAACTCAGCTCACAGTCCGACTCCGAGCCGATACGTGTCACCGGCCGGCCCTAACCTCCCAATTATATAACCTTAAACTTTTCAAGTGCTTCAAGTTGCCCCGATGTGCATTGCACACATACAAATGCAAATGCATTCAGGTCCAGACAACTGTGCAGAGCTGTGAACACTCCAAGTTTCATGTTTGTGATACGTATCCGTTCTGATTCTTCCGCAAAAATTCAACATCCCTTGTCCCTAGGGCCTAGAGTTTGTACCGCTGCCTGGGTCTATCACAAGTAAAGTTGCAATGGATAGGACGACCTAATCTGGTACGGAGTGCATAGAATGACCGTTGAGCCTTCGAGGGGACAGACCGCATATACTCCCATTCATCTTGGAAAAATGAAAAACTCATTCATTACAGAAGAAAAATTTCCCGGCGGACGAATCGTTCCCCCGGCAGGTGGGTGACAAACAAATATCCGGAATAAACAGGGTTACCCACTGATTATACCGTCCATTTCGGATAGTACAGCCGTTTCTTCCCTAATTTCAACAGAAGAATTCGAAGTTGACCACTTCGTCGTCGACGTGTCGATGATACAGAACATTCAATCCATTGGATAGAAAAGCAGGATAAGAAAGTGATAAATAAATCACCCGTTTGAGAACATAATTAGAACTCGAACTCGGAAGACCAAAAGATTCAGTGAAATTGAATTATTAGAATTTCGAATGCCATAAAGGTCTTGGCCTGGGTCTTTCTAAGGAAGACAATAGATTTCATGATATTTGCAATAATTCAATAAATACATCCGCTGGTTATTTTTAGCTTCAGCATTCGTTGATAAAGCTAATGATGGATCAATTGAAACCCTTTTTTTGAACGTGCGCGCGAAGATGAAGTTTGGTTAGCGCTACTGATGGAATGTGATCTGCGCTTGTTTCTGGTTATGACCCTACAATTAAATTAACCATAACGGATGCATGGAACATGCTAAATAATAAGTCTGAAGTCTATCGGCATTATTCATGAACCTATTTTGAATAAATGACAGGCCGGTCAAGATATATGAAATGTAGCTCGAACTCAGGTTTACTCTTAGTAAGACAGTCAGACTCACTTTCTAAATTTTTCTAAATTTTCTTCCTTACCTGTATAGACACCAGCCCTATGAAATAACGCCCAAACTTCCCTTCTTTGATTGATTTAGCGTCAATGTTTCTGGGCAAACCAGAACCAGTTGCAATTATGTATATGTGTACACACGAATTCCTGACCCTTAGTACTCCCTATAAATACATATTTAACTAGCGGAGTTCCGTTAGACATCATCGCGTCGTCTAATTTGAAAATCGACGTTGGTCTTCAAGTTGGAAGTTGGAATTTCCAGCCTAGCATGCAGGGTTAACGTTGACTACGTATACAAGTTACTACATATGTATCTGCACGACAACATAGCACTAATATGTAGTGATGCATCATGTTATTAGACTGTTAAGAGGTTTTTAAAGTAATCAAAGCAAATTTCCGCGAGATACAAGTTTTTTTCCCTACTCACCTGAGTCATATGCGATTAGATCTCTAATGCACTCAACTGTTACTTACAAACCTGTTGTTTGATGTAATGTAAACACAAGTCGGCATTTGCCAAAAGAAAAAGATTTGTCAGAGCGTCGTAAGTGAAAAAGGCTCGGACGACGGAGCGCCCGGAGATCAGCTCAGAAAAGGCCACCTCGTTGACATGTCACGGCATTAAAACCGAGTCGAGATGTTAAGAGAATTGAGTGTAAAAAATTATTTGGCTGAAGAAACAAGGTTTGGACACTGCTATTTTCATCAGTTTTAGGACGGAGAACGGAGAACGGAGGACGGAAGACGGGAGAAAAGACCTCGGCGGTTCAGGCTCGACTTGAATGGCGAACGCTGTATATACATACCTCGTGGCAATATATCAATAGAATTGAGGCTTTCAGCCAGAGGGTTTGAAACCTGTCAAAAAAGTCTATTAACTTTAGTGTTTGAGTAAAATTACTGGTGGCTGGAGGTGACAAACACGTACATTAAACGGACTTTTTTTTTCTTCGACCCACGGCGGTAGTGCATTATATTCAAACGTCGGAAGGAATCAATTAAACACAAGAATTGTCAGAGCCAGAAAAAGAAAGATTAATAGATTTATCATTATGGCACGAGCGCACTTCCAAAGGTAATAAGCGTGAAATTCGTACGTAAAACGTCAAAGCACTTGAACTAATTAGCGCTAGCTGGAGCGCTGACGCCAAGCGTCGATCGCGATAAGACGTTCCTTTTCAGCTGAAAAATCTCCCGTGTGATTCATAGTTACGAGAGAAAACGTCAAATTGGTTGGCATATATTATTGCTAGCATAATGTAATGAATTTGTTCTTCCTATCGTATTCTACCCTATAAATTCGAGAAAATAACAGATATATGGAATTATTGGTAAAAAGGGGATAATATAGGTATAAAAGCTACTTAATGCGACGTTGTATCAAAGCATGAGACTATTATCGTGGAGTATATGATAGTAAAGTTATCGGATATCAGAATAAAATCGACGTTCGAGTTTAACATTCCAAAAAAAAACGTCAAAGTGAAAAGACGGCGAGCGAGCACAGAAGTAAAAACGAGAATAACTAAAAGTCGTTGAAGAAAAAAGTTCGTGATGTCCATGCATTGCGACACGAAGAAAAAAAACCACGTTATCGAGAATGGCGTCCGGAACTAACAGACAAAAAATGAGGGGGTTGTCAAACGAGGGTTATTATTAAACACGGCTACTTACACAACATTTATCGAAGTCCTAAAAAAACCGCCCATCTTAGTTTTCCAAGTACGCGATGATCCTTGTTGTCTCGGGAATGTAGGAAAGGGATCTGAGCGGGTATAAGAGTGAAATGAAGGGCGGCACTGGGTGCCATCTGGCCGATCTGTCATATTCACATTGCGTACTGATGTTTGTCGACTAGAACAAGACGTAGGCGGTGATGTAGGCGGTGATGGTAAGTTGGCATACTGATCCGGGCGATACCAGAAAGGGGATAGGAACGAAGGAGGTGCTGGAATTGTGTAATAATGATCTGGGTTGTTATTATTCGGTGATGGCGACATGGGTATGGATGCAAGCGGTGCTTGCGAGTACATTAGTGGTACAGGCTGTGGGGAGAGAGGAACGGTCGAATCGGGTATGGCTGGTATTGTTTGACTGCGCTTCGAGGTCGAACGGCGATGATGGTGATGGCGATAATAGTATTCTTCTTCTTCAGCTCGGATTTTGAATTTCTCTTGCTGTGGTTGAACGTGGCGAACATGCGTAGGCGACGACGGTTCGATAGTAGCGTCCAGGAGGGGAACAGCGTCTTTGCGGAATAGCGCGGATAACCTTGTCTTCTTCACGATCATACCAGCCGTAGTGCGTATAAGATGCCCTTTCCTTCTCAGTGGAAGACTGTGATAACGGCGACTTTGGTCGTCTTGTTGTGGTGATGGTGGATGACGTTCCTGTTGCAGAATATCTGATGTAGTGATACGTTGTCGTCCAGTGTCGTCGACTCGTCTAAGTCTAAGTATTTGTCTATGGCACGGTAAATTTGATTCGGGGGTCGTCACTGGGTTCGTCTCTTCAGAAGAAGTCGTGGAAATCGTAATGGTCGATGTCGTCGAATTATAACTTGACCGTCGTAACAAGGCGGAACGCGCGGATGCCGCACGGTTTATCCTGTTGGAACTTGGAGGAACAGAAGCAGGAACTGGAGCAGAAGGAGGAATAAAAGACTTTTGGCATGTCTGATTATATATGACGCTGACCGCCTGATGCATCAATTCAAAGTAAGCAAAAATGATAAGTGAAAAGAATAAATTAAGCCATGAAAATAAATAATAAGAATAGCCGTCGGCAAGTATACGTATGGCCAATAGCCAACTACTTCCCACGAGGGAAAGAATATAATATGTATGATAAAGCATACATATACGTATATGATGATGCGCACAGCTCTGGACAAAGCCAAGCTCGACAGATTTCCCGATTTAAATAGAAAAGAAATATCTCCATTGAGATGCAAGGAAAATTTTAAAGAGGCAAAACCGATAAAAGGAAGAGAGAAAATAACACCAAACACATATATAATGCGATGGTAACAAGGCATGGAAACGCTCACCTTGTCGGGCTTCAGTTTCTCAGCGGCGGCGGCACGTGGACCTGACATGTGTTGGCCCACAGCGACGGGTGTCATCACCTGTCTACTCGGCTTCTTAAAGCTGTTCGAATAAATCATGTGCACTGGAGCGCTAATCGTACGTTGTTTTGGCAAACTAGACCAAAACGCGGCGGTACTCTCCGGGCTTGTGGATCTGCACCAAAAACAAATCGGCACCTTGTCGTTTGAGAAAAAACAGACGGGACATTCAAATATAGGGCGGTCCTTCTGAACTAGCTGAAGGCGTGGTAGTGATACCGTTGCCCGGAGAGTCTGTAGCCAAAAAAAAAACGTTCCGTCAGTCAAATATTGCTACACCACATGATCAGTTGGATTTGGACGAACGCGATGTTTTACTCTCCACTCCCTGCAGTATATCCGCTTAGTTTGTGTTAACCCTGCACTCGTTATCGCGTTGTCCTCGTCCTGCATGGACCACGCTTGGCCGTCTGATCGCGAAAATAGGAGTCAGAGAGAGGGAGGGAGATAAAGAATGTAAACAAAGGGACGGGGAGTCGTATGATCGGGATCGCGTCAGTTCCAAGGGTAAGAGTCGTTACAAATTGTTGAACACCAGGTCACAAGTTATAAAAACCAAAAGTAGAAAGAAAGAGCACAAAGTGCATTCAGGAAAAAAAAATATAATGGACACACGGCGTCAAGGGGTGAAAGGAAACACGCAAGGCCTTTTTGTTCCGCGTGTTGGCACGAGTCACAAACCCAAACACGTTCTAGCCCGGGCTATTTGCAATAGATGGTTCCGTATTCAAAGTCAGCGCTACACAACAATTTCGGAAGAGATTTCATATACTTATCTCTTTGATATGGAACATCATTGCTCAGAATTCGTCGTCATGTCTAATTGGAGAGTTCGAAGTAGAAACTTCGGAGTCTTTATGGCCCTAGATGTTATTATCTTTCTTCCTCAACTACTAAATTTGCCTTGCCTTGATTAAAAACTCGAGCTGGGGATGAGATGTATCGCACCACGCTCAGGTTCGAAGTTCGCGTAAGGCCATGGCAATCATAGTAAGCAGGCGCCGTGGAGCCTCGGTATACATACATAATATATTATGTATGTATGGGGAGATTTAATAAACGGAATGGATGAGAGGATCACATGATACTCTTCAAGACTGTATGTTCAAAGAGTAGCAGTATTGTCGCGAGAAGTAAGGCATCTTCCTATATAACAAGTGCCATGACGTTTGGGGTCGTTGAAGTTGAATGAAATCCACATGTCAATTTACCACCAGTGCCTTTGCGCGTTGGAAGAATACACTGACATGAAATGACGAATAGGCTGGCGTCACATATGTCTAGAACACCATGTAGAGTAATTCATTTACATTCTGAATTGAGCATACAATAATAATATTACCCATTCAAACAGAAATGTCAAAGAGATGTACCCACAACGCCAGCATAATGGCATGCCAGAAGTACTCGTAGCTTCAGCCATTGAGTTGTTTGATTGGCAGCCACTTGTTCAGCCATAGGCTTCAGTAGATGGGCTGGCGTGGAGCAGCAAGGGTTACTCATTGGCCTTCTCGCAGATAATGAATTGAAGCATTTGAAGAGTGATCAGTAATCAACTAGTCTTAGAAGAGCACTGTACTGAAATCAATTCAGAAGGTGCTATGACTAGGGAGGGGATCGACTCCATGTTCCGAGGTTATAATTGAAGGGGGGTCCAATAGTTCTAGGTCCCGATTATCTAGTTAGATGATAGATATACCATTAAGGTACGTTCCCTATCAAGGAAATTAATAGTGCACCACATGCTACCGATCATCACGAAGTTGAAAATAGGAATGTAAAAGTTTATAGTTCTGATGTGTGTAGAAGGAAAGAAGTGATGTGGGGTAAAGATGAGTACAACCCAGAACAGCGCCGGTTTCCGAAATGTGGTCAGCGATAGGTCGTCAGTACGGTCCTCCGCTTAGGCTCTGTAAAGGCATCGCGTTTTAGGTGACCCTAAGTCGAATGTCGCGTTGCTCTTTGACGACGTTCCCAAATTAAATGCACCCTAGAAAATTGCGACAGCATTTCAGTGATAACCATGGCAGTTTGAAACCGCAACAGAATGCACCCAGTTTGCAGATGTACGGAGGATCAAAGAATAGCACCACAGGTGAATTTTCCGAGTGTCCGGGTGCTGCAGACAAAGAAAGGACAATTACGGTGGCAGAACTGTTTCCACACAAAGCCCAAAACCGAAAGAACCAATTCAAGCGAATCCCGACGGCAGTAAGTCAGCCAGATATACATAGTCAGGCTTGCAGTAACAAAACTATCGAGAACCAGTGTTCTACTTCATTGACGCGGTACGGGTTGAGTAACAGGACGAAGCAAATTAAGTCCTCGGAGTTTCAATTTGAGCTCTTCGTGCCAGAACATGGCTTTATCTTCTCTCACCAAATATGAACTCTGCGCCGCCTTATCCACCAGGAGAGTAAATGGCACTGGACCATCTACGTCCCACAGCCGTCCATAAGTTTCACGCTAAGCAACTGGCTCCGGGTATATGGATGTATGAGTGTTCCTCTGATATTTTGAAAGAGACCACGACTTGTTGTGCAGTCGTCAAGATAAGTCAGTAAGATGGCCTGATCATATAGCGATAGTGTTTCAATCGCCGAGCAGGAGGCCTCAAGTCGGTGAGAGTGTCGAGACGATTAACGAGCTCCCCAAAGTCATTCCGGTCACGGTGGCCACGTCAGCGATACATGTCGAGAGTGTGTCGCTTTAAATGTCGCGTGTGATTTAGGGAAGCCATTCGTGTTTTGAAAGCGAACGGTATCATTAGCTGCTCCGACGTCGATAGCCTCGAAGAAGAATGTAAGAAAATCGCGATGACCAACGATCTTTCAAAAAGGGAGGGAGGGTACATTTATAGCAACGCAAACCACAGCTCCTCTATAGCCACTCGGATATAAACATCTTCGTGCTCGAGGTAGGGTCAGGTCCATCACCACTTTGGCGCATTCGATATATTGGGACGGAGAACAAGATGCTTCGTTCCCTCGTCTGGTCAATCTGATAGCCGCGCAGAAGCTTTGAGCGTATAAGTCCATAACATAGAAAACTGTTCAGACTATTTTCTTGCTCGTCATCAATCCTAACACCTGCAATAGTCCTCCATTGAAGCTAGCAACTTTCTTCCAGTGTAACAGCGGTATCTTGCGAAACTGAATTGGAGTTGAAATGACCGAAACGGGTTTAAAAGACCTCCTTTTCTTGGGCAGTATTGAGTTGTCACATCATGTCTGTGTTACAACGCTGCAGATTGAACAAACAGGAGAGAGGTAATGGTTAAATACGAAGGTATAAAGGTGGCTTTCGGAGTTTGAATTTCAGACGTCAGCCCTCCGTCTAGTACTCTTTCTCCGTCAATTGTATTTCTATCTTTCGTCGAATGAAAGTGCCATTTTGAAAGGTAAAGACCGCTGAAGCTGCGAGACAAAGCGAAATGTCTGCAGTAGACCCAGTCGTGAGAGTAGGAAATAATATTAACCTCAAAGTTGTGTCGCTTCTTATGACGAAGGCTCCTTGAAATCCAGGTAAAAAGTTTTCAAAGTTCTATTTATTTCCTTTGCCCTGACGGTAATGTTTTCAGGGCGATTTTCGATTTGTTTTGTTACTTTTGTTACACTAGACTATGGAAGTTTTTTCTTTGTCTAGACTGTCTTTTAAAACGTGTCGAATTCAACCACTGCCAACATGACCAATCCCGGTACACTGCTGAAGTTGCGAGAAAGTTCCGACAAGAAGTTGAAGCAAAGCATAAACGTTCAAGTGGCTAATATTGGACTCATTTCGTAAAACAAGCAGAGCATTGAATGACAACTACTAGTATATATTGACACATGTCCTTCAGTTCAGTTTTCACCCATGATGCATGACGAGTCAGACACCTGAAATCACCAAAGTTAATCTCCGAGTTCTTCATGCAATATTTCAATGAAAACGTTTTCGATATTTTTAGCCTCATCCGGCGCTTCTGCTTTAGCAATGGCTGCGCAGCATCGTGGACTCGTGCATCATGATGGATGTTCTTGCCGCTAATTTTTCGAATTTCGTCCTTATTCAAGTCACATTTGCTGCGTTATTATTCGAAATTTTTAATTACTCAGGTAACTAGCTCCGGCTCGGACAATCAATAAGCAAGCGTTTTGAGTTTGCACTGACCATAATCACTATCAACAGAAGCGTGACGTAGGACAGCGTAAGCAGGTATGAAGACATTTTACTCATGCTCATCCAAACCCCTGCTCAAATCAACCGGCGATTCCCATATGCCTGCAGAAGCCCGGACAACTGAGCCCGAGACTCTATTGCCGACTCGGAATGATCGATATTGCTTGCCCCCTACAGTAGCAGGCTGTAGCGTTTACCCATTCCAATAAGCAAGTATCCAAATAATATGGCCAATCCCAAACTTCGCGTCGCCATTGTGTACGTGATAAGGGCCTGGTGCTATCTTCAGACCTGTTCTAACGAGTCATTAATAGCGGTGGAGGAATCGGAGGGCTGGTTTTTGCCATTGCATTAGCACCTTTTCATGACATTCAAGTTGATATCTATGAAGGTGCTGCCAAATTTGAGACGATTGGTGCAGGATTGGCGTTATGGGGAGATAGTGTTACCGTATGCAGAAAGCTTGGTATAGAGGAACACTTGATGACGATTTCACCGGGTGTTGAAGGTATGTTTGGGGTGTGATGCAGTTGTCTTTGCTATGGCTGTCAGCTGTCTAGATCCCACCTACATGCAGCTGAGAAGGGCGAATCGACCGGAAGGGCATTACTTTGGGAACATGGTTCTCTCTCGTCCGTCTTTAGTCCTTTTCTCTCAGAACCTATCGACACATCCTTGACACTGTTTTTTGTTTCCTAAAGGCACAATGGGGTTCCACAGGGCGGGGTTCCTCGACCTTTTGGTTCAGATCCTCAGTGAGACTGGAAGAGGAAACATCCACTTTGGCAAACGCTGCGTCAGTTACTCGCAAAGTGAGAGTAGTGAAGAGGTTACGATTAGCTTCAAAGATGGCAGTACTGCCACTTGTGACTGTCTTATCGGATGTGATGGAATCAAGAGCATCGTTAGGAAGCAGCTGATCGAGGAGTTAGGCTGGAGTGCTCAAGATCCTGATGTCGATGCGTCTCAATTGCGGTTCACTGGTACAATAGCATACCGTGCTCTTATCAACCCGGAGAGCCTTGGGGACCATCCTGCACGTAAAGACAAAAAAACTGTAAGCCTGTTAGACTCCGTCCCCATGACGTATCAACATCTGAAGACTGGTCTAGTACTGTGGTTCCTACAAGGTAAATAAGTACTCGGCCTTTCGTGTCACTTCCTGATGCTTGAATCGGACCATCACAGCACCTTGTTTCCTACCCAGTCGCAGGTGGAAAATTCATCAATTTCATCGGATACTCAAGTAACCCAGCTCGGCGTGACGAATGGAAGAACGGACCCTGGACACTGGACGAAGACGGCAGTGAAGTCCTGAAGGAGTTTAGTGATTTTGAAGCTGAAGTGCAAGCTATGTTACGCGTACTATTTTCCAAAGTTCTTTTCAAGAGTCGTTAGTTGTTTTTGAAACGCGTTTCAGGCAGCTGATAAAACGTCAAGATGGGCTTTGTACGAGGTCGACCCTTTGCCGCATTGGTTCAACGGTTGTGTAGCCGTGTTAGGTGATGCGGTACGATTATGTTTGCATTTAAAAAGAGAATATTTCATATGACGATAATAAAAAGGCGCATGCAATGTCCCCTTTCATAGGTTCCGGAGGTGGTCAAGTCATTGAGGTACGACCCTCTTCGTCCGCGCCATCCATGTACGTTCCTTCTAACGTCGTGTAACGCCAGGACGGATACGTACTCGCACAATTGCTCGGTAACCCAGAGGTTACACGAAAGGATATACCCCACGTCCTGCGTAGTTATGAATTCATAAGGAAAGAGCGAGCTGAAAAGGTCCTGAAATGTACTCGAGAAGCCAAATGCGCTTTTGAGTCATTAGACGAGTATACCGACGCAAGTGATGAGCATATTGAACGAGGCATCAATGGGCTTACCAACTGGCTGTGGCAAGGGAAGCTTGATCTGGATGAGGAAATATCGAGAGGGAAAAGAGAGTTTGAACGTTTGCGAAGTTGAAGGCAGAATAAGGAATGAAAAAGAACGGCTATAGCCCTTAGAGGGTTCGTCGTGAATCATTTCTATAAAGTGTTCTAACTTATTAGCGTATAAAATTGGTGAATAAAACGTAGTCTGTTACCTGGGAAGTCTTTATGGTGTCTGGCTCTACCAGCAAAAGGGGTTACACAATACCGATATTGTGTATATCAAAGAATGTGACCGAAAAAAAACTGGACATGAGGAGAGCTGACGTGCGAGAAGAGCTCCAGTTCTGAGCGGATCCGGACTAAGGCAGAAAAAGGCCCGGGCTCTACGTTTTTACTAGCGCCAGTGCAGCAGAACTGAGGCCCCGTCCAACGTTCACATTAACCTAAAAAAATGTTTTCAGGCATGGCAACGGAAAATTTAAAGAAGAACCTAATCCATCGGATTCGGATAGAATTAGCGCTGCGAGGGGGGATTGCAACCTTTGAGATGTCCGAGTTTATTGATCTTTTCAATTTGCCAATAAATTCTCGTAAATGGTTTGGCTGTTTGTGAAAAGGCCTCAAGCTCCTTTTAATGAAGAAAATCTATTCAATATATTAGACTAAATGAACGAACAAATCCCGTGGGCTTCTTAAAGTGATTTGGCAAAATACCCTCGGCGTGGCGTCAGCTGATTTCACTCTTGCATGCGTCTTCCACACTTGTATATGTACTGAAGCCTACATTTTCTTTCCGAGCGGACTCGGGGGGTGATCAATTATATTGAACGTCATAGCATGGGAGTATTAATCTTGGCAAATCATTTGAATATATGAATGCATAGTAGTCCGGATCCTCAAATAGTAACCCGGAAAGGTCGGCGATAGCAATTTAAATGGCACTTCGACTAGAACTAGGCTAGCATGGCTCAGTTGTCATAACTAAGAACATGAATTATGCAAACAGCCCACAAGCCATACTTACTGAATAAACTCACAAAATTCGCACAAACGTCACATACACGAAAGAACTTCGGAACGGAGTGACTTAGTGACAAGGCAATGTCACGTTGAAAATCCCCCGTCGCATCCCACGCTGATGTCAACAAACGCCCAGGTTTCTCGGTTCTACCGGTACTTTCTTCGTCGCGGTATCAGGCTGCTGAGCTCGACAATGTCAATTGCAAAAGCCGACGGAAGGTTATCTATCGCTTCCCGGGTGAAAGTAATTCTTTTTCTCGACTTAGTCAAAACTTTTGAATAAGTGGAAATCTGTCAGTTAAACGATGGGATCGAAATGCCCATTTTAGGTTTAGGTGAGTGCATATCAACTAACTGTGCAGCGTGTGCTGCAATTCTAGACCTGTAATTAAAGTTTTCCAAAGGCGTTTACGAGATGACTGAGGCTGAAACTGAGAGAAGCGTGTTCAACGCACTTGAGGTTAGACTTACGCGCCGTAGAAAACATGCTCTCACGTAGTTTTCGGACAGGCTGGATATCGGCTTATCGTTCAGTATTAAATGCTATTAGCTCATATTTTCTTCTGAAATCATCGTAGGATACCGCAGAATGGTATGAAAACGAAAAAGGTGTGGGAAGAGGAATTCGACGGTTCTTGGCCGCACACCCTGAGATTCCTCGCACCAATTTGTTCATCGAGACAAAGCTGAAGTCCAACAGGGGGTATGATCATGCCAAGAAAAAGTTTGCGAAAAGTTTGCGCAATCTTGGTTTAGAGTTCGTTTATATATAGCTTCTAATATCTCGTCTAAAGCCACGATCTAGATATGTCGACATGTACCTGATCCACTCGCCTCTTGGAGGTCCTGTTATGCGAGAGGAGTCCTGGCGGGCACTGTTAGACCTGAAAAAATCAGGACTTGCGAAAAGCGTTGGAGTGAGTAATTTTGGGACACAACACCTGAGGGAAATTACCACAAAGTTGCCTCAAGAACAGTGGCCATCCATCAACCAAGTGAGACCGTTATTTTTGTAAGACTCTTCCAATGAACGTATGTCCCTAACGCTTTAACAGATTGATGTTCATCCATTTATGAGACATCAAGATATCGTGGACTTTTGTCAAGAACACGGAATCTTTATTCAAGTAAGCACAGAATTTGGTTGGTCGGCTTACATTTGAATTGAAGAGAGTACAAATTTGTAAGACTTGGGGACCACTCGCCAGGGGAATGCGGTTGAACAATGCTCGTATCAAGGAAGTAGCAAAGAAACATGACAAGACGCCCGCTCAAATATTTCTGCGATGGAATCTCCAGAAAGTGCGTTTGTGATTGATCTTCATGTCATCTGGTCCGTGAACCGGCTCATCATCCATCTCCCTATCCACAGGGGCATGCCCCGATTCCGAAAAGTGTTCAAAAGGAACGTATTCTTGAAAATGCAAAGATTTTTGATTGGGTATTATCAGACGAAGATATGGCCTATTTAGAAAATTTAAACGAAGGTGAAATGAGTTTCTCAGCTTTCATTTTTATAATCACAGACTCATTCTCGATGTACATATTTCTTCTTTGGTTTGTACAGATCTTGTGACCGATTGGGACGTTACCATGGTGGACTAATCGACCCTGTATGGTGGATTGGGTCATCGCTCCGCCACATGGAAATTGCGATCTAGGAATCAGGAGTTCATTTTTAGTTTCTTTGAAGATTACTCCTTGTAGTTTTCCGCTATGTTGTATATTCCGCAAATTTCCCGACAAGAAGAAATGCGTCAACGCCTACGGTGTACTTTAGTGCCGGTACCGGGAAAAGAACTGCAGCAGAGAACACCCTTGTGCAATGCCGAGTTTCGGCCACAGCCACGAACATTGAACATGTCACATTACCCGCAACCGCGGTCCCGAGATCATCTCCTGACAATTCACACACCACATCTTCATCTAATGACTACCGTTTCGAGAGCACGGTAATCCGCAGTCAACATTCTGGCTTCTTCTGGCTATCATGCAGCCATTATTTTGATTTTTCCCGGTTGAGCTGAGGAACAGATCGTGACGGAAAAAGGGTGCCGTCCCAGACCAATGGGATCCGAACAAAGCGTAATATCAGCTTATTTTTCCGATGCCTATGTTTCAAAGTCGCAATGGTATGCTTTCATTGGGAAGTTTTCTAATAGAGTGATGATTCAAGATGGGGTTGGCTTAACGAAAGAGAGAGAAAACACGTTTTGTGATAATGAAAAATGCGTTTTTAGCTTTTAGGCGCGGGTGAATGATTCTTTATATCTCTGTTCCGACACAATCGTCCTTCCGTCATTTATCATGTAGTGCTGCTGTATAAGCTGTTACGTTGCATTTCATTTTTCCGCGCTTGGGACATGGATCTATGGCAAAATTTGGTTTAGTGAGATGCCAATTTCACATTCTTATTAGCACTCTTTCGAAGAAGTGTGAAAGAATAATAAACAATGTTGCAACGTGCTACAGCTGTGGATCATCGACGTCTTCCCGAGAGTAGAGCGGAGAATGCTTAACCAAGTATGTAATGTCTCGCCTGGCGTCTTTGAGTATCAACCTTCACTTGAATTTCGGTCTATCGTTTGTATTCGAAACATTCAATTGTGTGCCTAGATTAAGGCTTCCGTTCGGCACGGGCAATCAAAAATCAATTATATTGGCCGTGGTCAGGGTACACGCTTGCAGACCGAAATGGGACCTTTTCCGAGCTAACCGGGTACCCCAATGGCAGTCAAAAAAATACTAATACAAAGTATCTTTCCACTACGGTGCTTATTCTCACGATACGTACGGTGGAAATTTGAAGATCGTTGACATGCGTCAGATACAAATAGTGCCGTGGATTTCGCTTCTCCTGTTCATCCTATTCTACCCACCATCTATCCCTCAGGCTCTTAGGCTACCTTGAACGTTTTTGAGTCAATGTCGAAAGTTAGAGTGGCTATATCGTAAGTTCTGCATAACTTCGCATCCTTTTCGTCGTCTTCATTGCATCTTTTCAAAAAAAGTGGAGGCGGAATAGCAGGATTATGTCTCGCCGTCGCATTATACAAATTAGATCCAACGAGGGAATGCGTCCAAGTCGACGTGTATGAGGCATCACCCGAGTTTACCGAAGTTGGAGCGGGCCTTACGTTGTGGGGGCGAGTATGCGAAGCGCTCGATACGCTCGGTCTGGCACAAGATTGCATCGACACCTCCGTCATTGTAGCCTCAACAAGCCATATACCGTCCTGTTCGTCATTACAAATCACTAAATTTTGATTGACTGACATATCTCCCAATTATTAGCCAACGGCTTCACCCTACGTGATTATAGACAGCCATACACCGCATTCGGCAAACTTCCATTTCAAGGTAATTTCATATCCGCAAAACACTAATCAAAAGGAATGCAAACTTATTTCCCGTCCAGATGCGTGGTCTTTACATCGCAAAGACCTTCAAAACATCCTCCTACGTCGCATGCCTCCAGGAATATCTCATCTCAGCAAACGGCTTGTCAAATATGAATATGTCAGTCCTTTAGGGCCCATCGTATTGCATTTTTCCGATAACACGACGGTGGAATGCGACGTCCTGATTGGTGCAGACGGGATCCGTTCGGCAGTCCGAGCGCAAATTATGAGGGAAGCTGCTGAATTGACTAGAGCGAAACCTGAGTTGGAAGACTATACGCCTTATCATCGACATATTCTTCCAAGGTACAGCGGTACGATAACCTACCGCGCGCTTGTCAATCCAGTTGAACTAGCTATGCGTAACCCTAATCATCCCATGCTATATAGTCCGCAGGTCGTGCGTATACCTTTTTAATTTCATTGAGTTGTTCGCAGAGATTAATTGCTTCTGTCTAGTACATGGGGAAAAGTCAGGTGCGTTTCGTGCTACTGCTATAGTTCGTAGAACGGCAATAACACTGATGTCTAATTTACAGCATGTTGTGGGATATCCTATTTCCGAAACTGTTATTAATGTCGCCATCAACATCACTCCAAAGGGTGTACCGTATTCTTCGCCAGGAAGTCCGCTGTCACCGAGAAGCAACGCGCTTGTCGACCGCTCGCGAACAATCACTCGCGAGGCATTCAATTGTGATGTCAGACCCCTGTTCAAAGACTGGGTCGGTCAGGTAGATGAGCTCCTTGATGTATGTCATTCCTTGTTCATCATATGGTAAAAACGTTCTCAACCGTAACGCCTCACAGGCTGTGGATACATCTATTGAATGGCCAATTATGGATGTAGAACCGTTACCATTTTACTCTCGTGGTAGAATTGCGTTGATCGGAGACGCGGTGAGTTAAATCTCGGATTCTCCCCCGATCTATGATGACTTAAGTAAACTTTCGGTCATCTTTGTTCTTCTCCGGTTCGGTCCCTGCAGGCTCATGCTACTGTTCCGTATCTCGGAGCTGGAGCTGCATTTGCTATTGAGGTATGTGCACACTTTCATTTACATACGCTGTTTCTACTTCCGAATCGGCGGATATAGCTGATTTTACTTTCTCTTAGGATGCTTTTGTTTTATCCCGTCTTCTTCACCACGCAGCAGCAATACTGTCGGAAACATCCTCAGTATCTCGTGTACACGTTCTAGAACAAACCCTCCGAATATTCGAGGAAATTCGGTTACCATACGGGAACAAAGCTGTTGAGAACGGCCGCAAAGCATTATGCGATTTCCAACTTTGCGGGCCGAGTGGGATGGACCTTGAAAAGTCCGTTTTGTCGATTATTGAAACTTATGAAGATACCACACGTGTTGTTGGCGGATGTGGTCCTAATGCTGATAGCGCTAGAGCGTTGAAGTTACTAGATTTACGATGCCGCAGTCTTCGAAGATAACTCTGGTTCAGTAACCAGTCTTTTTTTACCTGCTTGCTCCCTACACATGGATTCATGACGAGTTGTCTATGATAAGCTATACCATTTATTGCTAACGCTTTGTATTATTGTCTCAATTTTGACGTACATAGATGCTAAATCAAAATAAGATGTTGCACCGATATATACCCATATAATAATATTATACATTACATATGCAATAATGGGAACTGATCAAAATCAAGCCTGCAATCACAAGATGCTGTTAATTTACCTAAAGTGGTACAACCTGCATATTGTAGTCGGAGGCGGAAGGGGAGATGTATATCAAGATATGTCGACGAATGTCACTCTCACAAAGAGTAGTGTACTGTGCACACCAGACTTCTACAATATGTACTTAGTGTACACTGACAAAAATTATGTACCAACCATCTCGCCGCACTAGATTCCAGAAGTGTGGCTGAAAATTATGTAATTCGGATCAAAGGCTAATTGTTCCAGAGATTAAGGAACTGCAGATAAAAAAAGGAAGTGAGAGGGAATTTATTATGAAACACTCTTAAGCCCTGTAAATTTTGGAAGTTACTGCCAATTTGTAAATTTGTGTAATTTAGAGACTTCGATGTGTGCATGCTTTGAGGTTCTTTAACCCGGCATTTTCCTATAATGAATATTGATGTTATATCCAGAAATTCTCAAACAGAACTTCTAAACCGCCTGCCAAAGTAGAGAGCTTCAAAAGAAGCCTTCTGATGACTCTCTCCCACGGTGGGAGCCCAAAACATGGGAACGTCCTGCTGTTGACAGCTCGTCTACAAACTCATTAGCATCAGCGGAATATCTACCGGCGGAACGAAGAAAAAAAAACTTGTGCGCGGTGAAACAAAGGGGTCGGTTGACCATATGCTAATCAGGATACTGTAATGTATTTTGATGTATTTATATTAGTATACGTTGTCGGAGGAAGTGCAGGTTAGGAAAGAGCAGAATATTATTCTTTAAAATTCGGCAGGTTAACACATGAGATAGTTCACACCGATCGTTGCTATAATGGGTCTCTGAATGTGTCAGAACCATGCAGAAGTCCCGATTCCGATGGAGTAGGGATAGCTGAAGAGAAAGAAGGCGACAGTGATTTTTTAAGCGTTAAAGGCAATACCAGTAACAGCTATGCAAAATGAATCCAGTAAATATTCTTAATTTTACGTCTACTTGATAGTATGTAGTTTAGTGGAATGCTGGTTGGCTTGTGGCGATAACACTTTCACATTCACTATTAGTTCTTATATTAGTCCTAACGAGTCGGAGTCGGGCTCTCGAGTATTTTCTTCTATTGGTGTGACATACGCATTCTTCCTAGGTCTCGTGGAAAGGGGAACAGCAAACTCCGTTAGAGGTTCTTTTGCTAGCCTGATATAACGATGACATGGTATACCTGGGAAAAATTACATAGGACCGGCGGCGCAAACTCACTAGTATTTTTTTGTGAAGCCAGCGGTCTCGACATTTTTACAAGTAAAAATAATCATATACACGTTCGATCTCTTGAGAATGCGAATAAAACGGGTGATAGATTGGAGGGCGGTTCTAAGAAGCTCGATTGCAACTTCGGATAAATATAGGTACGGTTCAACTCCCCCGCAATTCTCGGGTCACTCGGAGCGCGCCGTTGCCTGCTGTTGCTACTCCATTTTACTTGATTAGGCTTTTAAATATTGGAAATGAGACATAAAGCGAGCACAAGCGGGGACGCCACTCCGATTGCGAGTAATTTCCAAGCAAGGGGCAAGCCCGGTAAATGAATGAATTATCAGTTGCACTGTAGATCAAGGAGGCTCTACATTAATGATCGACGAATTAGGGAAAGATAAGATAGGGAACATACTGAGCAATTTTGACTAACCGATTCTCACTAGCTCATGTCATTCTGATTGAACGAGAGTGACCCTTTTTGGGGTTTCTTCACCTTCTTGGTCGGCTTATCCGTTTCTTCATGTAAAACTTTACGTTTATTTCCAGATGGCTTATTTTTTTTGGTTGAAAACGAAAGGCCCCCACCACTGTCTAACTTTGTTTGGGGCTCTGACTGATGGGGTATCGTTGTACTTGACGTTTGCCCGTTCTTATTCTCGTCTTCATCCTCGTGACGCAAGGGTGTCAATCCCTTGGCTAATCAAATAGGCAATCAATTCAAGACGGAAAAAAAAAGAATGACTACAGAAGAGAATGAGATGGTTAGCGCTGAATCTCACCTTTCCGTTTTTCGTTCTCTACCTCCCGTTCCGATAAGTGTTTGCCTTCTTTAACGACCACAATGACAGGTTTCTCATCTTCCTTGTCTTCTTCATCCGAGTGGTGCGGATCGTCATTTTTCGGTGTTTCTGTGACAGGCGGACGCCGTCTTTCACGTCCAAATTCGTCTAGTTCTCCTTCTCCTTCGTCGTCAGCAATTTGGGGTTCGTATTCGTCATCCGCCGGTGCTCTCCCGCCAACTTGCCTCTGTAATTTCAGCAAAAATGCAGGTGTCTTGCTTTGATAAGTTAATCGGGAAGAAAGCTGTTGCCTTGTGGGTTCTTTTGGAGCCATAGACGTAGTATTGAATAGTTCTCAGTGGGAGGTACTCAGTTGGTACTGCCGTTGGTACTCAGTGACACTAGTGACAGAGTCTGAGTCACAATGTGACGTAAGCGCCGAAGGAAGGGGCTACGGCGGTCACACACCTTTGCAAGGAACCTTCAACGCACCTCATTCAAACCGTTCCTCTCTTGTGGATTGCAAATAAATCCCATGCTTCGATAAAATTTAAATGCCACCTAAATTGGTACAATCGCTTCCGAATTCTTTGCTACCGTTTTTACACTCCCAGTCACAAAGCGCGTTAACTCGTCTTTATTCACGTCCTTCGGCATGTCTTGCCATCTTCCGGTATGACGAATTGTTTTCAAGTACTTTGATACCAGTTCATGATACTTTTTTTCAGACTTTTGAGCCCCTTAGAAAGACAGATTATCATGAGCACCGTGTGGTTAGATTCCTCTTTGCCGACAGCCACCTTTGAGGCTTGGATAACGAAAGATGGTCGAAAGTATGGTTTTAAAGTTCAAGAGTCAAATGCCTATGTGTATCTTGTTTTTTTAGACCATATGAAGAAGCACTGAAGTCTCTTTCCAAACTACATATTCTCTCTCTGACGGGTTCCAAGTTGAATCTAAACACTACCTTCCGTGCTGCTTTCAGAATGTCGTTGACAGGAGAGTACGTTATACGCTCATTATTATTTACATATCAAGTTACCTTTTACCCCTGTGATAGTGGTGAACACCGAAGTTTTGGTATTCCGGCCGACAAAAGTGAAAAGGGCAAAGAAAGAGAGAAGCGCTCAACGTCAACCGAATCTCTTGATAATTACGCTAGAGAACACTGGGAGGCAAGCAATATTGTCGAATACGTCTTTTTCGCTCTAATTCAGTCATGGTTTAATATTAGACCATCCTTCATTTTATGGTAGCTTCTGGTACCGGCCAAGCGCCTACAAGACCGTCGCAAGGGGTTCTATATCTCCTTCAAAGGAGCGGATTAATGGCCACTTTATTATCTACATCGTATGGTTTGCTTCTGAAAAAAGGTTAAATGTTGACACATGGTCGTTTTTAGAGGTACTAGCACGCGGATAACATCGGCCGGTTTTCAATTCCTCCTTCATTCTCCACATGAACAGATATGGATGTTGCTACTGCAATATCTAGATATGGCAGAGGTACGCTGGTGTCTAGTGTCCGATTTCCTATATGAAACCATCAACAGGAACGCCAAATGGACGTTGTAGAAGTTCTAAGTTTTCTTCTCATGCTCTCAACAATGGAGCTTGGACAGGCATACCTGACAGAAAATCTCAGTCCCACCCAATTGACTATGTTAGAAGATCTTCAAGATTATGGAATGATCAAACACAAAAAGGTATATTTGTTTTTTGCGGCAAGCGGGTTCCATCATATAACGGATTTTAACCACAGCAAAAAGGCAACGTCGCACCCGGTCAATCGCCTATACGGAAGTTTTATCCTACTCGGCTCTCTACCACGCTCACTTCCTCATCTTCTCCTCTCCCCATTGTTCCTGGTACTGCAAGCGGTCTTGGTACTTTGACAAAGAATCCGATTGGAACGACTGGGACCACCTCAGAAGGTTTCATCATTCTGGAGACCAATTACCGTCTTTATGCCTACACTGGTAAGCATCGTGTCTTCCATTGTTCCTGACTCCAAGCAGTAACTGTCCTCAAACCAGACAATCCTCTTCAAATCGCTGTCCTTAATCTGTTTGTCACATTGAAGTCCCGGTTTCCCAACCTCGTTGTGGGTAGCCTTACCAGAGAAAGCGTTAAGAGGGCTTTGGCGAATGGTATATCGGCTGAACAAGTAACCTCTTTTTTTGCCTTTTGGGAATCATCTGACTACGTCCACCTATCATATATAGATTATAAGTTATCTAACTGCGCATGCTCATCCACAAATGCGAAAAAATGTGCGTTTTACGCTGCGATCCTCCAATTCCTTATTTTGACTATATCTGCGCAGAATCCATTACTACCCGTAACGGTTCAAGACCAAGTTCGACTTTGGGAGCTTGAACGCAATAGGCTTGAGTCCAAAGAAGGTTAATCCGTTCAACTCCAAACTTTTTCCTCATGATAACCCTGCGTTCTACGTTGCAGGGTACCTTTATACGGCTTTCGCTTCTCAATCGGACTACGAGTTCGTTCTGGAGTATGCACGAAAGCTCGGTGTCGTTGTTTGGGAAAGCTCTGCTAAACGGTGTTTCTTTGGGACGTTGGAAGGCCATAGTCTTGTAAGGGCTTTCATTGAGAGTCGGACTGCTGGAAGAGCCTAGAAAAACCTAAAAAAATGGATTAAACCAATCGTTTAACAAAAGTTTACTGTATACGTTACTAAGCGCTAAGACCGGCTGACTCGCAGCATAGTTCTGTAAAACGTTGGGTTGTTGATTGTTGTTGACTATTTTTATTATCATTGGTATAGAAAATCAAAAAGTAGACTAGCCCCAGAGACCCGGTTGAAAGATTTTGAAAGGTCGGAGTATATCCCTTCGTATTGACACAAAATTTCGCATGCGAAGCTTTCAGCTGAACTTTGGCTAGAAGCGGTGAGTTCATTGATCCCACGCGTATACGACGAAACGCAGGGTCACTTTCCAGAAGCATTCTATGAAAGATGGTGATAGTGGGACGTCTTCTGTCAAAGCATGAGAATTAAAGGAAGAACCGTTCTCACTCCAGCCGTACATGTTTATTCATTTGAGCCACACTTAACTCTACGCGCGAATTCTGATTTCGGTTTCGGATGCGAGGTTCTCGCAAACCTTAGGAACCACTACTCATCTTCTGCTCAAGAGAAGGGGGTTATGTACTGCAACTTTGACTCCAGTACCGCACAGTATCCTGGACCCACTATCTGGGATACATTTATAAAGTGCCCTTTGCAATAGCGTCATCCCGCTTGAACCGTAAGTCGTCTTGTTAGTGCCCTTATTACAAATTGAGTCATATCTTTGATTGGCAGATTGCGAAGGATGTGAATCGACGTCATTGACCCTCGTTTTTCGGATATTAGCCGCGTCTGAAAATCGACGACCATTTTAATGTCCGGGCTCAAATATTCTCCATTTGCCCCGGACCTAAAAGCCAATGGTATCACGGATACGATAGTTTGTCGTATAGCCACAGGGGCAACAACACTCAAGCCTTTTATTTATGTTGAAGCGATCGAAATCGCATGTTTTGAAAAAGTTGAGGTTTTACCTCTTGGCGTATCCTATATCTATTAGTTAATTAACTTGAAAACATGTCCGCTAGTTACCTTTAATGGAAAATACATGTCGTTCATAATGAAGGAGCTGCAGAAGAAACATACTTGGGTACCCAATGGTCGATCTTCTCATTAACACGACTCGGAACTGAATGCTGGCTTTTCGGAGGTTAACTTTAACAGGGAACGTCTGTCGTCGATTTATCCTGATCACGTTTGCGATTATCCATTCTTCTCGGACGTAAACATTACCTGATCTGCTGAATTCTTGAAAATATCAAATAAATATCAAATTGAGAAAACCCAGACTAGGAAGACTGACGGTACAACTGTGTTCTGCTGCCCATTCAGTAGCGCTCAAAGTGTGCCTGTCATCAAAGCCAGAGATAGGCGGCTAAGAGGTCCACCTGGAATCTTTGTTCTAGAAAGGGAGAGGTAGGTGGGAAAGGCTTCAAAATACTCAACTTCTGACCCATAAATCGTTGCATCGTAATGAAGCTTCGCATAAGCTCGTCAAATGCTAGCGCTCGGGCACAAGCACGTATTAGTGTTGTTGTCTAATTATATCCAAGCTCTGTTTTTAACATCCATATTTCGAAACGGGTTTAGCAGAAGTCAAGCTGCCAGGCAGGTTTATTGATGGAACGATGATTTCCAACTTATGGTAGGGCTAAAATAAGCCACACAAGAGCCAAGTTTGAAATAAAACATACCCAGTTTTGCATTCCTAACTGTCGATTTTTTTCTCAGAATTAATCATCATTGGGACCATAGAGTAAATGAGTTTGTCATATTGAACTCTTCTTCCGCCGAAGGACTCGGGCCCCGGTGAAGTCGCACCGTGGCGACAGTTTGTTGATTGAAGCCCATTCAGGAGACAGCTTGTGAGTGAGATATACATTTTCACCTTCTTGTCATAGTTTAAATAGAGACAGATAATTAAAGTATGTGAATAACAGAAAGTAATAAAAAATTGAGCTATACGGACATTGGCAGTTTGTTGGAAGTCACATGCGCATTGGTCACGCGGTCACGCGCCACGGCCTCTTGAGTCTTGACTTGGCCTAGTCTAACGCGGTTTGGAGTTCTTTTAAATAATTTCTAACTTTCTCTTTGTTCGTGACGTTCGAGGGTATTCTTAGGATCATGAGTCTCGACATGTCCAGTGAAATCTCTGGCGGCCAGCTTCTTTTATGACAGACTGCGCATGCTAATCGAAATCATCGGAGACAAAGATGTCCCTCTCACGTTTTTCTCTTCTGCAGTTCACTTATTGAGGGGCGCCTTGTAACGAGGCTATCTCAGGCTTGCGCGCGGCGTCAATTCAACTCAGTCCCCCATCATCACATCGCCCCCCCTGACCCCCGCTGTACTCTTTGCCTGAGGCCTCTTCTTCACAGATGAAGTATTGATGATATCGTTTCATTGCCTCCAAGCTTCCTCCATTAGTATCACATTTCAAGTTCCTAACTGGTGTAATCTTTTTTTTCACCTTACCGGTGAAAGAAAGTATCTTCCGAAAAGATTGGGGATAAAAACATCATAATATGATAGAACCGTTAACTGTGACGGCTCTTTGATCCCATTCGAAGTCATCTTGAACCTTATTCTTTGTGTTATATTAATGATAACATAAAATTAAAAGTGTCCGTGTCCACCGCTCTCAGCTTTTTTTAACAAACCCCTCACTGGTAGTCCGCCCATCTCGGAAGAACGTCATCTCCCTGGAATTTCCAAATCATCAAATAGTCCGAGGTCATCCAGTAGCAGTGCACATCCGATATGTACGGCTTACCCAGGATAGAAGTTCGTTACCTTTGAGCTGGGTTGAAAAACCTTATAAAACAATGCGCATCCCCGTCGACGAGGCTGGCCATTTCCGAAAAAATCTTCCCAAAATGACGCGGTTCACAGTGGGCATTTGGTGTGTTACCCATCCTTTACAACAGCTACCTGCTTTATCCCTTTCAACTCATTATATGAACAGTGGTGCCGGAATTGCTGGAGTCTGTTTAGCCCTTGAGCTGATGGGATCCCCTGATATTCGAGTCGATTTATACGAATCATCTACTGAACTATCGGCAGCTGGTGCAAGCATTACGATTTCCCGTAAGGCCCAATATGTCTTGCGAAAGATGGGTTTGGAAGATGCTTGTGTGAGAGCTTGCCAAGATGCAGGAGAGGGTAGAGGTATGCTTCTTTGACACTATTAAAGGAGTAAAATAATTTCATATGATATATAACCAACTAATCCTAGATTCTATCTTCTACTTACGCAGTCCCGATCTGGAAGGTGATTTTGGCATTCTACCTTTGAAAGGCAAGCATCGCAACTCCGGGTCTCGGGCCAAGCTCGGACATCGCATCTGACGAAGTAATTTCTTTTAGATGCGTTACGAATCTCCCGAGGAGAATTCATGAAAATTGTCGTCCAATCATTACCAAGAAATATCATACGTTTGGGGAAAAGACTCGTCAAATACTCTTATGTTCGAGAAAACGGTCCTATTGGGCTTCAGTTTTCAGATGGGACGAGAGCCATTTGTGATGTGCTTATTGGATGTGATGGCGTGCGATCCATCGTTAGAGGTCAATTTATTCGGGATAAAGCACTGGCCGACGATGACGATAGGCTCCTCAAGCACGTCGAGCCGAGATGGAGTGGAACGGTGATATATCGTTCCTTAATACCAAAGTCTCGGTTAGCCGCGCAAAATCCAAATCACAGCTTACTTTCGGCAGGGCAAATTGTAAGTAAATAAACACCTTTTTTGTGTGTCAATTTCATTTATGTGATTTCATGTCCGGCGCTACTAGTACTTAGGGAAAAGTCAGGTTAGTTTTGTCATTTCGGTTCCTTGTTTACCCTTCATTCACTAATGTCGTTATAGCACATTACGGCACATCCTTTTCGTAGTGGAATGCTGGACGTGGCAATATCTATAACGGATTTATCCAAAGAGGGGTCGGTATGGCCCTCAACCAGTTGGTCGTCGCAATTGGATAAAGAAGCTGCACGTCAAAAGCTATCTGAAAAATCCTCGGACTGGAATAAAGAAGCGCAAGATGTTATTAGAGTAAGAGCTTTACAATTATTTTCTGGTGATGAGCCGAATTGTATAACCTGTGTATATAGGTTTTCGAGACGACCATCAAGACCGCGGTAATGGACGTCGAACCTTTGCCTTACCATGTTCGAGGACATGTCGCTCTCATTGGAGATGCGGTATGTTCTCACAAGCTGTTTTACGCTCCCTCTTATTCAATGACTATCAAAGGGGCATGCTGCACTACCATATACAGGAGGAAATGCGTCCATGGCAATCGAAGTATGTTTTCTTTCATAAATTTTCGCAGTTTGCAGTTTTGATAGATCTATTAGGATGCCTACGCTCTGGGACGCATATTGAAAGCAGCAATCACTACAAAACCGAATCTTCCAATCGCACTAAAGGCCTATCAACGGATACGAAAGCCGTATGGAAATAGAAACATTCACAACGCACGACAGGTGCTACGCGAATTTCAATTCAACGGAAGTGGAGATGACATGGAAGACGTGGTAGAAAATATTTCCTACTGCTTCAATGAGACTTTCGCTACAGCAGGATCTACGCCTGATGCCGATGTGCGGAAAGCGTTAGACTGGATGATTAGTCAAATTTCACAAGGTCAAAGTGCCAGCGGTCCTGGGACTGCGTAAGGCGGACCGGACGCTTCGGGACAATAATAAGTACTCATGTATCATTAATGTTCATCTACAATATTGTAATCACCACTTTCATCATCATGCTAACGCGCTGTGCAGTGAAAGTTCTTTCGTGAATCTCGAGCTCACTATTACTACACTAATGCCAGCGCCGGGTCTTGGCGCGCTCAAAACTCGGTTATTTCAACTTTCAATTGTTGGTTTGGTTCCATCCTGATCTTTGTCCAAATTAGACTTGCGAATGTGACAAGCATTGAAACTTGAAAGCGCGTCAGAAGGAAACAACGTAAAAGCCACAGTGAAAATTTAGACCAAAACACGTGAAGATTTGATCTTATTATTCTTATACCACCCCGTCAGACTCAAGAACACGATGTAATTTGTGAAATTCAAATGTAGCCACGGCGGCTTATTACAAACTCAGCTAGCGTACCGACAATTTGATCATTTTCATTTACTCATACGCATACCATTGAGAACACTTTACAAATCACATTAAATAAGTTGCATGTTACAGTCTCTATTAGGTTGTAATAAATGTATATACTATAGAAGTTCCCCAAAACGGCCTTGCTATCTTTAATAAGGTTGCTGTTCTTTGGCATGGAACCCATGATAACAAGTTAATCACCTTTAATCACTGCCTTATAATATCGCCCTTCATAAACGAAACTTGGATTAGTTGCAGATAGCTAAACACCAGGTCGATCTATTTGATGAGATCACATGTCGAGGTATGAACCCTAAGGAGTGTCACTTCGCTTTGGTAGATTTCCACTAGGTGCTCGATCCAAACGGGGTAGTGATTTCTCTTGTGTAGATGTGATTCGCGTGAAGCCACGGCACCTACGCGCCCGAGTAGCGCGGCCACATGTTCGAATAATACCATGCCGTTTTCTGAACTAAACCTTTATTTCCTTGAGACTTCGGCTTCTTGAGAGCCTCAATTGAAGTTTCATATAAATGGCTAGGTCAAACTTATAGTTGGTTGTATTGTCAACACAACGAAGTTATGAGACCTGCCAGTATGCCACAACACGTGTAAACATACAAAACCGAAGTCTAACCTTAACCCCTGTTACAAGTGGCTCCTTCGTTTTCTGTAGATTAAATGGCGAATATTGATGGAACAAACAGATAAACGACTCGTAGCACATGTTTGGCACTGCTACGTGCCTTCGGACTCAGAGGGACTGTTGGATCCCTCATTGCGAGGATGTTCAATTTAATTCAGTTTGATGGCACCGTGGTTTGGATTTCATCTCGGGTGCTAGATAGAGAGCAGACATAATTAGTGGCTTAGAACAGCCACTATATTGGGTGGCTTAACCAAAGTTTTAATTGCTATCATAATACATACGTCGCTGAAGAAACAAGCACGAGGCAACTTTTTGTCGAATCACGTTTACCTGAAAAAATTTTCAGGGGAAGTTTTCAGTTTCCCGATGTGTAATGTGATTCAGAAACCGGATAGTCTAATCTTCCTGTTTCGTACTGGTCCCCGCGAAGTACATCAAGCGTAACCGAACCCTGCATTGACTAATTTGACACCCTTATTACACATAAGCCAAAGGGTGGGTGCCCGTAATGCCGAACTGGATAAAGCGGGGCACTCTATTGTCGAATTTATGGCCGCTCCCCAAAGAAAGACGATAAATCTTGGACCCGGTAAGCCATATGCATTCTCCTCTCTTTTTTACATAATTCCGCTAGCCGGAATAGAGATGAAACGGCAAGAATAGAAGGGATTGAAACATTTGAAATTTTACCTGGGATTTGAATATGTATTTAAGGCTTGAGAAAAAAAATTGGCGCGTTCATTGTCAATTATCAGTTTAATATGTCTCAGACGCAAGAAAGTACATGTTACCCCCTCCCTGTATGATAAGATATTCCGATGTGTTTTCTCTGTTGGCTAACATCCGACCCAGTCCGCGGATCGCCATGAAGAAAATGCTAGGTATGTGCGCATAGCCAGTTGTCTTTCTGCGAGACTAATCAAGGAGGGCATTTTCTGGCCAGACTCTCCCACCAATTCAATATCATACAAGAATTTATCGGTGGTTTGACGTTCGCACCTCTGGAAACTATAGAACCAAAAACACTATTGGAGCTAGGGTGAATTCCTTGCTTATACCGTAATTTAGCATCATCAACTTCGCCACTAAATGAATTCGTAGATCGGGAACAGGGGCCTGGGCAGCTCAAGCAGCAGATACCTTCCCCAATGCTGATATTTTAGCAGTAGACCGAGTCGAACCGTCAAAGGAGTGCGTTTTTTTTCATATGAGATCGTCAATGACGCTGATCGGAGCACAGTTCACGGAGAAACAACTTACATTTTCAATGCTTAGATCTTCGACAACCTTTGCCATGGGATTTCCAATCTTTTGATGTCGTGCACGCGCGACTTACTATCATCCATGCAAGTCCCTCCCCAAGAAAACTCGACTCTAAATCTCATCACTTGACAATACAGATACCCAATGGAAAGGATGTTCTTTCACGCGTCTTACCACTAGTCAAGCCCGGCGGGATTTTGATATTGGAAGATACGGTCGCATCTTTTCACCCAGATCACCGAAAAGAACGCACACCGGGCATTACGAAGTTTTGGGAGAATTTTGAAACTGAAATGCGTAACAAAGGAGTTGATCCTGAGTTGCCGCTCAATTACGTCTCTATATTGGAAAATTCCGGTCTTTTCAGTGAAGTACATTTGCGAAAACAGTTTTGCAATTTTTCAACTGCTTGCTTGGGTAATTGCAACTCAAATCTTATCCGTTTTGAAAAGAATCGTACTCATAAGAAATCTCCAAGACACGCCCGCGGGTCGCCTGTCAGCCATGGGTGCCAAATCGTTTCGGATTGGCCCTCTTCATCATTATCCAGGTCGTACACCTGAGCTCGTAAAGCAAATTATGGAAGAAATGGAGGACCCGATGATAAATAAAACATTAGGTTATGAATTTCATTTTGTTTGGGCTCGTCGAAAGCTTTAAATGTTACTACAATTGCTATCTTCATGTCATAAGACGTAAATTCATCATCATAATGGAAACTGCAGTGTATTCCGTAAATAAATGGGCATGTGACAAAAACCCTTTTTAGACCTTACTGTTTATATGGAAGCATGGTACTCTGAACCAACTCCTGCGGGGACGATAAACGTGAAATCCGGATCACACTTTTAATTTCCTTAATCTAAAGGAGCCGAGGATGATTAGACCCAAATAAGGTATTCTGAAAATGAGGTTCGTGTAGTACGTCTGCCTACAAGCACTTTCCGGCCCTCCGGTAACAGCTGCTAGAATAGGAACCACATTTCCGGTCATATCTTTTTGAGATTACGGAACTTCCGTAGAGTTTGTTGTCTCGTCCCGGAGTGTTCTGACCAAAACCTCGGACCAGTCAAACAAGATGAGATCAATGCCAACTCTACATGCGCTTTCGAAGTGGATGCAGTGCTGTACCATTAGTCTGTCGTTCCACCGCTACTGAAATTTAAGACAAAACGATGAAATCATAATAAACCACGTACCACCCCCAACAACACGCCTCGCATTCTATATGGTTAATATCAAAATCAATTCCGCAGCTTGTAATAGTTTGTAAGCTGCCCTGATTTTCGTAATGTTATTGCGATATACATAATTCCATTAAGGAAAGCCGTGATACCAAAATAAGCCCAATTCAGCGAGCAAAGTTTCGGCAGAAACATTAGGAGTGTACCCCGCTTGCTGTATATCATCGATTCATCTACGAGCGGTTCCATGGAAAAATTGGTCGTTTGATCTGTCTGATTTGGAAAGTGTGTCATGACCACAAAGTCAAGTTCGGATGAGCTTGAATCGGGGATAGGTGATAATTTATGTTTGAATTCGTAGACACCTGACCGCATAACAGAGCGATATTATAGCCAGTTTATTCAAAGAGATTTTTTCTCATGCGGTTTCGGAAGGAACCAGTGACCGAGATTAAGAATAGTTCCCCCATCCAGTATCCATCAGGTTGGCGCCTCGCCCAGCACGGGATTGCCGGGAGCACTAACACTGTTAAGCACAATGCTGAAATAAGAAAGCACTAACGACATTACCTGATTCTGAGGTTGGGCAAGGCCGAGGTTCCCTCAAGGTTTCCATAAGATTACTTCGATTTTTGATGATTCCGATAATTCCGGTGACTGCAGGGTGACTGCGGGAGAGAATCGAATAGAATATTGTGGAATGTATAGACAAGCTTACTATAAGGAGTCAGCAATAAATGCAAATGCCCACAAGAGACTCGCATGACAAGACAGAAGAAAACTTGCTTGAAACATTCAATTTTGCTTCCGCGGTGACGTGACCTTGCGTCACAGGAGCTTACAATGGCAGGTTACGTAATTACACTTGACCATCCCAAAAAGGGACAATTGCGTAACCGTCCATCCACAGCTCACAAAAATGTCTCTGTCCGGATTTTCAGCACACTCAGCTGCACAAAACAGTATGTTCTATCATAACATAATAAAACCTGATCATCTTGTTAAACTATCGTGAAGATCAGCTTTCCCTGCTCAGAGCGCTTTTGGACGAGAATCCTTCTCGACTGAACGAAGCTGATCAAGTACGTTCTACGAATGATCCACCGGAAGAAGTTGTTTATTTCTATTGCAATAGGATGGTAGAACGGTTTTACATTGGGCTGCTAGTACAGCAGGTGGACTGGAGATGGTGAAATATTTGCTGAGCAGATCAGGAATTGATGTCGATAAACCGGATGGAAGTGGCTGGACTGCTCTTCACATTGCTGGTAAGTTTGTCTTTGGTATGACTAAACTCTCTTGACATTTTCATCTTGTTGTTTGGGGCAGCTAGTGCAGGACGTGAAAGTGTCGTTCGAGAATTATTGGGAGCGGGTGCCAATCCAAACCGGACGAACGATAAAGGTTTAACACCTTTGTAGGATCTATCAAATCATTTAGCTTTTGTTATTTGAATGTTTACATCGTATTTAGACACTACGCTGCGTCTAAGTCGCAAATTTCGGTAATACGAACAGCCAAAATGACACTTAACTCGCCATTCTAAGAAATCTTTAGATCGGTCAACTGCTCATAACTAGGGGAGCTGAGGTATATCCCTTCCTCTGAAATATAGACTAAATCTCAAACCATGTCCCAGATTAACGCCAAAGACCGAGCAAACCAACATCCACTGTGAGCATAATCGTTCACATAACACAAAGGTGACCAGGTGACTCACCGGATTGCACAGCCATCGAGCAGCTACAACTGGTTCAGTAGGGTTTATCAAACTTCTTGTCAATCCTCCCGAGGGGTCTCCAAAAACACGTTTGAATACCGCAGATCGCGTTGGTGAGTCCACAGGAAAAGAAAGGATACCAGCAAGGTCGATCTGATATTGAATTTTTTGTTCAAAACGACTGACAGGTAACACCCCTCTCCATCTCGCCATGGAATCTGGACATGGCGAAGCAGCGATTGCGCTAATTGAAGCAGGAGCTGATCGGCATAGGGTAAGCGTCTCGGATTTGTTTATGTCTCATGTTTCTATTGACGTCAATGATACTGTAGACAAATCATGACAATCAGATACCTGAAGAAGTAGAAGGGGTCGGAGAACAAGAACAGAAACGCGTGAGGGAGTATGTTATTAGTAGGGTTGGAAAACCATAAGAATAACTAGGGCTTAGGGTTTTAAGAATGTACATATGTATATGTGAATTGTATCAGTGCGTGTAGTATTTTATCTTGCATGATCTTGACTTGTCAAGTGTTTGGTACTCTGGTCGAAAGCATCGTCGGAATTGATTCTTTTAAAATTACATCATAACTAATATTGTCTTACAATTGTAGTGAACACGCGACCAGGACACGTCACTCTTTCTCTTAAACTGTTCGATATCTCAATGTTTCACCGGAATAGAACCCAATCAGGAAACCTCTCTGGTACTCTCACCCAATCAATCCATTGCTCAACCTCGCGGCGCGCTTGTTCACCTAGCTCATGCATATATCTCACAGAAAGCAATATGGCCTTAAACCCCCACTCCCTGAACCCCTTCCTATCGCCCAAAATCCCCGATACCTTCATCAAATACAGATAATGCCAAAAAGCCGAGGCACACTCGACGCCTTCCATCATGACCAGTTCCAAACTTTTAGATATGCCGTCTAGGAGCACCTGTGCATGTCCAAGACCCATATAACGTGGTAGACTTGATTCAACGAGTTCACCGTAAAAATGTTCCAAGGAGGCGGAGACGGTGCCTCCTTGCTGGAGGAGACGAACTTCATCCGACATTGGTGGTGCGTTCGTGCAGTAGTCGCATGTGCATTTGAAGCGATAACTGCGCTCGAGGTCATATCTCCGATTTGCATGTGATTGACTGCAAGGGGCTTCGTATGCTATGGTAAGTTCTTGACCTGCACGAATGGGACGAACGGCTTGCGCAGAAAGGGTAAACAAGTAAGGGTCCCATGAGCGGGTAAGGTTAGGACCACAACTTTAAAAAACAAATATTTATCAGTTAAAGTAGATGTAAATGGTGGTAAATCACAAATACCTGTGATTCAAGCGCGAAAGTTCAAGAAAAACACCATTGTAATTCTCTTTTCCTTTCATCAAGTCAATCTCAAACGCGTTCGTTTCCAAAATCCCAATGAATTCAGAAACGTGAGCATCTTTAACGTTGGCCAAATTATAGAAATTATTCCAAACATCACGATCCATAGCCAGCCTGGCATACTGCTCGAACATGGCAATGTCCCTCGTTTTTATTGTATGCGCACATATGAGAATTGGACGTTCGACTATCACAATTTCACCCAAAGCTATATCTCGAGTTGCAATTATGCCTTTTCCTTTCCCTAGGATATTACGGATTTCGTATGATGGAGGTGGAGGTGGCAGAAGGGTAGGAAGCCGCGGTGGAAGCATTCGACGTACGACATTGTACACGGCACCAACAACGAATTTCTCCTCTCCGTTATGATCAGAATAAGGGATAATCATAAAATTGATTTTCTGTGGCCTCTTTCCGCCAAGTATGATATCAATGTCTTGTTTTGTTTCGTTCGTGAGGCCGTTTACGTCGACCTTGTTCGGAGGCTCGTCCATGAGAATACTATGGATTTGGACTTTAGACATGGAGATGTTGAGGGAATATAAATATCGACTGATTGTGGGACTGTGGCAGTGAGAGGAGCTTGTACTGTAGGCGCTCTGTCCAGAAGAGGTTCATTTATAGAGGACATTTTCCGGTCTCGTATAATAAACAAAAAATATATATTCATCACTAAATGTGACAATACAGCTGTTTATGGATGATGATGAACTAGGTTCAAATACTTCAAAACCAAAACTCCACAGGAAAAAAAAAGAAGTTCATTTATTAGGACCATGAAACTTCAAACACGTAGAACCCCAATTTTTGTTTTTTCATGTTTGATGTAAGGTGATATGAGGTAATGTGCTCACCAGCCGAAATAGATACTCCTTGGCATAAAAATTCTTATATTATTATATATTCGGACCAAGCTTGATTGTTTGCCCAAGCGTCGCTTCGACTATTACAACAAGACAATCTAACCATTTAAAATCAGGTGGTTGACAATGAAATTAAACAGCGAGCGCATCATTATTATTAGTAGACAGTAGAAACACGACACTGTTATACAAATATTATGACACTAAATGCACACAACACGTACATTACAATTTATCTCATAAACCCAGCATTCAGCGACGGTACCGGCCCCAGTCGGGAAACTTCTCCGGCTCTCTGATCCAGTTAATCCACTGTTCAACCTCCCCGCACGCATTTTCTCTCTCTCCGTCCGTGTAATGCATAGAAAGCAATATGGCCTTAAACCCCCACTCCTTGAACTTTTTTTTATCACCCAAGAGTCCAAGAATCCTCATCAGACACGCATAGTGCCAAAGAGCGGCTGCGGACTCGATACCTTCCTTCGTGACTATAACCAAACTTTTGATCAAATGGTCTAGAACCACGTCCGTCTGTTGACGTCGTACATAACGTGGTAGACCGGGCTTGATGAGGTCGTGGCACATGTGTCCTAGGCGGATGAAGAGGTTGTTTCCCTGGTTGAGGAGACGATCTTGATCGGATGTGGGTGAAGTGTTTGTACAGTAGCCGCATGTACATTTGAATTTGTATTTGCGCTCAAGGTCGTATCGCCGATTGGCATGTGATTGACCGCAGGGATCTTCGTATGCTATGGTCAGTTCCTGGCCTGCACGAATGGGGCGAACGGCTTGGACGGAAAGAGTAAAGAGATGAGGATTCCACGAGCGGGTAAGGTTGGGACCACAGCTGAAGGGGAGAAAAATAAAATAAAGGTTACAAAAGGAATTCAAAGCGTAGGTTAATAAGTGGGTGTACCTGTGGTTCAAACGCGAAAGTTCGAGAAAAACACCACCATAATTCTCTCTTCCATTCACCAATCCGATTCCAAACGCATTTGTGCCAATGATACCTCTGAATTCAGATATACTGTCACCTTTCACGTTGCTCAGATCAAAATACTTGTTCCAATCGTCGGGGTGCATTATATTCTCCGCGTATAGCGCGAAGTCGGTTATGAGTTCGAGGTCCATTACACACGCAAATATGAGAACCGGTCGTTCGACTATGACGACCTCACCCAAAGCTATATCTCGAGTTGCAACTACGCCTTTGCCTTTGCCTGGTATATCACGGATTTGGTATGCAGGAGCGTTTGGAGGTGAAAGAAGTGTAGGGAGTCGTCGTGGAAGCATCCCGCGTACGACATTGTATACCGCGCCTACGATGACTTTCTCCATTCCGTTATGATCGGTATAAGTGAAAGTTGTGAGGAGGATGTGCTGAGGTTCGTCGCCGACGCCGGATATGAGGTCCGAGTCTTTTTGATCTTGGGGCGTGAGACCATTTACATTGATGTTCTTCGGAGGCTCATCCACGTAAACATAAATGGGTTTGTTTTCATTGTTAGACATGTTGAGGGTTTAGACTGCGATTTACATTGATTTATGGAGACTTTTGACAAAAGAACTTGAACTTACATGTACGCCTCAGGCCTCAGCTCAGAGTTGAGGGAAACAACTGAGGGCAGCTCAAACAAAGAAGCTATTAGCTTTTATACATGAAAAAAAAAATAGACGCGAAAAGTAACTTGAAAGGAACACAAAAGGAATATGCCTCGCCATAAGCAGATGCTTACAAACCCTTATTATGTAACACGTCGTACTCTTTCTTCGAACAGGTGTGCTAAAACTTGAAACCTTTTGCTTGCCCTTTGCTGGCAATTGTTCAAATTGTCTTACTCATTTTTTAGGCTCTGGCTTGAGGTCGAAATGTGTTTGGTGTAAGGTGAATGGACATTATACTCGAAGAACAAAGGAACATGATATACGTAATGGATGAAACGAAATCACAATGTATGTACACAACAACAAACACAACATGCACATACATATCACCAAGAAAACAGAAAAATAGAGACACCTTTTAAATATAAATAGCAATAGGCCCACTCTCCTCATCCGGTTTCCACACATCCTGCAACTTATAACTACTATGCATCTTCCCACACCCAGCAACGGGGCACGTCCAATTGTACCGAATTTCAATTTTGGGTGGTTCATTATTCTTGACAGCCTTCCCGTCGTATTTACGTTTCGTACCACGAGTTTTACGGGAAGGTTCTTCTGATGATGCTGGTGCTGTGCCTGCCCGGTTCCTTCTGTTTGAGGAGCGAGAGGAAGCGGGCTGTTCCTGTGGTGGTGGTGGACGCCGTGTTCGAAAGTTATACCGGCTTCCCGACGTGGATTCTGGTTGTGATTGTTGTGATGATGGAGGTGCGTCGTCAATAATATTGACTGGAGTTGACACGGGTTCGGCACCAACGACTTCTATGGCGGATGACATCGCAGCATCTTCATCATCTTCCTTTGCCTTCCCTTTACCCTTGTCTATCGAAGGCTCATCATCCGCGGGCACAACAACTTTCTTATCTTCCTCCTTCTCCTTCTCCTCTCCAGTCGTCGTCGTCGTCGGCGTCATCATTTTTGGTTTCTCTTTCTGCCAATTAGGAACCATAAGACCCTCGATACACTTCCCGTCGAACATATGACCGCATCTCAAAGCCCAAACTCTTTTCTTTCTCTTCTCTTCAACGCTCAAATCCCTCCTCTCCTCCACATTCGCATGAAGCGGGTCCAAACACAAAGCACAAGCCAAATATTCAGCAGGTGCTGTACCACTACCACCACCACCACCACCTGTAGCACCCTCATCATCAGCATCAACATCAACGCTCTGAACACTCTCCGTCCCAAAACTGAACGACCAACCAGGTGGTGGTACACCAGGATGTGTCATATCCTTGGTATACTCCGGCACGGACGTAACAGCCGCAGCCGCAGCAGCCGTCCCAATGATATTCCGAGACAAAAAGAAAAAAGCACTCTCCAGAGTCCGACCCGCTCGTCGTGGATTGAACCATCCACCGGCGGCTTCATATCGACGGAGAGCATGATCGACATGGTGATGGTGATGGTGATGGTCGTGCTCGCGCTCGTGGTGTTGTTGATCATGATTTGGGTTCAGATCTTGATGATTCGGATTCCGGTCTTGTTGCGGATCGTGGTTCAGGAACGTAGCTATGTATCGTCCAACGGGTGGAGTCCGACCATGACCATTTGCATTCGCATTCGCAGACGTCGACCCATTGGGACGTGACAGATCGCCCCAGCCTGACATATTCGCAACGCGTCGAGGTCGGATGCTTTGCGAGACTAGTCCGCCTCCTAGCTGGATACCAAGACGATTACTGGCTCGTCGAGAAGCTGAGGTCGAGGATGTGCTCGGTTGGGGAGGTTCATCGAAGGGGAGACGACGTCGAGAGGATGTGTTACTGCTGTCTTCTGATGCTTGAGACGGAGCGAGGATTGCGAAAGGTTGGGGGTTGGCGATGATTGGTAGTGATGGTACTGGTGGTATCGGATGATGTGTTGGTGCAGGTGGCGGTGGAGAAAATATTCGGAATGAATCTATATATAACACAAACGCCAGTGAGAAAAGGGGCAAATTCGCAACCAAAACTACAAGTTCTTACCCCTTCGTTGATATTGTTGTGTTGACGGTCCGGAGGGAGCATTCCTAGTTGGAGAATGTTCTTCATCGCTGTCTGGAATCACAATTGGGCGGTTGATGCCGCCACCGACGCTGATTCGGCGACCGCTGGTGTTACTCTCGGCACTGGTGTCAGGATCAACAATAATAACATCATCATCATCCGGAACTGTTCCCACTAGTCTTCGCCGTACAGCAGGCGGCGGGCTACAAAGCATAGCACATAGTTAGAAAAACATCCTCGCAATAATTTATAATTTTGTGAACAGTGCATACGCATTGGTATCGGCATCATCGTCTACGAGATTGATTACTTGGGGAGCGGATGACGGACGAGCGTGAGTACTTCGGAAGGGAAGACTGTCGACACTGACAAAACTGACTAAAGGTGAGTGTAATTGAATATTCGACATGGAGTTGGTAGAGAGAACAACAGGCTTTTTTCCGTGAGCTCGTCGTCGTGGTAAAAGAGCGAAAGGATGCGAGACGCTGACTAAGCGTTTTTGGTGTGCCAGACATGAAAGGTGTTTCAGCGCTTAGTGGACAAGTCCGAGGTCGGCATCCCAGGAAATAATTGGCACGAGCTCCGACGACGACCACAGCACGACGTTTTTCTAAGCACACTCTGCCAAAAGAAATTGACTTCCCCCCCAACGTTTTTGTGTGAAGAACAACTTCGGTGTTCAATCAGTACATTCAGAAATTTTTGTTTTTTTGGACGGTGAATCGAAGAAGGCCTGCCGACTCGTCACTCAACTTGAACCCCTCCTAGTCCCGTGTTCGTTGTTACCTCGTTGTTTTCGCGGCTAACTCGGATTTCTCTCGACTTTTTTCTCACTTTGCTTTGCCATGCCACCAAAAGCCACACCTCTCAAGGTTCCAACAAATGGAATTTCTTCTGCACTCAGTCCGCTGACTCCTCGAACTTCGAATTCACCGCATCTAACAAAACCTTCCGCAAGTGCGAGTGAATCGGCCAATAATGACGAATCGGGAGAGACTGCACAAGCACTAGGGATTTCAAGTCCATTGGAGCTGACCACTTTTGTACGCGATCTACCAAAAAAAAAAGTCTCTTTTTTTCTCATTTTCTGATTCAAGGTCGATACCGTTCTCAAACAGTTGGAAAGCAAGTTTACAGACATGTCGCAAGAAGTTTTAGGAAAAAGTATTTATATTTCTCACATTTGTAAACAGCCTGATCTCGATTTCTCTCTCTAGTGAACGAAATGTCTAATCGAATCGACGCACTTGAACTGTCCTTGCAAGATCTCCTAAGCTCAGATCTGAACGCATCCGGCGAATCACCAAGGCGTTCCAGTACCGGTTTATCGTATTCCACTAGATAATCACACAAGCACAACTCATTTTGTTTCTACTTTCTTTTTTTTTTTTTTTTTGCAACTCTTTTAAGGAATAGAATATGCCATCCACTCCGCATTTTCTGCGATACCCAACCACTGAGACGCCAAATGAGACACCCATGCCTTAAAAGACCACCCGATCATAATTATCAATGCCGTTAGCGAAGGATGACAGTCAAGCGCCACTGCAATTAAATGTTAATTTTTGTTCCGAGAAAAAATGAGCATTTTTGGTTACCGCGCAAACCGAAACCAGCTGATATCCCACCAATCACGTTACGCACTAACCAATGACGGTCCATTTTATCCTCGTCTAGCATGTTGAGGAGACTGTTTAGTATGGGAATGTTTGGGTGTTCTGCGTAGTTTGGGGTTGTGATTGGTGCAATTTCGGGTCTCCAGATAGATAGACAGAGCAGGAGGAAGATTTTTGTGAAAGAGGAGTAGAGTAACGTTAGTGGGATGTGAGATAATCTATTGGAAATGATGAACAAACATTGTTTTTCTTAGTCGTTTATATCAGACGAGCGTACCTGACTTGACGACTTATTAAAGTTGGACCATGTGGCTTTAATATCCGAATGGTGCGAATAACGAAGAGTGAAGCAAGCATGATTCCGATGTGGAACGTTATGGTTTCTTCAAAGACAGTCAGAAGGTTTAGATCAATGTGCAATGACTAGCTAGAAACGCACCTATTAAACAAGAAGTGAATATCTTCAAAAATATCCGTCCTGCTTCCTCATCCCAAGGATAATCTGCTTCAAGCGTCGACAAAGGAACTAAAAAAGCGATGAAACTATCGCGTCTTTGAAAAAAGCAAAAGTTGCTAACAATGATTCGACCACCGGATAGCTTTAACCATTAGCACAACGGAAGAAAAAAAAGTTAATAATCAAATCATCTCGCGTACAAGTATCAATAAATATCAAAGTCATTCCCAACTTCCCAGCCGTATTCCACCTCAACCGCTCCCTCTCTGCAAGAAAATCAGCCTTCTGAGATAGCGGCTTCTCAACATGCTCAAAATCCTTTCTAGGAGGCCATCCACGATTGAAAAGCAGATGTCGGTATACTCCTCTTTTAAGCAAAATAAGATCCAACAACAAGTTTAATGTGTCATATTCGACATATGGATCTGCGAATGAAGAACATTTTGGCTGGCGAATGTGAATATGTGGATGAGTGGTGTGATTGTGATTGTGATAAAACGACGAGGAAAGGTTTCTTACACATTCTTCTAGACGAAGGTTGTTTTTTGACTCGTAGACTGTGTATAGGTAGTTGACCGGAGCGGTGCATGTGGTGCAAATCGGCATTTGCCAGTGTCGATGTTTGTGACGTGTGTGACATGTCCTCATCTAACGGATTTGCTTACAAATATCACGGTACGTTGAGAGGGACGAACAGCAATTCTTGGATGGCCCCCTTCCCGCCTACACTGGCCCAGCTGGTTTCATCCAGTATGAGAATCGCGCTCAAGACATCGATAGCCAATCACTTGCGCTCATTAAGCGCCTCGACCTCGCTATGAAGATAAAAGAAGGCGTGTGTGAATGACCGTTTGCTCCGTCTCGTAACCTAGTGCACGGAAAAATTCTGCAGCATTGAAGTCGTCGAAGGCCGATTCTTCGCAAGAACCTTCGGCTCAGTATGTGTTCAGAGCAGGTGTACGCGAAAACTGACGTTTGCGTCCAAAACGTCGACTCCGACTTGACTCCGACATCCTACTTCTTGTTCAAGAAGACAAATCGCATACAAGTCCGGTCGATCCAAAAGTACGAGCACGACTGGTGGCTGAGATGATCTCTGCTTTTCAAACGAATAATGCCTCGAAACTCTTTCTTCCACCGTTGCAAAGCTACTTTGTCCTTCACGCAATACCTGAATCTTAATAGTCAAATACATCCCGTTCCCTAATCATTTCTTTTAACACTCCCTCCCTGTCAATGAGACAATAACATATACGGAGTATTATTACATTCATTCCTCCCTCATTCCACCACACAATACTTTTACCGTGACGTTCAAGTATAATAATATAATAACAAATTCTACTAATAGTTCTAACACTCAACTCCATACAACCATAATCGAACAAAAGGGACACAGGGTACCGCAACAAACCCGTCGAAAGAGCTCCATCAGCACTCTTCACTCAGCCCAACCTCGCGCAGACCTTGCCACACCCAGCTCAAGCTCAAGTAAGCGTGGAGACTGGATATTGATGAGTGCCATCTCCTAGAGGATTGGGAGCATTGAGATAATAAATGTAAAACAAGGGGTTGTGCTCACCTTCTTGTTGATAAATAAACTGCTTGAACGCTTCATAGCATTGTAGAATTCTGACTCGGTTATCCAAAGGTCTCATACCATCACTGCGACGTCCAGGTATACGGGGAGTATGTCGCTCAAGAATGGTTTCAACTGCAGGGTACTGTCCAGTCCATATAGCTGAATCCAAGTCACAAGTGACTTTCATCTTATAAAAGTGCGGAAAAGTTCCGACCATTGCGATGCCTGGGAAGATGTAACTCTGCAACGGTGGAAGAAAGAGGTTTGCGCGTCTATTAGCGTTATTTGCTTGAAAAGCAGCGACCATGTCGGCCACCAGCTGTGCTTCTGAACCAAGCGGGCTAATATATGATTTGTCCTCGTGAACAAGCAGTAAGATGCTGGAGTCGATGTTTTGGACGAAAACGTCAGCTCTGGCCCACACCTGCTTTGAACACATGGCGAGCCGAAAGCTCTTGCGTGTGCGAACGACCGTTTGCTCCGTCTCATAACCCAGTGCACGGAAAACCTCTACGGTAAAATCGTCGACGGCCGATTCTTCGCCTTCTGCCATCTTCATAGCAAGGTTGAGACGCTTGATGAGCGCAAGTGATTCTCTATCGATGCCTTGAGCGTAATCCTCATATTGGATGAAACCGGCTGGACCAGTGTAAGCAGGAAGAGGGCCACCGAAGAATTGCTGTTCATCCCTTTCGACGACTGTGATATTGTAAGCAAGCAAATCGTCCAAGTCCCAGTCACTACCGGATTTGGAGCGTCTGATGAAATTAGCCATTAGAGTGCAAGTGGGAGAGCTTGGAGGAGCTTGGGTTTAAGAGCTGAGCCAAGTAAGCGCTGTTGCATAGGCAGGGCGCCGGCATGCTCTCCTTGGTCTTACTTTCATTACGTTTATGTGACATTTATTATGTCAGCAAGGTCGCCATATCTGCACGCTCTTTGCACTCCGATGGCTAATCACATTAGACTTGCGAAATCCGGTAGTGAATGGTCTCATAACGATTTGATCTCTTACAATATCAAAATCGTAGAAAGGGGCGAACAGCAATTTTTCGGTGGCCCTCTTCCCGCTTACACTGGTCCAGTTGATTTCATCCAGCATGAAAATCGCACACAAGGCATCGATAGCAAGTCACTCGCGCTCATTGGGCATCTCGACCTCGCTATGCATGTGGAAGAAGGTGAAGAATCGGCTGTTGATGATTTTGCTGCAGAAGTTTTCCGTGCACTGGGATACGAGACGGACGACACGGTAGTTCGCACACGCAAGAGCTTGCGGCTCAAGATGTGTTCAGAGAATGTGTATGCGAAAACTGACGTTTGCGTCCAAAGCGTCGACTCCCACGTCCTACTACTTGTTCAAGAAGACAAATCACATATTAGACCGGATGATCCAGAACCACAACTGGTGGCTGAGATGATTGCTGCTTTTCAAACAAATAACCTTATCCGATTCGCGAAGGACCCCCTTTCACTGTTGCAGAGCTACGTCTTCCCAGGCATCACAATGGTCGGAACTTTTCCGCGCTTTTATAGGATGAAAGTCACCCTTGACTTGGATCGAGCTATAAGGGCTGGACAATACCCTGAGATAGAAACCATCGTTGAGCGACATACTCCCCGTGTACCCAGACGTCACAGTGATGGAATGAAACCTTTGGAAAACCGAGTTAAAATTCTACAATGCTATGAAGCGTTCAAGCAGTTTATTTTTCAGCAAGGTGAGCACAACCCCTTCTTTTACATTCATTATCTCAATATTCCCAATCCTCTAGGATATGACACTCATTAACATCCAGTCTCAACGCTTACTTGAGCTTTCGAGAGTATGACGGGGTCTGCGTGGGGTTGTCCTGAGAGTGGGCCAACTTGAACCGTAGGGTGAGGAGTGCTGGCGGGACTCTTTCGACGGGTTTGTTACGGTAATTGTGTCCTTTTCTATTCGATTTTGACCTTTTCTGTTCACTTATGGCTTTTATCGTTATTATGGTTGTATGGAGTTGAGTGCTAGCTAATAGAGTTTGTCATTATGTGTCCATGTGCATGTCCCTGTCATTTTGACACCTACTTCTCCATTCAGTCCCTTGACGAGTGCGTTTCTTGTAGATGGTTTATGGTTCACAAGCCTTGCAATTACTTTATAAATCAACTGCGTTGTTTGCCGTCCTCGCCAGCCGATAATTTTATTATTATCTGTCTTCTCTTCCGAGAACAGCCTGTAATAAAGCAAAAGCTATGTACATATTTGCGGTGTCAAATCATGGAAAGTCGGTGTCATCATTGATCCAGTCCTTTTACATCTCGCTGTTGGTATTTTCCTTGCCGGAACGATTACCCTCTTTTTCACGTTGGGTACTCGAATTGCATGGACCATCGTCGTTATCACGGGCACCTCGAAACTCTTTCTTCCACCGTTGCAAAGCTACGTTTTCCCCGGTATCACAAATGGTCGGAACTTTCCCGCTCTTTTATAAGTCGGCCGTGACTTGGATCTAGCTATACGGGCTAGACAATACCCTGCGGTAGAAACCATTGTTGAGCGACATACACCCTGTATACCTGGATGTCGCAGGGATGATGGTATAAGACCTCTGGATAATCGGATCAAAATTCTACAGTGCTTTGAAGCGTTTAAGCAGTTTGTTTTTCAGCAAGAATGTAAGCATAACCCCTTCTCGTTTTACATTCATTACTTCAATGTTACCAATCATTTTCTCTAGAGTCGATGGCACTAGTCAACCTCGATTGCATAAAGAGAATGTGTTTCGCAGTTTTGTTATTTCTTTTTTTCCTAGTAATTGACGTTTATCCATAGGTGAAAACCTTAATCAAAGATGCGCTCGGATTTGTCGTTGGACATAATTCAGATTAGAGCTTTGTTAGAACTTGGACTCCAAAGTAGTAAAACTGAACCTTGTATTCCATTAATAATGAAGCATTTCTTCTGTTAAATATCTTACAAGTTTGACACAATGTTTATCCAACCAGGACTAGCGCCTTCGTGGCCCGGTATCAGTTTAGCGCTCGCCTTGCGTTTCTCCGTTGCCCAATCGTCGATAATTGTTGTTCAAATGTCGCTCAACCCGCCGCAATGCACTTCAGATGGTCACCCGATAATGGGATAAAGATAAGCAAAAATCACACGCACTATTTATGTATGTGATTTATGCCTATTTGTTTTGGAGGCTACGGCATTAGACTCCGGACCATTTGCCCCGGCGATTTCATCCCTTAAACATCAGTATAAACTATGTAGATCTCACCGTTTCTTTGGTGATGATCTTACCTTATCACCTCGTATCGGAGTTTTGTGCGTTTAGTTTGCCTTTGTAGACCTTTTTTTTACTGCCACAAAGGAAGAGGTGCGAGTCTCCAACAACACCAACAAACATTTATTTGTCTCTCATTTCATCTACCTCCCTATCAACAACACCCTCATGCTTCAAAATCTCAGAATACGATCCGATTTTGCCACCCGTGCTCCAAAGAGCGTCAGCGCAGAAGGTGTCCCACCCGAAAAGCAAAAAGACTGGGACATTCTATCGGGCAATGGCAAACCTCAACACATTATCTTCATCAATCTTCCTTACATTGATCACGGTGGCAATGAAAAATACATCGTCGGTGCGGTGTACAATGTGGTACGCAAGACGCTCTCACCATTGCTCCCTGCCCTACTGCCGCCTCTACAAGGTTCCTCCGGCATACGCGATCCGTGACATCCCAGGAAAAGGAAAGGGGATAATTGCGACGCGCGATATTGCGCTTGGTGAAATTGTGGTAGTTGAACGGCCGGTTCTTGTATACCCTCTTATGATGTATATGAGTTCTTTCGCGCCGTTCCGAGAGTACGCCAAGCTATCGATGGATCTAGAAGACTGGGAAAAGTTCAGTAATCTGGTGAACGCGAGGGATGGTGAAGAATACGAGTTCGATGGAATTAAAAGCACGAACGCGTTTACCAACGAATTGAAGAAATGAAAGGAGGATTACGGTGCTGTTTTTCTCGAGCTTTCGCGTTTGAACCATAGGTGCTCACATCTTTATTCTTATATATCGAACGCGTGTTAATTAACTGAGATTCCTTAGCTGTGGTCCTAATCTTCTTTGTTCATGGAATACTAACCTCTTCACACTCTCTGCACAAGCCGTCCGTCCCATTCGGGCAGGCCAGGAGCTGACCGTCGCGTACGCGGACCTCTGCGAGTCACACGCCACTCGCCGATTTCAACTTCAATGCCGCTACGAATTCGAATGCAAATGCGGCCACTGCATAAAGACATCACCATCAACATCTGATGGAGACCGTAAGGTTATGCAACCAGACGTCTCCTCCGCCACCTTAGAGCTCCTGTACAGCAAACTTGCCAAACCCAGTCTGTCTCGCGAAGCGGCTCGTCCATACATCAACCAGTTCTCGGGCCTTATGAAGAAGAATCTGGTATTGATCGCGAAAGAAGGAATTGAGTCCTCATCGGCTTTTTGGAATTATGTTTATCTGATGAAAGCGTCGAGACTTGTGGGTGATAAGAGGGAGTTTCAAAGGTGGGGATTCAAGGCTGTATTGATGTCTGCGAAATATGTGGAGACTGAGGGCGAGGAAGCGTACTGCAAGGTTGAGCAGTGGATTACCCGAGAAGAAATTTCCTGAATGGGGTCAGTTTCTATGACATTGAGATGGTAGTACGCATGGTGGAAATTGAAACTGCAGGGTGGCGAGGGTTGGTTTATGGGCACTTTGTCCTCAATGCGTCCATCGGATATACCAATGGACAGTTAGGACAACATGCGTGTCCAATATATCTGGGACGCGCTGCTCAACGCGAACCGTGTACAAAGCAAGTATTCGAACTGGAGGGTGTCTTTCTTTATCTAATGGGTATGTGGACAGGAGCAGAAAACAATGTAACGATGAACTATCCCATGGATGAGGCTCTAGTAAGACAGTGCTCTCTCGTTTTGTTGCTTTCTTACCCTCGCTAGTCTAGAATTAATCTTCACATTTATCGGACGATCTTACTCGATCATTTTTTCAAACTGCCAAACGGCACTGGATACATCTTGCACCATTAATGATCGAGTATGCCATGTACTCACTGCGTACAGATCCAGCGCAGCTGAAGGCAAATATTTGACAGACAGACACGAACAATAATAATCCATGTCTTCAGTCTACAAACCCGCAATAGATGTTGGGGCCGTAATTCCTGAATAAACAAATAGAATTTCAAGGCTGAATATTAAATGATACCTATTAATGGCGGTATGTGAATTAATAATGCGCGTTGTCACTTTCACGCATGCAACTAGTCGGAGTTTCATGCATCTGTCTCACTTTAATTTGCCTTCGCAGTGACCTCCATTTTATTCACTTTTTTACATTACCCCCGGCCGTTGTCTCTTATTTCCTAATCTTTTTGTCCGTTATGGGTGATGCTGCACTGTATATCAATGAAGAACTTGAAGTTCCCACATCCGACCACCAAAGGAACTGGGACATAATATTCGGCGGGAGTGAACCACAGAACGTTGTACTCGCAAAGCTTCCCTACTTTGACCACAACGATAATGAGAAATTCGTCGTCAGCGCAGTGTACAATGTCGTCTACGAGATGCTCCCACCAGTGCTTCCTGCCCTGCTGCCCCCTTTACAGGAACCTCCAGCATACACAATCCGCGATATCCCAGGAAAAGGAAAGGGGATGATTGCGACTCGAGATATTGCCCTTGGTGAAATTGTTCTAGTCGAAAGACCGGTTCTTATATTCCCTCTTGCGTTGCTCAGGGATGCTGTTACCTCGTTCCGAGAGTATGCGACGCGATCGATGGATCCTGAAGACTGGAAACAGTTCTCGAATCTTGTAAATGTCAAAAATAGTGATATACCCGAATTCGACGGGATTATGACCACAAACGCATTTACCATCGAGTTAAAGGCAGGAAAAGAGGGTTATAGTGGTGTTTTTCTTCAGATATCCCGTATAAATCACAGGTACAAATTACTACTTGCATCTTACATCTGCTCTAGTAATAATAATAACCGATGCTTCTTAGCTGTGGCCCTAATATAGAGTGTATATGGGATTCCCATCTCTTCACTTTTTCCGCACAAGCCGTCCGTCCAATTCGTGCAGGCCAAGAGCTGACTGTCACATATGAAGATCCCTGCAAGCCGCACGTTGAACGCCGACGTCATCTCCAACGCATTTATAAATTCAATTGCCAGTGCGGTTACTGCACAAAGACTTCACCATCCTCCGACCAGGACCGTTGCTCCTTAAACCCAGATGTCGCTGCCCCACACTTTGACGCCATGTACGAGAAACTCCTCGGACCCGATCTTCCTCGTCGTGTGGGTCGTCAAGAGACTAAGCAGTTTATAAACTCTCTGACCAAAAGTTTGGCGTTGGTCAGGAAGGAAGGTATTGAGTCCGTCTCGGCTCTGTTGCATTATGTTCATCTAATGATGTTGTCGGGTTTTTTGGCCGACAAGAAGTCGTTCAAAGAGTGGGGTTTCAAGGTAGTGCTGCTTTCTTTGAAGAATGTGGGGACTGGTGGTGAAAACGCGTGCCGCGAGGTTGAACAATACATTGATTGGGTGAAAGAACCTGAGAAGAATTTTCCTGGGTGGGGTCAGTTCCAATGAAATTTTGGAGATGAGATTGAAATGGAATAGAGAGATCGTGTCAAATGTATTTATAGCAGTATTGTAGCTTTATCACTTAGAAGGTGTTGTACTAGTTATATTATCATATTCCCATTAAATTACGTCTGACTTTGCTTAAATTTAATTGAACACGGAACATCGAGCTTTCACTTCGTTTGTCCACAAGGTCCTTTCTCGTCGTTTTAAATTGTTTATTTCAACGTTTTAGTGTTTGCTTTACTCAAGAATATTGATGCAAAAATATACACATACAAAAAGATATACGTAGTCGCACGGCGAAGTTTTTTGACTGCAGATAAAGAGTAGATAGCAGGCCGAGACTCAGACCTGTACTGCTTCATTCAACGGATCGTCCTGCAATAAATTTTGCGTTTCATATCTCGTGCTCTAACGGGGACCGGGAGGCCGGTTACTTGGTGATAAATGAAAATGCGAAAATGTTAATAATACTTACATCTCCGGTTTGCCTGGAAAAGGCGAAGGCGGTACTGGTTTCCGTCCCGGTATTATTCGTGCTGGATGCCAATTTGAATTTATTTGCCATCTCTACTACCTGTCCTGGACTCTGACGGGAACTCTTTAAGGTGTTACGGGCATTCAAAGACGCGAGCATGGTATTCACGTAGCTATGCAAACAATACAATTAGTACCGGGTCAGCAAATTTCCGAGATCGTTTGAAAGTTGTTTCTTACAGTCTTCCCGTGCAGAAATAAAATATGGCATAGATAAATGCTCGTTGCCAGACTTCAGCTGTGATAAGAGTCACAATCGACGCCAAGGATGTTATAACGCCGGTATTGATGGTGTAAATCTTACATAAAAGATGCTTTAGTTCTTTCGTGACCGATTGCATATAAGCAGCTGAGCGTACCATAAGCTTTTCCAATATAGTATCAGACGTGGTCAACCCTGTGCGCGATTTGCGCAGAAGAATCACCATAGTGACGGCTAAGAGGATGTCACCTCCTGCTGCAGCGCCATTGATACCGGCCGAGATACTATGTTCTTGAACAAGACCTTGAGTAACCGATTTGAGGGCGGAACATTTAATCGTCCAGACTGACAAAATATCAGTGCGTATGGATTATGCTTCGGCATCAATACTCACTTATGCTGAGAACTAGAAATAGCCCAATCCCAAGTTTGTCAGAAAAGGTAATAAACCAAATGTCATATATTACGCACTGAGTTTTGCAACGATGAAGAGTGCCTGTTTACCCAGTTGTTATTTGTCGATAGCATGCCTTGAAGGTTTAGAGGAGACCTCGCTCACCGGAAGAATGATAAATACCCAATTGCCATGACTCACTGTTTGAGATTCAGTAAAGTTGATATGAATGAAAGAAGATTTAGTCACAGATCCAGATACGCATCAAGAAGAAGCTCTGTACGCAAAAGCATGGTATGAACTGAAAAATGGAAGTTAGACGTTAGTGGGCACCTTTCCTCCATAGTACATTCATGAATCGAACACGTACTTCAAAGATAGATTGAGTCTGTTTGAGTCGGATATATGAGCTCCAGCGAAAGTAGATGTCAAAAACTCTCACTGACTGTAAGGCTCCAGATGGCAAAATCTAGGTTCAGCGGGTTAAAGTAGTTCTGTCCAAGATATAGGTTAAGATTGACAATTGAGATAGATTAGTAGATGATAGATTCTGCTGACCGTAATGACGTAGAAGTAGACTAGCACAACCAGTAAGCCTTGTTTAGGTAAAAATTCACAAACACTTACGGGTATAAGTGATTAGTGCCTGATGAACGGTATCGAGGGTCCTATTGAAATCAAACAGCTGTTGAGGACTTGAATGTCGCCTGAAATGCGTTTATGATCACATACCACATAAGCGCAACCTTGATCAAGAAATTGAGAATTAGAACTATTCGAGAACAAATGCCCTAGATACGTACCAATAACTTTAATCGAAGGCCATCCTTAGGATATGTTATAAAATACCTTCAAGAATAATACTGTTCAATAAAGATGTAAATGACAAGTAATGGGACGACTATACCAGTAAGCTTGAACCGTCCCGATGCCCCAAAGGCTATGGGCAAACAGCGATGAATATCTGAGCGCTGTTGAGAAACAAAGAGCTTACGCGCAGGCAATGACTACACCTATCAGCAGCGCCCCGAAGGTGTTGTCCAACGCAGGCAGGACAAGACTTGCTGTTGGGGGCACTGCAGAGGGCGGGGGCAAGGGTGCACTCGAATTCATGGTTGTTATTGGGAGGTTTGGAGTTGAATTTTATCCGATACTTCATCCTTGGCGACTTGATTTGCGAAAAACAATAAGAAGAAAGTGACTTGGCACACGGGGCGCTTTAACTCGTATAACAATTGTCAAATAGAGATTATAGGAGGCTAGTGCATTGCGCATCAGTCGGATATGTAGTATGAAACGTTCATTTCCGTTCATCTATATGCAGATAGTGCTACGCTTATCACACCCAATACATGGCGCAGAAGCAAATTCAAACGAACCACTATGCTATTACGGAATAATCAACGCATTCAATATCATACCCCCCGCTTGTTCCTTGTCGTTTATGGTTGGCTGTGATTCCGGCGCCTCGATTAAACTTTTCATGTTCGATTGTACTAACAGTACTCGATCTCAGTTGAATTGTACCATATACGATCCCTGGTATGACTATGTCGACAACGTGGGCGACGTCAATCCTTCGTAAGAATGTTTTCTCGTGCAGTGGACGAGTGCTAAATCGAATCCACAAGGTCGTCATCCTCTTCTTTTGGAGTGGGTGAAAGTCTTTATCACAGCTTCTAGAAACGGCCATCGTTCACCATGGCCTTTAGTGGATGGAGCAAGTTTTCATGTAGAAAAACACGCGGCGAGCTGCAGGTGTCTGTTTCACAAGTCGACCTGTTGTCATGGTGAACTCCGGCTTTTACTGGATGTCAAGGTACATTTTGTTCTACTGATATCTACACTCACCGGAGTCGAATATATTCAGGAATCTGTTCTCAAGCCAGTAATAGGCATTCTTCGTCAAGAATTCGAGGGCAATGGTGGTTACAAAGGTGTCAAAGTTCTGTTGCGTTTTAAGCTCCTCCGGCACTCAGGCTGGCTATTCATGTCAATGTAGGAATTCACCTAAACTTCACCACGATGACCTCAATCTCTGAGTTCTTTACAGGGTTGTAGCACATCCTTCTTAAGCTTTCCGTGTCGAGGTGGCGGGTTCATTTTGTCCAGCGGGTGCCTGACTTGGTGAAGCGTGCCGATGAAGTAGTCACCCGCGTGACACGTCTTTCATCGATGGCACTCATCCCTCGCCGTTGAAGAGCGAAACAAAAAAGGTACACAAAAAGATTTCTTTTAGATACATCTTCTCACCCCATTTTACAGCAACCTGGAAAATTATACAAAAACTCGTCGTGAAAACTATGCCAATCCTCTTTCTTCTGCATCACCTCACAAACCCTCGCCAATTCACGCTTTCGCTCGCTTGGTGGATCGTTTTTATGAACAGCCTCCAAATGCTTGACAACATTCTCCTTCCTCATCACCGAACACGTCTCTCTCGGGCATAACGAGCACTTGAGCGCTTCAATATGTCGACGAGCGTACAGATACTGTTCCTCCGTGCAGACAAAGTGAGCAGGCATCTGCGGATCCTCTAAAGCTTCTGCATCGTACTCATCCAGGTTCTCGACAGCCTGTATGATGTGCGTCGAAACGATATGCTCCAACTCCTTGTCTTCCCTACCGTTCGTGGGACCTCCTCCACAGAATCTACAATGATGTCCCTCGCCTTTTTCCTCACCCACCGCCTCATCCGTAGTGAAGCAGTAATCCAACCAATTCTGGCCTCCAAATCGGCGCACACATCATCCTGCGCTTCTTTTCGCTCGGGGAACCGGTCTCCCTCTTCCTCTTGACTTTTGTGCGTGGCGCCGGGTTAAAGATGGGTGACAAGGGTGGGATTGGCACCTCGACATTGACGGGTGAAGGATTGGATATCGGATTGGGATCGTTGGTGGGTGAACCCGAAGGTAAAGTCGGGTGTGGGGTGCCTTGTTCGGACTGAATAGGCCGTGGAGAAGGCGATGGATTGTGTGTTTGGGGAGCGACAGCAGCGTCTGTTGGAACAGGAACTGAAGGAAATACAGACAAGAAGTCGTCAGTTGGGGGAAAAGATGTGTTGACGGCAGGAGGCGAAGCAGTGGGAAAATGCAGAGTTTGAGGAATTACGAAGTTTGCAAAGGGATTGAGTGGTATTGGCTCGACGGAGTACATATAAGGTGCGGTTGTCGCCGTCCGGTATTGCGCCCCTTCAGCATATTGGAAGCCATATCGTTGAAGATCGAGGGCATCTTGGGAATCATTAAAAACTAAAGGGACAGCAGGATAAAGAGAGGAAGCAGAAGTGAGAGAACAGTCAGCGAGGAGCATTGACTCATCCCCGGGCTCCATCATCAACTCCAACGAAGCAGTTCGATTGTTACCTGCCTGGGTATATCCAGCCTCTCCACGTTGGAGATGTTCCATTTCGGCGCGGAGGTGGGCATGTTGAAACGGTTGGGGTTTGATATGGGACTCGGGGGTATATTCTAAGTATTCCGGTCGCGTCGTTAAATTGGCATGTTGGAACGATTGGAGGTTAATTGCAAAGTGGGTATCTTGGTGATCTTCGGGCGCGGGGGGCGTTGGAAGGGTTAGACGGATTGTCCAACTCTTCAAACCATCGCATCACATCAACTTGGGGGACGTCGCCATTCGACATCCCTTGTTCCATGCGACATGTAGGTGATAGTGTAGAGGAGCTGGAATAAATCGTGTGATATTAGCAATACGCGCAGCGATAATAAATTAATCAATTTACATATTGAACTCCTCTTGAGTGCTGGCCAAGGTGTTAGCGTAGCCTATGTAAAGCGGGTCGTCCTTAAGGAATGTGGGCACAGCACTTTACATTTGACACGTCAACGATGAGATGAACGAACGGAAGAAGAAAGAAGTAAATCATACCAGTCCGGAGGCACTATCTCCCCGCTGGATATAATATTAGGGGATGTCAGAGTAGGTCGTTTCAAGGCCGTTTCGCTGTCCGTTTCGATTTCAGTGAAACGGCTGGTGAAACGGCGAAACGAGTGAAACGCCTCAAGAGGCGTTTCACTGAACTGAGCGAAACGGCAGCCGTTTTGCTGTCCGTTTCACCCATCGGTCGTTCTCGGTCAGGGATGAATTTTTAAGGAGAATTTCTAGAAATATTTCTTTAATAAATCATATAAAACTTTTTTGAGCGACTGTACAATACATAGGTGAAACGGCGCACGAAACGGACTGGCAGCGGGGGTGTTCAGAGTTAAAACGGGATAAGTGGTATTCCCGAGGTATTCCCGACATCTCGAAACGGGCAGCGAAACGGACAGCGAAACGGCCTTGAAACGACCTACTCTGACATCCCCTAATGGACCGTAGCCAGTCCGAACTAGAAAATTGAAGAGTCGTCAAATTATGAGACATCTGAAGACGATAATTACTTACCCGTCATACGGTGTCTCGTTGAGTTCGCTCGATTGAGCGGTTTCAATTTGCCGATCTTGTAGTGGGACGGCTTCTACAGGCGGTCCCCCATCGGCTACCCAGTGAGCAGGCATACTAGCGACAAAGTCGTCCAGCGCTGTCCTGAGCTGTGTGTCATCGCTGAGGCACATGTTCTTATTATTAAATAATAAGACGGCATGAACGGCTTACAGATCTTTGAGGCTTTCAAAGAAGTTGTGGTGGGGGGGAAAAGCATGAGGGTGGCTCCCAGATTGAGTATCTAAAGGAAAGGGAAAGTCGTTGACGAGGGAAGCGGTGGTAATGGGGTTCATAATTGTAATTGCAGAAATAAAATGGGTGGGGGACAAAGTTGAAGGCTGGTGAAACTTGACCTTTTTATTACTATCCTTCGTGTCCAAAACATGCCGGCGCGGGAGTAGTTTAGTTCTAGTCGCATTTCTAGGCAAAATTATTGATCAAAATGCAGGGTTTGGTCAGGTTATTCGCCTCGTGTTTGGGGCAGTTTTTTTTTCTGTAACCAATATGGTCTCAGCTTAAGTGAGATCTGTGTAGTATGCACATAACTCAGGATGAACAACAAAGCTCAAAGTTTCGCCTGATTCCGGGAACTGACGCTCTTCCCAGAAATGAGTCGTCATTTAAAGCTTCTGTTCAACAATAATATCAAATGCACCTTTTCAGTGCGTACATCTGACATGTGGAAGGCTTGTGAGAATCCATCTTGGTAACCCCCACAGTCTGTGACAGCCACACGAGGGGTGTTGCGCCGAAGGGTCAATGTTGTGAAAGATTGTTGGATTAGGATGAACCTGGATGACTGCACATAGAAATGAATTCCGCCGAGCCGTAATTTACATATTGTGAGCCTATGTGGTGCTCAAAAAATGACCTCTTGTTCCTTGTAATTTCTCCGGCTATAATTAGTAGTTACGCTATGATCGTATTGGTGATCTGTTGATAACCATAAACATTGGGCATATTTGTGTATGTAGACAGAGGCAAAGTTTGGTGATGGATTGTGATAACGGTTGGTTAGGTCAGTTGAGAAAGGGAAAGGGAAAAAAATTACACGCAGCGGGAGTCGAACCCGCGCCGCTTGCTGAACCGATTTAACATGGAAGGCAAGCATGATACCGTTTCACCATGCGTGTTATTGTAAGTGCAGGCTCATATTTTTATCTCGACTAGATTCTTGAAATTTGTAAGCTCGGCTCATTGATTCCGGATGTTAGATCACGATATAAAATTAGACAAAGATAAATACTGCATCACAATCAGTAAGGCACGTAGTTCGTTTTATGTGGAATGAAGTTCTCTATTAATGCAGTCGATGTCAAGAATTGGCGAGGTAATTGCTTGACTGTCATGATATACATTGACCTGCACTCGATGGGGTAGTATTCCTCCTAATTATAATGCATGTGCATCTATTGGCAGAATAAACTACATGGGCCTTTAATTTATTTTAGATCGGAAGCAATTGGCAAGCATAGTCATATGACATTAGAAATGATGGAATAGGCTTCCAGAAGCTAAGTCGCCTCACGAGTCACAGTGTTTACTAGCAAGATTAAGGAGTTCGTCGTCTTCATAAGCGTTGCGAGTGTTATTAGGTGTTATTACTCGTTGGTGTCAAATCTATTAGGGGGTGTCACGTTGGTGAATTCCACGTGAATTCGGACTAAGATCGGGCTGAATTCGGACTTGAATTCGTTCTCGGAATTCTCCGGAGATCAGTTTCGAGAGTTCAGTGCTTTCGTACTTTGATCAAAAACTCCACTCGCTGGGATGGACTCCGAGTTCAAGTAAGAAATTTATTATCCATTTTCTATGACCGATCATTGTTTATAGTCACCATCCAATTGATTGGAAACGATTAACGGATGACTGGAAGTCAAAGGCGCAAATTGAAAGCATGTGGTTTGATGCAATACTCTTCTCTTTACGTAGTATTATTATTTCTCGGTAAGTGCCGGACTATAAAATTAAAGTTCTTGCGGTTGGACCTCACTGTTCAATGTCATCGCCCACATGCATGCAGCATATCTTCTATTCTGTTCAGTTTTCATTCTTTACCACCACCTCCCAACTCAATTATCCTCGCATCAGTCACTACTGCTAACCTGTCGAACCCAAGTCGAACCAAGCTCTCGAGTCGCGAGTGTATACTAATATCAAAGTGGAATTTAGCGAACCATGCCATCCACATTTCTTTCGCCGCTTTTTCTTGCAGCATTAACTTTTCTACACTTTGCCGCAGCCACCTTCCAATCTTCTTTTACTCTGCGTGCGTAATTCACACTTCTCTGCTCGAAAAGCTCAAACCACACAATTCATTTAAAAGGCTCGTGGTCAGAATCCGAACTATTAGCGCAAGAACTCGTAGCCAATCTATCTCTCTCAGAAAAAGTAGGGATTCTCACAGGCCAAGGACAGTTTTCGTCGCGTTGCATCGGGAATACGCATGGCGTAAATCGACCTTTGCCCAACGCCCCCAATGGTCTACCCAGTATCTGCATGAATGATGGTCCAGCAGGTATTCGTGCCGCCGATTTGGTCACCGGCTTTCCAGGAGGGCTTAACGTAGCTAGCACGTATGAAGTTAATTCCTTCTGAACTTGGAAAAATACTCTGCTGATGAATTTGATATTTATGCTTCAGGTTTAGCAAGCGTTTGATGCGCGCGCGCGGACGTGCTCTCGGAGAAGAAGCTAGAGGAAAAGGAATCAAGTCCGTGCACGTACTACATGATCATGCTCAAATAGTGTCTAACGTATTCTGAAAAGCATTTTATTGGGACCTCAAGTAGATCTTATGCGTTCTCCTAAAGCAGGTCGCAATTGGGAGTCATTCGGACCCGATCCTTATCTAAGTGGCGAGACTGCATACGCAACTATTGAAGGCATGCAGTCAGTGGGAGTGGTAGGTTGTGCAAACCTTGTAATAACATAAACCGGACTGATTTGTTTTCTAACTTCAAAGCAAGCTTGCGCTAAGCATTTTTTGGGGTACATGCAAGAACATTGGCGGTATACTTATTCTGCTCAAATCGACGATCGGACGACTCGTGAATTGTATTTGTGGCCGTTCATGAGAGCAATTGAGGTTTGAACAAAATTCACCTCTTCTCAAGCTATCATAACTCCTTCGTCATAGGCAAACGTTTCTTCGGTAATGTGCGCATATAATCAATTCAATGACACGTATTCTTGTGGAAACGAGGATCTCCTTGGTCAAAATGGTTTACTTAGGGACCTTGGTTTCCAGGGTGAGTAAATTTCACGAGGGTCTTGTCGGCCGAATTTGAATAAGTTTTTCAGGTTTTGTAATGAGTGATTGGGGCGCGACACACCCTACGACTTCGCAGTATGCAAACGCAGGACTCGATATGGAGTAAGAATCCCCGATCTAGTGTTTTTATTTCGTTAACTAAAACTTTTATAGACAGCCTGGTGATTTCATACTCATAGGTCCATCTTACCCCCTCTAATCCCGAATGACCGACGGTCTCACTTTGTGTTCAGGAGGAGGCATATTCGGAGACTTCCTCCAAATCGCCGTAGACGTTGGCGACGTCACACAAGACCGATTAAACCAAATGGTAACGAACGTTTTGAAACCTTGGTTCAGACTCGGACAGGATCAGGGATATCCTGCTACAAACTTCGACAGTCAACATCCGGACGGATCTGGACCGCTTAACGAAAACGTCACTGTTCGTACGAAAGCGCATACAGACCTTGTGAGGGAGATTGCGGCGAGGAGTAGTGTGGTTTTGAAAAATGAGAATGGGGCTCTTCCGTTGAAGGGGACGGAGAGGAGTATGGCTGTTATTGGGCTCGATGTGAATCCCCCTGAGAATGCGTGTGATTTGGATGCGTGTGATGGCGGTGTTGTCGTTTGCGGGTATGATAAAACTTGAGTTTTCTTTGAAACCACCATGTGCTCATGATGCTTATAAGCTGGGGTTCTGGCTCAATCTCATACGACTTCGTTGTTCCCCCTCTCGAAGCTCTTCTTTCCTACTCTAAAACGAACCCAACATCCATTACCCAAATTACCAACTCCTCGTCAAACGATGTAAACAATGCAGTGGCTGCTGCCATGAATAAAGACGTGGCATTGGTTTTCGTTAATGCGATGAGTGGCGAGTTAGGCGCGTTTCAGGAGGTAAATTGGAATTTTGGTGATAGGAATGATTTGAATTTGTGGTTTAATGGGGATGAACTTGTAAGTCTATTTGAAACCCAAAGAAGTCAGCTAATGGGAGTTACATAGATTGAGAAGGTCGCAGCTGTGAATAATAATACTATTGTCATTATTCATTCTACCGGAGCTGTTTTGTAGGTTTTAATCCCTAATTACAAATGGATCACTCACTTGCTCGGCACAGAACGGAACCGTGGAGTACATCTCCAAATGTAACGGCCATAATATATGCCGGCACGCCTGGTGAACAAGCGGGCCCTGCGATAGTCGACATCTTGTATGGAAACGTAAACCCAAGCGCACGACTTCCGTTTACAATTGCGAAGGTATTTTCACGTGTTCTTCAAGTCGTTTTGTTAATCACATATGTCGAAACTTATAAATATCAGGATCCCTACGATTACCCAGCCGACATTCTATATACCAGCTTTAATCCATTTCCTCCGGTAAGAAGCAGAAAGCTCATAATACAGATTTGACAACCACGTGGAATTTGTAGATCAATTTTACGGAAGCTCTTCTTTTAGACTACAGATTTTTCGACGAACGAAATATTACACCGCGATATGAATTCGGATACGGCCTTTCATACACTTCTTTTCAATATTCCAATCTGATGATTGATCCGAGCCCGAAGAAAACTGACAACAACACTAAGGACAATTTACGAGAAATCATAGCAACTATCTCTTTTAAACTCACAAACACAGGACCAAGAGCCGGAACGGAGATTCCACAGCTCTATATCGGATATCCGAACGGGTCTGGAGAGCCACCTAAAGTTCTGAGAGGGTTTGAGGACGTTGAGTTAGTGCAGGGTGAAAGTTGTGTTGTTTCGTTTAGCCTTGAAGAAAGGGATTTAAGGTTTGTGGTCCCATGGCTCTGTTCATAAGTTCTGTCCAAAAAGATAATCAATGTCCACAGGCTTTGGGATCCAACTTCGCAGGCTTGGACTCGCCCTTTCGATATTAGCGGGTATACGGTTTATATTGGAAGTTCGAGCAGGGATATACGATTGACTGGATTGTTGTCAGTGGTACCACCCGTGGTCGTTACTCCCGATGACTCGGACGATGTTGTAATGACTGTAGTGGATATGTTCGCAGAACTGGACTCAGACTGTCAATGAGTGAATACAGGCGTTTTTGATATCCCTGTTGACAGCTTTTGCTGTTGTTGTTGTTTTTTTGAGTTTTTATTTCTTTTTGTGGAATGTCTGATTAATCGTAATTTATTGTAACCCGCGTGTCTAAAAAGCATTAGTCAGGGGTTTCTAACATTGAAACCTCTCAAAACGGTAAGTCCACACGAAAGTTCCTCATTTTCTTGTTTCCATGTCATCCGTACTCTTAAGTCCTCGATGAGGCCCACATTTAGTATTATGATATTCGCATCCTTAATAAGTTTATTATTCAATAACATAAGATTGGGGACAAATGACCTGAGGGCTCGGCGCTCAGCCTCAGGGAGTCGTCGTCTGAACTTGTCCCTAGAACGAAATAGACAGCATAAAAAGATGCTCCGAAAAGTCAACATTTCTTTATCTCGAACTACAACGTTAGTCCTCAACACGCCGAAACCGTCAAAAAATGCAAGACTCGAGGGAATTACCAGCCGACCAACTTCCAAAGGAGCTAACTTTAGTAAATGGAGAGAAACGAGATCGACGTCCAAGATGGACTCAATGGGAGCTTGATTTTATTGAAGAGTGTTTTGAGACAACGCAACATCCGACCGCTTGGTTGCGGAGAATTTGGGCTTTGCAGTTGACGGAGAAGAAGCTGCGGACCATGACGACCATTGACGCGGACGGCTCTGATTTGGAAAATGAGGAAGGTCTTGCTTGGACCTGGTTTTCATTGTAAGTGATTGACAATAATAATTTTTTTGAAAAAGATGAGGTTTTAACTATTTTATATAGCTACGAGAGGCGAGTTAAGAACTGGGTGAAGAACAAGAAGACGAAGTTGAGACGGGAGAGGAAAACTTCTCGGGAGGGAGAGCACCTCGACGATGTCGATGACAACCCTCCTGCTTCGCACACCCTGCCAAGACGTTCTGTCATCCATGACAGTACTCCATGTGAAACTGTTCGTATTACGTCCCCCATAATGCATTTCTTAAATTCATTCGTCTTTTTCCAGCTGTCCAGAGTCAAGGGTAAAAAAACGAGTCCAATATTCCACCAAAGTGAATCACATATATCAAATGGATCCATCTCGCCGGAGAGAGATTATGATACATGCGATACTAGTGGTTCAGCCCGACTGAAACTAGAAAAACTAGCCCGCTTTGTAGTCATGCAGGAAGAGCTCCGACGTTTTTATTCAACTACTGAATCCGAAAACGGGTCCCATCTGGCATTCCCCGTTTCAGTGTGTCGAGAGGAGCCATATACTAGGGACGAACCGATGTAGTTTAGCTATAGAGGCAGTCATCTTTCCTCGTCACAATTCATATACTGTATTGTGTAATGAATAATTGTCATCTAAACGTGGTCAATTTGGTATTTTCAATTGCTTTGATGCAATGCTTTTGTCCAGCAATGGATCGCTTATAGCTTTGACTACCAGACGGAAGCTTGTGATCAATCCACAGTTCAAAGTCATTGTCCGGGTCCGGATGTCGTTGTTGATGTGGATTCAGAATCGAGGCGCGAGGTTACGAGTTACTCAGTTCAATTGAGGACTGTAACGAAGGCTGAAACAAGCCTTCGGACAAAACGTGACTACGCCGAACGGCAGTGTTGTCGGTGTTCTAAAATCCCAACCAATCACTTGCGCTGATGTCTCCAAACCACAAACACAAGACCCAAAGTTGATTCTGAGTCGTTGTCAAAACTTCATCTGATAAGTTGATACAATGTACACAAAAGACAATGTGGATTGCTTCTCTACAAAGAATCAGTCCAAACGAGGCTCAGTTTCCGCAGCCTGAGCATCAACTTGAAGTAACTCCAGATCCTGACCAACCCTTGTCCAAGATCTTTCCGTGTCTCCAAGCTCTCCAATAATACAATTTCCCATATTACTTAACGTGTCAAATCTGGATATCGAGCTCTGATGACTCCGCCGAAGCTCGAGAAGGAGTCTACAGACTATTATTGTTGTGAGTCTGATAAGGTGGATCAAATGAGAAACAATTAGTTGAAAACCGATCGCGACTCCGCGAGACGTACACATGTTCTATATTGAATTCAGAACCCTCTATTGGTCGAATAATGGATATCTAATGTCCGTCATTAGTCAAATAAATGCATGAACTTGGAGTTACAGCGTGCCTCACATTCAGACCAATAGTTTGTTCCATGCCTAAAAGAAAAATCGTCCTAATTGACCGGGAGTCTAAACCATTTCAAACATAAGAAATCACTCCACATACACAAATTGAAGGACACCTAATCAATTACATATAAGCATAAAACTTGTCTTGGAAGTAAGACCAGAGCCTCCTATACTTACTTTGACGAAGAAAAAGAGCCCCGAGAGATAGCCGGTTGGTTTTGCTTTTTGATGATATATTATTATACTCATTCCATAAGCTGGATACTGTGACGTATAAAACGCCGGCCTCAAAGAGCATGAATATTATATTTAAGGAAATATCTTGGCTTTGACTCAGAAACTTTGCATATATAAGCAAAAGAGGTGATAAAACCTCACTTAAACTTCAAAATAGTGTGTAATATAAATGCATCGAAAAGAAATAAGGTTTACTCACTAGTTGTTAGCTTTTGAACTTGAAGATGCCTCGGTGCATGACCAAGCCAAAACGGTTACCTACATGATATGGGACATGGGACTTGTTATCAATCAATAGTGCATGCTACGAACCGTGGCTTGCAGTAGCTGATTTAGAACAAGGAAGATTATCAGAAGGGCCATTATCAGCTTTTTATCAGGTGCGATAGCATACACTCTTGCTAGGGATAATCCTATCCAATGGACTCAATAGTATCAATGATAGCGAAGAAAGATGCCTACTACTACCTTGTGTACCAAAGAGATACATTAAGATGGCGACATTAAGAACCAAATTCAACGGGGCGCATTGCCTGCCAATTAATCATATTCCGCGTAAATATAGACTTGGGAGTACTCACTGAAAATCAATAAGTATCAACAATGTTGCCAAGTTAGAAAAATTACAATTCATTTACCGATGGGGTGGCATCAATAACAAAGAAAAGCGTCAATTCACCGAACAGACCAAATCGAGCCGAATAGTATAGCAATGTATTCAGTCGAAATGGTTGCTTCCATATATAATCAATCTCGTCAGGAATTGCCAGGACGGTGTCGTAGATGAGGAGACCTTATAAGTGAGAGAAGATTAGTCTTTTTGATGAACAGCACGGACAATAGTCATTTCATACACAGTGCCACTGCTGCGAGATAGTTTTCTATTGACCTGGAAACACGCTATATCAAAAATCTACAGGCATTTTTTTCAGGCAAACACCCACTTATCCGAGGCGAGGAGAGCTTCTGAAGTAATATCTGACATTTTTGAAAACTGATGTGCGCGCGCCAGGAGTGGTCAGGTAAGGAAGGGAATTAAAGTGTGCTCGAGGAGGAAATATGAGAAAGTAAATAGATTAGAGAGTATGATAGATGATAAAATCAATTGATGAAAAAGGGTATCGAAGCGGGGAGAATGAGTTTAATAAGGATTTAGTGGGATCAAGAACGCGGCACTGCCGCAACAAAAAAAGAATAGAGAAGAAAGGGGAATACAGTGTTATTATTAGGCGTCGGTAATGACGCGTTTATATTCTATATATATCACGAAAGTCATGAAAGTCAACAAATTTATAATAGACTGAAGTACGAGGCTGAACGGAGGTCGGGGAACCGGTGTAATTAACAAAAGACGAGGATTCTGTCTCGGGCACGAGCGTTCTTCGTTGAGAACTCGACTCGGGTGAATGATGGCGTATATCAGGGTACATGCGTTCCGGAGGCTTCTGGAGGCTAATACCGTGTGCAGGGACGGAGTCCGTGGGACTCGAGACGGAACGACGATTTTTCTTCATAGCTCATCGTCGTTCTCAACAACACTTGGTCGCGAAAATGAGTCTTCGGAAAAGATTCATAGATTTTGAGGCGGAAATAATATCGGCCACTTACCTTTGCTTCACCGGCTTCACTGGCCGGAGTGGCAGTTTCAACATGTAATGTCCCGGTATGAACTGTGTGCATGATTGACAACCTTATTTTTTATTCAAAGCACAGGTTATGCTCGCCTGCACTGTATCAGTAATCTGGTCAGTGGACTGACTGAGTCAAATCCGGCAAATCCGGGTTATGAACGTTGAACAGTGGGATCTAGTGAGATTTAATTATGGCTCGCCACAGAACTCTTTCGAATATATATGGAATGCGGAGACACAACAGCATGACACGGGCACTCCCGATGAGAACGAAAGCTCAAGGAAGCTAAAAATAAATAACGGCAAATTTTAGAACCATCGAAAGAGTGTGTCGAGCCTGAAGGCTTGCGCCAAGAACAAAATCGAAGCTCAAAAAGAGGAAAGGTCTTCGCTGGGTGGAGACCGCACTCCCTATACTCATTCATCCACTTCCAGGACGAACTCGAGCTCGAAAATATGTCAAAGCAAACCAATTCGCTAGTACCTACCCACAAGGCATCGTGACGATGGTTTGAATTGGGATTAGAACGAGAAACAATGGCCCATTTCGCATCCATGTAAGAGTTCCGAGTCCCTCGTGTATTTTTTTGAACCGAAGTCTGTCGTGAGGTCTCTGTTAATCGACGTCGACCTGGAGGACAGGAACAGGTTGCTCAGTTTATGTAACGTGACTACGCCGAACGAGACCGAACGGCAACATTGTCGGTGTTTCAAAGTCTCATTCATTCGGCATTAACAATACATAAAAAAAATTTGTTTTGTTCTCAATTCAATATTCACCGTCGTTCATTCAATAGCAACTCCGTCATCAGAATCTCTCTTCGCGGTTTACGTTTTCAAAGTCATTCGTAGTACATGTACATATGCATACAACACCTAGCAGCTATAGGACTTAAGTCCACATATTTCAGTCTCATCGAAATCGACCCCAACCGGGAAAACTCTCGGGCTCTTTCACCCAGTCAATCCACTGCTCAACTTTACGAGACCCTTTTTCGCCTTCAATCTCCATATACCTCACTGAGAACAGCAGAGTCTTGAATCCCCAATCTCTGAATTTTTTCTTATCGCCCAAGAGTCCCGATACCTTCATCAAATACACGTAATGCCAGAAAGAGTAAGACTCGATACCTTCCCTTGCGTTCGCTATTACCTTTTCGACAAGGGTGTCTAAAAAAGAAGTTGCGTATAGGTGGCCCACATGACGAGGAAGGCCTGGGATCATAATTTTGTCGTACACGTACTCCAAGGGGGAAGAGACCATATCTGCCGTGGCGGCGCGGCGGTCCTGATCGGAAGTCGGTGATGCCTTTTCGCAGTAATCGCATCTACATTTGAATTTGTACAGGCGTTGAAGGTCAAATTGGCGGTCAGCACGCGAACTGCAGAGATCTGTATACGCGACGGTCAGTTCTTGGCCTGCACGGATAGAACGGACAGCTTGGAGAGAAAAAGTAAAGAGATATGGATTCCAAGAGTGTTGAAGATTAGGACCGCAGCTGAGAAAAATTAAGCAACGGCCGACGGAGTAGACATGCATAGTAAGATGAAGATGTAATAACCACCTATGATTCAAACGCGAACTTTCAAGAAAGACACCACAATAATCTTCTTTTTCTTCCTTCAATTTGAGGGAAAACGCATTCGTGGCTCTGATTCCATCAAATTCGGATACGCTACTATCTTTCACATTCACAAGACTGTGAAGCATGGTCCAATCTCTCGGATCCATTGATTTCTTCGTGTACTGCTGAAACGGCTCGATAGCATCCACATACATTGTAAGTGGATATATAAGGATGGGCCGTTCAACTATGACAATTTCACCGGGGGCAATGTCTCGCGTTGCGATTACGCCTTTTCCTTTTCCTGGGATATCACGGATGGTATATGGTGGAGGACCTTTAGGAGGTGGAAGGAGACGTGGAAGTGACGGTGGGAGCATCTCACGTATTACATTGTACACCGCGCCAACGACATTTTTTCCAATGCCTTCATGGTTGATGTAAGGAATATTTATGCAAATGATGTGCTGGAATTCGCTGCCACCGAACAGGATGTCCCAATCTCTCTGTTGATCGGGCGTGAGACCTTGTGCATTGATGTTCTTTGGGGCGTCGTCCATGCGAATGAATCCAGAATATTTCTCTTCCGTGCGCGACATGGCGACGTTGGGGGAAGGGAACAGACGAGATGAGTGGCAAGAGAAGATGAGAAAGTAGTTAGACGCCTCTGCCAATTTGTCCGAAAGAAGTCCACAAGAGAATGCACGTAAGAACTCCGACTCCCAAACATAAGAATAAGATGATACGGACATCATTCAAGGCAATGTGGTCCTATCATCCGAATCGAGAACGCGATCGGCCAGCCAATTCTTTGGGCCAAGCAAATCACCTAAATATGTGTTATGCATAACCTTGTATAACCTTAACCGTAGCGTGCTCGTAGCGGCCCATTATCAAGATTATTCCAAAACGGATTCGGAGTGTGGCAGATCGATGACTTGGCAACCAAGAAACTATGCCGAACGGCCACGTCGTCGGTGTTTCAAATTATACACTGTATAGTGTGACATACACGTAACAAAAAGGTTGCAAGCTCAAAACAAGCCACAAGACTGAAAAAAAAAAAAAACCTCAATACAAGAATGTCTTCCGTCGAAGAATCGGATGATCGCTATATACTCAGGAGCCCTGTTTCGTCCTCCATCTATCCTTTCATCACAAGCCGCGACAAGACTCTTTCTTTGTTGTACGAGATAAACGCATCTCGACGCCCTTCAAAACGGCTTCCGGCCGAAATCCTGCTTCGAGTGAACAATGAACTACACCGTCCAAATTCTCTTTGGGAAGATATTCGGGCCACCTGGAAAGCCGGCGGACAAGAATGTGAAAATTTTTCTGATGGCGCATGTCTAACGCTTGCCGCGGAGCTAGACATAGACACGAAAAGATATTGCGCCGTCCATGAAGGACCAACTAAAAAAGCCTCTTGGCTTGGTTCAAAATCCAACTCGATCGAAAACATATGGAGACATGTATCAGCAGCTGACATTTTGTACCGTCTGTTATGTTACTTTCCTGGGATGCACTCTAGCTTTGGAGTAGACGGGTATAAAACTGTCTGGGGAGCCCTGATTCAACATCAACCAACTGGCACGTTTCTCTTTTTTACAGAACATAAAGCTGGTCTAGACATTAGTGCTTATTCCGGAAAACCATATTGGAATGTCGATTCTGGCGAAATAACTGCGTCGACGAAAATTCTCCGTACGGATTCTATCAAACTATTGAACGCACTTTTTGGGACGGTTGCTGGGACTCGCCGTTTTAGTTGCTACCACCCCGCTGCGGATGCCGATTATCCAACAAACGAGGAAGGCTATATTGCGGTTCCTATTGAATATTCTCGTTATCGCATTGGCGAAGACGACGACAACGACGAGGTATATCGTCATAAATGGCATCATTCTACCATTGCGAAAACAGACGTTTCATCTTTCCACTCCATTCTTCAAGGCCTGAAGTATAACACTCAAACACGGAAAATTGATCGTTTGAATGGTACCACTAATCTAACCACCGTTATTTCTTCGGCGCTACTTCTCTATCGTCTTGTGTGCCAATACCTTCCTGAACAATGCGGACACATCGATCAAACGCCTGTGATAACCAGTGTTTGGCAGATCCAAGTCACCCATGAGACCGAAGAGTCCGTTATTTTCATGGATGACCATGGTTTGTTTGATATTCGAGCCAGTGCGGGCATTGATAAAGTGATGGATGATGTGGATGCTTTGGTGGAAGCGCTTTGCAGCGATACCTGTCCTCATCCGTACGATGGGGTTGTGGCTGGTTGTGTGGCTTGAAAAGGAGATGATTACCATGAAGATGCACTCTTTTGTTGAGCTTTTCTCCGTTTTCGAGAAGCGTTTGTAAATTAAAATCGAATTTAAAAGAATCAGTCCTTCATGCTGTCCAGAACGTGGTTTGATATAATATTGAAAAGGCGTATTAGGGTGACTGCACAAATAAACCGGGTTCGTTATTGCTAGCAACGAATCAAAGGAAGGGACCCGGCGGAATATCGATTGCCTCAAGAATGTCGATGCGTTTTCCAATTTCCTCGTTAACAGCATACTAATCCAATTTGAAAACGAGGCAATAGCAATCCAAAGGGTTTTCTCCGCCAAAAAACGACCTGGCAGATCCTAGCAGATCCTGTTGTACTTATCAAATAAAGATGTAATACGTTTTGGGAAATAGGGACCTAAAGCTTTCCGTCGTCCATACCTTTTGAGAATAAGGAAAGTATGAAACTCATCTGTAAATAGCCCAACAGCTACCTCTTTCGGAATTGAGACATCTTCGTCGTTCTCGACTTCCTCATCGATCTGAGAAGGAAGACGTTCGTCATTAAACACGGACCAGCCGTACCGGATATTTAATGAAGCATTAATATTTTTGGAAATTTGATATACCATTCGTGCTTCAACCAGTCTGGAAGATGATTACTTTGCTGCCGGCCAGTAATGTTCTATTGGTAAACTCACAGAAAGGGAACATATCGACGAGAAAGCGGCCTGGTGGAGATCCCACGGAAAACCCTGCCGACATCTCGATGTGCTTCACAAAGCGTTCCGGAGTCTCTGACAAGTCTTCGCGTGTTTTAGAATAATGACTTTCGAGTTTTGCAAGAGAGAGTGCATTCAACTGTTGATTATAAATATACCTTTCAGCGTTTTCCCCAGAGTGTGCCGTATTGCAAGAGTTCGAATTGTCGCCCGTGGAAACCCATGCTATTATGTTTTCAAGATAAAAAATATCATAGAGTCGTGAACTAATGAACAGTTGATACTAACCGCTCATTTACCATAACGCCATAACGCCGATCTGAATAGATAGTGGACCTTTGTTTTAATAGACCAGAAATTGCTTCGTTCAAGACTATCACGGAGTCCTAATAGGGAAATCGGTAAAGTGAGAGAACAAACCATATGTATGTTTTGCTCCATTTTTCAAACCGTAAACATTCCCATGGCTTAATTGTAGGCAAATCTCGCAGGTTGCCTAATAAAAATGAAGGCTTCGGATCCGACGGAAGGATTCGGGTTCGTTTGAAAGAAAGACTGCGACTTTTGTATATCAGCAAGAGAAAGCTCTTTGAAATGGGAAAGTCGGTCGTGGATACCAGTGCCATTATGTTCAACAACTGCGTTATGAGAGCTCTTAGAAGATCCTACTAAGGACGAGATGGAGTCACTTGGGATACTCCCTGCCAAACCAAATCATTCATATCCACAAAATTCCCATCTGCCTCCTAAGCATGCGCACCTCATAGCTCATATCATCCGCGAAAACAAACAATCGGCCTTTATTTATCACACTAGCCATGTCTACACCGTCCGGAGTCCGAGATGATCTACTAGGTAATAGGTTACCAGATACCGCTTACTTGGACACGAGTGAGAAAAGTTTTATTTTAAAGTGGGAAATCAGAAGAGCGTCAAAAGAAGCAGCGACAACAAGCCAGAATTTCCCGAACTGCAACTTGATGACAGATGCACAACTTGTCTGATTTCACGTTATGATTTGTTTTTGCTATTGGTAAAGGTGGCATACTCTGCGTTTCATATTTTCCTGTATTCGATCGCCGACGGATGCCAGTGCCATACTCTTCTTTGGAAGGACTGATGATTTCAAACGGTCCATGGGTATCCGCCATATTGTAACTTCAATGTAAGGCACTGAAATCATTCTGAACTGAACTGAGGATTATTGCATGGCTGGGTATAGTAGAGGAATACAGCGGACTTAAACATGCTGTCGCAAAAATCGATTTCAGTATTCTTTGATTAATTAACCGATCAAGACACTAGTATGGATTTTTTATGGTTTATAAACCTTTAATAAGCTTTGAACTGGGAACTTGTTGTCTTCGATACCTACAACTTCGAAGAAACATTTGTAGGCCTTATGTGTGTGTATGTGTGAATCCCATAAGTCTCTGAGGGCTAGGCCCTATGTATCGAGACTCTTCCTTTGTCTTTTTCTCCTCGTCGCCTGATCTCCTGTCTTCCTCGTCTCGATAACGGGAGAAATTGTATTGTAGGTCTTATACCAAACAACATTTGTTTAAATTTAAATAACAACCAAATGAATCCGAGGATGAAAGAACTAGATATAATATGTGTAGGTAAGGCATTCCGTCTCTAAGAACAGTGCCAATATCTCTCACCTGAATAGCAATAAATAGACGACACCGTTGAGAGTGAAATTAAATTTAATCTGTCTTCCTGAGGTATGACCACCCTACATTACACGACAAGTAATTGAAAGTTAATGGAAAAGACATAGATGGAAATTGTCTTACAGGTCTAGAAACCCTCAGTTGGAGTATCTGGACTTATCGTTTCCGATTGAGCTGCCACTAAGGTGGCGGAAACGAGTATCGCGATTGAAAAGTTCAGGAGGATTTTGAAGAGATACATCTTTATGCTTAAGGATGATACCAATCGTTCTGTAAGGATCATTGACGTTTTATACACCAATGTCAGAACCGAATTTGATACCTTCGGTACCTCGTGGTCTTGGAGTCCACGTTGGATGTCGATTTGATTGCCTAAAATTACTTCGGCGCTGTGGTATGTTTACCCCAATTGTGATGTAGTGGCTCTCGCCTGATTGACGACATGCATTATTTGATGACTACGATGAATTCCATCATGGCTCGCCTAATATAGAACAGAAGTCTTCGTTCCTGTAAATCTCAGCCAATCAACACGTCCCAAAAAAACCTTTTGTCCCCCAGTTTAGAAATTTGTCCATTGATTTACCATAAGTCGAAAAGAAAACCCACGAGTGTTGAGGAAGTTGATGTTGTAATTAGTGTATTTTGTGTAACTTCGGTGCGCGAAAATACCGGTCTATAGCAAAGAAAAATTTTTTCCCTTGGAACATGAGAGAATCTTTTTGAAAGTAAAAATGCAACCTTATACCAACATGGCAATTTTTCAAAATGATTGTAAGAGGCTCACTATGATGTCCGTTGTCAACGCTATTATACATGCCGCGGAGAACACTTGATAATGAGTGGGAAATCGAAGTTCCTGACTACAAATTTGTAGAGCAAATGAAAACATTCTGTTTACATATAGGGATGACTCACCTGGGCACAAAAATAATGAATTATATTGCGTTCATCAAGCCGCTTGATACGGCGGGTGAGTTTCCACAGCCAAACTTTGTTTCCTTTACTAAACCAGTTCGGCTTCCATCTTTCTAATGTCGAAATTTCTCTCTTGCGTTTGAGTTTGAGTTTGGATGGTATGCCCTTTATAAGTTTCGTTAGTTGGTGATGTATGTATGTCAGGATTTGAACGGCATCTAGTGTACATGGCGTTGTCCTTTGGGACACGACACTCAGGAAATTACGGAAAAGTTTGGTCTACGGCCCCGTGATTGATGATAATTGATGGTAGTTGAACTCGCCCCACACTTGTGACTTGTCCCACAGTTCAACTTGAAGACGTACACCAAGGGCGGCAGAAATTTTTTCTATGCGGAAACAAATTGTGGACTGACTTTTATTCCTCACTATACACAAGAATGTCTCATTCACCCCAGCTGGGACAGGTTAACTGGCTGACGTCCACCGAAGAATCTTCCCAAGGGCCAACAGGCTCAGCCCACTGAACCCGAAAAAAATCGGTCACTCAATTATGTAATTGTGTCACGGTGCAAGAAGAATGTTTTGTTTGAACTAAGTATAAGTAAATGCACACAAATCTACATGTAAAAAAGATGAATTACTTCACATTCCAAGGCCAGATACAAAATTTAATCTATTTAAAAGAAGTTGTCTTTGTCCAACAAGACATTAATATGCTTCTTTCATCCGGTCAGTCATTGAGTGGGGTTGAGTCGTGTGCTGAAAGCAGGTGTTACCAACAGAAAGACCGGAATGAGAAATGCATGAAATCACCTCATCTTCACCGTGTTTCAGAGACATACTTCAATATCACCGTCCTTCTCTGCAACGGGATTCCCCTGAGGTACAGGATTTTCATTAGTTGACAAATGAGTCATGCCTATTTTCCGTCCGAAATCGACCAAAGACGCATGCAATCCGTTCAGGTATTCTTTGTGTGCTCTCTCGGATTCAATGGATCGGGATTTGTCTGTTTTATCTTCATCTCGATGTTTAAATTGCTCAAATTGTGCCTCCTTAAGCATGACAGCGTAGAGATTTTCCAAATGTTGTTGGGTAAGTTTCGATTTCATGATCCCAAGGAACTCTTTTGGATTAGAATTGTCAAACACAAGGAACATCCATACTTGTAACAGCACCGGGACGTCGAACAAAGGCAAAGTTGGATCCGCACACCTGAAAAGATCCAATACCAGGCTTGAGTACACAATTTTTTTCTTAGCCTGTCTGTCTTCACAACATCGAATCTTTTCCAAGCAATTGGAAAAGTGATATGCAGCATCAGGATCGCTGGAGATGACTGTGAGGAAACATTCACGGTTCTGTAGCATGAAGAGTAAAGCCATGAGAGTCAATGGGTGAAAACTCGCTATACTGCCTTTATGGGACTGGGGTTTTAACAGGCCGGCGTAGAAGTTGTCCGGACGAGGACAAATAGTGGACACGATTAGCTTATGTTAATATCACCCGAGCGTCCACCCCCTCTGTCCGCATATATCGTCCCCATTAGGTCCTTTCCCATCATTTTATATTGTCTCTACTATTTGTTTGTTGTGATTAGCTCTATTCAAATTTACACACTAATACTACTTCTGTTGGAGCCAAATTTTTTTTTTTCACGAAACGAACAGAATTGCTCCTACGTTTTATGATGCGGATTTGCTGTATTGCCACGGCACTTACCAGTCCCTTACTGCTTATCCATTAACCTCTTTTAATATAACCAACAACAAAGTTAATAGTCTAAGCATGACTTTATCAAGGTTATTAGTAACAAGGCTGCATTGTGCATTGGCCGCAGACTGGCAGTTGTAGAACGGTGCGTTTCTTCCATCACCTTGAAATGTTATCTACAGCACAATTTCTATAAATAAATATACAAAATAAATTAACTGCGCTGAAAAGGATCGACCCAATATAAAAGCTACTGTATGTACTTATATATTTATATGAATGTAATTCTTTTCATCAGTTTCATCAGTTGTTGACAATGCGTTTGGGAATAGGGATCGGGTGGACTGATGTGAAGGCCTCCAATACACATTAGGACATTTCTACGGTGTCGCCAGTTCTGCAAATCCAACGCATTTGAATTTGAGGCATTACCGTAAGAAAAAGTAATTAATTTCTTTTGAATGAAGCTAAGAGAGTGCATTGGTCAGCGATCTGATTGGCACGTTCGGCGAATAACTTCTGTATGTGTACTCACGCATCTCCAAGAGTCCATATTTGCATGTCCTGACCACCAAGGGCACCAATGCAGTCCGAAGAACCCGGGTTAAGTTGTCCTAGGTTGAATCTAAAGAATAATGATTCATGTTAGACAGAGAGTTTGGTGTTAATAACAAATGGAATCACAGGTCAGGATCAATGCTCCATTGCTTTCCTCCCCAATCAAACGAGATATTAGGACGGGAAGCACATGAGTAAGACCAAAGGTGAGCGACTGGATCAATTTCTTTAGAACCAGGAATTTTCCCATACACTTTCGCGACATCGTCTAAGGGACCGTAAACAAAAGTCGTTCCGCTTATTTAATTTAAGTTAGAAAAAAATCCGCAAACAGCCTGAGGGTGATGGTACATACGTGTCAACGATAGTCGTAATCCCTGAAAGAACTTTTTCTGAGTTCACATTGACAGAACCATTTCCCAAGCTCTACTCGATAAAAGGAGAAACGACGGAGTGATATTCAATTTCTTCGGTTGTTAACGACTTATTCAAACCTCCGATGAAAAGGGAAGAATCGCCTTCCTCGCTGAGTATGAAGGAGAAGGAGTTGTCGAAGATTACTCCTTGCGCGAAGGCGTTGTTGACAAAGGGAACACTACCTGGTACAGACGATAAGTTAGGGGGTCTCATCCCCATAATACTAAATTGCATAAATAGGTAAACCTTGCTGGAAAAAAATGAGGCACATACCCATCAAATGTGGCGTGAATAAACGTGTTGGATAACATGTCAGCGCCGCAGAGGAATTGATCATGAGCTATGACCCCCGCGACAACAACTAAAGGAAAAAATTACGGTTTCAAACATGTTATTTTCGAACGAACCTTTTTCACGGCATACCTGTGTCTTTGAAAATCGGTCCCGAGGTTGTTGAGCCATCCGCGTAAGCGAGATGGAGCTCACCACCCTGGGGACTGGACGTTGAAGACATATTAGGGTCATATGTGGCTTTCCCAGTGCAAGCTGTCGAATTGCAGGAAGTAGATGGAATCCATAAGTCAGAAGAGCCAGCTAGTAATAGTAACCGGCTGTCAAGCCACTTGTAATGGAATAGTAAAAAAACGACATACTGTCAAAGTCAATTAAGAACCGTTGTTCCGGAGTACCGATAGTTATAACTCCTGCCCAGTCCGCGTTCGAGTCTTCAGCAGTCAAAGATTCGGTTTGACGACGGTGCAAGTCACTGTCAGCGACAGTTGTGTCATGTTGGACACCCTCAGCCTGAGGCTGAACCTTTGATTATAATGAATTAGACATCTCAATTTTCGATACTCGTGGTAAATTTGGATGAAATTTACCTTGCCTGCAATATTGCGTTCAAAAATCCGCTTGTTGCTCGTTTCCTATTAGATACATATCAGCATCGTTAAAATGAGTATTGTAAAGACAAAGCTTCATACGCGATTGCCCTGCGAGTACGTCTTTCGTGTCTGTCGAAATCGAAAGTACCATCTTCTCTCTTCAAAGAGCGTCGATTGATCAAGTCAATACTGATACCTTCACCACTTCTCTTGGGTGGCGAATGAGGACCAGTGGTAGTAGGACTAGCAGCCACGAAAAGAGACAACGTTAAGGCGACAAATAAAGCCGATTTGGGGAACATTGTCTTGTAGTCTCAGGGTAAGTTAAGACACGACCATATCAGCAGCACACCGTGGTCTTGTTTATACTGAAGAAGACCGTCAATGGGAAGGGTCGCTTCACAGTCTCAAGGTCAAACATGTCCTTTTGCTGTTTTAGGCGAGACCGTCGGTGACATAGCCTGGGAGAGTGTAGCCGTTGGCTCATCAGATCAAAATCAATGAAAATACAATATAAAAAAAAAGTAAAAACGGGTAATCACCTTCCGTACTGTAAACATGACGGGGGGGGTTTGTAAGTTACGACTGAATAAAGCCTGGCTTTTTGAAAAAAGTCTAGATTAACGCCAGAAACATGAATTTCAAATAGTGCAGAGCTACCAGCCTTGAATCGGGCTGTGTGCATGTAATCACCGACGTGCCTGGGCTCGAACAGGCTCGAACTTGGTGGCTTGACTCAGGCTGTACATCCATCATACCCGCGTTCAGCCGAATACAATATGCTCAACTATTGCAGTAACGAATAGTGAAAGGAATCGCCGATGTGTAACCGCCGTGTAAGCGAGAGCGGTTAATAAGTACATTCACTTTATCGAGATAGATTCGTGATATAATCGTCATCGCATTATCTTTTGTGTTGTGCTGAAATCGACTCTGGTGATAATATTAAGTTTGGCAGAAGGCTAAAAACGGAACATAATCAATTGACATCTCGTACGGTCACGGTGTTTGCATTCGGACGGCGTAATTCCTGTACTATTAATACCAGTTGACCGGGACCGTTGGCCGAAAACCTGTGTGCCGTGAACATAAACATAGTGTTACTGTAGCATCAATGACAAGCTTGAACATTAAGAGCTCCCAGACTCAAGTTTCTTTCCTTCTATGGAAGAATTTGTATCAATCTCGTGTTACCAAGCTGGAAGTTTACCATATATATGTACAAGACTGACGAACGTATTAATCGGTAAGCCGGACTTGGTTTCCAGGGTCGAAAGAAATAGCATCGTAGTCGATACAAAAGGATCACAGACGAGACGTTATGGTGCGGTTCGGTATTGTCTTAATGGGAAACATTGTCCGATGACGGCTTTCTCTAACATCGTATCTGATATTATCCGATTTGACAAGACCGGTAGGCCCCCTCAGGCTGTGATAGAACCTCAAACCGCATGAACATTCTTCAAAGCAGATTGTTCAATACGGTACAGCTGCTCTCTGTTCATAAAAAGGAGTATTTCCATCAGAAGAAGTTTCAAAGGAGGACGAGACGCGTTTACTTACATATCTCAGTGTTTATGAGTATAGAAGACGTAACTGGATTTCTGATTCTGGCGGTCGCAGTCAAGACTCTAGAGTCAAGCAACTTGTTGTGACATATTGTCACAGGGTAAAAAAAGCTCCAACCGGCGACTTAGTACAGTGTGCTCCCTCCGTTAGAATAATTGCATTCAACGGTTCTTGTCACGACTTCACCTAACTTTTGAGTATCTATTCGTCTCATCCCACAACCAATCTCCAACGCGCACGTCGACTTTGCGATTTTACAGATCGACAGCGTACGTTTATACCTTACCTTGCCCTCAGATTCATAAACGGTGTAACTTGATTACAGGACAAGCTGAAGCTGTAAAGCTACACCGGCCGTAAAAGCTTTTTGTGGCACCCACGATGTACGGTCGACGTCAGTGGCAGCACCGGGGCGACTTGGAGGTCACTTTACATTTTCAGTCTGCAATTCTCATACAGTTCTAAACTCATTATTCCAGTACGAAAACAAGAAGATTTTTAACGCTAAAAGTACCTCCTACCTATCGAACAACAGATCTCTTGCCGATTTGATATATAGCAGTGACCGCAGTGCTCCAGCCATTTTTACAAAAATCTCCCCAAAGCCTCTACTTGCGAATGTAAAAATAGACCTAAATTTGATGGCATTGCGACCACAAATGAGTTTATAATCGAGTTGGAGGGAGGAAAAGAGTCTTATGGTGGTGTTTTTCACGCTTGAATCATAGGTACTGGTTGAAGGCAGTCCTATTCTCTAACTTGCCAACACGTCCTCAAGAGTCTCGCTTAACCGTCAGTCGAGAGGCTTTTCAGCAGAGGAAACCGCCAGTCAGGTTGACTATAAAGAAACCGAGTTTGATCAAAAAAAAGATGCATAGTAACAATGAACGATACTTGCGGTCCAAAACTGTGCTCCGAGTGTTAAAACCCAAACGAATATCTGGTTCGACGCTCAACGTCATCAGCCGCCGAGCGAATTTGTTTTGGAACAGAAGATCTTTGAAATTCAGCTCGCATTCAAGCCACATTTGATTACCCTGGACCTGTTTCATAGTCCTAACTTGAATTATACTAGAAATAGTTGATAGCGGTGAATTCATTAGGGTGTTCTGGAAACATTAAAAGTCAGTGTGATATATCTCATCTATATCGCCCAACAATTACGTCTTCAACTTTCTCTTCCGCGTGATATTATGTTCCCTGGAAAAAGCCCTGAGCAATAGGGATGTAGTGCAATCACGCGATTCTACCAACTATCAGGGGTATGTTTCCATTAGATGATATGATGAGATGATACCAGTCACGTTATGGAAGCTATACCGCGCGGAACTATTGTCATCTCAAAAGGCTAGCTGGAGCAAATATTTCAGTTTTGCAGACGAGGAACAAATAACCTGAGTCGAGCGAGGAAACTCCTTGAACACAGTAGGGTGTAATATCCACATTTTGTAGGAAATGGCGAAAAAAGACATCCGATTTGGACAGGGTGTTCGATTCGCGGCCTAGACGAACTTGTGTCAGACCTCTCAGAATGCAGAGAGAATTTACTATGTAGTGTCTGACAAGCAGCCTCATCAACCCAATAGTATCTTGTAAAGTGTTGACATCATGTGGGGTAGAGTCTTAGAGAGATGGCCAGTAGACTCACTGACTGGCAATGCCCAGGGTTCGGAGTCGGATTAGAGTCGAACCTGTTTTTGAAGGGTCAGCTGAAAGGCCCGTTCTCCCAATTTTTGGTAGCTTGAAGCTGTATATAGCACGACATCACCAGGTATGAATCTAGGTTCAAATTATTGTGAGACTGAGTGGAAATGAGGGCTGTTATTCTTTAATGAATTTCTTGCTCACGGGAGAAACGGCCCACAACTTGAATAAAGCAGTGAAAGAACTATATAGCGCAAGTACGCTCAGAATGTGAATCTACGGTGTTGAATTTTGATCCTCGTACCATGGATTAAAAATTATTCTTGCTATTCTTGCTGGTTAACATTTTTCAAGTCAGAACGATGTAAAGTTGAAAAAACAAAACAGAAGAAAGTAGTACCCGGAGGAAAGCGAAAAAGAGTGATGTAAGCAAATGCATGGTGTGACTCGTTGACGCGTTGACTGGTGAACTATAGTGACTGCGGAGCTCCACACGGTGCCCCGTACTACAGCATGCCAACATCCATATCAATAACACCCCTACACACACTTTCGTTCCTCCTACCACTTGATTGAGGCCTAAAGGTATACGTCTGTTGGTATCGGAGTCGCCGGCTAACAGTCAAATTAATATTGCGTCGTCGGCGACGACGCATTAGTTAAGTCTTAGTAAAATATTATAAATCCCGGTAGTTAGTTTTTACCTTTTTCATATTTATAATTTTGTATATAAAGCTCTATATTTCGAGCACTAAATAACAAGTTCTATCTAAACCATAACCGCTAGTTGCGACAACATCAATTTTGCAGGGTGTCAAAACCCTTACAAGACACGCACAGCCTACAGGGCCGGAAGTGTCGATGAACCCTCAGAAATACGATATGCCTGAATAGTTTTATTTCTTTGATTGCAGTTCAATTATTCATTCGAATGACTACGTCTACGACCTCTTAGTAGGCTCCGAAATTGTCATGTTCCCACAGACTGGGACATGTTTGATGTCAGAATCAATCGCCGAACGTCACATCATCAGAACAGGTCTGTGTAAGCAGGTCTGTGTACGCAGGTCTTTAAGTTGAATCTCAAAGATAGGGCTATCTGTTCAAAATGTATTTAAACCACTTCCAAACAGCCTATCTCCTCACTCATTCAAACTTCAGCCAGCGCTCGCACTCATTCTCCTCCCTCAAGCTTTTTGATTTCTCGCACCACAAATTCCAAACCGTAAACGTCAACATGCAAGTCAGATCCGCTTTCTTTGTTACTCTTTTTTCGATTCTCTTGCTGTTTGTTGTAGCTTCCCCCAGTACGACGAATCTTACGAGTTTTGGATTTGCTATGCCCTTTCTCAATGAATTTAAAAATTGGTTTACAGTTCTGGAGATCAATGGTGAGCTACCCAACATGTGGCCTGCAAGAATATTCCCACGAAGTGTACCGCGCTACCTTCAGTGGCCGCTCGCTGCAAAGTTTTCGCGGCGCCTGGCTGTGTTCGTGTCGAAAAATGTAGTTGTATTGAAGGATACATCATGCTGAATTTGTTTGAGCGTATATCAGATGATCATAAGTGGTTTATCTTGAATATTGGTTTTGGCTACTGATTTTTAACGCAGCCTTTCCCCCAGTATATTCGTAAGCGCTCACTGGCAGTTCAATGTCATTTTTAAATTGGCTTAATATCACATATGTATACTGTTTAGTAATAGGGGATGTCAGAGTAGGTCGTTTCAAGGCTGTTTCGCTGTCTGTTTCGCTGCCTGTTTCGAGATGTCGGGAATACCTCAGGAATACCACTTATCCCGTTTTAACTCTGAACACCCCCGCTGCCCGTCCGTTTCAACGACCGTTTCATGCGCCGTTTCACCAATGCATTGTACAGTTACTTATGGTGTACATTTCTGGTCAGCTCCAATTTTGTGCCAGCCGATGACCGGCACAGGGTCTGGAGTATCCAGGATAGTTACCTATCACATCTGGTAGATCACACTGTATTTGTAGTTTAAAGTTTATGTATTTCCGTTGGCGCTATAGCCTAGTTAACTACCCTTGCATGTGAGTGGTTGTCTAACTGATGTGTGCCGCTAGTTCGATCACTTCCTTTCTATCTAGCTCCCTGATCTCCTTGGGCTCCTTTTGGAGCTTCCAACTTCCGAAGGCCAGCATGCCTATAATGTCTACCAGAACACTAAGACCCAAGCTAAGCGAAAGCTATATGACACTCGCCGGCATTTTGTAAGCTATTCCTGCTCTTTAATGTGGTTTCTGACTATTTGGTTTCTGACTATTTTTCAGTGTAGGGGCTTAGGTCTGGGCAAGGCCCCTGTAGATACTGCAACAATGTGTTCGGAACTCGGAATTGAAGTTTGGGTGTGTGAGCGAATAAATAAGCCATGCATCAAACGCGGTGTTTTTTTGCACGACCCAGGTCTGGAATATTTAGAAGCTGATGTCAGGAGCCGTGCACCTCCAAAATATACAACTGTCGGGAATAGCCCAAATTGGCTCCGAATTCCTGCTGAGAAGAGTGCTATTATCCAGAACCAAGAAGGTGAGTAAGCTGCTATTGCAAATTAATACAGTACTCAGCTTTTATTAGGTTCAATCCAGCTGGTGGTATTGCGCAACCTTTGTAGCAATACCGACATCCTTAAGTCAGTGAATTCTACAATTGATGAGGCTGTATATGACCGTAACAATGTCCGAGTAAGCAGTTACTATTATATTTATCACTTATTTTTGAGAATATTACAGCCTCAGCATCCAGGCTCTTTAATTCAGGCTGGCTATAATGCTGGCTCACGAGATCCTCCAAGGTTTTTTGGACTTGTCAATAACCTTCGGAATAAAGTAAAAAAACTGCCAGATGATGTTAGGAGAGATAAAGACTTAGATATTATTGGTGCCTTTTCACTCTTTTGGCATCTTGTTCGTGCGCATGCTCCAGCTGAAATTATCCAGCATATTGAGGTGAAGTTAGAAGAGTTGGGAATGCCAGAGATGGCTGGGAAAGACAGTGAAGGTATATCTGTTATTTTTTATTCCTGCCAGCTATATCTTTATTTCAGGTACATCTGGATATCAAATCACTGTAGCTGGTCAGGACTATATATTTCCCTTCGTTCATCGGGCACCATCTGAGGGATATCTTGCTAAGGGATATATCTCGTAAGTCTAATTGTAAATTTATTTACTTTGGCTGAAGAATTTATCAGTTCAACACATACTGATCGTTGCTGGGCAGACTTTGCTTTTGCCTGGCAAACTGGCCACACTCAACTCACAAGCAAGCTACCAACTGGAGGTAACTTCGTAGATGTGACACTTCAAATTATTGTTGATTCTAGTCCTGATACACTTTTAATTTTTGAACCCGAATATCTTCATGGTACTACAATATCAGTACCTGAGATTTCTCGACATGGACTAGTTATAGCTTTTTCAACTCGTATCAAAGAAGCTTATGACCTTGCTGTAGAGAAACATAGGGCTGGTGAATCTCCACTCCTTTATCCATATAATTAGTTCTATGTAATATAATATATTAGTTATCTTCATCATCAGTAAAAGAAGCAATGAGACGACTTTGTTCTGTCGTTTCTGAGATATCATCATCAGTTTCATCCAGATAAGCCAACCCAAAATCTAGCTCTGTATCACTATCACTATCCAAGTTTGCCACACCTTCGTTCCTGTCTCTGTTCCTATTCCTACTTCTGTTTTCATTCACATTCTCGTTCACATTCTCATTCCCATTTTCGTTCCCGTTCCCGTTATCGAATAAATCATCGTACATAGGAATAGATCGCATACGAACTACTTCACCATTGTATACAGTTTCTGACTGCATGGCTAGAGTGATACCGGGTAATAAGGCCATTTTGGAATCTTCTGGCTCATATGAAAGCAGTGGAAGAGGAAGTGCGAATTGTAAGTTGATAAAAGACTCGGACATTCCAGTAAATATTTGCCAAAAATTGGATATTGATATAAGTTCGTAATTTTGACGATGGAATAATTGATCAGCATGTAAGGCAAATTCAGATGGAACTAACGATTGGACTGGATGATCAGGTGGGGCCCAAAGTTGGGCAGCTCTATTAATAAGATTATCGGAAACAGTAACCTATTAAAGCTAGTTGAAAATTTTAAGAAATATAATATAAAAATATTCCCACCTGAAAATCCATCGAATTATCATAATTCTGAGGCTCATAGAAGATTAAATCTGGAATGCCATGGGGGAGGACTTTATTGGGATCTTTCCGACGTTTGGATTGGTTTCTTTGATCTCGGTAAATATTGAGCTCAGCTTGCAACTATGGAATTATAAGCGATCACCAAAGTAATCTAGGTTAATAAATAATTTGCCTTTGTTTCAGATTTCATAGTATTACTCACGTTTGTAAGTCATTGAGTGGATTATACATATCTTGATTCAAACCATAGTCTAGAGCATCCTCAAACCCTGGACTCCAGTGCCGACGAATCTGACTCCACTGGATCTCAGCTTTGATATTTGTCTTTTTAGGTTTGAAGTGATGCTGTAGAGTGCCTTCTAAAGTAGGATTGAGTATCTGTCGTAAGGTAGTTTGGGCATTTGCGATACCAAAGTTTTCTGTTCCTCCATCACTTTGAGTAAGAAGAGGTACAGCTTTAAAAATATTAGAAATTGTGGGCCAAGTAGAATTAAAAAGCAACCTACCCTGTAACTCGCGTACTACCTCTAAATAGTAGTTGCAAATCAACCGTGGGTTTTTATTAGTCCACCATATCTTGGCCCAAAGTAATCGCCTACTAAAGACTTCAGTTCCTAAATGCAACCATAGTCCAAATCGCTTCCATTTATCATGCTGATCGACTGCCCATATATAATTAACTCCAGCTGCCAGAAAAGTCTGCCACTTGAATCGTCGCATTTTTCGTTCTTTTACTAATTCAGGTGCATAATTGTGAAACCACTCCCGAATTTGTTCTCTAATGAATTTGGTCATAAAAACTATTTGTAAGGGAGAAGCTAAAGACAAGCCTGGGTATACGAATATTTTTTTCAACACGAATGTGATCCTTGAGAGCTCTGATACCAATGTATGGATATCGTACAAGAATACTCTGAATAATATCATTGAGTTCACCATTATTTATCATTTTTCTTGTTTGTTTAGCTGAAAATAAACCCCACTCTTTTCGTCGGTGACGATAGGTTTCTATACTATGGAGAGTTATAGCCTAGTATCTCAGAATAAAAGTATAGCAGCTCTATCTGATTGTATAGTTAATGTCTTTGATCTTGTCCTTAATATAACGAACACCCTCTTTATCGCTTAATCCCAATTTCCATACATAAATAAGATGTTGCTGTAAGATATTATCAGGAACTGGTAAAAGAGATTAGTAAAACTTCGCTACAGTAGGTATTTTCCTTACCAGTGTTATGCTGATTTCATTGTTGTGGTATTGAAACAAGTATTATAATGGAGATAGAAATCCTCGGCCAATATTGACTGAACTACAATCGTTGACACCTGTCTCTCACAGTATCATCCCTCTTAGATCACTATGCCTTTCTCAGTTGAATTTACAGAACAAACTGAAACTGTACCCTGTGGCCGTGCAAGTTGCCGTAAACTTGTTCCAAGATTTCAGTTACAGGAAGTTATAAGTGAGGCAAATGGAATGGTTAGTCGCTTCGTGTGTCCTGCATGCTATAAGTATTATGATGGAAAAACTGCTGCTGGTATGTCCATAAGTCTTTATAATTGGATAAAACAACTTATTGCTATTTAAATATAGCAAGAAATGCAGGGGCTATAGGAAGCTCTGTAACTTTGTTCGAGCCAAGGCAAGATATTTGTGTAGGGGCAAATCTCGCTTAAAGAAGTCATAGGTTCTGAGTCTTTTACTACTATTCTGATTAAATAAACTTTTTTTATAGATGAAGCTGCACCTCCAGTTCGTGCAGTTGGGGCTGGAATATCAAACTTCCAGCAATCTTTCTCCGAACCATCTATTCATTGGGGCCCCCCTCTTGCTATCCAAAGCAATCAGTTGCAATATTCTGGAGAGCCTCAGCCACAAGTACTCGGATACAGTCTTGCCCATAGTCAGCTATCTCAGCAATTTAGTAGATATGAAGCCCGTAGCCAACAAATTCATCATTCACAAGATACATTCCCTCTTACTGTCAAACTTGCTTATTGGAGTAATAGTGAAGGAAAAGTCATCGTTATCAATGTAAGATTTATCTTATTATTAGCTTTCTAAGTATTTAGGATTATCCAGCCTGTTACCGAAACCTGTGGCCAAGTTGATATGCATATTGGCTATACTGAGCTTTGGTCCCTTACGATTACAACGATTACTCCACGACTTGGGACTTGGTTATCAGGATTCAGCTTGAATCTAGCATTACTTGAGTTACGAGACAAGGACTATATTGCTATCAAACTCTTACCTCGCAACTGTATCCAGCATTATTTCCTCACAAGCTCTACCTCTAAAGGGATCGTAAAACTCAAGTCTAAAAAACTAGAGTTACGACTTATTATGCCTTATATGACTTTCCTTGCAATCGAGGAGCATTTGGAGCATTTGGATTCATCTATTCAGAATGTGTACTCTTTTTCTATTACATCCACCTCGCAGACTCAGAACTCGCAATCTCAGGAGTATTCAGAAATACAATCATATGAAGGCAATGAAAAGGGAAAGGGAAAGGGAAAGGGAAAGGGAAAGGGAAAGGGAAAGGGAAAGGGAAAGGGAAAGGGAAAGGAAGAAGGAGAAGGGGAAGGGGAAGGGAAAAGAAAAGAAAAGCAGAAATCTCAGAGTGAAAGTGAAGGCGAAAGTTCAGAGAAATCATTAGTATTATATACTCCTAAAAAGGTAAGGACAATACTAGCTAAGATTAGTATTGAAGTTTAAGGTCTTTATTTCAGATAACATCTATACGAAGCACCCACCCTGAGACTAGATCAGCATCTGGTCAAACTATACTCGATATTGTAGACACTCATGAATCTCAGTCAGCAGTAATCATATCGGAAATGCAAGGACTTTCTCCTTTTAAATCTAGAACTAAGCGAAAGGTATTTTAATTCTAAGAAATATGGTTGCTAAAACTATAGCTAATTTTTGAGTATAAGGCAGCAGACTTAGATGAAAGTGATAAAAATAATAAAACTCCTCGAGAAAGAACAGCAGTTGTATTTGGGTCTCCTGACTTCTTGCTGCTGGATAATGCTCTAAAACAGCAAGCTGAATCCAGTGAAGTATTTATTAAAGCTGCTCGTAAGTTGAAATAGTATTGCAATTACTTAATCTCAAATCTCATCTATATACTTAGTACCAATTGGAACTCTGTACCTTGTGAATGGATTTCTCATTCCAAGGCAATCATTAACCGAACTCCTTTCTAATCCCACCTTACTTAATCCTGGCCAGTTCAAAGAAGGAGGTATCTTCGGTACTCTTGATGTCAATTTCAAGAAAATGGTCGGAGATATGTCAGGCTTGTTCAAAACTACACATATGGGATGCCTTCAACCAAATGATACAGGGGTCGAAGGAGGTTTTCCTTGGAAGATGAATATTGCTATAAAATGACCTTATAATTCCGAATCTAACGATAATACTAGATCTATATTAAGCTATAAAAAAGGCCAATGAGGAAAGCCTACAACTCGGCGATATGTTTTTGGGACTGAATTGCATGAAATAATCCAGGAAATTCGATGTCTTATTTGGGGCGATGCTTTGATGGATCTTGTTTATAAATTCATAGAACAGCAGATAAAGCAGCAAGGCCAACCCCCTTTCTTGATTCCTACCATGCAATTTGTTTGTTTTGCTGTTATCGTGGCAAGATCTCCTGAAAACATAGCTCTTCTTGCCGAAGAATTTATTGAAGGGGACTATCTGAAGTATATGGACAATCGTCTCCCAGTTCCTCTCAAGGATATAACTGATCCTGATGAATTATATCGTGCAAATTTCTTGGCTTTTTCCCAGCATATTCAGTGGAAGAAAACAAAAGGAAGAGTTTTTGTAACTGATTTTCAAGGTATGTTTACCTATAATTTATTACTATACAATATTTTAAATAGCTTGCTAGGGAATGATACTTTATTGACAGATCCTCAAATTCTTACCCATCCATAAGTTCTACAGCTAGTATTAACTAGAAAGGCAATTTTCTAAATGTATTGGATTTAGTGATCTTGGTGGAAATCTTTTTGGGCATGGAAATATTGCAGGAAGCTTTGTTAATTTTCCGAAGGAACATATCTGCAATCAATTCTGTCAATTTTTTAATTTAGGCCCACCTGAAGAGCTGGATGGAAACGAGTCATTGACAGCAGGTGCTGGAGATAACGAGGATGTTCCTATTCCTGTTCCAGAAGAAGAATGCGAAACAATATGATGTGTTTATTTGTTAATAATAGCTCTATACTTTCGATAATTTTCCTGTAGCAAAGTTTAAAAAAACTGAGATCGTTTTACAAGATATCTTGTGCCTATTATTAATATTTATTTAACATATGGTGGTATATATAATCTAACTTATTGTATTGAAACTTGTTTGTTGGGACTCTAAAAAATCGGAAAATCCTATGGGTAGCTTAAAGTATCTATCAAGCCGAAGTATCCCGAGCTTAAGCAAAAGTGCCGAATTGGAGCTGACCAGAAATGTACACCATAGTTACTCAAAAAAAATTTATATGATTTATTAAAGAAATATTTCTAGAAATTCTCCTTAAAAATTCATCCCTGACCGAGAACAACCGATGGGTGAAACGGACAGCAAAACGGCTGCCGTTTCGCTCAGTTCAGTGAAACGCCTCTTGAGGCGTTTCACTCGTTTCGCCGTTTCACCAGCCATTTCACTGAAATCGAAACAGACAGCGAAATGGCCTTGAAACGGCCTACTCTGACATCCCCTAATGCCTTGGCCTCAAAACCTCTTCCCATGGGACAAATTTTCCTTTCTTCATGTAACATCAACTGTAGAATATCTTTTGGGTTGTACTATGTACGAATAAATTGTTGAATGATTATTTTACACAAGTCAGTCCGGAATGGTTTTTTCACGATTCGTACTATGTAGCCAAGTCTCACGCATTCCAGCCTTCATTTCATTTTCTCCATTAAATATCCTAATTTTTTTCTCTTCATAAATCCTTTGTTTGCATCAAGTCTCGAGGTCAACTGCCGTATTAGATATTCACGACATAAGGTCAGTGGCAGCGTCGAACCTCTAGTACACTGTGACCAACGCGTTACTGAAATCATTTAGGCTGTCCAACCTCTATATATTTATACCCACACATCCCATCTCCCAAAACAGTCAACTATAAAAAGGCTAGCCCCATAAATTTCCCTGGATCCTCGGACACCGACGACACCAACACCAACAGCTCTGAGATGAGAAGAAACAAAAATCAAAAACAGGAACAATTTCAACAGTGCTTATTATTTATATTCTATTTCTATTTTCAGTCGGTGGCGTTTACATCATACATGTGATTATTATTTCATGATCAATCGTAAGTCCTTCTATTATATCCGTCAATTGCGTTGTTACATGTTGTTCAGTGACTGACAGCCATGGGAGGATTAAGTACGAGGATTGTGTGGTGCTCTCATCATATGATTTTTGAGTGAGTGAAACGAACTGTTGTAGTGGCCGGATTCAGGACTCTTTATATTATGCCTTCTATTCCATAACCTATTATTAATCCCATCTACACGCACGCACAATGCATCTCCAAATCCTCTTCCTCACACTCCTCACAACCCTCCACCTAACCAAAAGCCAAACTACAACCTCCAACAACGGAACAACAATCCAAACACAACAAGGACCCATCACAGGAACCCTCCTAATAACCCCAGATGCCCAACCCCGCGTCCGCCAATTCCTAGGGATCCCCTATGCATCTGCCAAACGGTGGCAAGCACCCCAATTACCCCCGAAACGGAGTTCAACGTCACCTCCCCTAGACGCCTCGGGTTTCGGACCGTCGTGTCCTCAGTCGTTGACACCCGTTATAAATGAATTTTTGAGTCTTACGGGATCGGGTGGACAGGGAAGTTCGCAGGAGTCAGAGGAGTGTTTGAGTGTTAATGTTTGGGCTCCTAGCGTTGATAGACCTCAGAGTACGGCTGTTATGATTTGGATTTATGGGGGTAGTTTCACATACGGCACGGTAAGAAATAAAAATGATCAACTTACATACATACATACACACTTACATTTACTCTATTTTTCAGACTGACTTCAACTATTATATCGGCGAAAATATCGTACGAGACAACGATGACATTATTGTCGTTTCTTTAAATTATCGCACAAACATATTTGGACAGCCGAACGCGCCTCAGCTGGTTAACCCAACGAACTCCCAAAATTTCGGTTTATTAGATCAAAAAGCGGCCATTCAATGGGTTTCGGATAATATTGCTGCGTTTGGTGGGGATCCTGAGCGGATTATTATATTCGGAGAGAGTTCTGGTGCTATATCTGTTGATGCGTATGCGTATGCTAATCCGGATGATACGATCGTGAAGGGTGCGCGAATAATTGTTTTTTTTTGGAATGTAGCAATGACAAATGTTTCAGGTATAATCCAAGAATCTGGAAGGTGAGTTGTTAATAATTCATAATATGTATTTTCTTAGTCCGTTTTAAAAAAGTCTTGCTGGAAATTCAATTTTAGCACCTCAGGCACCAGAGTCAACTTCCGTAGTTTCTTGGACTGAAGTTGCAACGTCAGTAGGCTGTGGGGATCGTAAGTCCTGAATCCTGATTCAAGCTATTTTTTACGACCATTAAATTCCATTAGTTGCTGATCCTTTACAGTTCGCTTGTATGGGATTAATACCTTTCCAGGAACTCGAGAATGTGGTCATTGCACTGGAAGCTACTTTTGCACCAGTTCCTGATGGTCAGTACACTAAACTGTTGTCAATTCTGATAAATAAATAATTACATACTTGTAGGCATAACATACTTTGACGATACAAATGAACGATCCGCAGCTGGAAACTTCCTAAAAGTGCCTTTATTAGTGGGAAGCAACGCTCAAGAAGGGGATATATTTGTTGTCTCTCTTGAAGTTCTAGAACTTGGCGGATCAATTCCGGGTCTGACACAAGAAGGAAGTGCTGATATTACGGAGGTGATATGAAAAAAAAGTGCTGTCAATATCAATATCTAATTGGTCTGTTTGTTGTTCTACTCAGCTGTTATTCAACTGTCCGGCTAGTATAACTGCTGCGGGAAGAGTAGCAGCACAAGTTCCGACCTACCGATATCGTTACGAAGGTGACGTTTGCGTTTTTGTTACTACTTTATCATACTCACACTCGTAATGACAGCTGTATTCCCTGACATGACGAACAACCGCCCCGATCTTGGAGCGTACCACTCATCCGAAATACCCATCGTCTTCGGAACGTACAACTCGTCCGCATTCACAGCAGCCGAACCAGCCACCAAAGTGGAAATCGCCCTCTCACAATACGTTCAAAGCGCCTGGGTAGCATTTGCGCGTGATCCCGCGAACGGACTGGCGAATGGGCCTTTTGGATGGCCTTTGTATAGTCCTAATACGACGAGTATAGCACGGCTCGGGAGTGCTGATAATCAGACGGGAGTCGTGTTTGGTTCGAGTGAGATGTTTGATGTTGGGTGTGATGCCACGGAAGCGGAGCTGTCGTTGGTTGAAGAGGTTTTTGCTTTGACGTTTACTTTTTGATGACAGGCGTGGTGCTGGTGCTGGTGCTGGTGCTGGTGCGGGTGCGGGTGCGGGTGCGGGTGCGTGTACCGGTGACGGTGATTATTGTTGTTACACGTCTACGTGTCATTTTGTTACAAGTCAGAAAGATGCCTGAGAAGGAGGTTTGTGCGCCCGTTGTGGGAATGTCTTGGTGATTCATGCTTGTGATGAACCACGGTCCACGATGCATGGTGCAGTCATATGGACCGCAAAAGAAGATTTGGTTCCTCAAGATCGGTTACGACCAAAATGGGCCCTTGGACAGTACACACCACAGCATAATATTGCAGGGTCGAAAACGTGTAATGACATGTGCGGTCACCTGACTTAATTGCCCAACGTAATCGTCCAATAAATAAATACCACATGGACAAACAGAAACTGAAAATCAAGAAAGCCTATTTTCTGGAAACTATATATATATAAAATGAAATTTTGAGCTCGAATGTTTTTTTGACGACACAGCTTAAATCTGATTTCGGCATTTGCCATTTACAAAAAAAAGTTTTTTGGTTTTGTATTTTTTTTCTTGTTGCACGTGACCAATAGTTACAGCTATTTCGCTGTATCCGGGCGCCGAACGGCGGGTGAGGGCCAAGGCGAAAGGTTTGCGTCCAATCCGCCGCCAAACTCTCACCTTGCTCCCTTCTCCATCATCCCCATCCCCATCCCCATCTCCCCGTCAGTGGCCAGTTCAGTCCTCCCCGCAACTCAACCCAACCATGGCACTCGTCACACATCCTATATATGCCAAAGACTGGTCGTTCTCCTCATCATCACCCACAACTTCTTTCGATGCGCCGCCACCGTACAGCCTCGCCGAATCCCTATCAACATCATCCCACGTTGTTCAGCCGTCATCTGCTCCCGCTGTCCAACAACCTTCGACTAATAACAACAACAGGAAAGGTTCCAACAAGAGACGCGCGCAGGAATTGGGATTAGAATGGGATGAAGAAGATAGACGCATTTCTGTCTGGTCACATGTTGCAGCACCGTCATCATCATCATCAACAACAACATCAACAGCGACAGCATCGTCATCTTCGACCTCGACTTCGTCGACAGCGCTCACTTGCACAAATGGGAGCAAAAAGGCTAAACTGTCCGACTCAGAAGACAACAACAAAGACATCGACAGGTCTATCGCTTCAGCAGCAGCAGCAGCCTCCGTTTCTCCCAAAATGGAACACGTTCTCTTGTTCCTCGTTGATGCTTTAACAAATGTATGTGCTCCGGCGCCACAGAACCAGTCTTCGTCTCCGTCGCCTTCCCAATTATCATTATCATTATCATCCCCTTTGCTTCTTCTTCCAGCGCCAACGTCGACGTCAACGGCGACGTCACAATCAACTCCGTTGTTGGTTATAGAACCTGCGCCTGCGGATGATGGTGATGATGGTAAATCCAGATCTGAACCTACCCTACTCCAACCCGTACTCGTACCTGTACCCCTACCCGAATCCGAACCAGACGCAGACGTAGATACTGCGTCGCACCCACACCCATCAACACTACCACCACTATCACCAACATCACCACCACGGGTTAGACCCATAAAGTCGCTCACACTCCCGACATCGCCTCTATCAGACTCGGAAGATCGCGCGCCGTATGTGCGCAAGACGTTCGTTGTCCGACAAGCATGTGATGCGCGCACCGAGCAAAAGCTAGGTCGTTGGGTCCTCGCCAAGAATCATTTTTTAAGGTACTCCTCAACCTATTCATCTCTGACTCTTTTTTTCTAATTCAATCTTTTAGTGTGCGTTGTTTGGACCCGAGAACGCAAAGTATTGAATGGCAACGTTCACTACGCAGTATAGGCTGGGAACCTCTCCACCCGTACTTTCAAGCGCAAGCAGAAGCGGAATTCGAAGCTGCTGCCACCGCAGCAGCGGCAGAAGTCGCCCACCATCATCATCATCATCAGCTCAACAACACCCTCTCCGAATGGATCGAAGACGATTTCGACGTCGAGTACGAAAACGAAGGTGAAAGCGAATATATCGGAGACGAAGAAGAAGAAGAATATTGGGGAAATGAAGAAGAAGAAGAAGAAGAAGAAGAAGAAGAAGAGGGAGATGTAGAGTTTGAGTTGCCGAGACAGAATGCACTTGAGGGTGTTCATACGGGTGTTTGGGATTCGGGGATTTCGCTTGCTCCGACTCCGGCAGAGCTGTCGCTTGATGACTGTCGATGCTAATACATACCTGCCTCTTTCCACCGGCGTTGGGCGCTGTACTCACCCCCTTTTTCCCCTTTCATTTATGCATTATCTATGTCTCTATGCCGTATGCCGTATGACCACCTACCTATATGTTCCCCATCTTCATTCCTTTCGTTCAGCACAACAAGAGTACCAGCGACCCCCCTCCACCTCCAGCATTCACGGAAGACACCATTGTTTATACAGATTCTATTATTCCTTTTGGTTTTATCTATTTCTTTTTTCTTCTTTTGACTCTCTGCGCTATTATGTATTTTTTATATTATGTTACTTATTTTTTTTTGTATGTATTTTTACCGATATCATCATTACCCGCGAATAAAAAGAAGCTTTTTCTAAACTATGGTTTTTTTTAGAAAGAAGACGGTGTTGTTATTATCAATAGCATAGCTGGTGTTACTGTTATTTCTTAAGAGGTGATTCACCTGGTCAGTGTGTCCCCGCGTACAATGGTATCGCCCACTTGAACTTTTAATGCGTCTCTCCCTTTTAGCCCGACGTCGATGATCTTGACTCTTACGCTGGCACCATTGACGTCACCAGGAAAAATTAACGTAGGGTCATTTGCTGAATTCTGACCCTCAAGTAATTGGAGGATAGCAAAATCCGCTATTTACATAACGTATTGAAGAGTTTGGATGCATAGCACCACTTCCTGTTCACGCGCACACGGTGATGGTGCCTACGGACCCGGCACTTGAGCTTGCAATTAAGCATTAATGCCCCGAGGGAGAGGCAAACCTAGTACTAGCCGATGTCCCCAACTCCACATTAACCCCCCCCCCCATCCAACTGGCTCGTCTCGAATTGTAATGATTTGGAGACATTGGTATTGTCCTGTTGAAGTCTAGGGGATGACTGTGATATGAACGGTGGCGAAAAACATGTTAGTTATCGTAAGAACTCACATGACAGACTCCTCTGCAATGCCTTTAATGACCGACTATTCAATTGGATCAGACAAGGAGTTGGGGACGATTTCTGAAATGCCAGAAAGAAGGAAAGTGCGTGAATAACAAGGTCTCATATTCCCAGCTAAGTAACATAAAAAACTCACCACATATTTTCTTCAAAAGCACGTCGAGTGCCTGGGTGACTAGGACGGCGTCAGCATCATCCCTGCTCAGGGTACTCGATTGTTCGTCGGTAACGGTAGTCTGATGTTGCATTGTAAGATGTATACATGTGTGCTATTCAGTTGTCCTGCGGAACCTAATGTTTTTTAAGCAAAATCTACCAAACTCGTTATCTCCACATTTACGCATGTCACAAACCTGTCAGTGTGGTATTAATGCACTGTATATCTGGGCTTTTTTTTGAATACATTTATCGAGTTCAACCTTAAAGATTAATAAACCCTTATTTTGATCATATATACAATGCATTATGAGCCATCTTTCGAAGATTTTAATTTCTTCGTGAAGGGATCTCTGGGGGAATATACAGTCCAGGACTCGGGTGAATATTTGACTACCCTTTTCGGTGTTTCTGCGACAGTGGTAAACCCGATTATTCTGACGGGAGCGGATCCTTTGGAAATAGGTTATCTCCTTCTTGTTTCCATCTAGTACCTTTAGAGTTTCTCTTTTCCCCACCGGCGTTCAATGGGCGCTGGAGGATCCGTACCAGTGACGACGTCCATCAGCGACAAATATGAGCAGACAAACACGGTTTTCATTTACACCATTATGGCCGGCGATTCGCGATAGGCACTTTGCATATATGTTCTCAAGGATCTTCAGGTTAGCCTAGTCGCATTCTCGAATCTAGACGCACAATACAATGGAAAGTGATTGTTGTCTTCCCAAAGCCAATGAAGCACGGACTTGAGATGAATTGTTATTGAAAACTGGATTATGAGCAGTGGAACGGAGATTATTTAAGAATCAAGCGACAGCACTAAAATGTCATCAGAGAATTAATTCAGATGAAATGGTACTAGTTAGATACGTACCCACTGGATACCGTCTCTTATAAACACTAATATATACATTGGAGGGGATTCGTGTTGTAGTCCTAACCTCCATGATCTATTAAGTAAGAATCCGAAAAGAATGCTTTGGTATTAGCTGAGCATGCCGATCCTAGTAGGGCAAGAGAATTTGAAGGTCAGTGGTTGAAATTTAAACAGTGTGCGTAGATACATACCATAAGATTCAATTGCCAGCTTGTGAGGGTAATCTACTGAGACACAATTCTTTTCAAAGAGAATATTCAGTTGCGATATCGGATTTAGGACAGTTCTGTAAAGTGGCAAGAAAATGATGGCGAGTGGAAAAATTGGCTGTTTCCCTTCCCAGCCAATAAAAAGAATTAAACGATCAATATACATAATGCGAAAGCTAATTAAAGGTACCATGATTCGTTTGTGCAGGTTGTTGCGCGCGAAAACGCCGTACAAGGAGAAACAGTAGAAATTGACGCTTCGGGCTTAGTACTAACCGAGCCGGAATAACCAATACTCGCACAGCCCGTCCCTCTTATATGCGCCGACATTGTGTTCCCTAAGACAATTATAAAGGCCGTGTCACGTTTTTTCTTGGTTTCACATTCCATTTTCATGTTTTCTCCCTATTTTACATTTTAATCACTCGGCGAAACCCTTTTCCTTTCTCTTAAATTCCAATCCCCAGACCATGCATTCATTTTCCACATGGTCTTACCTCGTTTTGTTCACATTTAGATCACAAGTGTTCCGTTTTTCACTCGGACACTGAGTTACTCATGTATATAAAATCCGCGGTTTTAAGACCAAAAATATCATCAAATTCCTTAGTTTTGTATCGCAGCTTTTCCCTCAGTCTGAAATTGAGCAAATAAGCTTTATTTCTACTCCTCTATATTTACAATTCCTATCCTACACTATTTTCCCTGACTCGCACTTATCACTTGGTTCCCTTTCCTTCCTGTTCACTCCTGTTGCGCACGTATCAAGGTAGACGGAGATATAAGCAACAGGAGCAATCCAGAGCCAGGACTGAAATCGAGGGAAATCAAGGAAATCAAGGATTTTGAATAAACATACTTTCGTACTGATGTAGACGTCGATCCATGGGAATACTTGTATCAAAGAGACAAAAAAGGACAAATGGCAGGTCTTTGGGCCGTTCCGAGGCCGCCTAACCAGACATCCTTTGCGCAACGAGTTCCGGGGTTCCGTAGAACTCCTCAAGGTGGGAAGGCCACGAATACTGGTCGAAAAAACCTATATGAATAGATACGTAAGCATATAATCGGCGTACAGTAGTAAATTGAAAACGGATTATGTAGAGAGACACTACGCCAGTAATAGAATTCCAAAAACCCCGGAGGGTCAATAGAAAACTGATGGTTCATTTCCAGATTGCTCCTTGACCGTGGACATTGAAAGTCATCTCTCTGCGGCCCAAAGTCAATCCTTTGGGATGGAAACCAGTAAAATAAGTTGAAGACGCACCGTCCGCTGTCATTTGTGTTTATAATAATCAAACACTGCGTATCGACGTGGATTGGATATAAACACGTCGTGCAATCACTGATTCAGAGGTATTGTTTCAGGTGACGATTCCTGAGAATAGGCTGGTCTAAAAATAGTGATAAAAGATATTCTACAAATATTCCCCACTTACAAAAAAGCAAGAGAATGTTGGTCCTCTCCTTCCATGTTACGATTTTTTTATAGTCAAGATAGGTCAGCTAGAGACGTGCATTGTCATCTGCCTCCCTTCCAACACCATCTTTGGGGTTTCTCCCCTCATAATGCCATGAGCTTCGTACGCGTGCTAATACATCTATACAATACATCTATGAATATACAGGCTTATTCTTCTTCTACTCGAGTTCAGGTGGTGAATGTTGTCTCAGTACAACACCCGCTTCATTAAAAAGCGCTTCAGTCCGATCGTCTCTACAAAAAGCCCAATCAGAAAGACAGAAACCAACTGAGGGAAACATATATACACTTTATAACTCAAATTATACACCACCTCTTTAACACCCGTCTGCACAATTTTAATCGCGCACCCTAGACAAGGACAGGTATTACAATATAAAACACATCCTACACCGACACGTTCTCTTCCAGCTTCGAGAAGGGCATTTTCCTCTGCGTGGAGACATAAACATTCGGCGAGGTTATGGCCGGATGGAACGTTGTCGTTGCATCGTTTGCAGCCTCCTTCGTTGCAGTTTGTGAGGTTGCGTGGGGTTCCGTTGTATCTGTTAGCACATACACGCGTTGTGGAGGTTTATCTTTTTTTTTTAAAAATATAATGTTAGGGGCTGGTGCTCACCCGGTTGCGAGAATGCGACGATCGCGGACTAGAATTGCTCCGACGCGGCGTTTCATGCAGTTTGAGCGATGTGAGGCTAGAGAAGCTAAAGTCTAGAAGAAAAGAGATCAAAAACAATGCAAATGGATCCTCCCCAGATTCTCTCTTTACCATAAAGTACGTATCCCATTTTGGACGGAGTCGTTCTTGATTTGGGAGATTGAGAGAATGGAGATGCGCGTATAGATCGGGGAGAGTTGGGAAGGTGTTTAATATCGAAATGTGAGATTGTCGGAATAGCTTGCGGAGGTGGGATGAACTTGAAGTAGCGGTAGTGGTAGTGGTAGTGGGGTGATCGTAGAATGACGCGTCGTGTTCGGCTATGAACTGTTCTAGTTCTAACTTGTGGGTTGGATATGGTTGACTGCCGGAATGATTGTAAAGCGCGAGAAATCTTTGTAGGACTATTGTGCGTACCGCAATCTGTTGAATCTGAGTAAAATAGGCGCGTCGACGCTAACGAGGAGAAAAAATGGTCTTTTGAGGAATGGATCGATCAAGGATGGAGTGGCTAGATCGCATGTTACAAAGTTGTTGAGCCAGTGTTGTGTTACGTGGTCGAGTAGAGTCTGTGGGGTTTCAAAGAGAGTTGCAGGGGTGGATGTTGAAGTTGAAGTGCTCTTAGTGTTCTGAATGGGAGTGTGTTAGAGCGCATGCTGCGATCAAGGAGTGTGTGTCTGAGTTTAACCTCTAGTCCTACTGCTTGAAAGTCGTGTTTCTCGATGAGAAATTGTTGAATGGATGATTTGCCTGCGAATTGCGTGCCTACGATTGCGATGAACATGGTGAAAGGAGAGAGTCTGAGTCTGAGGGGTGTCTGGCAAGCGCGCGTCCAAACATGCTCAAACTTATCATATGTATTTGGTAGTACTTTTTGTATTTACAAACTAGGTTCATATCTGGATTTTACCATCACAGGCGCATGTTCCATAACAAACAACGGAGTTGATGGTGACGGAGCTGGAGCACATACATTTGTTAAAGCATCAACGAAGAACAAGAGAACGTGTTCCATCCCGGGAGAAATGGAGGCTACTGCTGAAGCGATAGATCTGTCGATGTCTTTGTTGTTGTCCCGGGAGTCAGACAGTTTAGCCTTTTTGCTTCCATTTGTGCAAGTGATCGCTGTCGACGAGGTCGAGGTCGAAGATGGTGGTGCCGTCGCTTTCGTTGTTGTTGTTGATGATGATGATGATGACGACGGTGCTGCGGTATGTGACCAAACAGAAATACGTCTATCTTCTTCATCCCATTCTAACCCCAACTCATGCGCGCATCTCTTGTTCGGACTCTTTCTGTTCAGCGTAAATGATTCAGTAACGCGTTGGGCGTAGAGGTTCGACGACTTGAAGCGTATAGAAAATGAGATAAGCCTTGAAAGGTAGGAGGTACTTTTGGCGTTAAAAGGCTCTTCCGTACTGAAAATTATGGTGAATGATGAGTTTAGAGCTGTATTGACAATCGCAGACTGAAAAAGTGACCTCCAAGTTGTTTTAGTGCTGCTGTCACGCAAAAGGTTTTTACAGCCTGTCAAGCTTAACAGCTCCAGCGTGTCCTGTAATAAAGTGTAAGGATCAAACCGTTCATGAATCTGAGGACAAGCTAAGGTATTAGATAAAAACGTACGTCAGTCTTGCGTCGGTCTGCAAAATCACAAAAGTCGACGTGCGCGTTGGAGATTGGCCATGGGACAAGCAACGAATGGGGGGTTAATAATCGATTCCTAGAGGGGTTTTTGATAGAAAGTCATGAAGAAGAAGCATTGAATACAACTGAACATTTATTCAACGTCTCAGCGGTTAGTGGGAGCTTTTTTACCATGTGACAATACGTCACAACGAGCTGAACCTGCGTCAGAATCAAAAAATCCAATCATGTTTTCTATATAGACACTTTATCCGTCACCTTCTTTGACACTTCTTCCGGTGGAAATACTTCTTTTAAGATGAATCCGGAGCTGCACCGTACAAATGTGCTTTGGAAAAACTATTCATGCAATTTGGAGTTATATCACAGAATTCATCGGTCTTGTCAAACTGGATGGTACGAGTTATGACGAGACACGACGTTAGATAGAGGTCGTCGTCAAAGGATGTTTATTATTAGGACACAAAGGTCAATACCGAACCGCAACGTAACGACTCGTCTGTTGATCCTTTTGTATCGACTATAGCTACGATGCTATTTTCTTTTGCGAACCAAATCCGGCTTACCAATTAATACGTTCATCAGTTAGGTAGGCTTCCAGCTTGGTTTCCTTCCTAATAGCACGAGATTGACAACTTCTTTCATAGAAGGGAAGAAACGCAAGTCTGGGAACTCTTAATGGGCTGTTTCAAGCTTGTCATTGGTGCTACAGTAACACCACGTTTAGCTGATACATGCAAACTGGCTTGTTGAAATCCGATAATGAGGTAATTTCACGGATTTGTTGTCTCATCCTTTTTCATGACTTATGTCCACAGCACACAGGTTTTCGGTCAACGGTCACTCCCGGTCAATTGGTATTGATGGTATTGAAATTACATATGCTGTCCGGATGTAAATACCGTATTCAGAGATGTCAATTAAGTATATTCCGTTTTTTAGCCTTCTACCAAATTCAATAGTATCACCGGGGTACATTTCAGCACGACTATGTACATACATATATCACGAGTACTATCTCGATAAAGTGAGTGTACTTACCGCTCTCGCTTACATGGCGGTTACACACCGGCGTAATTTCATTCACTATTCGTTGCTGCAATAATCGAGCATATTGTATTCTGCACTGGTTGAACGTGGGTATGACGGCGGTGGATGTACAGCCTGAGCCAAGCCACCAAGTTCGAGCCAGGCACGTCGGTCAACCGGTCACAGCCTCATTCGACATTGGTAACTCCGTATTATTTGTAATTCAAGTTTCTAACGTTAACTTGGCCTTTTTAAGAGCCAGGTTTCATTCACTCTTGACTTAGAAACTTCCCTTAGGCTGTCATGTTTACAGTACAGAAGGTGGTTACCCGTTTTTAATACTTTTCTTTATTGTATTTTCATCCGGTGAGCCAACGGCTACACTCTCCCATGCTATGTCACTGACGGCCCCGCCTAAAAACAGCAAAAGGACATGTTTGACCTTGAGACTGTGAAGCGACCCTTCCCATTGACGGTCTTCCTCGGTATAAATACGGACCATGTTGCGCTGCTGACATGCTGTCGTGTCTGAACTTCCCCTAAGACTACAATACAATGTTCCCCAAATCGGCTTTATTTGTCGCCTTAACGTTGTCTCTTTTCGTGGCTGCTAGTCCTACTACCACTGGTCCTCATTCGCCACCCAAGAGAAGTGGTGAAGGTATCAGTATTGACTTGATCAATCGACGCTCTTTGAAGAGAGAAGATGGTACTTTCGATTTCGACAGACACGAAAGACGTAATCGTAGGACTATCGCGTATGAAGCTTTGTCTTTACAATACTCATTTCAACAATGCTGATATGTATCTAATAGGAAACGAGCCCAAAACAAACAGATTTTTGAACGCAATATTGCAGACAAGGTAGGTTTCATCCAAATTTACCACGAGCATCGAAAATTGAAATATTCTAATTCATTATCATCAAAAGGTTCAGCCTCAGGCTGAGGGTGTCCAACATGACACAACTGTCGCTGACAGTGACTTGCACCGTCGTCAGATCGAGTCTTTGAATGCTGAAGACTCGGGCGAGGACTGGGCAGGATTTGTAACTATCGGCACTCCGGGGCAGAGTTTCTTAATTGACTTTGACAGTATGTTGTTTCTATTATTATTCCATTACAAGTAGCTTGACAGTCAGTTACTATTACTAGCCGGCTCTCCTGACCTATGGGTTCCGTCTACTTCCTGCAATTCGACAGCTTGCACTCGGAAAGCCAGATACGACCCTACCACGTCTTCAACGTCCAGTCCCTTGCAGTTTGGTTTACTCCTCACTGCTGCGGATGGCTCAACAGTCTCGGGACCGTGTTTCAACGACACAGGTATGCCGTGAAAAAAAAAAAAAAATCCGTTTGAAAATAACATGTCTGAAACCGTGTTTCTTCCTTTAGTTGCTGTCGCGGGGGTCGTAGTTCAAAATCAACTCCTCTGTGGCGCTGACACGATAACCGGCGTTCTTACTAGGCTTACTTTTGATGGGTATGTGCCTCATATTCTTCCAGCAAAGTTTACATTTTTGATCGAATACTTATGCAATTTGATAAAATTAGTATTATGGGATTGGGCCCACCAGAGGGTATTCCTTCCTTCGTCAGCGCTGCCTTCGCGCAAGGAGCAATCCCGGAAGATTCGTTCTCCTTCATACTCAGCGAGGACGGCGCATCTTCTCTTTTCATTGGGGGTGTTAATGGGTCGTTAACAACCGGAGAAATTGAATATCACGACGTCGTTTCTCCTTTTACCTCGTGGAGCTTGGGAAATGGTTCTGTCAATGTGAACTCAGAAAAGGTTCTTTCAGGGATTCAGGCCCTCATTGACACGTATGTACCATCACCCTCAGGCTGTTTGCGGATTTTTTTCTAACTTAAATTAAATAAGCGGAACGACGTTAATTTACGGTCCCTCAGACGATGTTGCGAAAGTGTATGGGAAAATTCCTGGTTCTAAAGAAATTGATCCAGTCAATCACCTTTGGTCTTACCCATGTGCTTCTCGTCCTAATATCTCGTTTGATTGGGGAGGAAAGCAATGGAGCATTGATCCTGACCTGTGATTCCATTTGTTATTAACACCAAACTCTCTGTCTAACATGAATCATTATTCTTCAGATTCGACCAAGGACTAACTGGTGCTGGTTCTTTGGACTGCGTTGGTACCATTCATGGTGAGGACGGCGAGGCGTGGACCCTTGGAGATATGTGAGTATATATTCAAAAGTTATTCGCTGAAGGTGCCAATTAGAATGTTGATTAATGTACTTTCTCTTAGGTTCATGCAAAACCAATTAAATGTTTTCTCTTTCGGTAATGCCTCAAATTCAAATGCCTCGATTGGATTTGCAGAACTGGCGACACCGTAGAAATGTTCTGATGTGTGTTGGAGGTCTTCCCATCAGTCCGCCCGTTTTCCATTCCCAAAAACAACTAATGGAAAGAGTTGCATTCATATATATACAGTAGCTTTTATATTTGGCCGACCTTTAGTGCAGTTAATTTATTTTATACATTTATTTATAGAAATTATGCTGCAGAATTTCACATATTATTAGGGTGATGGCAGAACGCATCGTTCTACAACTGCCACCAAACTGCATTCGTCAGGTTATCCTTTTGATTCATCCGTCTGTGCTTACAAAAAAAAGGTTTTTCTGAACCTCGTATTGCGCTAGTATTTTATTCGACGACATTCGCTCTCATGCTTCCTTTTCGCGGACTAGAACTCGCCGCACTCGTAAAAATAAACGGGGACATCTCAACAGTGTCAAAATCAATTCAATGGCGAAAACTTTTTTTTTTTTGTAGATTATGCAGGACTCGGACAGCGGTCGAGATGGCCAAACAGGGTATAAATGTAAACACCACCTCCGCCATAGCGCCGAGATATTTCCCCCAAGCAGTACCTCGCATTCTACAAGGATACCCCGTCCGTCGATATATTCTGCAACGAGTCTAGGACGTATTATGCTAGATGGAACGCAGTCAAATCTCTGAACAAAATTTGGACCTTGATGGACGCCGACGTAGCTACTAGCCGTTCCCTTATTTACAGAATGCCCCGACTCACTCCTATAATTCGATGATGTTCGCAGGATCGGGTAAATGTCCTGTCGTTTAGTTGTGGCAGTTGCTGTACCATAAGGCATATCCCACCCGGCCCATGATACCCAGTCCCTGATGAAGTTCTTCTCAGATTCATCGAATAAGTGCGGAGAGAAGAGTTAGTCAAATATATATCATTCCCTTACTGATAGCTTTGTCAATGAGTGCGCATATTTCTTTTCTTACGCCTTGTTGTTTAATAATAGCTGTTAGTGAGAATGCCGCATTTAACAGAGACAAAAATAAGACAATACCTGGCCCGAGATTTTTACCAGAACAAACCCATTCTGGTACTACTGCCATTGTGTGTTTACAGGCTTTGATGGAAGGGTGCCGACTCAAATATATTGTAGGTAAACTTTGAGTGCTTCTGAAATGATCGGGAGAAACCGTAAACGATCCACGACACAACGACGAGAATGCCCACCAGTTGGAGTTGATCTGCAGCAAGTCATGTTGCCCCATCATCATAAAGTAAAATAGCTAATTGGGGTGTGATATCCTGGGCTGGACAAGCCAAGCCAGCAAAGAACCCATTGAATTTGCGGCATACTACTACGATTCTTACCATAAATTCTTCAAAAGTGATCTGGAGGAATGTTTGAGTGAACGAACTCTCGCTGAGATTCAAATGTCCTGGCTACTCGATGCTTTTTAAACAAACAATGTCTATCAAACTCGCTATCTCCGCATTTATGTCAAATCTCTGTGACACTATATCTTTTTAAAAATTTTGAATACATTTACCGAATTCAACCTTAAATATTAATAAATCCTTCTTATGCGTCGTGAGTAAGAAGAAAGATCCATCTTTTGATTTTTTTTTGTTGAAATATCGAATCGATATAGAGATGTCCACGTCTTCTGCTTTTCTCAAAACCATGAATGCCAAGATGAGACCATGGAATTCAATCGACGCCAATTTGAAGGTCTCTGAGATATATGGGTTCAGGTTTGTAGAAATAGAAACTCGGAGATATGGATACTCATGAGCAGCGGAGCATAGTAGTTCGAGTAGGTTAGTGATTCCGGGGATGTCGCATAGCTGGCGGAAACATTCATCTACACCATCGGCAGCAACTAATAAATTTCTGTCGACCTTGTTAGCACTGCGAAGGGCATTAGTAATCAAATCCCAGAGCTGGTCGTTCTCGATCGAGTCGGATCGACTAGTTGTTAGAATCCGGCGTACTAAGCGCCAGTATCACGCCCTATACGCGTAGTACAAGCGCGTCACCTCTCCCCTAGTCGTCGTTACCGACCACTAGGGAAGAGGTGAGTAAACCATATCGATATAATAACATAACGTACTTACACACCTGTAGACTAATTAACTTACACTAGTATATATTGAGTGTATTTTCCAGCTGCAATCACAATGGATCGGCGTAATTCTGGTCTGGAACCCGCAAGTTGAAATGCGATTGTAGGAAAAAAAGCGACGTGTGTCATCGCATTGATTAGATGCGCGGACGAAGAAATTGATGCGCCTAGATGGATCGATTATAATTGTCGGCAGAGGGTGTAAGCAACACTAGACTTTGCCATAAACCCAACGTAATTTTCAAATGGTCTGCATAATTGTTCGTCCTATACACATTTGTCATACCAAGCTGTAGAGTGGGGATACGATTGATGGGTATTCAAATATTCAAACTTCAAGAGTTTATAAAACATGAATTCCTAGAATCTGAGAAAATCGTGAAAAAGAAGTGTTGAATGCCAACGCTAACTCCATCGGAGAACATATGGCTATGGTTGGTTGTCAATGTTTTTTTGAACCCTTTTTTACCGTGTGACAATACGTCACAGCAAACCCTGAACTGCGAGTCTGCGAACTATTTGGAGTTCCCTATGATATACGGCGCTGTAGAGGCGCTGTACGGCGTACGGAACCACATATCTCACGTGATTGCGTGTTTTCGTTGAAGTTGCCATCACAACGCTAGAGTCCCAGCATCACAGACAAAAAAAGCTAGATACCAGCACATCTTTCACCATGGCTGGTATGCGTTCCATTAGGGGGCAAAAAAAGAACATCAATCGATTCTGGAACAGGCATGCATCGGGAGGCACCAAAAATGCCGTGACTAATAATACTGGTATGGTTATGGTTTTTGGAACTAACCTATTCAAGTTTCTTTTTCTCATATTCATCACAGTGACTTTCCCAACTTTTTCTGTTAAAGAAGCCATCGAGATGTTGTCCTCTGGGGGAAAACTTCATTCGTGTAAACCTGAACAGCCCTCACCACCTGATACGGTACAATACTGGGATGGGTCGGTGTTTAGGGTTGCAGCAGATCGGGATGACATTCCAGTGGTTGTCCATCTGCCTGGTCTTAATCAATCTCATACAGTAAGAATTATTGTTATTTTAGTCGGACGTTATAATGAAATTGTAGAGCAGGAACTTACAAGCACCGCCATGGATTTAATGTATGTATGAGAACAAGTCAAAGGCGATTCGTGCTCATGCTTCAAATGCAAGGGGGAGGAACCACTTTGTTCGTGAACAACAAGGTACTATGGAATGCGGTGTAATCAATGAGCAGGGTCATCTAGTGAGTTCATCGCGTAATTAGTCCTTCACATTATTTAAAATTTTTCATACTAGAATCATACACCACACCCTGCGTTGTCTAATACTGGGAAAACTATAAACCATTTCGACGAAATGTCAGCAGTCAATGAGGCATTTGAATGTTCCAGAGAGGCAACGAATGGGGTTCTATCAGTTATTGATCAGGGTTGGTATGCCGTGCTGCAAGCCATCCGTGAAAAACTGAAAAGTGGGGGCGATGAAAAATTGAGAGGCGGGAACTCTGGGGCGCAGGCGCATCAAAGCTTAGATCCCAGCTTGTTACCCTCCCATACCCTCTCTTGGAACGACCTACACTCTGACCACTCGGGCTGCGCGCGGGGATGGTCCGGATTTCATGCTACTGGCAACTATGAAGAAGGCGGAGAGCTTTGGATACCTGCGCTGAATTTGAAGCTTAGGTTCCTTCCAGGTATGTTGCCAGGCAATATTATATATTATATATCATCACTCATGCCCAACAATCCAGGTGATTTCATACTCATACGTGGAGCCCTGCTGGAGCATGTCATATTACCGTTCAAAGGAGGTAATCGGTATGCTGACACATCTTACCTACCAGCAGCATTTTTGAGACAAGATGAAGAAATGAACGAACGTGCACAAACAGCACCCTTATCAACTGTCCATGATATTACCAACCGGCTATCATCAGAAGCCCAAGCTAAGAAGGATTCAGCATGCGACGAGAAGCTGAAGAAGCCAAAATCTAACAAAAAAAAGACTCATGAGAAGAGGTCAACGGTGGATCGGGTTTCACTGCATGAAATAAAACTTAAACATTTAACTGATACGCTTGACCGGCATGACAAAAAGATTGATAGTTAGACTTTCTCATAATGCGCTTATTGATTACCAGTTAGAATGTATCAATGTTATTCTATTCATCACAAACATTTGAGATTGCGTAGTATCAAGACAAACAATGGTGCTAAACGTGCAAATAAACAAATGACCTTATCACAATAGAATAGAGCCATATATATAAGACTGAAAAGACGCGTTAAACCTTGGACACCGATTTTGATAGAACGATGGCACATGTTGGACTTGCGAGCTCTAGGGACGGGGTGGTGGTTAACGTCGATGGTGAGATTGAACGCGGTGACTTTCGCTACGTCACGCAGCTGTTGGAAATCGTGTGTATCCGTCTTTGAGTCAATAAAGCTAGGTAGGGCGCCCCAAGTTACAGACGACCAACTTCGTCCGAGTCGGGAGACGAGTATTTGATAATCTCTGTGCAAAGATTCGCATAAAACTTAGCTACAATAAAGAATAAGTAGACATCAACCGAATGCAATTCGTATAGCAGATAACACGCGTTTGAAGCATCTTTATAGCACATAAACGGGCGACTGAACAGTTTCCATTTGCAAGTCAACGCAGCAAAGCTTCTGCGCTTCAACGGTGTGCTTTGGACGTCCTTCACGCATACAACCCTTCAAACTCGGCTCCATGAGTCCTTTCAATATTCGATTTCATCTTTCGAAAAAAGGCCAAGTCTCTCGACCCATTAAGAGGTCCCGGCCGTTCCCGAGTCTGAGAGACGAAAATGAGACTCACATAGATAAGCGGCGTCTCGAGTTGTCCATTGGCTTGGTAGATATCATGGATCAAGTTCCGAAAGTACCACGAGAGATCAGCTTCGCTAGTCAGCGACGGAGAAAGAAAGCTTGGAGAAAGCGCTGCCGTTTGTGACCGTACGTAATACAAATGCGTCACAACTCCGCGCGCCGAGGCAATAGTGTCGTCCGGATCTAGAATTGGCAGGCAAGCTGAGAATAGCTGATAAGACGTCGATGCTGTAGCTTCGTGCACTCTGATGTACCTCTAAGTGCTTTTCATGTGATTCTGCCTCTAGAGTCATTGTAAAGCTATCAATATTTCCGTTAAGTTTGAGTCTATTGAGTCTAAACGATTTATCTTTTCAAGTTTAGTACCTTTCTACTCCTATGAATGAACTTCATTGACTCATGTATTGTACATTTTGAAACCAGGTTGTATTCAGTCTTACGGACATTGACCAAGATTCAGACGTGTGCGCACGACTCAGCAGCACGAGGCGGAGTGGTGTGTAAGTTTGATCAAGCTCTCTTTCCGACTTCGGCAAATGTTTTTTTTGGTCTTTGATGATTACAGAGCACACCACTCGGAGCGTCAATGGAATACCCTTCATAATTTTCTTCAGATCCTAATACTAGTGATATACGAAAATAAAATTAAAAGACATGGATAAACTAAAAACACATAAAAAAAAGTTTTAGAGTTCGGACCCCGGGGGATCTCCAAAATCTCTGTCAGTTGAATCCGCATTCTCTCTTTCACTGTGCCATCTTCAAAATCATCATCCCCAACCGCTTTCCCTGCCCATCCTCGTAAAGAACATAATAGTACTCGGGAAGTTCTTCATAAGCAACGTAACGGTAGCCCGGGGGCGGTCGAGGTGTGAAAGGTAGTTGAGGACGTGGTCTACCAGGGCCTGGGGGGCCGCTCGACTTCGACTGTCCAGGTTGATTATTGGATTTGGTAGGAGTAGGCTGCGTGGCAGTGAAGGGCTTTGATTCGAGTGCGGTACTGCCAGACGATGTCTCAGGAGGCTTGATGGTTTGACTGGTCGAATAGTGGCGGGGCTGAGAAGCTGATTGGGCGTTTGTACTAGGTGATGGACCTTCCTCGATCGTCGTTCCGAGTGTACCAGTGGGCTTCAATTTTTTTTCCTTCATAGACACGATCGCACCACCATACTTAGGGAACATATAAAGCGGACCTTCAGAAACTTCAACATATTGAGTCAATTTGTTTACTACCTCGCCTGCTGCTTGTCGACGTCGATTTGAGGAATTGGATGTTCCAGACGAATGTTTCGATCTTGAGGTAGAGCCCGATGGGCCTGTATCGTCTTTAGGTTTACGAGCTGATGTGGAAGGAGTAGCATGCGGAGAAAGAGACGGAACGGCAGTGGAACTGGATCTCAACACCAGTGTTGGAGCGGGCTGCACTGAAACCTGCGATGATGAAGCCAAGACATGGGAAGCAGAACTTTTCGTAGACGCGGGGCGTTTGGAAAATTGACTGAGATTCGCAGTACCATTGTGTGCAAAAGAGGAAAAGACGAGTGTTGGAGTAATTTTCAACTTGGTTCCCCTGCCGAAATCGACTCTGCGTCGAAACTCAGGCTGAACCGTCGATGTAAAGTTCACTGAGTTAACTGAACCATTGGAACGAAGACTGACAACGACCGGCGAAATGTGCGATGCCTTAGATGCAAGACCCATAGAGCGGACATGTTTAGGCTTCAACGCTGGTACAAAAGCAAGATAAACGGAGTCGGGTGAACCATGAGTGGTGAACGTGAGTGCGCTAGCAGGTGCAGCTTCAGATGCTTCGGTTGTAAGACTGACGGAACGAACTGGTTTTGAATCTGGTTTTGAATCTGGTTTTGAATCCCGAGTAGAATCGTTTGACCAAACAGGGTCTTGAAGCTTGTCCCACCACGATAGAGAGTCATTGATCGGCAGGTTGAAATCAGAAAGCCAATCCCAATCTCCCGTCATCCCAGTCCTGACAGGGAATTCGTCGAAGAAATGAAGTAGTGACGGCCCGTACCACACTGTAGTGGTAGTATTATTCGTAGAGTACTGGATTGCTGTTCCAATTCCAAATTCTAGTGAAGATGCATTTTGAGAAATTAGGAAGGAGGGGTCAATGTTGTTAGTCAAAGCATGACCCGAGGCACTGACGTTTGCGAAGAAACGGGTGAGGAAAGAAGTCATAGTTGACGGGCTGGTGACGATATAAGAGTTGTTAGTTTAAAACAAAGGTGGAGATGAAAAGTACTGCTGAGCAGAGTGCGGAGGGTAGAAAGACCTCAAAATTGGTGTTGGTTGGTTGATTTGCTTCGGTAATTTTATAGGTAATTGAATGCTGGTGTTGGACCGACTTGAAAGCGGTCGTTTCTAATTCAGTCCAAAAATTCCAACAGCAGGAGCAGGAGCAGGAGAGTAGGACATTGGCCTATTCAAGTTCAACTGATAAACTCTGTCCGTAATTGTAATCTTTCTCCTTCACTATGTGGACAAGCGAATCGCTATGCGCTTGGAGTCCTTGGATGGATGATTGTCCGCAAAATAATGACTCCGCGTCCACACTCGCGTTTACCTATTCGTAGTTTAGGACGCAGACAAATGTCATCTGGACCGATCGATATCTAGTTGATGCTTATCTAGCGCCGTGAAAGCCCGCAAAATTGCAAGAAAAGGTCCACATACATACATTCTTAATACCAGCCACTACTTCATCCTTTAACAACTCCAAAATCAAACTTCCCCCGAGACGACTATCATCGTATTGAGCAAGAATATGACGTTTTTTTGTTGAACGACATCTTCCGGATCATTTCAGTTTCAACTTTTTACGCTGGATCCACTGGGATGCCGCTCCGAGTCGTGGGGTCTTTCACCGGTTTCCCGAAAGCTGACCTATAACATGTACAATCGTATGCACATGCGAGATTTTACTTGACCAACATCAACCAACATCAACGGTCTGATCAGAACGAGTACTGCAGCGAGGTAAAAAAATCGCGGCGTCTCCGTGTCGCCGCGGCGTAATAAGCCTACGCGCGTCTACTGTCTGCCGCACCAGCCTCTGTACTGGTTGTACCCTCTGGTCAATTTCACATAAACCCAGCAACGGCGGCAGTGAGATGCAACATTGAATTACACCATGAGCCCAATTTACATTCAAGTACTCTGCATACCGTACGTCACATAAATAAAGAAACACATTCTCATTTTACCAATCATCGGAGAACACGACATTCTGAATATACGTATCATCATCGATCACCGTATCGTCCGCAAATAGTCCACCGTAACCATCGTAAACATTCGTTCGGGGAGAATTAAGATTGGGATCTCCGAATCGCGCACGACTCCAGACAAGGCCGATTTGTGAAAGTCTAACATGCACAAAGTGATAAGTTTCCTATGGAAATAATGAATGGGCAACATTCCACGCACTGGGATGGTAAACCGTCAATTTGACGACCCCCGTATTTAACAGCTGCAGCATTGAGCCAGCCTTGGAAGAGTCTTAAAGCATCTACACATCATGTATTCAGTCAGAGAAGAACTACTTCAAAATCCTAAAAAAGGAATTGAAAATGAACCTCTGGTTCCGTCGGGGCCGAGAAACTGGAAATGTTTTCCATATCCAACCTTTTTCACTCTTTCGCGGTACAATTTCCAGAGTTCCTCGCGGGAAGGTAAATAGGCCTTTCCAGACCATACTTTCGAAATCGCGAGCGACGTGAATTCAGCGTATGTGAATGATTGCATGCCAAAGTTGACTACAAGATTGTCGAGGTGAGTATTAGTATTCAGATCTCAGAGCCCGTACATTACATACCATTAGTAAACGCCAGTGTCGGATTGTCAATATAGAACACATCCAAATGCAACGACCGCACATGACTCCCATCCGAAATAATAGGCTGAAGATGGTCTTCAGGTACCTCTCCGTCCCGTCCAAGACTGGGATCATGGTACTCAGGGAGAAAAGGGAATGTATAGCGATACCCCGTGGCGAAGAGGACGTGGTCGATGCCGTAGATGACAGTACCGTTGGAAAGCTCAATACCTGTGTCTTGAATGGAAGATTTTGGGGAGTGGAATCGTTTGATTTCGGGGACGATGGTGGTGTTGAGGGGAAGGCGGCGGATGTAATCTGCGAGTGTGGGGACATCGCGGTCGGGATCTGGATACATATTTATATACGTGTGAGTTAGTAGAGAAAGTAGAGTGAGTTGAGCTAGTGTTCGCCTCACTGGTTCTGGGCTATAGAGAGCGTTAATGAGCATTATCGCGATAGAGGAGTGGAAATGGCATACTCTAATCGACTGGTAGATTTTCGATGCAAAAGGGTTAATTTCGCGAGAAATTTCACCACCGCTGGTCTATAACCCATACACGTTGGTATCAAAAAGGAGTTTTGGGAAATGACCTACAGCAGCACCGACGATGAGCACAGTTTTACCTTCAAACTTCTCTGGACGACGGTACTGCCTCGAATGCGAGATGCCCTCTGGAAAGTGTTGATCCCAGTTGTCGAGCCCCTCGATATCAGGAATATTTGGGGCATTATAACGACCGGTTGCAATAAGGACGCCGTCGAAATTCTACCTTTTTATATTAACTCCCAGTAACGTTACCGTAAAACTTGGAGAAAAGGGACGAACATGCTTGTTCCACGTCGCGCGCGTAACACCATCTGAAAGCTCAACAACATTCTTAGTCGTCAATGTCCATCCAACCTGGTTGTTATTCTCGTCAAGACGTTTCTCGACAAGCTCCACACGGGTATTGTAGGAAATGTTGGGGTTATTGTCATTAGTGTTGAGACCATGCCAGGAGGCGAATGCGCGGAGGTAGCGACCGAGCTTGGCATTGGGAAGCGCTGCATGTCGTTAAATAAGGGAAGAAATTAATTACATATGCTGAAGAATACATACACCATTCAGTATCCTGAGGCCACGGGAACTCCCGAATCTGTTGAATGGGCTGTGCATACTCATTAATCTTGTTATTCAACATATTCCACCCCAAAAAGAAAGACCCACAGCAGGCGCATTGGACGTTAAACCATACCAGACGGGCTTTGGAGCCCTATGGGCACGACGAACAAAGCTTCCGAACGTGCGATTCTTGTATTCCTCGACGTAAGGCAACTCGGCGTTCTTAGGAGGAAGCGAAGGCTCGTAATCTCCAGTGGCAATATTTGCATTCGGTACAGGTGCATCGACGGGGATTTCGTCGGTGTAATGCCAGTTTCCTCCAGGAAGATGGTCGCGTTCGAAAATGTGAACTTCATAGCCGTCTTTGGAAAGTTCGCGATAAGCGATGAGACCGCTGTGATTGTCAATGCGCATTATTGTGCGGGAAACTTAGAAGCAGTGGGAACATGTATACCCAACACCGGCGCCGATAACAGCGACCTTCTTCACTGGCCATTTGAGCTCGTAGGCTTGTTTGGGTGAAACAGTTGACTCGTCATCGTAAGGGTATATGAATGGGACTTGAGAAGAGGCCACGAGTGGCGCTGCAATAAGTAAGAGTTGTAATCGCATCCTCCAGATATTTGTTAACTCCTATAATGAAACCAAGTTTAAATCCCAGTGAACGGTCACACCATCACCGAGGATTCTTTCCAATGAATGACGACTTGCGTCATTGAACGTGATCCTGAACAAATCCGATATAATCCGGATCCTATCTCAATCTGATTGGCCTAGAACGTAATTTGTCTGCTTCTATCTTAACTATCTTGACTTCGTGTTGATTTCTAACCCAGTCTGACTGATATTTTCACATCTTCGCTTTCTCTGAATTTAATTGCAAAGAATCCGCTCAGCTTTGTCATAAGTCGTAGAAGCAGGGGGTAAAAGGAGTGAGAAGATGAAAAAGTAGCTGGCGAAGCTCTGTACAGCTAGTGTTTTTCAAAAGAACATTTCAGTCAACATTAGCGATGAAGGACATGTCAATAACACGTACCTCATTGCGGGCCGCATGGAGCCATCACCCATGAGGACTTCTTTTCATCTCCGTTTGTGAATCTGCGTTGAGTTGAGCAACCAACAAAATAATGGCTACCTCTCTCAAAGTTGTCATAATGCACTTTGATCTTTTCGCGTAGGTATTGAACTAGTGTTTGCCGGGGGCGACTGTGTGGTCAATTTGCTTATATAAACTCCTGTGCACACACAAATGAACAAACGAATGCCGGAAACACACGCAATTCGCATGTCCTTGTCTACCTTGTCTAATGTCCGAATATGTGAGTCAGTTACGAAGAATCCGAAATGAGTCCGATGAAGTAATTGCCAATTCAGTGGCAAACACATACCAGCCTAGTCAGAATCAACACACTAGCATCCCCCAAAATAGTCTAGAGGTTTACTATGTCAAATTAAGAAGCTCAAGTTCACCATATCAAAACTGAAAATCAAGACTCAGTGTGAATTAAGACACGATGCTGGAGACGGTAGTAGTACGTACTACGCCACGGTAAATTTACGTAAGCAATGCAATTTTCTCTTTTGTTCTGCGATGATCTAGGTTTTGACAAGCTGCGTGCATCGCCAACAATGCTGTTTATTATGTGCTATTGTACGAGGACAAGAATCATGGGGAAATCTCGCCGGATAATAAAAGAACAAGAAGCGAGTGGATTTTAAAAATGGACAACAATAAGGAGCTCTAGTGTGGCACGACAATAGCGGCGCTTATTTAGCCGGTTGCACAACGAAGAGCCTGCCCAGCTTAAAAAGCTCGATGAAAACCGCAACCTTTCTGTCTTCTCACATTCCCTCATATCGTCAAAAGGCTGAGCCTTTTCTGATAATAATCTCTCTCTTTCTCTTCTGACTTGATCCGGAATCCGAGCCTCCTCTCTCCCTCTAACTCTCACTCTCTAACCTAACAATGCATCTCGCTGGCTCGTTTGCATACTTGCTTGTCGCTGTCCTTCTCAGCCCACTCGTTTCTGGTGCACCAATGGCAAGATCGAAACCCCGTACTCTGACCATGCCCATTCGCCCTTTACGTCGCCTCGATAGTACCGGCGACCCCAGTGCCGTGCGTTTTTCTTGACGCCGTATACCATTACATAACACCACTCACTCTTTCCTTTAGGTCTATGGAAGAATTGTACAAAACGCTCAAAGTCGACATAGGCAGATTACCACAGCTAGTCAACAATCTAGTGTGACTAAACGGTATAACGTCCCTATTGACGAACTGGACGCTTTCGTAGCCAACGCTCAGCAACTTAATGAGCTAGACGCCGCCTCGTCAAATGACTCTTCTAGCGCAGGAGTGTCGCCTTTAGATATTCAGGCTGCTATTCACGGAGGTGTTACTAATCCAAATGTCGCACCTTCCGCTTCGAATTCCATCGGATTGGGTATTGTAGGGCCCGATACTGGATGTAAGAAATATTCTCCGTTATTCTCGTGTGTTTAGTGTTTTAATTTCGTTTTTTTATCATTAGATGTTGCGATTGTTCAAATTGGCACTCCCCCACGTCCGTTCAACGTTCTTATGGATTCTGGTTCAGCAGATTTCTGGGTCGGGAGCGAAACTTGCCAGGATGAAAGTGGCGGTGGAGGTAAGAAAAATATTTACAAATAAAGCGATTATTATTCATGTTCTTTCCTGTAGGCTGCGGCAATCATCCATTCCTCGGTTCCCAATCTAGTTCAAGTTTCGTCGCGTCTCAGCAAACTTTCAACGTGACATACGGCACAGGGAACGCTGCCGGCAACCTAGCTCAGGATAACGTCGTCCTCGCTGGTCTATCGCTCCCAAGTCACGCCTTCGGTGTCGCCCACTTTGAATCAGCCAACTTCGTCCAAGCCAGCTTTGACGGTCTTATGGGTTTAGCCCAATCTGGTCTTTCAACCCAAAAAGTGCCAACTCCGGTTGAAGCTCTTGCTTCAGCGGGAACTATCGAACAGGCTATTGTCGCTTACAAAATCCCGCGTTTGGCTGATGGCACCAATGATGGAGAGATCACATTCGGTGGTTTAGATCCTGCTAAATTCAAAAGCAACACGCTTGTTCAGGTTCCGAATGTCAACCAGGTTGGCTTTTGGGAGGTCGATATTGGTGCTGTCTCGGTTAATGGTCAAAATCTCAACTTCCAAGGTCAAACCGCTATCTTGGATACCGGCACCACTTTGTTCGTTGCTCCCCCTAACGTGAGTCCATTTCTTATTCCCTCGATCTCTTTTTTGGTGTAAACATGTTTTTCATGGCTTAGGTCGCGAGTGCCATCCACGCTCAAATCCCCGGAGCGGCTCAGTCGGGAAACGGTTTCACCGTCCCCTGCACAACGAATGCATCCGTCGCATTGACAATCGGCGGTTCTACCTGTACGTCTTCTCTTTCTCCCATAAATAAAGTTGAAAAAATCCATCTAAATTGCTGTTTTCCCGTCATTTTAATTCTTAGTTGCAATCGACCCTCGCGACCTCGCATTTTTACCGGTAGACCCTAACCAACCCGCTGGAACCTGTCAATCAGGTATCGGATCCAGCGGTTCCCAATCCAACCAATGGCTAGTCGGTGATACATTCTTGAAGAACGTCTACTACGCCACGAATGTTAACGACAATATCATTTTACTCGCTGAACTCTCCTGATGGAGCGGCGTATCATATTGATCTTTATTATTATTCATATATTCCTACACGGCTGCTTGTTGATCATTATGGACTTTCGCTGGACATATTAGACGTGGAATAATTGATGTACGTGTATGAATAAGGATTTCGTGTATACATTACATTACATAGATCGAATATAATACATAGGAGGGGCGTTTATTTGGTGAAAAACTTAGGGTGACGCAAAGCGTCGGCACGTACATGTTAGCGGTCTTATCTAAAGCTCCTTATAATTTATGCATGGGTATAAATTTCCTGAGTAGTTCGTGATCCATCCGATAGGCTCACTAGCGTCAACCATCCGAAACTAAGAAATCCTGAAAACAGATCATATTTTCTGACTCAATTATGACTCATTATGTCTCGTCATTTTTTCCCTTTTTTGTAAACACCTAAAACATGTAAAAACCCCTCTTGTATGCTACTAGTACCTTTTCCCTCAGACTTCGAATTCACGAAAATTCAAAACTCTCATTCGCAAATTTCTATCGACTTTACACCTAGCAAGATATCTTTGATCACGGTATCCGACATAATTCAGCCTACACAACCAAAAAAAAAAGAATCCAGAGGGTTATTTATAGTACATACTCATCCAGACCAGAGCTACTAACCAGGTGCCTTCGACCATACAGACTCGAGCGCGTTTTTTATCCGGTTGGCTGTTGAATGAAAACCTGTGTACTGTAAAAAATGTGTTTAGTTATAGAAAATAATTAGAGGATTTTATGAAATTACCTCATTCTCGTCAAGTTCAAACTCCCGTCGACATGCTTCAGTATCATCATCCCTTCTCGCTGCGCTCCCACTGACAAACGTAGAATTTCCGGCAGTTGACTCAAGTTTTGGCCAGGCAGTGCCTATTATTCGTCTAAACTCTCCGAGAGATGCATGTAATCGGTCGAGGTATGTTAGATGTGCTTGTCGGAAACTAAAGGCGTCGCTTGTATCGTTGCTTCGATATATAGTTTCTTCTTCCTCGAATTTAACCTCCTTGAGCATGACAACAAAAAGATTTTCCAAACGTAGCTGGTTAAGCTTTGATTGTATGACCATAAGAAACTCTTTCGCGTCAAAATGAAGCACAAGGAGTATCCAAGCTTGGACCAGTATCGAGTCATCATTGACAAACCATGGCATAGTCGGATCCGCAGACATGAAGAGTGTCATTAGGCTCGGGTAAACATAATCTCCTTTAATCCGTTCATATTTACAGCGCCGAATGTTTTTGAGACATTTCGAGAAATTGGATCTTGCATCGGGATCGTTAGAAAGAATTGTGAGCAAAGACGCGCGACTCTGTGGCATGAATAACAGTGAAACTATGGGAGCTGAGACATCCACCCGATCCTGCGAACACCATCGAATTATAGGAGTGAGGTCGGGGCATTCTGTAAAAAGAAAACGGCTAGCTACGTCGGCGTCCATCAGGGACCAAATCTTGCTCAGACACAATATTGCGTTCCATCTAGCATAATGCGTCATAGACTCGTTCCAGAATGCATCGACAGACAAGATATCCCTGTGGAATGCGAGGTAATGTTTGGGGGAAATGTCTCGGTTTCCAGAAGAAAGCGACCAATGGAATTTCCGAAACAGCTGTTCTAAGGACTCTTGTCTTTGTCTTTCATCTGCGATGATTGTTTGTTCTGATGTAAGATTACGATAGACGGAGACAACAAGGAGATAATGTGTTTCGACAGATCTGATCTCGGAGGAATAATCGGGTTCAACACCTTTGTAGAAACAACGGAAAAGGTAGTCAAAAATCCACTTCCTCTGTTCCGGGGTACCGAAGGATACGATGCCCGTATTATTTGTGGGTATGCGTGAGGGATCAGAGTCCCAGTTAAATGGATCTAGTTCAGCGTATGTGAGAATATGCGCCACCAATGTCGCATCTTTTGATGCCTTTTCGAAAACACGATGCCATATGGCTAGCGGGAACTTGAGAGTGTCGTCATTGGAGGCATCCTTCAGAACTTGAATGTAGTCTCCATTACATATGCTTTTGACGATACGGCAATAACTTTGATTTTCCATTTCATCCAATTGCCTGCTGTCTTCATCGGAGAGCTTTTGGAGGCGATCCCAGTGGTAGATGAGGCCTGACTGGAGATCCAGACACAAACCATAAAACAGATCATTAAGATTAGTTTCATCGACATTCGAAGCCCAGAACAATTGAAGTAGAATCAGCGTGGCTTCTTGAGCGGGAGCTGGATGCACAGATATACCCTGTGCGATAATCCGGCGAACGCTTGGGTTAGAAGAGATCGCGCAAAGCCAATAAAGAGCCTTGCAATCAAGGGAAACCACCCCCTCTTTAATGGCTTCATTTATATTATCCTCCCTCCAGTTGATGAAACCATTGGTCGATATATAGCCCCGAAGATGCTGATGTGTACGGCTAAGCCATGTAATTAGTTTGCGCAATGTTCTATTAAATGGATTGAAAAGATATCGGGGGGGCCGCCAGACAGGAAATGGGATCCTCTCTTGGAATATAACCTTCCAATAAGAGATCTTTTTTCGGTATGAGACCCTGCAATTCAAAATCCTTTGTCGAAATTTATCCTTCGCCATTAAGCCAAAGCCACGAAAGATTGCTGACAGGAAATAATATACATTGCCAGCATATATGGTCAATGAGCTTGTATATGGGCAATCCGGGTACCGAATAGGTAATATCACAGAGATGAAATACAAAGCATAGGTAATGCCAGCAATGACGACGATGACCCAGGCAATTCGAGGATCCAATGGAAAAAGGAAAATGATAACGCCCGCGAGGAAAACACCGAGTGCGAGATGTAGGAGAATCGGAAGAAGATCGATAATGAGACTGACTTTCCACAATTCGAGCCCTTGGAAACGGAAGTGTCTGACTCGTGCTTTGTTGAGAGCTGTTCCAGAAATGGCTGACATATAATAACACAGCCACTGCTTAGTGAGGACGGCAATTAAAGCGGTTGATAAACTGATCGCCAGACTCGTAAACCATAAGCCGTTTACTAGAAATGCATTCGTCGAAGGTCGGAATGGGGAGTTAGGAGTTAATGTAGAGTTAAGGATGTTGGTTATCGGGGTGCCACTGAATTGCGCAAGCTGAACTTGGGCTATTTGGAAGAGCAAGGATGCAGAAACTTGGGTATAATCCTGTTGAAGGCTTTGGGACGCTTGAGAGATGAATGTCGTTATAACACCCGAAAATAAACCGGCCTAAGTAAAGTAATAAGCTTCAAAAATAATCTCATAGCAACAAGTAGCATACGAAAACGAGGAGAACATCTACAGTCTCTTTCCATCCTTCCACCTTCTCACGATCATAGACATCGGCTTCATCGAGATATGTCAGCCAAACACGAGCATTATCAGCTAACTCCTCTCCATGCCGATCACGAGGATACTTCTGCTCATAGTCAAAACGATTATTTGCTTGAAGACCATTGCATTAAATGATGAAGATAAACAAAAAGGCTGAAAATGCTCACAGTAAGTCTTAGGCAATACGGTTTTTGTCAATCCAAAAAGCGTCTTGCGCAAAGCTTGAATTTCTTCTGTATGGTCCGAGTTACGCTCTGGAGAATGTATTAGTATAAGTGATAATCGTTTATTATGAAAAAACGGGGAAAATCACTTAAGAGCTCGTGGAGAAGAGCCTGTATTTCTATGTCGCCATCTTTCGCGGACTCCACGATTTCAGGCCGCGCTCTCCCTTCGTTCATGGGTGTCGGAGGCAATGTGGATGAGAACATTTGGTTATAGTAGAAATACGAGGCACCTTCGCCATTAGAAAAGTCACCATGGTTTATAGAAGGCCTTTTCGAAACGCTTGGGCTCGGGCTATAGCCACAATTTTGCCTTGCAGATTCGAGTTGCTCTTTGTCCTGATTCATAGTAGTCGCTGAGATATGTGAAAAGGGTAGAAAGGTAGTTTCCTGCCAATTAACAAAAAAATGCACAAGAGAGCAAGGTCCAGGAGAAGGAAAGAAATGGGTGTCTGCGATGTGAACAAGCAGTGCACCACCTCGTTTATATTTGCACTGCAGTGTTTTGACGCGTGTGAATAGTCCAACAAATTTAGTAATTAGATACCGTGACAGAATTCCGAAGAAAATGGTCTTCTAAAAGGATTACCGAATTGCAGTCTCCAGCGCGTATTCGTTTCGCCCTGACTCCCGAGAAGCAGTGCCAATAGCTCATACATACTAATGACATTATTGTCCATTTTTGGTTATGGTACTTTGAACGCTGACATTTCTTCTCACAGTAAAAAGGTAATCTTAAGAAACAATATTTGCGACGCACTTTTATTTCACTTAGGGAATTGAACACTTGGTAGCTGAGCGTCTTTCATTTGTCGCAAAAATCTTAACGCCCTAATTAATGTAAGCGAACTGATCAATCTAACAAGCTTGATAAACGGTTTATGTTAAAGCTTGTTAGAACCTTCCTGTCTCGTCTCGCTCCCTGTGATGATGTCCGTGGTAGGTTGGGGTCGAGCTGTGCTCGGAACGCGGAACAAGATCGCCAGCCCACACTTTGAACGACGGAAATGGATTGGTGGTAAAGGACGTAACGTCTGCGATGATGTGGGAGCACAAACGGCACGATGGGGAACTCGGACGTTGGTGCCGTGCCGGCACCTGCCTCTTGATCAGTTCGCTTAATAAATTAGGGCGTTAGGATTTTTGCGACAATTTTTGGCAGACTGGGCTGCCTGACACCAGCGGTTCTTCAAAAATTGATTTGCTTACTATAGCCGTTCAAAGTAAAGTCTGAATCTTCAACTTTCACAATAATATTAAACGTGAAGTCTATTTACATAACTACAACAAATGTCTACTGAACTTAACAATCATTACAAAAACCTAAGCCCCACCCGCCCCACATCCAGAATCATACAAATCCCCACTCGTAAACGAAATACCAGTCGCATTTAACGAACCTCCAAGAATGGCAAGTGTGTCGGTTTGTGGATTATACTGTGGCCATCCAAGATTTATAGGTCCTTGAGAAGGATCACGGGCAAAAGCGACCCAGGCAGATTGGACAAATGCAGATAATTGGTTTTCGGCCATAGAAGGTGGAGGACCAAAACTCTGCAGAGAGGCTGTTCCGAAGACGATGGGAACTTCGCAGGAGTGGTATGCACGTAGATCGGGACGGCTGGACACGTCGGGAAATACGGCTAGTGGAATTTTTAGTAAATTTTTTGAGTAATTAAAAATTATAGTTATACCATCATAACGGTATCTGAACGTAGGTACTCCCGCTTTTGCACGGTCTGAGGCCGTACTTCCTGCGGGACAAGAAAATATGAGCTGGAGATGTATGTAAATTAAATGATGACACAACAATGAATAACAAGATCTAACCTCGGTAATCGCATCACTACTTAATGGAATGTCACTGTCAAGCAGCTCGTCCGCTACAACAAAAATGTCGCCTTCATTATTATTGTTCCCCACCATAAGAGGGACTTTCAAGAAGTTTCCTGTCGCAGACCGAGAATCAAAATCCGTGAAAAAGGTGATACCTGGGCAGTAGAGTTAGAATAATTTTCCTTAGGTGCTTAAATCTTACCGTCTTGGACGGCGACGAAATCAAAAGAATTCAACATAGCTGCCATAACTGCGCTCTTCAGTGTACTTGCTGAAGTTTTTTTCATACAGTTAAATTGATCAGTGTTTGCATCTAAAGCAGAATTAGTGTGTGGCTGGCAAACATACTATGTTAGCTTACTGGTTCCGCAACCAACGGTATTCGCGACTGCGTTCCAGGCTTGTGCATTGAACGGTGCACCAAAATTCGTCAAAAATGAGGGTATTCCTACCAAACTTTGAGAATGGAAGTTAGTCTCCCAAAAAAAGACATGAATACTTCGTAGCCTACCTCCCAGATTGTTGAATTACTCCTTCCAATGCGAGCAAGAATTAATCTTTCGTGATTTGATTTCTCGTTAGAAATGCTCACCTTTTACTCTTGTGTCATTTGGATGTGAAAATGTGAACGCGGCGGACAATGCACTACCTGCGCTCTGTCCGAATATGGTGATTCGATTTGGATCTCCTCCAAAAGATGCGATGTTATCATAGACCCATTGGATGGCTGCATCCGCGTCCAAAGCACCAAAGTTTTGACTATACGATTGGTTGACTAGCTGAGGAGCACCTGGAAACCCGAAAATGTTTGTCCGATAATTGATGGTGATCAATAGCACATCGTCATTGTTGTTGACAAGAAATTGTCCTTGGTAAATATTGGTATTACTCTATAGGGATGACCTTTCAGCCTATAAATGAATTGGCAACTTGGCAAAAAGAAACTCACGGTTCCAAATTGGTAACCGCCTCCATACATATAAATCATGACCGCAGTGTTTTGCGTCCTCTCGAGTGCTGGTGCCCAAATGTTCAAGCTCAAGCATTGCTCTGACTCTGTGACAGTTTGATTTCCTTGGCCAATTAGAATCAAAAATTCTCCATTCAATCCAGCGACGTCTTGAATACACGAATCCCCAAACTGCGTGGCCTTAAAAGTAGAATGACGAAGGGATGGAGGTTGCGGCGGTTTCCATCTAACAACAGAGGCGTAAGGAATTCCCAGGAATTGGCGAACTTTCGGCGTAATGAGGGTACCAACAACGGGTCCCTGCTTAGTTTGCACTCTTAAGCCATCATGTTTGGAGGCTGAAGTGTGGATTTGTGCGACAAAAGATATAACAGACACGAGTAAGCCAAGAGCCTTCATATATGATTGAATAGACGGACGGGGTACAGCGTTCAAGATTAGACCTGAGAAACTTTCAGACGAGAGATGAGGGGAATAACATCCCACCGTCAATTTATGTCTCTTTTATAGAATGACACGAGTGGTAAAATATGTGTTAGCATACCTAAAGAATAACGGCTAGGCACACATTAATAAAAGGGATAAAAGAAACTAGATTAATAAAGGAACGTACCTCACATGAGTGAGGAAATAGGCGCTATCATAGGGCGTAACTACTATATACGACTAACGCCTCTTGTACCTTGCTTCTTCAGCAATTGAGTCTGGAATGTTTGAATGAACGATTGGATAATAAAGGTCAACTGCGTCCAGTGGGACGGCGTCCACGTCATATCGATTTGCAAATTGTGTAAGACGTCCTGCAAAAAATGATCCGTTGAGTATGATTATTGATCGCGAAGAAAGCCTACATTCTCGGTGTAAATTATCTCAAGATCTCAAGGCCAGTGCCAATTTTTTTGAAGGTTGCTTTGCTCGAGAACAGGATGGTTGGCGTGACGGTGAATTCTTTCCGGGGTTTGCCGTAGTGTTGCGTAAGATTTTTTCCTCACTACGAACCACGCTCTCCATACTAGACTCTGTCTCAACTCCGGATTCGAAATATAAAATGCACGCATTCCGATTTGCTAGTGAGAAGTGATATTAAAAATCCTTAATGTAGTCTCACTAGTTTTTGAATGGTAAGCCCCTGGTTTATGATAAATTGCATTCCTAGCTATGGATATTTGACATCCTTCCAAGATCCGATTGAGCGTGACCTTCGGTTTATGCGGTGGGCAGTCCATGAAGATTGATTACCTGGATAATACCACAAATCTAACCGTGTTGAGAGCGGGAACGACTTAGGAAGAAAAAGCACCGGTGTTCGGCAGACCAACGACAACCGCTGCTCTCGGGCTGAGCACATGGTACATTCCGTATCGAAACAGCTCGATGCGAAACCTCCGTATACACAGTGCCTGTATACATATCTTGCTAACCACTCATAGGACTCGACGCTCCGGTTTAGAAACAAAAAGGGGCATTCAATAGCGTGCGATATTGGCACTACATGCTAAACAAATAGGCACTTAATTTTGATTAACAATCGTATTTCGGTAACTCTACTTTTAAAAGACCATTTCCTTCAGAATCCTGTCGCGGTATATATTCATGAATTGTGTTGAGGACTTTGTTGAAGTTCCCGCTGTTCGCCGTACCCGCTCAATGGCACACTCAAATTTAAAAACCGTAACGAATCGCCGTTCTAGATACCCTTGCCATCATTTACGCGAATTGAGGTCTCAACGAACACCGCTCGTCAGGTTTGTGCCCGAGTCAGAATCCTCGTCTTTGGTAGTGACACCGGTTCTTCGGCCCCCGTTCACCCTATCTCGACATTAGCTGCCTTGTCTCGACATTAGCAGCACTGTCTTGACATTAGCTGCCCTGTCTCAACCGGAGCTACTAGTGGCACAAACGCTTATTATCTTACTCCTCATGAAGTTTGAGCTCACTTCGTCCTGTCTAGGAAAGCAAAGGAATGTGGATCATTGAAATTTCAATTAGTTCATTTTGATCGAGATTGTCCAATTATCCTCCAGTAACCTTATTATCAATAGTTCGTCATGGTTACTTTCGTAGGATCAGAATTCCTTTGGATGAAACCCTATCTAGGGAATTAGGTATGATTCTGGCGAGGTGGAACATAACAAAACACGACAAAATACCAAACGTGCGCACTTTCTCCTTTGCTCCATATCGTCTAACTTCTGCATTGGCGTTCCAAAAGTTATCCCACCATCCTATCATTGTACTGCAACTAAAAACGACGATGCTAGAAGAAACTTCTTCACATATGAAAAAACTTGACAATAGGAACAGTCCAAATGACGTTGTGGAAGGGGTTTATTAATACCCGGGCTTGAATCACGATACTCCAGTTAGTGCTGAAGAATTCTTCTCTCCTTATGGGAACGTGAAGTGGACACTCCCAACGTCCGCATACTTTTCATGGCCAGAGATCACACAAAGATCAGCATTTGATTAGCCAACGAACATGACATCGCCCGAGGGTGGTCAATCTTATAATTATGAAACACATTCCAGTAATCGTAGGTTCATTTATTATCAATTGCTTCAATTTTTATCAACACGAAAAAAGCTTAGCAAAAGCAAACCTAAATATTTATGTCGATTGCCACTACATTAGCTCCGTTGCTTTCATCACTGCATGACACAAGCAAATGATCGCTTTAATTACGAGTTGGAGAGGAAATAGCCGACAACGCTCGCATTTGGTTGACTTAATACCTTGTCGACGAGCCCGAGGCGTAAGACCGGGATAAGGTTGAAGAATAGGAAAGCACAGTGGATGTTCTCCTAGTTTTTGTATGTGGAGTTACAAGTATTGCTCGTAAATAATTTTCAAGCTCATTGGTGGTTTAATCTCAACTTTCAAGTAGCAGGATAATACCAAAGTTTCTCATCTTTACTCTTTGAAACACGAACTGCCGAGGTAAAAGTCTCGACGCATAGGGCGCGGCCCTTAGGGACCTATAAGATTCACACACACATACACCATGATACTAATACCTTTTCTTGGTCGTGATAACTTGAACACTGATATTTCTTCTTACGGAAGAAAGGTAATCTAAAAAAACAATAATTTGCGAACGACGCTCGCCTCTAAAAACTGATTGGCTTACTATAGCCGTTTTTGTTTTCTAAGCATCCAAATGATAACAGAATGTTGACGTGGATAAGAAGGTCGCAATGCATTGAAAAATATCGTTGTTTCTTTTGCGAATGGTGATAATTGCGTCATTTATTGGACCCAGTATGATAAAACGAAATATCGAATTTAACCCGTATCAGAAGATACTTTCCAGAGCATTAAGAAGATCAATAGCAATAGTGCCTAAAGCCTCGCTTGCGCCACATCCAGAATCATACGAATCTCCACTCGTAAACGAAATACCAGTCGCATTTGACGAACCTCCAAGAATGGCAAGTGTGTCAGTTTCCGGATTATATCGTGGCCATCCAAGATTTACAAGCCCCTGAGAGGGATTACGGGCGAAAGCAACCCATGCGGATTGGACAAATGCGGATAATTGGTTTTCGGCAGTAGTGGGTGGGCCAAAAGGCGAGAGAAAAGCTGTTCCGAAGACGATGGGAATTTCGGAGGTGTGGAATGCACGGAGATCCGAACGGCTAGAAATATCGGGAAATACAGCTGGTGGGGTTTTATTAGTAAAGTTTGGGTAATTAAGAATTATAGTTATACCATCATAACGGTATCTGAACGTAGGCACACCGGCTTTTACACGGTCTGAAGCCGTACTTCCTGCAGGACAAGAAAATACGACCTGGAAATGTAAATTAACTGATTACACAACAAGGAGTAGCGAGATCTAACATCGGTAACCGCATCACTTCCTAAAGTAGTCAAAAAGGGAATGTCGAAACCAAGGTCAAGCTGCTCTGCCTCTACAACAAAAATGTCGCCCTCATTTCTAGTGTTCCCCACCATAAGAGGGACTTTTAAGAAGTTTCCTGCCGCAGACCTGGAATCAAAATCCGTGAAAAAGGTGATACCTGGGCATTCGAGTTAGATCAATTCTGCTTAGGTGTTTAAATCTTACCGTCTTGAACGGCGACAAAATCAGGAGAATTCATAACTGCGCTCTTCAGTTTACTTGCTGAAGTTCCTTTCATACAGTTAAATTGATCAGTGTTTGCGTCTAAAGCAGAATTAGTGTGTGGCTGGCAAACATATGTTAGCTTACTGGTTCCACAACCAACGGCATTCGCGACTGCGTTCCAGGCTTGTGCATTGAACGGTGCACCAAAATCCGTCAAATCTGAAGGTAATCCTACCAAACTTTTGAAAAAGAGGTTAATCTCCCAAAAAAAAAAAAAGACACGAATGCATTATAGTCTACCTTCCAGATTCTTGAATTACTCCTTATGCCAGTGCGAGCAAGATTCAATCTCTCATGATTTGTCTTCTGTTTAGAAATACCCACCTTTTACTCTTGTATCATTTGGATGCGCAAATGTGAACGCGGCAGACAACGCACTACCTGCGCTCTGTCCAAATATGGTGATTCGATTCGGATCTCCTCCAAAAGATGCGATGTTATCAGAGACCCATTGAATGGCTCCATCCACATCCAAGGCACCGAAGTTCTGACTTTGAGATTGGTTGACTAGCTGAGGAGCACCTGGAAACCCGAAAATGTTTGTCCGATAATTGATGGTGACCAATAGCACATCGTCATTGTTGTTGACAAGAAATTGTCCTTGGTAAATATTGGTATTGCTCTATACGAATGATCTTTCAATCTTTAAATGAATTAGCAACTTGACAAAAAGATATTCACGGTTCCGAAATCGTAACCGCCTCCGTATATCCAAATCATAACCGCGGTATTTTGCGTCCTATTAAGTGCCGGTGCCCAAATGTTCAAGTTCAGGCATTGCTCTGACTCCGTGACAGTCTGATTCCCAAGACCAATCAGACTCAAAAATTCTCCATGCGATCCACCGAGGTCTTGAATACACGAATCCCCAAACTGCGTTGCTTGAAAAGTAGAATTACGAACGGATGGAGGTTGCGGCGGCTCCCATCTAACAACGGATGCATAAGGAATTCCCAGGAATTGGCGAACGTTCGGCGTAATGAGAGTACCAGCAACGGATCCCTGCTTAGTTTGCACTGTTAGACCATCATCTTGCGAAGCTGAACTGCGGATTTGTGCGACAAAAGATATAACAAACGCGAGTAGGCCAAGTGCCTTCATTTTCGATGCGGCGGACGGGTACAGCGTTCAAAAATTGGACGTGTCACGGAGAAAAGGTTCAAACGAGGGGTGAACGGAATAGCATCCCACCGTCAATTTATGTCTCTTGCGCCTTTTTTTCTCACTTGCATATCTTGCTTCTTCAACAAATCGAGTCCGTGGAACATTTGTATGGAGGCGTATGTTTGATGGAATAGGCGATTGGACAATAAAACCAACTGCGTGACACGTTCACATCATATTGGTTTGCAAGCTGTGTAAGATGTCCTGTCAGAAATACTCCTTTGATTGATATGATTATTGATCGCGATGAAAGCCTACATTCTCGGTAGGAATTTCAAGGCTAACAAGCTCCAAGACTCAACGACTCGAGACTCCGAGAGAGTGCAGGATTGTTGCCAGTTGGTGTGACGTAACGCGGTAAATTCCCTCCGGGGTTTGCCGTGGTGAAGTTGCGTAAGATTTTTTCCCCACTCACTGCGAATCACGCTCAAACAGTCTACCGGACGTCTCCATACTAGTTTCTACTACTTCTTTGATTCAATCTTGATTTCTGTTGCCACGAAATAATGATACTATGGAACGGAAATATCAAATACACGATTAATTGACTGACCTCGGACTGGTTGTTGAACCCATTTGCTTATGAGAAGTGGATATCAGAAATCCTAGATGGAGACTTGCAGCCTTTTCCACGTATGAAAGATGACTAAGTAACATTTTGTGCCAAGTATTTATCCTTCATCCATATACCTTCTTAAAAAAACACAAACCGCGGTCTAATAGGACCCATGGGCTATATATGTAGCCTAACATTACACAGCAACCTTTTATCATTTCACCGCCCAATTATCAGTTCCTTGGCAGCGAGTAAAAGAAATTTGCTGTTCATTCATGCTGAATGCTTCTACGTTGTCTTTTCCTCCATGAGAAGGAACGTGGGCGTTTGAATCAGTGTCAAAAGAAGCGGAGGGAAGCCGCGGCTAGTTCTGAACAATTGAACTTGGCAATCTTGCCAAACGATTATACAACAAATGTAATGAATTCGGCATCATTTCTCACGTCCGTTCCACCGTATCACGGATTAATAGCCACCGTGGAATCTTGACTGGAGCCACCAGTGGTATGAAAGCTTATCATCTCATTTTTTCTCATAAAATTTGAAATCGGTTTGTCCTGTCTAGGAAAATGAGGGAATATAAATAGTTCATTTAAAGTTTCAAATAGTTCATTTTGATCAAGACTGTCCAATGATCCTCCAGTAACTGTATTATTAAAAGCCGCCACGGTTACTTTCGGATTCTCTGTCATGTAGGACCAGAATTCCTTTGAATGACACCTTATTAAGGGAATTGATTCTGGTAAGGTGGTACAAATCAAAGGTGCACTTTCTCTTCTGTTCCACCTCGTCTGACTTCAAGGGGCATTAGCGTTCCAAAGGTTATCCTACCTTCTTACCATTGTACTGCAACTAAAAACGACGATGCCAGAAGAAACTTCTCCAAATAAGCCTTCAAGTGACAATAGGAGCAGTCCAAATGATGTTCTGGAAAGGTCTTCCCCGGCTTTGAATCTCGAGCCTCCTGTTAGTGCTGAAAATTTCTTTTCTCTTTATGGAAACGTGAAGTGGACACCCACAACATCCGCATACTTTTCATGGCCAGAGCCAGAGATCACACAAGGATCACCATTAAATAATTGGCCGATAAACATGACATCGCCCGAGAGGGGCCAACCTTACAGCTATCCAGCATATGTCAGTAGTCGTAGGTCCGCTTTATTATCAGTTGATTTGACCTTTATTGACACAAAAACAGCTTGGCAAAATTCACCATGTGGGTTCCTACTCAGTAGCTCCGTTACTTTGATCGCTGAATACGACACAAGCAAACGATCGTTTTGGTTACGAGCAGAAAAGTCCTCGTGGTCGGCAAGATTACGAGCAGAAAGATCCTCGTGATCGGCATGATTATGAGCAGAATGATCCTCGTGATCGGCGCGATTACGAGCAGAAATATCCTCGTGATCGACTTGGAGAAGAACTAGCTGACAACGCTCGCATCTGGTTGACTTATCTTGATGAGGCCGAGGCGTATGATCGGGATAAAGTTGAAGGATGGAAAAGCACAGTGGATGTTCTTCTCGTTTTTGTATGTGACATATTGCTTTCTTAGATAATCTTGATGCTCATTACTCTTAGGCTGGTTTATTCTCAGGTGTGATAACCACATTCGTCTCTCAGGCTTCCCAAAGCCTACAGCAAGATAATACTCGAGTTTCTGCATCTTTACTCTTCGAAATGGCCCAATTACAGCGCGCATATTTTACTGGAACGCCAATAATTGAGATTCCCAGTTCTACTACATTGACACCTACTTCTCTGTTCAGTACCTCGACGAATGCGTTTCTTGTAAACGGTTTATGGTTCACTAGCCTTGCAATTACTTTATCGACTGCGTTGTTTGCCGTCCTCGCCAAGCAATGGCTTTATTATTATCTGTCTTCTCTTCCGGGGACAGCCTGTAATAAAGCAAGGGCTAGGCATTTGCGGTTCCAAGGTTTTGAATCGTGGAAAGTCGGTGTCATCATTGATCTCCTCCCAATCCTCTTACATCTCGCTGTCGGTATTTTCCTTGTCGGCATTATTATCCTCCTTTTCCCGCTGGATACTCGAATTGCATGGACCATCGTCGTTATCACAGGCACTACTTATACTCTGTATTTCATTTCTGTGATCTTACCCATTCGATATCCAGAATGCCCATATACGACCTCGCTTACAATTTACATTGGCATCGTCTTTTTCTTCTTGTCGTCAATCTTCCGTGCAAACCTCAAGAAAGTTACATACCTCTTGTTTTTGAAAATTGTATATCGAGAAAGGATTCTGTATTGGACGGGCCTCTGCCAAGAATGGGTCTTTCAGTGGATGGATGAATGCAACTTATACTGGAAAGGTATACACGGCTTAATTCGGAGGACGTTATACCGTGAAGATATTCCCGACTCTGTCCAGCGCAACGAAAGGGGCTCAATTGCTGTCCAGGAATATATTTATAATACAGAGGCTCAGCAACGTGGTGAAAGAGGTCCAAATTTTGTCCAGCGCTTTTTGTGGCACCTTCGGGAGTCCTGCAACGGACGCGACTTGGTTCAACGAGCATTCTCCGCACTGCGTAAGCTTATGTCTCTGGAGGATCTTCCCGGATTTACAAACTGGAGGGATGAAAATCTTATGAAAGCCGTTACACATGCAGCTTTTCTGGATCCCAAGGCACTCGAATGGCTTCATACGATTTCTCCCAATCTCAGCGTTCGACGAATTATTGCGCGAGCTGTATCTGTATACCCGAATCCTCTTCCGGAGTTCAAACCGTCGGCTCTTGAAGAACTTCGGCTGACTTTGGACACAGAAGCAGACGTTAAAGATTTGCATTACGCCTGTTGTCTAGATCTCCAGCATGTCGACCACAATCACCACTGCAGCTGGTCTCTCCTCCGATATTTCACCAATACCAGACTGGACGAACTGGAATATCAAAGTTATTCTCAAATTGCCGGTAATCTACTGGCCAGCGATCATGCCGCAATTCTGAAAAGTGCAGTTATATACGAGCCTGCCAATCTCAAGTTTCCAGTGATCATGTGGCGTTATTTTTTAAGCCAGGTGTCAAAAGACGCTACATTGGTCAGGCATTTGCTCGCATCTGAACGAAATCCGTTTAACTGGAATTCAAACTCTGGACAAGGAATTGTGTATCCAACAAACATGGTATCTTTTCTTGAATCGAGCGGGGAGCTGAACAAATGCATATTTGACTACCTTTTCCGTTGTTTCTCTGACGATGCTAAGCATGATTCTCACACCGAAAGACCCGGATCGTTCGAAGAATGCTATTACCTCCTTGTCTCTATCTATCATAACTTTACTTCGCCCCGGCCCTTCGTTACGGAGGCCGAAGTGAGGCGGAGGTCCTTGGAAAATTTGTTTCAGAATTTCGGACAACTATTTTTAGCTGGTACATCACGCATCTCTCCAAAGCAATTACATGCGTTTCGAAAGGACATTTTGTGTAGAAATGTATTTTGGAACAAGCCTATGACGCATTCCAGCCGAAGTAATGCAGCTACATGTCTTGAAAATATGTGGCACTCCTATAGAAAAACGCACAAGGTTAATCACTTTCTTTTCGGACGATGTCAAGACCTTCTCTCTGTATATCAATGGTGCTCTCGATATTTTTCGGACGTCTCGCCTGCTGTTTTCTTACGCGAGTTGTCGAACGAGTCGGAGCCGTCGAACAAGTCTAAGGTGATCCTAGTTGATCATCCGGTCTCTGAATATCGCCCGACTGTCCCATCCTGCATGATCCTACTACTGTTCATGCCACAAAACCACGAAATTCTACGCGAAATTCTCCGTGATAATCCCGACCCCATACCCACCCTTGAAAAATGTCTTGAAAACCTCACCTTTGGGTATCTAATAGATGAGCGGCTCCAAAGGCGGTTTATATGTCCCAATTTAATGCGTCTGTTCAAGTCCGTACATCCCGGACAGGCCGATGGTTTATTCGAGGTTTTCTATGCCCCCTCAGTATTAGTACAAATATGGAAATACTTCGTGTTCCACGAATATGATGAGGAAAAGCTCTTTTCGGTCATTAAGTCGAAACTTGACCAACAAAGTTTGGAAAACCTTTACGCTGTTATGACGGAGGAAGTACAACCTTCGCAAGATGCAACCTCGAACACAGACCGAACGAGCACAAATCAAAGGAACACAAATCGAAGGAACACAAACCGAACAAACACAAACCGAATGAACACAAGATACTTTGAGCGGTATTTGAATGCCTCTGCAGGTAGATTTGGACAAACCATAGGTATGTTGAATGAGACTTGACGAAGCGCAATGTTATACGGACTTGGGCAATTTAACGTCCATACCAAACACAAGTTCAAGGACCCGTTCTCTATGCACTTTATTTACTCATTAAGCTTTCGCCATGTTTCTCCCTCATTATAGCCTTCGTCTATCAATCATTGAAAATATAGTGATGTCATTTTTTTTTCCATTCCGCTCGTTTTTATACTTGACTGGTCTGAGAAAAATTTAAAGGTTTTCGTTCCGTGCCAGTGTTGCCGAAATAAAGTTTAAAATTCAGGTCAAGAAACGTCGCTGAAAGGCCTCATCTTTTTTGTATAGGATATTTTTTCCTTAAGTTCACAGAACTTGTTCAAAAGCACTCGATGGATTTTTCTCCAGTGTTGACTCGGAAATTATCCCCCGAAAATTTTAAACGCTTTACAGAGAGCGAGGCTATGGCGTTTCTTTTTAGGTAGCCAGTTATCAAATTAATATACATGTACCAAAGGGTGTACTCAGAACAACTTGAAGTACGGCAAAGTCAAAATCATTACATGTATAACAAGTAAAATACATAAGAAGCATATCGTACTAATACTTCAGCACATATGCGAGGTTATTTACTGGTTGTGAACAACTAAATTAGTGAAGTAGTGAACACATAAGTCGCACAGATCCACGGTTAACTATTACATATGACTGAAGACAGCCTGAAGTTTCTAAAGTAATTAGTCCATGACAAAAATATGCCCTTGTGCGGACAAATGCAACACACTACGAAGAATGTCCCAACAATAGCCCAAAAAAAATTGAAAAAAGAGAAATTTTTATAGCTCAGTTTTTTCGGATGAGAACTCTAACCACGACATACTACCTGTTTTCTTTGTAGGCAATGCGACATCTTCCCTGACATCAGGTTCAAGAAGGACATTGACACTATTATCATTATTGGTAGGCTGAACCAGATGCTCCGTCTCAGCCGGGACTTCGTTGTCAGCCATCCACTTCACCGCGGCTTCAATATCTGGATTTTGAAGATACGGGTTGACGCTAGCACGAGGCGTTCTGAAAGGATCTGGAGTGATGGAATAGTAATGAGGTCCGAAGGGGTCAATTGGATCCACAGGACTGCCCTCATCATTTGAGATAGTTGGGAGGGTAACAAGACTGCTCATTGCAGTTTCCGGAACGGCGGACGAAAAGTTGGGCGGATGGGGTGAGCGTGGTCTGGCTAGAGAAGGACGTGGAGTCATTTCTTCCATCTCCTCCAAAAGGCCTCGAAAACTCCCGGATTGGTTAGACGTGTGATACTCCCCGGTTGTCATTGACACGTTGGTTTGACTTCCAAGAGAGACAGAAGCGGTTAGTCCAGCAATTTCGTTTTCATCCACAACACCACGTATTAATTTTCGATATTTATGATCTGCCCCTCGTCGTTTGCACACCAAAATGACAAATACTATAGCCGCAATAAGAAATAATCCAACTGCAATAAACGTTCCCGCCATTGCTCCTGGTTTGTGAAAGAACCTATCATATGATCCCCCCTGAATTAGTGCCGGTCTTGCCTCAATGAAGGAAATATTTACCCCTTGTCAGATATCCCGAGAACGCGTGTCGTATTGACTGAGGATGAAGAAGGAGGAACGTCCAAAGGCACAGAGGTACCGCTAGATATTATACTTCCGGCTTGAGATGTGACTGGACTCGTTGTGCTTGGTTCATGGCTCGTCCGGGATGGGACGGAAACGACAGTGCTAGAAGCTGATTGAATTGATAAGCTGCTTCCGGGTGATACAGTATTTGAGGGTCCGGGTCTTTGATAATAATCATGTAATAAGTAAATTGCTTATCGGGACAGAACTATCGGTAACTCACGTAGCTTGGGTGGGAGATGCTGCAACTGGGACAACTATTAAAGTACCACTAAAAATGGCTCGCTATTATTATTGAAAGAGACAGAAAATTAGAGACACACCTATTTTGAATTGGAATTTGTGTCGAAAAGATCGAAGAAGTTGTTTGCGGTACGCTAAGAAAACTTGGTTCTGACATAAGATAAAGACAAGATGATGGACTTACATTTCCTGAGAGAGAATTACTCCCGAAACCAGGGCTTGACCCGGAGGAAAGGAGGAAGTATTATTTAATGTACTGAGCAGCTTTGGGTTGGACACTAAAGGGGACATGAGAATCAGTGACTCACACTGGGGACGTTGACGGCCGGAAGTCAGATGTAATACTAGGTTTCGACGCGCTGAGCAGGCTTAGCACCAATGCTACTTGAGATAAATTGCTACCCACGTATTACTAATATGACTGGTAAGCTGGAGAAATTTCGGAGGGGTGTTTGAAATGGCCGACATCGTGGAGTTGAAAGGCGACGATGGTGGTTCCGTCACGATAGTGCTCGCTGGGCTCGGAGTGCTTAAATAACATGATCAGATATCAAGTTCTTTGAACGATTTTAACGGTATCCTTACGATGGTCTGTAAGAATTCGGTGCGATCTCAGTTATCTGAGATCCTATTTCTAGATACATAAAAAAACTCACTTTTGACTGCTGTGTGTTGGATGAGTTGAGTCGAAGTCCCTGGCTGTACTGAAAATTGGGCCTACTGTGACCGGCGACAAACTCGAGATTGAAGTTGTCGTAGAGAGTGGACTCGGAGATGAAGTCCCCACTGGGGTAGGCAAACTTGTCGTTATTGTTGAAATGCCTGACGTTGGGGAACTTGGAGGAATTGAGGTTGGATGTGAAGGCTGTTGTGATGTCGGGGTTGGAGGTTTTAGAGAAAATGGGTGCTTTGGATGTGGAAAAGATACAGTAGCTCGAGGGGTTGTTGCCAGAGGAGGGGGTGCCTTGAAAGGAGGCAAAGAGGTGAAGGGTTTCGAGAAATGCGTGGTTGGCTGTGAAGAGGGTTGTTGACTGGGTAATGTAATCGTTGTTGTAGTAAAGAGTGTAATGAAAGTTGTTGTTGTCGATGATGGTGTTGGGGCTGGAAGCGACATGATAAAGGAAAGATCGTAAATCTGTCGTGCTATCGGATTTGTCTCAGCCGTACCGTCTTCATTATCGAAATCAGGGGGATCAACAATAATCATCCTGTCCTAGATGAAAGATATCTAAGCGAGGTTGATATCTCACGCCGCTAGAGGTGGTATTGAATAGCGCAGATCTAGTCAAGACAGAAATGAGTTATACAGGAGGAAAAATGTTACCAGACACTCAAAGTGGACCAGCGCAAAGGTTATGGGTCTAGGCTGAGAATGGGAAGTATAGTAAGGTCCATCAGGTTTGTCAAGTTTCGTGCCTCCTCTCACGATCCTGTGGTAAGTGAGATGTCGCCTCCCGGAACAAAATCAGCTGTACAATCAATCGACCGCTTTCGGTGTACTGGGCAATAAATCAATTGCCAAATGATGGTCCTATTTAGACCTAAAACCTTTGTATGATTTAAGGGAGGCGATACCGAACATCTTTAGTATAAGATGGGAATGACTTTCCAAAATTCAAACAAGTCCCGTTATCCGCAGAAGATCTGTCATACACATGCACACGAAGAAGCAGCAAGATAAAGTGTCAAGCGTGTGAGGAACCACATTGCTGACTCATTTGGGCTAGAACATAGTTTTCATTAAACTGGCCATCATGATACACATACATCAATTTATATTTCTTAGCTGAGTTACAAGACATAGTCGGTGAAACGCAGTTTCAGGCTGATGTCCTGCGTCATTTTGAAGCTGAGTTGAATATGACTTGGGAATAATAACTGGGAGCTCGGGTGACTACTTACCTGGCTTGGACGAATAGTGTAACAGTATGTATGACTTGTTATACTTATCTATACAAATCGACATGCGGTGTTTTAAAATGCAGCCGAATAAGAATGGGGCACAATGAGTAGAAGACAGGTACCCCCTCCGTTTCATGAAACCAATAGTAATCTAGTTATCCCTATAAGCGTACAGCCAGCTAATAAGAGCCATATTAGTGTAGTGAATCAAGAAGAGAGGAAAGCCTAATCACCGCACTAACCACAAAATGAATTGACGTATGAGGTAAGTCGCTAAAAGATGAAATGTACGACTTGTGATGATTTTGAAAATCGACGATAACTTTCATTAACAAAGCTTGCCGTCGAAAATGAACATTCGTCGAACGATGCATCCGTTCGGGCTCAAAGCCGAATAAGAGGGACCGTTGCATTTCGGCAGAGGGATCACTTGAAGATACGGACTCCATTGTTCAACAATCCTAGGGATTCCTAGCGCTTGAGTGCTGGCTTTGTGTCAAATTGGCATTGAAATGCCACCTGAAATCGGGGCTGTCCTATGGGAATGGCTTGGGGCAAATGATATTAAACCCTTAACTTCGTAATAGGCGAAGAAGAACGGTCGCATGATAGAAAAATCAATAGCCTCACATTGGCTCTGCCATCAATTGGGTTCAGTTAACAGTCTGAATGAATGAGAATGAATGTCACACTTGTTTGTCACAAAGCCTTCCATATACAGCAACCTCGGAAGCGCTTCCGGATTTTCTTGCAGCATTGCAAGCCAAACGGCAATACATAGTGCGGGTAATGTGATAAGGTATAAATTCCATGTGGGGTTGTCTTCTCAGGGGAAGAGAAACAACCAGCGTCTCAAAGAACTTTCATTTCAAAACGAGTTTCAAGGTTACGAATGCAAGTGGTTGGAACGAATTGTTCCGAACTAGTAAGTTTTCATCATGAATGCTGAAAAGATAACTCTGACATGCCTTCCTAAAAGCGCAATCAAAATAGGCCTCTCCATACTAGGCTGAAAGGGATAATGGCTAACAAGAGAGTTTCTAACTTATCAGAGGTTGAACTATGAACCAAGTCCGTAAAGGATTAGCTTGAACGTCCAGACGGGCGTGAAGGAAAACCCGAGTGGCACAACTGGGCATTGAATAAGTGAATGATAAAGGGCACATGATGAGAGGAGATACTTGCTGCCAAAAAAATGTCCAAGGAAGCAGGTTTTCAAAAAGGATCTTTACAGAAAATGTGAAATCAAAATTTGCCATTCATTTTAAGACCCATCGAGGGTAGGATTTCTTTGAGATCTCTCCTAATAACAGCAAGTCTGTCTTTAATAGCTTCTGTTTCACAAAGATTGGTAGTCCGTTCAAACTCGGCACGAATCCACCTTATTGTCTCTTTTCGGGCAACAGGATCCGGAATGGCTGTGACAAGTAAATCAAAGTTCCAGACAGCTTTCATTGCTCAACTTCAACTAACCTTTGGAGGACCTAATGGCAGCTCGATAGAGATTCAAGGTGCGAGTTTTGAGGACAAAGTGTTCGAGAGTCAGCATGGGTGCATGGCGTTGTGACAGTCACGGAGGCAGCCCGAGATTCGATCGCCGCTTGTCTCCTTTAGAGCGCAAGGCTTGGCTGCTCGTCGACAACGTTGCCAGTGCTTTTTTGTCGAGCTTCTGCAATGTCTTCACCGCAGGCAACACCGCCTGCACCAACTTCTAATACTGACACAACAGCCCTCCCAGCAAGTCGATCCGATTCACAACAAGTTTCCTCTGATGACTCTGGCGATGCTTTTCCAAACTCTTCATCACAACCGCTCTCCGAAGAATCACAAACAAGTCCTGAATTATCGAAAAAACCATCGCAGCAGCCTCGAAAAGTCATTGTTTACTCTCGTCATCACATACTCTCTCTCGCCCATTCCCCGCTGATCCAACGACCGGAGGGCATGCCCGCTCTCAAAGACTGGTTCGGGTACGTCAGGTCTCTATTAAGCCTTAAAAAACGCAAGGAGTTGACAACGTTTGTCTTTCATAGTGACTGGTCAGAACAGCATTCAAATTCTCAAACAAAAAAAGACACATCTGATCCCAACAACCCATCCGGTAGCCGCAGGTAAAGGGTCTCTCATGTTCCAAAAATTGTGCTCATTCTTAACATTTGCGCAACAGATTTCCTCGTCGAGATCAAGACGACGGAGGTGACACAGTTTTTTCACCCACCTCGTTGTCTTTCTCACCTATTGTAGAAAACGCACGTAGCACTTTTCGCTCGACACTGTCACAACCATCTCAAATGGGCAACTTCCGTCATCAATCCATTCGTGGCGATTTGACACGTAGTGGGGACAGAGATCGTGACAGAGATGCGGACCGTGATAAAGAAGGTCATGAAAGGCTTCGGAGCGTATGTTCAAGGTTTTTTCATCGCACTCCCTACTATCCGTATTCACATCACTGTAAAGCTTTCTGATATGTATGACCGTGAACGATTCGGTTTACCGTCCACCATTTCACCTTTAATCAGATCTCAACACCGGGATTCTTCCGGTCATCATCCTTCGTCTTCCATTTCCGGGACTGGAACTTCCGCAAGACTTAGTGGCAGAGAGAGAATTGATCGGGATAGGGACAAAGACAATACTAGACGCAATGAAAATCGGGAGCCCGCAAGGCGAAAAGGGGGTGAGAGTGTTGACTGGCGTCGAGGTTAGACTAAGTTCATCGGAAAAGCATCATGCTGATACTACCTCTTTTAGGAGCTGATACCTCTCGTTTCGGGAAAGACGAACGTGAGTTTTCTCCATTTGTTTCTTTCTTTTTGCTACGGAAAAGTAATATTATATTCAGAAGCTCGTGGTGAAGGTGAAAGAGATCGCAGTACATCGCGCGAACGATGGTCCGAACGCCGTGAAGACAGTCGTCGAGGACGGGATGGTAAGTCACTTTTGAGAGAAATGTGTGCGCAATTAGATTAGCTAGCCGGGTCTCTTCTTTTAGGCGAGGATAAAGACAGGGAGAATGATAAAGCCCGTTCACGCGAAGAGGATCGCAAAATTAAAACAAAAGAAACCGACACTCATACTACTTCTGGAACCTCTACTCGTTGGTCCGAACGGCTTGCCGATGAAAAGCGTAAATCTAAAGATGAAAACGATAAAGATATCAAGGAAGAACGAAAAGACCGTGACAGTAAGCGGGACAAAGCTCGTGAGCACCCTGACATCAAACGTGATCGTGAACTTCGTGAAGGATGGACTATAGAGGAAAGAGGTCCGTCGTCTATGCGTCGTACATCTGGTCGTAATGGCGAACGACGAACTGGTGACGAAGACAAGGAAATGCGGAAGGAGCGCGACCGCGAGAAGGACAAGGAACCAGCATGGATGGACGATTATGTTCCGGAAGCTAACGCTCCTAAAACTGGCATATTCGGTGGGAAGATGGAAGGGATGGAAGATGAAATTCAAGCTTGGAAGAAAAGGCAAGCGTCGGCGAAACAACAAGTCGCGGTTGCATCCTCTATTCCAGCATCTACTGCTCCAGCACCATCTAACGGCAGCATGTCTCCATCTGCATCGTCTGAGTCTTTTCCTCGGGATGGCACTGTGCTAACTACCGAGTTGATTCCTCCGAATCCTCCTTCGCTTACTACCGACGAACAAGCGAAAGCCAGTGACGCATTCTTTTTCGGGTTAATGAAAGACGGCAAGGCCAAATCCCACAGCACAACACCTGCAAAATCTCCAGAGCCCGAAGTTTCTTGTACGTGATCTTTCCCCTGTCATACGGATACGTTAACAAATCCGGTACTGACGTCTTTTTTCACAAAAAAATATAGCAGCTAGCAGATCTCCCGCCCCTATGACACATTTATCTCTTGTTTCCTCCCCTTCTGTTGATCCTGCGAAGGCTGATCCTGCCGTGATCAGCTCCGCCCCTCAAGGATCATCTAAGACTAACAACCCTCCTGTCGCCGCCCCGTCTGGTTCGTTGCCACACTCTCACGATACCCTTCAAACCATCCACGGCACTAGTCCTGGTCCGTCTCTCCCTGCCTTTACTTCCTCTACCCCTGGTCCGCTAGGGTCCAGTGCCCTAAGTGAGAACGATTCTTCCTACAAGATCCCACCTACCACCACACCACCCGCATCGATATCTTTCAATCCGCCAACGCAATCGCGCGTCTTGGCCTTTACGCAGTCTCAACGTGCTAATAACAATTCTATCATTAGTCCGACGGGACAACTTCCTATTCACCCAATTGGCGTAATTGGTTCACAGCCCTCTCCCAAACCATTCCCTCCTAATCGTGGTCAACCATCTCCTCTTATATCTGATACTCCACGCGGTTCGTTGGGTGACTCTGCAGTTCAACGTCTTCAAGCCCTTGAAAATATCGGGGTTCGCTCAAATTTCTCTCCATTCGACAACGGCGTTTCTGGTGCGGCCGATGGAACAGCAGCTGGTGGTGCCGGATACGCTTCTTCTCGACAGTCGTCTGTAGACCTTCGTGGCGGCTTTAATGCTGTCGAGGCTCTTCTTCCAGACCGTAACCCTCGGTCAAGCCCTCAAACTCTTCTATCTACAAGCTCTGTCGGACAAGCTGGAACGCATGATTCGACTCCCTCTCCATCTTCTTCAATGCATCCTGGGGTCACAGGACGAGGCAGTCGCTTTGCCAAGTTCTGGGATAAAAGCAAAGACGCCGCTCCTGTTATGGGTTTAAATACTGCTGGTGGGTTCCAATCCAGTGGTGGGATGCTTTCGCAACAGGGAATCCCGGCTCCACCTCAAAGCGTCTCTCCGTCTGTCTCGCAACAAGGGAGACAACATGATTTGGGTCCGTCTAATCTTAACGGATTCTCTGGTAATCCTCCTGTAGACAATATCCAAGATATGCTTGCTATGTTGCAAAATTCTCAGGTAACGTATCTTTATCGCTTTAGTTGTTGAACTCGCTTTTGATAAGGTGTCACATAACATGTAGAGTGCCAGACTTAATCCTCAAGGCTTATTACATCGTCCTTCTCTTCCCTCCCACTTACATGCTCTGCATGAACAACACATCCCCCACCACCAGCCTCAACCTCAACACCACTTCACAAACACCAACAGCCTCCTTGACCATCAATTTGACAGTCGTTCGTCTTTCATGCCAGACGGACTTGTACCTGGCTTGCGACCTCCTCGTAATCGGGATGGAAGCATATACGCATCAGACGGCATGGACGATACATCTTCTAACGCTCCTTTCCCGGTCTCAGTCCAGTCGCGACAAGGATCACAACCTCAGCAACAACAGCAACAACAGTTCGATCGTCAGACGCCTGGTATCGGAGGACTACCCCAGCTGTTCAATAATCAAAGCACAGGCGGCAGCCTCGGTGGCGTAACTGTTGGTATTGGCGGCGGCGGTGGCGGCAGGATGTTCCAACCTCCCTTCCGTGGTGAACCTTCGCCACTCAGCCCCAATGGACCAAATACATTGCACAGGCTTCCTCCAGGTCTTGCCAACCTTGGTGGACGACCACCTCACGATCCCAATGCTTATCTCAACGGCAATGTTGTTGGTAGTATGGGCCTTGGTGGTGTGGGACTTGGCGGTATACCTGGGAACCCGGTCGGTGGGGGTGCAGGTGGACCTCAACATCAACACCAATCTTTCAATGGATTCGGGGGTGGTTCTAACCCGTCAACGAACTTTGGTATTGGAGGGATGGGCGGAATTGGCGGTCTTGGGGGTATGAATGTCGGCGGCGGCGGTGGACCTCATGGAGGTCAACGCGGTTCTGGTGGGCCAGGACAACTGCCTATCCAGAGTCTTCTCAACTCTGGTGGAAATACTGGGATGCTATCTGGACATCATCCCGACTTCACTGTGCAACCACAGCATCATCACCCCGGCATTGGCGTTGGCGTTGGTGTACGCCAAGGTCAACACCAGCAGCCGTCGCATGGGCACCTCTCGCTTGGAGGAGGGGGAGGGGGACCACCGACTGCTGGTATACCTGGTGGTTTGAGAGGCCCGTTCGTTCAGACCGGGGCTTCGGGACCTGGAGGACCTGGACCGGGTGGACTCCCTTCTTCTATTCAGGCGCAGTTGGGGATTCGACAACAACATCAGCAGCATATTATGCCTGGTGTGATGCCTCCGCCACAGTTACACCATTTGGGTCCACAACAACAACATGGAGGAGGAAGAGGAGGAGGAGGGTTGCACGGACTTCATCCTGGACATGGACATGGGCACGGACAGTCGCAGAACGAACACCTATTGTCAATGCTGATGGGAGGACTTGTACCACGCGAATGAATTTGTGGCTAATTTTTCTTTTCTTTTCTCGATTATTTGCTTTCTTTTCACCCCCCCCCCCCCCTTTTTTTTTTGAGCCATTGAGTATATGTCTTATGTCTCACCTTCATGCATAAGTGCATATAAGTACTTCTATCTTCTCTTCTGTCTTCCTGGTTTACGTGTTACATCCCATTCTCGCAACCGATTATATCTTCCTCCGTCCACACCTAGTTTTGATCGTCGCCCTCTCTGGCATTCTGTGACTATACTCGGTCAATATACACACTGCACCAATTCCCAATTGACTTTTGGAGACTCAAAGAGATTTTCCAGCATCCTTCCTCTCACTCTTTACCCTTTCCTTTGATTTTTTTTCTTCGATATGTTACTTAGTAGTGAACGTTAACAGTGTCATTATATTTTGTTGTTTTCTTTTCATTTCCTTTCGAATTTCTGTCTCGGCGGGTTTTCACTTTTCTCATTCACTGTCTGCATTATATGAACGTGTATATACTTTTCGTTCCCAGATGAAAATCGCAAATGCGGAGTGCTTAATAAAAAAATAAAAACTATGAAAGCCATATATTTTTGGGCAGTGACTGGGTTGGGTATAATGTACATTTAAAAAAAAAGTTTTTATGAAAGTTTTTTTAAATATAAAAAACGCCTGGATCTTCGTTTCCTCCCCGAATGGCAGTTGAATGGCAGTGAGTCGGCTTAAACACGGTTAAGCGGTGGCAATATTGATAGCGCCCACCGCGGCTCGCCTTAACAATTTTGGCTGTGGTCCGGGACGTAATTCTAGCAAGGCTGACTGATATTGAAGGCTTTAAAATGTTGTTTGGAGGGATTTCTCGTCAAAAATTGGGATTTTGTAACCAATGCAATTCAGGTTCAGCTTGGTGTTCCGTTTCGGCATTTCTTGCCGTTGGGAACTAGTGACGTGCCGGTGCCGGCCTGGAATTGCTTCTGCTGACGAAGCATTCTCTAGAGAAACCTTACCTAAAGCAGCCCCACAACCACCCGCTCTTGGCGATAAGTATGGGACTTAGTTTAATTGGAGGCTTAATAACTTTCGGACAGACTAAAATAGGCAAAGTTCTGGAGGCTTTCGGACGATCTATAGATCCCGGAAGAGAACGCAATGATGTAATTCAGGAACAGAAATAGTAGGTCGCATGGCAAGGATCATCAATGAAGAGCGTGCTGCAGATAATTTTACATATGTCAAATACTGTATTAAGAAAACAAACATGTCAGCCAGTCTCGGTAATGTACACACTCGCAAGAACTGTAATGCCATTTCACGGAGCGCGTATAGTGGACGGATGTCCGTCTTGTTTTTCTCTGTCTGAGATATATATCTAATCGATGAATCGATGATGATGTTTCGTTTAAAAGTCGGACGTGATCAGGCTGGAAGATTTATTTGAGTATAAGTACGTACGGCAGTTTCAAATGTTCCCACCCGATGGCTAGGTCTGGTCTTTAATCGTGACCGGAAGATCAAAATATGATGGCCACAGCAAGGAAAATATTTAACTACATATATACTAATAGCGTGTCTAGAACCGCCGATAGCGGCGCAGTTTGACTGTACATACGAGACATATGTAACCATGCATATGGGCGCATGACATGTGTGCGCAAGAGCAAGAGGTCGGAGCAGTGAGCCGTACATAGTTATCACCGATGCCAGCTATGTAGAGGGAAAGCAGGGTTGCAGACATTTATTGAGGTCAGAGCTGTCAAAGACTTGATGATGATCTGCAACGAACGTTTTCGGTGGCATTATTGTTTTTTTTTTTTTCATCAAACGTCTGGAGTCTGGATGTTAGGTATTATGATTCTGCATCATACTCGTGTTCATGTTACGCCTTTATACTCTATCAATCGATGCACTTTTATTGTGAGACAGTTAGTGAAAGAGACGGATGGTACTGCCTTGAGGCTAGAGGGAAAATAGGGCCAAGGTGAATTGCTAGTGAAGCGGGCCTCGAGGCATCAAACCAGCGAAGATATATCTTCCTAAGCCGTTCGCAAAATATTTAGTTCCTCCTCCCCCCCTTTCTCTCCCTTGTCTTTTCCTTCTTCTTCGCTTGTATACCCCTCCCCCCCAAAGTCGCCCGACTTTTTTTTTGTGTCTGTTGTTCGTTGTCGCTGCGCCAAAAACACATTCCGTGACCGACGACGACCAGTCGCGCGCAACCAGTTGGTGTCGGCAAAAAAAAACTCAATTTCTTTTTTTTTATTCCTCTAGCTCTCACATATAAAAAATATACCCCCACATTCTTTTGAAACCCTAATTCATACCCTGTCAATCGAAACCGAACCTTGGAAGGTGTCAGGCCTCGTTTGAACAAGACTTGGGTGAGTATAGTTTTCGTGTCTAATAATAATTTTTGCATTTATACGTGTGGACGATATGTGATGGTCGTCGAGGGTGAAGAGCCGGCAGAAAGTCCGGTGATTTCTTGGTGACAGATGGATTACAATAAAATATAATAAATAAATGGGAAAACGGAAATAATAATGCGACGGCATCCCTTGTTTTTCTCGCTTTTTTTTATAGTCGTCATTTCTGATTTGATGGTCGCGGCTCTCTCATTCTCTGTCCCTGTTCATATTGCTCATTACGTAATTTCCTGCTTATTAATTATTTTTTGGTCCGTTTTTTATTTTTATTTTATTTCTCTCTCGGACGGAAATATGATTTATTTTGTCCCAATTATTATTAATTTTATTATTATTATTACCTCACCCGGACACATTCTGTTTCCCTTCTTATACAGTAGTACAGGCCCAGCCTGCTCGTCTGTTCCTTCCTTTCCTCCTCCTCGTCGTGCTCCTCGTCGTGCTCGACTTCTCCTTTCACGCCCTCCATCTCCTCCCTCTACTCCCTGACACGACAATCCGCCTCTTAGATTTGCTACTTCCTTCTTCCATTTCACGCATCTTTTCCCTCCCCTCAGTGAATGCATTTCTCGAGGTCTGTGTCGCGTTCTTCACCCTTGCTTTTCTCATTTTCTGCATAACGCGTTCCAATACATATCTGTTCTGTCTTTTCGTCTTTTCTTTTCTCTTCTTTCCTTTCTCTTCTTTACTCTGCATTTGATACATGTTCTCGTACTCATCCAGCCATTTCTAGATCATATTAGACAACGATCATCATCAACATGAAGGACGTTTCGAACATCAACACCAAAGCTGCTCGTCTCGCCGTTTACTCGAAGAGAAAACCCTCGCCGCTGGTCCGTGATGGCGGCGTTGCGAAAGCGCGCAGGTCCCCATTGCAGCCAGTCCTGTCATCCGCTCTCTTCCGCCGAACCCCAGGCGGTGCAGAGATCAAACGCATCCGTGAATCGCAGCTCATCAACCAAATCCGGGACACGCGTCTCATCGAGGAGGAGTACCGTTATGACATTTTGCATTACATGCACGACATGGAGGCAAGTTCTCTGCTGCTCTATCAGACATATTCAACGCGTTTTGTATTGATTACTTGACTACTTCTCTTTTTTTTTCATAATTACCCTCCGCCTGCTTCTATCCTTCATCTTGTGTTCCTTCGCGTTATTTTTTATTATATTAGCAATGTACAAAGTCTTCCTCTTCTTCAATGGATCTGCAACCCGAAATCCGATGGCACATGCGCCCTTGTCTCGTTGACTTCCTCGTCGAAGTTCATTTGACATTTCGGCTTCGTGCTGAAACCCTCTATCTGACACTCAACATAGTTGATCGCTACGTATCACGTCGCGTTGTCTACCTCAAGCACTACCAACTACTTGGGTGCGCCGCCTTATGGATCGCATCGAAGTTCGAAGATCCCAAAGATCGAATACCTACGGTAGAAGATCTGGCGCAAATATGTCGTGGTGCTTATGATGAAGCCGCTTTCATCCAGATGGAATATCATGTTCTGGACACCATTCAATGGGTCGTTGGTCACCCTACCGCGGAGGCATGGCTTCGTGTCGCGTGCTGCGAGTCTGGCCTAATGGAAGACACGAAGACCCAGCACGTCGCCCGCTTCCTAATGGAGATAACGCTCTTTTATCGTGAATTCGTAAAATTCGTTCCCTCCGCAATAGCGGCGGGTGCCTTAATCTTGGCCCGCCACACGTGCGGAAAACCGCGTCGAGTAAGCCATTCTCTGTCTCTTTTCATCAGTCCTCTTTATCTCACTTCTTCCCACGAACAGCCTTTCGACGAGACGGACGAAGCGCTTCAAGTTGTGGAGCTCCTCGATGCTCGTCTTGCGACGAACTCGCATGACCTTTCCGAGGTCCTTGTCAAAAAGTACTCATATTCCTTCTATTCCAAAGCATCCACCCATATTCTCCAATTCTTCCTCGAGGGACGACGTTTTGTTCGGCAACCTCTTCCTAATGTCCCTCCAATCACCCCCTTGTCCAGCCATCGCTCTTCAAAGATCGATAGTTCGAGTTCACCAACAACGTGCGTCACCTCGAACACGGCCTCGTCAGAGTCGGATGATATTGATATGCCAACGACGCCAGCTGTACCCGCTCACGGTGAGGCGTTTAACATCACCTTACCCAACGGTACGGGTAGTGAGGACAAGGAAAACTGGTTCCCTACGGCGACGGGGAACCACATACAACACCACCCTTCCCCTTCTAAACGTTCTTCTATTGTCGGCGATGATCCTATGGGCATATCTGTGGCGAATATGTTCCCCATCGCTCCGGGTGCTGTTACTTTCGGTCGTGCGAAGCAAGCTCCTCCACCAACACCACGGGCTCAATAGCTCGTCGTGGCCTTAACTGGCTTACGACGACAAACTCACCCCAAAACACGTCCAACTGTGGTGTTTTCGTTTCCATTCCATTCTTCTACTGCTATGCCCCATCCATCCCCTCCGCGGTCTTGCCTCTCGCCTCTTGCTGTTCTTCCTATTTCGCCCGTCGCCCGTTGTTAAAAAGCCTATGATTCCGACCCACATACACACCTTTTAAGCTTAAAAGTTTCTTTTCTTTCCTCTTTTTCTCATATTGGCTTACATCTGTGGCGGCTACCGTTATATTACAAAGGCTCGATTGTTTCGGAAAAGCGAACAAAAGATCGACCCTACCACCCACGACGTCGTTCGTCGGTCCGTGCGTCCACAAAGATTGCTACCCTGCCTGTTCTCCGATATTATATATCTCATCCCTTTTTGGCCGGACGTCTCCTCCGCCCGCCGTCTCTATTCTTCCGCATTGCAAATACCCTTACCCCACCCACCCTCCGTCTATGCAAAACTGTATTCTGTTACACATTTTTCTCTCTCACGCACCCTTTCGCGCACTTTCAAACGCACATTTTTTTTCTCCTGTTCCTTTTTGTCCCGACAAGCAAGCAAGCACACAACTTCACAACAACCACTATGCAACAATTACACCACGCACAATCCAATCACACTCAACTTGGCAATTAACAGCAATCGTTCTCTTTTCTTTTTTTTCCCGCTTCCTGTTGTCCTTTTTTCTTTTCTCTCTTCAACATTCCTCGTTTATTTGGGCTACTCTTGATCACCCTCATTGCAATCCGTGAACACAGACAAACATCCTTCCATTCACATTGTCCGCATTCTACATTCAAGCATCGTATTGCATCACGTCCCTCGTTCCATTGCTTTGGCAGCTCACACACACATAAACACACATACTCTGGCTTATTGGTATCGCATATCCTCCTCGCAGACCTTAGACTTCGGCGCCTCTTCAGGCTTTAGGTCCGCGCATCCCTCTCGAAAAAGTACCGGGTGTTATTTTTTTTGTTATACACTAATTCTACCCGCGTTAGACTCTCGTCCTTTACTTTTTCTCCTACCCTATCCTAATCACCCCCTAACCTCCTCCTATTTTGTTTTATAATTTTTTTCTTGATCATAAAGAACAACCCAAACAAAACACATTCTCTAAAATGCAACTCAATTTTCTTATACTTCCATTGTCAACATTTTATACATTCTTGTCCATCATTGTCATACCTTTTTTTATTGCTCTTTTTCTCAATTTATTTGTTACCCCCATCACCCTTTTATTCCTCCGCGCATGGGTCGTTCACGTTGGCTCCCCCTATCCTCCAGCCTCTCATACATCCGCATACATCCTGTCAAATTCCTTCATCCCATTCGGCTATTTTATTCTGATATCCCCTCTTCCTTTGGTTTTGGCCAAGCCGACACGAACGCACCCCTCCGTTAATCCGAATCCCCATTATCTTTTATACCCGCCTTCTTCATTTCTTCTTCTGCATTGCACCTCAATACTACACTACATTTTTTTATCTTCCCTCCGCAACACTTACACTTTTTTTTATTTGTGCTTCTTTGAACAAATTCTAGTACTTACTATTATCTTTTTGAATTTATTCTCTTTATTCCATTTTCCATCCACCCGCCCCCCTCCCCTTCTTCCCCTTTGCATACCGCTCATCCTCCCGTATACCTCCCGCACTGCCATTAGCCATTTTTTTAACGTACAGTCACGCAAGTTGTCAATTGTCTGTGTTTATCAGTTTATCCTAAACAAATCTGTCGCACAAATATACAGGGTTCTAAAGAGGAACACTTTTTTGAAGAGAAAAAAACTTGATTTTTCATCGGTGAGAATCCGTTTGATAGTATCAACTTGCTTGGACATGAGTTTGATCGAAAGTTCGGGGTGTTTCTTTGATCTTGGGTGATTTTTGATATCTGAGACCGACTTAGCTGATCTCATATATTTTACTTTGGTAACCGGGTATTAGTTGTTGCTGTGCTGATAAAGCAGCTTGGTTAACAAGTAGTTGAAATGTGTAACTTGAAGCTGTGCGCGCGCGTGTTCATTTTATTACTTGTAGTACTTGGCGCTGCCATTAACCCCGTTCTCCGTATCAGCTTAGAATTTGTATATGTATACATTGTATTTACATACTCGGGTATTCCCAATGTCAGGTGTAGCTTAGATACTTTGAATTACTACTAATGATATTCATCACGTACGTACAAAGTGTGTGTGATATAGTATGGCGTTTTAATTGTTTGAATATATAATCAGTTTGCTGAGCGCGACTGGGGTGCCAGAATTATAGGATCGATGTCAATCACTCAAGAAGACAGGCAGGAGGCTAGTCCTAATACTAATTCTCCGCTCGGAAATGGTGACATGGTATATATTTATACCTTGTGAAACAGCCTTTTTAAACTGTCACTGCCAGTGTGCCAGCCTGAGTGACGCCGCGCGCGTGTGAGGTAACTTGGCATTCAGCTTGTTGGTGCTAGTTCGACTTGAATGTAATTAGCAATTAGCAAAACACGAGTGTTAAATAACGAGTCATGAGTTGACTTCGAAAAGATAGAATTCGGGATTAGTTATCTCTCTTCTTTTTGAGATGCGCGTGGTGATGGGGAAGGATTGAAACTTGAAAGGTATGGGATGATGTCGTAAAGTGCTGATGTTGACGCGGTGGAGTGGGTTTATAAATTAAGTAGCACGTTGACTTTGCGTTTGGTTTGAGGCCACTACAAGATCGGATGGTCTGATGGTACGTGATTGTGAACTGGGAGATCGGAAAACGTATTTGGAGAATAGATCACGTCACGGTGGTACTACCGTGGTCGTATCGCGATTGTGTGAAAGGTTATGCCTTCAAAAAGATTTGGGTTACATGTATAACCCCGTCGGCGCATTACGATAATGGCACGCGCGACGATTGGCATCAAGTTGGCATCGAATCGATAAGGAGGGATAACCCTGAACTTTGAATAGCGACTCTCATTTATGAGCACGCCTGGAAAGTAAATGCCCAACAAAAGCTTCAGTGTGTTCTCGAAAGAAAGAAAATGACAGCTGCTTCTTTAGATTGTTGATGTTGGTTTTGCCGCTGCTAAGGCCCGTCCTGGCCCGTCTGTCTGAATGCATAGGGTTCCTAGGTAATGACGACAGGTCACAGGCAGTACTAGAACCATGGGTAGAGATGCCAATCGTGTCCGGAATTTTGATTCGTATATGAGTCTAAAAATGTTTATCCTATAAATCGGTCGGCCGGTCAACTCGTGGAGTTTAGCCTGAAATGGTATGTTAGTTAGGTAGGATGATATAATTAAAAATGATGGGGCAACTGTATGTATATCCTTGGTATAAGGAAAGCCCGAACATACTGCGTAGAATGAAGGGGTTTAAGTAATATATATACTCATTTTACTATGTAAAGCCATGACACACCCACCGACTTAGTACTTACGGTCCTAGGATCTAGGAGATCAAAAGATATAAAAGACCCGTGAGCGCGTGCCGTAGATAGTGAAAATTTAGACATGGTGTTGTGAGTGTGAGAACAAGAACCGGCAGAACGACCGACCACTGGAAAGAACAGCCTTTGCAGACCACCGTAACTATTGGCCTATGTTCTCGAACTGGGATCGTCTGGGGTTGGCTAGTTATGAGATTGTTGCAGTTCTTCCTAGGATCCTGATTTTCGAGCAACAGATTTCGAATTTCATTGATTTCGAAACCGTGTCTTTTTTTTTCCTTTCTTCTTCTTCTTCTTCTTCGCTTTTGACAATTTGACATGCCACTGCATTTTCCTTTTTCTTCTTTTTTGTAGCCCATTGAAATATTGATTTGAAGACCGTTTCAAAAAACTCTCGGTACGTATTGTCGAAAGGGGTATGCTGTGCGTTACGATCGACCCCTTGTGAAAGCGGCTCAATGGCGCCGAATTTCATCAATATGTTTGAGACAAGACATGAGCTGGGAGGGAACTAAAGGCCTCGTATAGCCTCAATATGTGCACATGTCATAGTACCCGTACGGGAAAACCATCCTCCAGGATGACAACAATATAGTTTTCGAGAAGAAAACCTCAGGCCATCACCAGTTCCAGAATTGATACGTAATATATACTAAATGGCAGGAAGTATAAAAGTCCCATGAGTGAGAGAGTGGATCCCATTCAATTGACAGGGAGAGAAACCTCGGGCGCCCGAGCGTGCATATGCGCATATCACCGAACTGCAAAAGAAAAAAATTAACATAAGTACCGAACGATAGGATTACCTAAGACAAGATTGTCTATGCCTAATTTGGAAAGTCTCATTGAGTTATTAAGTCCCCCCTCCTTCCTGTTTGGTCATTTTCCCCTCTGGTAAGTACTTAACCACGCATGGCCCGGCTGATTGCGCGCGCGAATCACACCCAAATTGATACACGAGCGTGTCGGTGTGACGCCTTTTCCGTGACGCGTTTATTTCATTTCTTGTTCGGATGTCCAAATTTGGTAGCCGTTCTATTTACGCGCTCATAACTGCAACGACTGCAGGTGAGGGATGGAAGAACAACAGTCCTGCCAGGATTACAAGTATTTGACCTGCCTGCAGGGTTCAATTCGTTTTTCTTGACTACAAAGCTACGAACGTTCTCTTTCTTTATTTTTTTGATGATACATACATCGGATCACTTTCAAGTTACTGTACATTTGGAAAAATAAAGCATCCAATGCTCGCAGGATCGCTGCTATTTCCCCCCTTTGCTTTATTCATTCCAAGATCCACCGACCCTCAGCTCCTTGCTTAATATAAACAGGTCTCCTCTCGTCAAGGCTAATCCGGCCTGCGTTTAAGATGGCTGTGGTGAGAATCGTATTAGCGATAGTGGGAAGCCCGTGTTTGTCATAATCCGCGGGTTGGGACTCGCCCGCATTGACGCTCCTGGCAGCATCGACGAACTTCTCAATGGAGACATATCCATACCCTCTCTGTCCGTCAAAATGACCTGTTTCTGAGGGCGAGTATTTCATATAAAACGGATTGAAGCTGAAAATGCCAGAGAGAAGAAGGAAGAAGAAGAAAAAATTCCACGAGTAGTAGCAACAAAACGGCGGAAAGTGTGATTAAATCGATGAAAAGATGAAGAAGACGAAGAATGAGATTAAAAAAATTTTTGGCATCAAGTTTTTTTAAAAATATTAATTATGGATAAATGAGTGAAGAGCACGGTCCGAAGGAAATGATGATGGATGATAATGATAATGCATTACGATTAGCTCTCGGCTATGAGAGAAAGATAAACCCCTGCTTACTAAGATTTACCCTGCCCGTCCACCACCATTTCATAGCCACGGTGAGCTTGGTCAAGAGTCAACTCGCCCTTTAATTGCGCGTGAGCATGGAAAAACAAAGTTTTGTGTTTCAACTAATCGCCTTTTCACCCATGTAATACCAATGCTGCGCGCTATGCACTCCACTGGTCGTAGGAGCCGTCCAAGACGCCGTATATACACCAGTCCCTTTATGTTTAGGACTCTTGATCGACTGCCAGTCGACTAGCAAAGTGATCGTATCTTCAGTCTGCGGAACACAATTGTACGGTTCGCTTGTCGCTATTCCCGTCGCGGCGCTCGCTACTACCCGAGTCGGGATAGCTTTATCCGCTAGGATCCAACAGCAGATATCAATATGGTGCGAGGAAAGATAGTAAGAGATGTCGGAATCTTTGCCGGCCCATGCTCTGAATGTCTCGAGTTGCGATTTGGGCTGAGACATCCATGCTGAGAAGAAATTGAACGAGCCTAGTGCATTTGAACGAGCCTTGGCATCACTATATGCGGGGTCGAATCTGCTCGTTTGGATACCATAAGAAGACGAAGGGAAGGAGAGGAAGGAAAGGGAAGAATTTTTTTTTTTGGGTGAGAACTCAGGGAAAAAGAGACTTCCATCAAGAACGAACCTTTTGTGGTGCTCTACGAAGACGACTACATTGTGCTTTTGCGCTTTGTCAATCAAGTCTTGATGATGCTTCAAGAGTTGCGTTGCAGGTTTCGTGACGAGGACGTGGAGACTACGCTCTATGGCGTATAACGCGATCGGATAATGTGTACCTTTTTTATTATTAGAAATAGGTATAAAAAGCCCATGTGGAGAAATACGATCATGAAGGGGGGGAAAGTGAGAGGGAGGCTACTTACTATCAGGGGTGAAGATGATTACAGCGTCACCGGGTGAGAGTTCGTCAATAGCTCGCTTATCTGAAATACGTCAATGCTCAATGTGCTTCTCGATTTGCGGATATACGAACGGAACTTACAAGCTTCCGCGTCCACTGTTTGGTCATCCGGAAAACTTTTGAAGCTATAGAATTTAAGAAAAGAAAGGTTAGAAGACAAGTCCAGGATAGGCTCTTATTGGACATCGGCTAAATTTCGCAAAGCAAAGACCCAAAGACGCTAGCGCCGAAGGAAGAAGGAAAAAGCCGACATAAACATTTTTGTTGATAAAGCAACACCATTGTGGCGCAATAATTCGGGGTTTAAGGAATAGAAACGATGCGATTGGTGGAAGCATTATATAAGATCTAAAACTCACGAAACGTCTATGTCTTTATAGACACCCGCAATCTTCTCTTGCAAGTGTTGACGGATCGCGGGATACTTTGTTCCGTTTGTTCCAACCATACTCAATTGATCAACCTAAACAAGAGAAGATATTCAATTGATTTGGTATATGTGTATTCTTCTCCGAAGAACCCTCAGCCAGTAAGTAAAAAGAAAGTCATTATATATGACAGTATTGGCGTAAAAGAAGGTTGTGGAGGTGGATGAAAGACGATGTCATACCTTTTGAAGTCTTTTGAGATCGAACAGGGTTAAGGCGACGACCTAATTGGCATATCATATAATTCTTAAGAAGGGTCGCAACGACAGAACAGGGGGGAGTAAAACTCATACACCAATCTAGAAAGGCGATTCAAAAATTGAGAGTTTAACGAGCGTTTTTTGACGCTTAAACATATATGTTGACACTTACCTTCTTGTCTGATTGAGAAGCACCAGAGCCTGTCCAACCGGTGGTATACTCTCCCTGAATTCATAAACAACAGAAACAAGATATTGCATCAATATTCGGTATGGAAGCAGGATAGGTTTATGTTTCTACCCACAGTACCGCCTATTTATAAAGATAAAGCAAATAAGCAGAGCGAGTTTCATGCAAAATCATCAATCAGTCGCCTGTCTTCTGGCTTTTGACCATATTCAGAACAAAGCAAAGTCAACTCACACATGAGACAATTCAGTTTCTTGAGTTCTTTCGCCATGCTTGGGAGATTTGTTAGGAGAGAGAGAGAAAGAAAGAGATAAAACCTTCTTGCTTTTGTTCTGCCCGATCTCTTGCTTATAACCAAAGTCACAGCGGCCAGCTGGCGAACGATGGGGCCATCGCACGGAAACACCGGTCCGCCACGTTCCGTGACTTTGGATTACGTGTCATTGATTACATACTCAAAACCGGTTGTTCTCACGGTTTGATTTCGGACACCACACAACGGCTGTTCTTTTGGAGAGAGGGCACCGACAGCTACGACATCGCCAATCTCTGCTTGATTTTGCAAATTAGCAAGCTTTCTTCTTGCGAAATGAAAGAAGTTGCCCTCTTTTAACTCTTGCGCGGTAAAAAATTCTGATCTTGCACGCTGAAAGGGGGACTCAAGCTCTCGCGTTTACGCTTTGACGACTAATTACGACAAGCGCTGCCGTACTTCTTCAATACTTCCCATGTCTCTTTTAGTGGAATCTATACGTTCGATGGCAATAAGCTATAAAACTTAGCCTAAAACTCAAGATATACGATGCGCACAATCGGAGCGACATACCATCCCGCGGAACAGAGAAACTAGCCCGGCATGTACAAAGAATGTCGAATCTCAAGATCTACTAGTTACCAAAGATCCTATGCGTGTGGGCACTCTGCTTTGCCGATCCCTCGTTGGCGTCCTCGTAATTCAAAGTTGCCAAACTATGTACGCAACAGTACCGATTAGCGAATTAGAAGACAAGCGGATTTGATAGAAGATAGAATCCGGGCTCCCACGGCCACGACGTGACGAAAAACGGAAAATGAAAACATGAACGTGAACGGTGAACGGTGAACGTGCCAATCTTTTAATTACGATGACTTACCAGGAATGTCGTCTTTCGGGAGTCTAGTCTAGTCTAATTCTTCGCCCTGGTGATCCACCTTTCTTTCTCGCGCCGCCTAACTCTTAGGTCGGGCAAGCACCGCCATAGGCACACACACCCACTGGCACTTGCGAAGATACCTTCCCATCTGATAATAAACTAGTTTAGTCTCTTAACCCTTAATGTGGCTGTCGAACAACGAAGCGCGCGCAAGGCAAGTTGGGCTGTCTATTCTATGTATCATCACTAATAGGATTCACGGGTTTGCCTCTTCAATTCGGATGTCACAAGTACCCACCTCTGGCAATGGGCAATTAACGTCGGGATTACCGCTCTGTAGTGGTATGCCCAATACATATATATGTAATAGCAAGTAAGTGAAGACGCTTGTGTTATTTAGTTCCTTCTTCCCTAATAATGTTAACAGTATGGCTTCCCTCGCCTCAGTTTAGCGAAGGCATTCGTTATATGGGAAATTGAATGCACACTTGGTACATCTTTTGATCTTACACCCAATTGGCCTTGATACATCTCAATACTGCGTCGAGATCTCACAGTGGAGAGGTTGAACACCCATTCAATTCAATTGAGCGAGGCAAAGAGATAAAGGGTGCGTGCATTCCATCACGTATGTATCTTACTGCATTCATTATCGTCTTTAACGTTTAGTCACCCGATTCCCTCCTTGACCTTCGAATTCGAAGACGCCCTACCGATACTGAAGTCCTATCGGGCGCGATTAATGTAATGTCAATATATATTGTATCTATTACGTAGATGCTCCGACTCGCACTTGGCAAAAAGCGTTCTTTACACCTCAGGCTGTGCAAGAGTTGTATTATAAGCCCTGCCTTCTTCCCTTTGCGCGCAAAGACTCAATGACCCGAGCGCCTCGCCGCGTGGAGCAATGAACATAACGTTTGACCAAGTTATGACATTGAATTCTTCATCATTTATCGATAATTTCATTTTCAAGCCTGTCAAACTCCTTTCAACCACAAACTCGACAGCACGCCAACACGATAAGAAGAAGAGAATTTGAGAACAAGGTCTGGTCAAGGCTGAAGGAAAGCCAAAGATGACCGTAACCCATTGAAAGAGTCCCATGGAAACCCCGATTGAGACTTGACCATCGATACTACTTTGTACTTGGTTTCACTTACCCTATGCGTCATTTCCCATATGCACCATCCCCTGGTCTCGGCTTCTTGGAAAACTGAAGCCCCTTTCAAGTTCAATCGATGATCAATAAGTGAAGGCCAAAAAGATCAGGCTCCTTAGCTAATTCGCCGAAGAATAACGAAGGTTACAAAATTTACCTACCGCCCTTTGTTCCCAGAACGGATATACCTTGCTTCGGTTCTTGTCCAGATTCGTGGGACTCTTGATATATATATATATAATTTTTTCAGGTTTCATAAGGTTTCGTACTTTTCATGGAGACCTAGGGAAATTCGGAAGCAGGGAAGACAATATTTGACGTTTTTCCCGTAATCCACATACGCATACGCACATGCATCTGCTTGATGATGGAAGCCCCTCAACTGAATGGTACCTGTGTTATATATATAAAGGGACATGGAGACCGTAATATTTTTTCACTTTGTCCTACAAAAGGTCATGGTGAGGGTCAAAAGAATTGAATTTGATATTTTTTTTCAATTGTTGCAGCCAATGCTAACGACTGGTTCTTTCTTTCATCGTCCTCGGCTAAGAGTCTTTCTCGGCAACGTGCGGCTCCGCTTATAGCTTTTCTCATCGGTCACGATCCGGAGTAAAGCCCTGCTTAATAGCAACCTATAACATCCAGGCGCTCTTGCTAACCGGTCTGTCCTAACCCATCGACTATCAACTAATCTCTATCTGTAACCACAACATCGTCCTTGCATGGCAATTATTAAGTACTAGGTGGGTTTAGTACTAGTACTAGTGTAGAACTTCTCCTTCTCTTAACCCCTGTTCTTAGACCATAGCTGGGAAGAAAGCCTCGAAAGTGGCCAGTGAAAGACAAGAAGATTCAAGACCTGTGACTTTTAAAGTCGTCTATCATAGGATGTTCTACGCACGGGACTTTCATTGAATTATCCTGCCGACAGAATTTATCTCACCTCAGCGTTCCCATTTTATATATGCTTGTCAAAACACCTCTCAACCATACATATAAGTGGCCCATCGTAATGTCTCTATTCCCATTTCCCACCTCCCCGATCACTTCAACCTTATAACTTAATAATAGCACAAAGCACGAGCTCACTATATATGGCAGAATTTGTTAACGTCTTGAATATGGTGGCAACCCTTCCATCTTAGCGCTATCAACAAAATCAGACTACAGCCCAGGTTCCATCATATAAGTCTCGAATTCTTCTGTTTTCGCAGCAGCATTGGGGAGTTATCTTCTTGGCTTATGACTTAACTTGTTCTATTTGCAAATCATAAGTTCGGAACGAAGCACGGATCCATAACTTTTGAAAGGTTGTCGTCGCATACATATACTATATTCATGCAACGATCATTCTTTTGAAATGTGGAGGTGGAGTTGATTGCTCAATCAAAGCATGTTGGCCGCCAGTCTGAAATCTGGGGTAAGATAATGTCTCGGCTAATGTAAGTAAGTAAACATGACAGATATGTAGATCCGAAATGGAAGGATAACGTCCATTTTTCTATTTTGGATGCAATGTGTACGAGATTGAGCTCTTAATGAAATGATTTATGCATGTGAGGAAAATTCAAATTGTCAACACACTGACATTCCGTTCTCTTTGTGATGATTTTTTTTATATATATTTGAATCCTGGTAGAGCTATCATCTCAGAGATGCGCCTCGATCGGAACTGCATTCTGCATGTCGACCATCGATGAATGGGGTTAATACTTGGACCGACCGGGGGTGGCTATATCAACGTTTCAAATTTGTTTACTGGCCGCCGGTCCAAGACTGTACTTCGTTTCCGGACCGCTCATAATATGAAATATTAAATCTGCAGCCGGTCACCTGTCCAAAAATGAATAGTACCAGCAATGTCCATGTTTCACTGCTCACTAGTGCTTTAGAGTATAGATTGGAACATTTCTGGTATTTGAGGGGTAAAGATCATGTCGTGCACGCCGTGAGTATGAACGAATTGAGATACTTATGTAGGTCGGTGCAGACCAATCTCAGGCTCACCATCGAAGACAATCTTCGCCCTTATATATGCGAAGTCAAAGGAAAATTGTTCTGTTAAATGTTCTATTGATAGAAATCAAATTGGCTGGGCGGAGGAAGACGTCTATTGGTACCGGCATCAACCCTCTTTTTGCATTACCGTGCTAGAGTTGGATCTTAGCCAAAAGTATTGACATCCATGGTTAGTGTGTTCTGAAAGTCTTCCATTATGATATGCCAGCTACCATGCAACGCATGAGTATATTATATTGAGCACATATTTATGTATGTGCGCGCTGCTTCTAGTCTTGAAATTTCGGTACCACGCGTATCTTCTTTCCCTTTTGCCAGTGTTCTCATCAATTTCTTTGATGAGACGTTAGCGGTACAGCAAGGCGCGAAATATATCTGGCTGTAGTATATATTTAATAACTCACACTTCTGAAAAATACCAACAGGCGTGCTTAGTGCTTGTTTGAACTTTTAAAATGATGGATGGCCCTTAGCGATCCGTATATTCTGTCAGATGTGTGTTTATCGTTGCTATATATAAGCTACGTGATAGTTTTGCGATTCGCGGGTCCGAGATACCCTTTGACATGTCCTCATGCTCATATGGAAATATAGCATACCATTGATTAGGCCGGATAAATAGTCAACACGATCGGAGACTACGAAATAGCGACGTCATGAATGCACGAGCATTCAACTGAGCTTATTCTCGAGATCGCACGCGCCGGAGTGTTTCAAGAACCGCAGTGTCCGAGGCCGATGATCATAGAAAACAGAGAACTTATAGTATGTATTTAGCTTTCCAAAATGAAGAAGAGAAAAAGACCGTCCTGATTTTGATTGAGATGGACCCTCTGTTTTTCAAGATTGAGATTGGGAGATTGAATCTGCTAAGGGCTTATAGCTGGTCCAGGTCACACCACGAGAGGAGCACGCGTACTACTATGGACGCGTCGATATATCAAACGCCGCGGTGCAGGGTTGCAAATACAATTTCCTGCATACATAAGCTTGATAAGTTCGCAGGTATGGAAGAACGACGAGAGAAGGGAGGATTTGCCTCATTGATATTGAGCTGCGAGCCTAGAACGTTGGCAGAGGTATAGCTAGGGACCTTAAGTGGTCCTGTGCAGTTCTCATTACATGTCTGATTCACCACTTGTCTGCAGTTTAGGTCTCCAATCCTGTAACTCCTGTCCCTGAGAAACGTTAGCAACCGAAACAAGGGAGGAGAAAATCAATCGTAGACTATACCCATGAAAGCCTACAATATGCCTTCAAGGGTTGTCTGCATCGCAATTGATTAAGCATTTGACTAGTAGACCGCCGTGTAACTGTTTGCAGTGAATATGTATGCCGCCCGGCCACGGTACCCCCTTTCAATGATCTTAGTTTCGATCGGTTTCGATCATTAGATTGTATCTGATAGTTTCAGTCATAAAATGGATCACACGGCAAGGGGGTCAAGAAGTGGGGTGTGATATTCAATCTGTGGGGATATTTATGAAGATATCACAGGCTGCACCGGAACTATGAAAGGACCGAGACTTACCGAGGATTTGCCGCTTCCCTTTAAACGTTGCGGCCGATGTTCAGAGTCAAACGGACATTAGTACAGTAAACATAGCTCGATTCAACTAGTTACGTTGCATGTCCGTTGATGAGAGTGCCCTTGAATTAGGGCGGGGCGTTGTCTTCACTTTCTCCAGATTTCGAATGTTGAATGCAAAGTGAAAAGAAAGCTGATAGCGAATTCGTAGCAAGGCGAACAGAACTCCTTTTTTTGGGTATAAATCTTGAATCTGTAAACTAAATTATTTTGGAGCAGTTTGAAGCTTTACTAGGAAAGCGGTGGCATGTACCTAAAGAGTTAGCCTCTGTGTTGTTTTTGCAAACCATGTATATCGGCTACTACAATAGCATGAAGGTCCGAATGAACAAGTCCGCTGGTATGAACAACGCCAGTAAGAAGGTCCCTACAGTGATGACTCTGTGAAAGCTCACCTTTTCCTTATCATGTATTAATCTCGTAAGACTTCTTTTGGAAGTAAATGGTTATGGACTTGAGCAGGACAAATTCGTTGCCAGGATATTACCTCCGAGTGCATTAGCGCAACGATGTATTTGGGTGTACAACTGCCAGAATAAACTTACGTCGAGTTTATAAACAAGTACAGTATCCAGAATTCCCGACGAAGTCGTATTGTGAACTCGTTAGAACCGAACTTATTTTTCATGGGTTTATGATTTTAGGAACAAGTTTCACGCTGATTGGACATATGTTGAGAGCCGACGGATTGTCAGAAATGGAATTGTATGTACGTGGAGCTGGTAACAACATGGTTTTGTGCTGAGAAATGTTCACGTTTGTTGAAAATCTAGGAGCAGATTATAAGTGTTGTATAAGAGAACGCACTTCCTACCTTACCTTTTAATAATGCAGCGTACCTCTGAATAGACTTATGGGTAATTCAAAGCAGGCCCGGGACGTAAGAGAACCCATTGAAGAACTGGTCTTTTCTGGCTTATTCATATAGCCTTTGGTAAGTATAAGAACAAGAATAGACTTCCTTTTCCTTCATACAAAAGCGTCAGCGATACGACCTCAATGTGAAAAGGTCGTCTAGGTGTCATTTTGTTGTCCTTTTTCGCGAAGAGGGATCCATGAGGTGGTCTTCAGCAAATGATTTTGATAATACCGCTTTAGCTTGGGTCGCTAATGTCTATTCGCTCCAGTGTCCACTGCTTCTCGATGATATAAGAAGGTTTATTGTAAGTTGTTAATGCGACCCGGGAGAACTTTGTGCCGCTCGTATGCAGAGCTATATTTTTGGCGATCACTTTAGTAGGAGTTGTACAATTTGGTCGAGTGTGTTCGACCTGGTGTATTGTCGTGCTGTATGTAATCACCGTTACAGTTACCGTGACAATAAAAACAAGCTTTGTCTCCCGTCCTACCCGCGCAGTAAACCAGAGTAAACCAGAGTACCGCCCTGCTTGTTAGTACTACGACGGTGGGGTGCCACGCGGGAATCCATGGATGCTGCAGTCAGTAAGTCACAAACATGAATGCTCCTATTCCCCCGCAACAACTAGGTTCTGTAGCACCCGGTGTTGACCAGGCTATTGCTGCTGCTCTTGCCCCTTTTCAACAGCAGGTGCAGCAGCAAATACAGCAGATGCAACAGCAGATGCATGAAGGTTTTAATGATCTTAGAAATCAATTGACCGGGATTGAAGCGGACCTGATCAGGAGTACTCGGATAACTGCAAGGGTATGTCGCTTATTATTATCATATCTCCGCTGTTTCTTATTCGCCTTTAGGCTACCAATCGTAATATAGGTCGTGGTGAACTTGCAAGCTTGGAGATTGTTCCGTTTCCGGACAATACATATCCGTCCAGTGTAAGTACAAATTTTTACTGATTGTCCTTTTGCCCTTGTATACCGACTCGGCCGCACAGGCTGACCCTCCTCTCCCACCATTACGATCCGTGGATGATGTTCTCAACTTGAATACTCAACACCTAAGGCGCTATCTTGAGAGCTATTATCCAGGTGAACCTGTACCCCGCCTTGTCAATGACAGAAAGACCCGACTCTTAATAGCCATTGGGTGCCGAATTTCCTCAAACTTGTTTGAAGCTGCATAAAGTCGTGCTTTTATAATAGTCTGATTCAACTGTAAAATTAAAAAAAAAAAAATCAAACAGAACTTCAAACAAAAAACGTGTGCATATTTAGAGGAGTAAACAGGAGTCAGCATTGTTTGCCATTTGGAAGATGTGTCCGTGTCGTGGAGATAAAAAAACAATGTCAGGGCAAGGGGAAGTGTTAAATTTCCTTTATCTAAATGGTAGATAGACCCATGACATGTAGGATGCCACCCTATGCCACCCCAGTATCATAGCAGGCTGCAGATGGGCGTCTGAATTACAGGTGACCCCACCGCTTCGCGTATACTTCAACTTCAGCACCGTCACCGTCACACGAACACCATGGCCTCAACTTTTGTAAACTGGCTCAAAAGCCCAGCAGCTCGAAGCTACTTCTTCAGTACGTCGTTGTTCTTTGTCAGCCCATGTCTCCTCTGATATCCAGTTATTGCCAGGTACTCACTTCTGGGGACCGGTTTGCAGTGCTCTTTTGACTTGTTCGCCTCGGGGTATACTGAAACGGATCGTTAGGTCGCGAACTGGGGTTTACCACTAGCTGCTTTAGCAGATTTACAAAAGAACGAAGAGATCATCTCTGGAACTATGACTACGGCTTTGGCATGCTATTCGTACGTCTTTTGAAAAGACTTTTGTAATCAATTGGCTATATGACTCACCATAGAATCTGATAGGATGGTATTCATGCGCTTTGGTATAGCTTTTCCTTGTCCCAATGACACTCGTTCTAATACTCTTGTTTCTAATCAACAGCATGGAGAGTACAACCTCGGAATTACCTTCTCTTCGCATGCCATTTCACGAATGCAACAGCCCAGACAATACAAGATGCTCGGTTTGTTAACTACTGGTACATGGGCGGACGTGAAAAGCAACTACAATCTGCACCTGTAGCTCCAGCCCCAGAAGAGAAAACGGCTGTTTCTCCAACGACGGCGTGATCTGGGACCCCTCTGTCGATCCATTCCACTTGTTGATAACGCCTCCTCTTAGACAGATATTATCATCTAATGTCTTATCTTGAATCTCATACGAGTAGAGAGAATTTAAATGCAAACATAATACATTGATATGTATATTCCCAAAAGTATCGTTAAAGCTCTGGGCAAGACCCTGTTGTTCGTACGTTCAGCTTGAACCTGTATTCTTGTCTCCGCATACGCTTATGAATCTAGGAGATTGAAATGATATGCCTTTATTACTAACGTACATAACAAATTAGCCTCCTCCAAAGTTCTAACAAAAGCTATGTCGCAGGATAGATGGGAAGGACTTGAACCTAACTCAGCCGCAAAAACCTTCCGAGCCATCTTCAGTTCAAGCCATATAGCACCCACCACCAGCTGAGATTGGCTTCGGTCAAGCAGTTTCTCTATTGATATAACTACGTCTCTTCTGAGAGAGCTTGCCGTCTGATAGCCCATGCACTTTCACTGTGAATGCAAACAAACACAAATCAGACACATCTGCACGATTATCAGTGGTGCGATTACGGAAGACGTACCTGTACAAGGTCGATAGGTCATACTTGTGCTCGCACGTACACGCGTAAACGGTTTGCTCTTGTACGAACTTAGAACTTTCTCTCCAATTGCCGAAAGTACGGGTTTTGAAGATATATCTGCTGCTTTCGTTACTGCTTGACATGATTGTTTGGTGTTTAAGGCACTTGTCTTTAAGTCCATCGATAATCAACAAGGCTTAATCGCATGGAAGTCCGCACCTCTTCTGAAGTCTGTTCGCTAGCATTTCCTTGCTTTTGGGTTGAGTCTACAAAAAAGACCAAATCAGGACGCCGATGCAGATTTTCATGAAATGAAGCGGATCAAATACCATTGTCTTTCTCCGCTAGAGCGATAACACGAGCAGGGCAGGGCAACAAGCAAGGACCGTTCTCTGCCTCTTATTCAGAGTAATGATGTACTTCGTTTTTGTGCTTTATATTACGATGGAACCTTTTTTGGTTTGAGACTGAAGAGCAACTGATCTACATAAGCGATTCAACGGGGTATAGAAAAAGTGATACAAACTGCGCGTCAAGAGCTTGTGGCCTTTCCTTTATCAAAGCAAATAGGCACTTGAACGATGAGACCCAACATCGGTGTTAAGATCCCATATCGCCAAGATCACTTGTGCGTTCGATGAGAGAGAATGTCTGCACTTAGGCTAAAGTTGACTCGGAGCAGGAGGAGTTGTCATAGCACCAGTCGAAAAACATCTGAAAGTTCGGAAGCGTGCCGGGTGATCTTAGTTTGCACCGTCAGAGTGCCATGCCGGAAATGAACGCAGAATACGCCAAGCATTCAAATGTCTGTGGTGATCCCGCGATGTGGGAAGGACTTTTTGTGAAGGACTTGACTTGTTCGGCGGATTCGACGCACTGATCCAAGGTTCTACATAGGAGGAGGGAAGAACGATGTAGACTTTTCCAAGAGTTACAAATCGCTGCTTTCAAGACATAGAATTGGGACCAGCGGAGTCAGCTTCCGGAAGGACGTGGAGCCTGAGGCTAGGAGCGTGGACGTTATCTTTGAATGTTGGCCATTCATATTGATCAGCCCTATTCAAAAATTTTAATCTTTTCATCAAATTGCTCTTGCTAAGTTTTTCACAATGAAAGTTTTGGTGGAGTCGACTGTGGTGTTCACTAGAGGTTGGTGAAGAACGCAGCAGAGCCAAAGCAGAGCGCTTAGTGCAGGCGCCTCGAGCTCGACAGTTGACAAGCGCGAATTCTCTTGCAGCATCGATTTTTGTGCATTATGAAACACTTTCGAGCACTATTATAGCGTGGACATCGATGTCACCAATCTGTAGGAGCGAAAGTAACTCGGCGCGCATTCTCTCTCCTTCCATATACCATTACAATTGCTGCTGCTTCTGCTGGAAGACTGGAAAGCTGGAACATTAATAGAAAGGACGAATCAATACGTGAGGTAATATGGGAGGAGACGGTCCCTGTCGATGCGCTTGTCGATTCAGAGGTTGTTGCAAATTAGGATGAAACCAAGGTGTTGTTCTAGAGTTCGGCATCGGGCAGCTATCAACAAGAAAAGATGGTATGATAAATTGCTCACAAGTATGTCTTACTACCTTTCCTTTTGTAACTATCAACGGGCGGACGCCCGGAGGCATTACCAGGGGCCCATTGAGGGCTGCAGTGGTTTTATGACTGTGATCCAGAACACTTTAAGGATTCAGACAGCAGAATCTGAATACAAGTATGAATACATACCCGAAGACTTACAAAATTGTGGCTCTAAACTAATAGGGAGGAAATAATGCGTACGTTCAACTGTGAAGGTGGTTTTACAAGGTTGTCGAAGCAGGATGCTTGCGATCTGAGAGACACCATAGCATAGGAATGTAAGTCTACCATACTATTCAGACGATGACCCTCGGTTTGGGTGTCGTACTTCAGGTTGCAATTCCATGGAGAGTAATATACTGTTAGAGGTTGACAAAAGACTCTTTTCAGTAAATGGTCAGTAAGCGAATTATCAATAATATTCGCCCCTTGGGTGTCAATGCCTTTGAAAGCCCACCCAATTGCTCTCTCTAAACCCTGTAATCCGCTGTCTTTTGAGGGGCGGAGCACTTGGACTAAGGGAGTCAGCTTCGATCTTTGTGTGCGTGCACTATTGTTGCTTTCGTTTGCACAAGGAGGACGCCTCGCCCCCAAGGGTGGAAGCTCTGATGTGGCATTCTGAGTATCATGATTCAGATTGAATGTTGAACGTCGGATATATAAATCTGTAGACTTTCGAGCTCTCCGATTGCACTTTTCTCCTACATTATTGCTAAGTTTTCTTGTAAAAACCTGGGTTACGACTCGACTCGGAGGTTTAATACTAGTAACATGGGGAGCGACGTGCTTGAAGTTGGTCGCGTTCCACTGGCAGTTACATATTACTTGGCTGCAGTTCTTTTACTACTGAACGGTAAAAGTGACAAGTGTAAGCTTAAAATATGGGGATATTTGGTAGATTTTACCAATTCATATTTCGTCCAACGTCGCGCAAATAATCCTGCCTGTTGCCTGCCCGGTGCCTGCCAGTCTCCAAAGCCACAAAAATTGATTTTTTTTGAGAAACAAGCTTATATCGCCTGCTATATTTGTATCAGTTCATTATGTACTTGGCGGTCATGTGTGGCAAACCAAGCGATTGAGCAGTAAAGGTTACATGATAATCTTTAAAAAAGTTTGACCATTGTTGGAAAAAACAGTGGGCGGCCACCTGCTAGTACCAAGTCACGACTTCTTATTGTAATATACTCGACAACGTTATTCAAATTTTTTGGAAATAAAATTGTTCAAAGAGCATGCGTTAAGTTATGTAAATGCGTAGAATTATTTACGTACTAAATACAAAATGACCAGTGATTTGCCAAAGAGTCCGGCTGCCAGGCTGGCTGCAGAAGTATCAAAGCAGTAATCGTTGCTTTGAAGTTTGGAGTTCTGAATTAAAGATAGAAACGCTTGGGACTCGCATAGAACACATTTCTTCCTTTCACAGAATGCTGATTAACTTAAGACTCGGATGAAAACTGACATTGCTTCCATAATACTGGCTATTACAGCAGGATGTATGATCACGATCTCAACGGGCTAGCCGCAAATCATGTCGTGACTCGCGGATATAATACGCCGATAATATAATGAAACGAACCGTGATATTATCGTGAGTGGTTGACAATGCTGAGATTGTTGCCAATATTGGCCCTATTCATTTGGCAATAGAGTAGTAGTGCCGATGGCATCATTTTAACCGGTGTCACCTTTTTTTAATGATGTAGCCTGAGGAATTATCCGCATTCAAACAAGGTTGAGAGCCTTGTCAAAAAAATTTGCGCATATACGTAATACATTGAAGGAAGTATGGTCTTTCGAGCATGGAGGTAACGTTGGGAGAAATTGTTCACCGATAAGAAATGTCGTTGTACAGACGGTAGTGTGAGATCGATGATCTACGAGTTGCCTTCTTCTTCCTGTCAGGATGCTCGTGTCCATTAGCCCCACAGGAGGTTCAAAGAGTCCGTTATGAAATAATTCAGGACGATGGAAACAGCATTGAAGACTGGGATTCATTTAGTGGATTCTGAATTACTCGACAGGCTTTCGGTAATGACGAATAAATCATGATGTGGAAAAAATGGTAAAGATCAGAATTGTGGTGCCAACCAAAAGATCGATCTTCTCGTTGGTTTAACGTCGGTCCGAGCATGGCATGTCGCTTGTAGACATGTAGTTACAGTATGCTTTCAACGTTTCGCCTGAAAAACGCAGGGACTATCGGAAGCCTTTGCCAAGTTGTGTCAAACGCCAGTTTAGAGTACAGAATGCCCAACCCTATTAGTATTTAATTTGGAGCATTTGTTTGTATCACTTGACGACTTTGGAACGATTTTCAACACGTACTGGTATTGTGGCATCATGAATTGAAGATGAAAGTTAATAGAGATATTATTGGGTTATGGCGGGGGGTCATCCTTGGTACGACTGTTGAAGAAGTAAGTAGTTTGTTCTAAACGCTAGATCCACTTCACAGTATTTTGGAAAATAGGTTGGTATGTCACAACCCAGAATTTAGCACGATAACCACTCACCAGTCAATGAGCAAGCGTACATGGAATCCATTTCCGCATTGTCATAATTTTATCCCTAACACCATTATATTATCAGCCTTTTGCCTCGTTGCGGCCATTGTCAATTTGTAATCTCACCCGATATGGCAAAACCTGAATATCTCGCACGAGACAAATTAAATATCACTGGTCATTTGAACGAAACCCCCCCCGCATGTTAATGGCTCGTAATTCAGCCTTGACAGTCCTGACGAGTATAAAGGGACATGGTCAGAAAAATCTCTACAGCAGAACAGACACTTCCATCGTCTCCTAGTCTATTATTACATACATTCAAGAACAAATGGCCGCACTCAGAAGCTCAGCTATCCGATCAGCGTATGTGATGCTGTTCTGTATGTTTGGGTAAATACGCAATTGCTAATCTTTGAACTTCCAGTTCGGAAACTTTCGGAGGTAGCACCACCATTGGCAGCGCCAGCATCCAACAAGCCGCTAGTAACCTAAGGTTATTACTTTGAAAACGCGCACATCTACTTAGTGAGACTTACTATTTTTCTTTACAGAACTTCCAAGACACAAGCCAGTGAAACTGTACGTTCGAGCACCGTCCAAGCTCAAACAATATAGTTAGTTGTTTGCTACCCTGAACTACCCATTTTTTCCACATACTGATACTATATTTAACCAAGTGTTTCTGGAGGGGGTAGCGAGGTTGCAGGCACCACTACGTCCCTTACCATGGAGGCTTCTTCCGACAGGTTAGTCAACGGATTTTTCAATTGTCCATAATAATGAGCTCACCAATCAAAAAAAGCGAGACCTTTTCTTTTGTACCATGGATGAAATTCCAAGTTGTGGCCATCCCCCAGCCAGATGTTATGGCTCAAAGCCTGTTCCTCAAGGGTATAGTCGAAGAGGTCAAGAGAAAGACTACAGAGGAAGTTATCAAGGAGGTTCAGGAACAGCTCGTGTCGCAAAAATCCTTAGAGGATTATAATGCATTATAAACCTAAAAAAGGTTGTCAGACGCCGAGGGGGTTTATAATTGGTTTATAATCATTTCAAGGCTCCAATAAACCGCCAGCCATGTTTATAAACTAAATCAGTGGTTTTTTATACATTGTAACATTTACTTATGTAAATCATCTTACTCCTGTTTTTTTTTAACTTTGTTTTTTTTTCAAACAGAATCACAAGTCAGAGTAGCTTTCAAAAAAATTATATTGAACATATATATGTACATAGTCTATATACGCTATGAAAGAGCGTAATTACCACTGCTACTAGACTAATCTACTGCTGCTGCTACTACTAAGACTACTAAGACTAAGACTAAGGCTAAGACTAAGACTAAGACCAAGACTACTACTAGACTACTACTACTGTACATATGACGAATACCACTAAGTGGGGCAACATGACCGACTTGAAAATGAACGAAGTCCCGAGTTTATATGGGAACCTGATCTTGCGCACAGACCATCCTCTTTTTTGTGCGATTCAAGACGTTCAGAGATTAGCCGATGAATGAGTTTTTAGCCGATCACAACTCAGGCGAAGTTGCAGGGCATTCATTGGAGATGGGACCCGAAAATAAAGGTACAGGGGAGAAAACTAAGCTCTATACATCGTGAAATTGAAAATAAATGCAAAATTAATTTCACGTTGGGTAAATAAACCCGATTTGAATTATAAACCCCTTTCGATTTTTGCGACACGAGAAAGAAGTGCAGCGCATGGTTGAGACTTTGAAGAGCACTGTGACTTCAAAGCTTGATGCCATTGACACGATTTTCACCGAACAGTTCAAGGAATCTATCAAATTGATAAAGACCACACAGACCGTCCCTCAGACTCTCAGTCTTTTACCCAACGGGTCGTTTGCTATGGCATGATTCAGACTAAAGCCATTTTCTCAGGTTTATCAATTCACTTGTGCTTCGGTAGAATGTCCGGCTTGTCCGTGTTTACTTTATATAAATCTAATTATGTGCATAACTATACACATGAGAAGAATAGTGAACAACTGAATGCACTCTTTTAAACATTGCTTAAGAGAATGGCGGACCCCGTATCCTCACATCAAATTGTGTTATGTTTATATATATTCACAGAACAAATTCATGCGCTTGAGAATGAAATACATGGGGAAATGGCTCACAACAAGTGATATCTAATAGCAATAAGCCTTGATCAATCCAAAGCTTTTGGTTCGTTGCTCTCTGAGTTGTTATCGTTCCTCAATTTAGAGAAAAGTTCAGTGGGTACGAAGCCTCGAAAATTATAACGTATACAGGATCAAGCCACGTACCAAGTCCACGGAATGTCCTTCGAATGCGATTGCAAGGTAGATGTAAAATAGGACGCAAGATCCCTTCTCGAATCGTAACTCCCAAATACTATCTCCTTATCCGGTGTAGAATCTTCGTTAAAATTGAGTCCAGCTTACGATCGCAAACAAGAAGTAAAAGACATTACTGACATAGATTGTCAGTCAGGCCTAGTGAGGTTGTATATAGGAGGTCTGAATATCGGATAAAAAGCTGCTTTCGAACGTGCATGTAAAATATACAGTGCACAGCGATTCATTGCATAAACAAAGTGTTGTTCGAATAGTAAAGTGACTTGTTGTTCGCGCCTTCTGTTCGCTGCGTGTAGCACAAAAGCGTACTCTGTACGTGGAACCAATCAATGAGGCCGGCCGGGAAATTCCGAAGGTGCCAACTAGGGCGCCTGGGTCTATGCCATTGCGCAACTAATGCTCTTGACAAAAAGTACACATATTACACAAACATTGAAACATTGAAATGTATATCCCCAATAGTTATCACCAAAACTCGTCGTCCCCGTCGTCTCCTCCTTTCTTCTTTTTGCCTTTACTCTGAGCAAGCGCTTGCCGTCCATACATCTCTGCAATCTGTAATTAATTTTCAAAATCTCGTCAATCAAAGTCTATCCGTATATGTGTAGTTGGAATCTTACTTGTTCTGGTCCGGTTGCATCATCAGCATCCTTGTCTTCTCGTACTCTTAGGAAGCGAGGAAAACGAAGCGATATGCCCTTGTCATCAACCTGCAGCACACCAGATAAACCAACAAGCATACTCAAAAAAAGCAACATACCAAACCCTGAGCCGCAGTATAAATAGGACTCAAACTCAGATCAGCTGTAAGAACTTCCCAAACAATCTTCGGCTCAAACCATATATCAGGCTTAGCACCGCCGACTTTGATATCCCCTCGAACTTTGCTTTGCTCGAGCGGCTTCAGCGTTGTGTAATGTGACTGCAGCATCTCATCTGAGAAACCAGTACCGATCTTGCATATCGTTTGGTATTCTTCAAGGTCGGCATCGTAGCATGCCAAAAGGAATGCGCCGTAGACGTTGGTTCGCTTTCCTTTGCCGTAGTATCCGCCTACGACGACCAAATCCAGGGAATCGCCCACTCCTGCCAAGTAATCTTTTTTGACCTAAAGGGCAACTACTGAGAACCTTTTGTTGTTCTAAGGACGATAGACGGCCTAACCGACCTTCAACCAATTCACACTACGTCGACTAGGTTCGTAATAACTGGCTTCAGACTCTAACATCTTAACCATAAGACCTTCGCAACCGTCTTTGACACTTTCTTCTAAGAAAGTCTGGATTTCATCAACAGTCTCACCGTCTGATGCCTTTGCGAATTGAAATTCCTTATCAACAGCTTGAAAGTGCTCATACAGAAGCCGTCTTCGGTCTCTCAGCGACCTTCGCAGAAGAGGCTGTCAGACTTATCAGTACACACGCGCAGCGCAGAGTATGCATCTATACACATACCTCCCCATTCAAATAAAGCAAATCAAAACCAAAAAGACAAACTTTGACTTCAATATCCTCAAGCTTGACATCTTTCCGCTTTCGTTTAGATAGCTCTTGAAAAGGCAGTAGCCTTCCGGTCGACCGCTCGATTGCAACAGCTTCGGCATCCAGGACGAACGACTCAACGCCTTCTTTAATACACTAGGTTTGTTTCAGCCCACCGCGAGCATCATCATAACACACTCTATATGACATACCCGAGGTATTTGTTCAACTAAATCCGGATACTTCTTACTCATATCTTCAGAGTTCCGGCTGAACACCGAGAGTGTGCCATCCGATAATCTATGTACCTTGAATGCGGACAAGCATTAATTTAGACACAATTGTACATAATACCATTCACACAAACCACGAAAATACATACCTGGGCACGCTCTCCGTCATACTTGTATTCACACGTAAACGGCTTGTTCTCAAACCGGTCCAAAACTTCTCCGATTGCTTTGGTGGGTTTTGCAAGCATAGGTTTCAAAGGTATACCTGCTCTTTTCGTTAGTACGTTTCTTGTATCATGACTAAAAAGGTATCTACTTGGTGTTAAAGAGCATTTGTCCTTCAATCCGTCGATGCCGACTTCTAACAAGGATGGAATAACAAGATCATAGGAGGGCAATTCACTTTGTACCAGCGTCAGTCGTAAATACTGAGCTCTGTGCAGAATCCAAAGCATTGAACCTACCTATAAACAGACTTGACAACCTCTGCACCTTCTTCAAGTCTACTCGCCAGCTTTTCCTCACTCCACTTCTTTGAATCTTTCAGAGGAAGTCACGTCAAAATCGCCAATCGTCACAGTCCTTTAAGCTATGAGATGGATCATTACCTTTTTCTTTCTCCGCTAGAACGATAGCATGAGCAAGCGCGACAAGCACAGAACGTTCAGCGTTTCCTATCCGAAGTTTGCCTTCCAAACTTCGAATGATGTACTTTGCTTCTGTACCCTGACACGAGGCCAGAAGTTTAGTTATGATAGAGACCTTTTTCGCTTGCGACTAGAGTAACAATCGGTATGAGAAACGCAGTGAAGTAATAGTTAGAATGTGGTACAAACTGCGTGTCCGGAACTTAACGCTATCTCTTTCAAGTTTTTGAACACCTGCGGGACTGTTAGAGGTTTCATTTTAAAGATCGTCTTTTGGCTGTTTTTGGAGTTCTAAAAGACTCGGCATTAGGCGTGCGTAGCGTTGAGGATCAGAGTAAACACAGACCTGGGCGACAAGACCCAAATCACCTTCTTTCTTCAAATCGGCTTTAACAGTAGTATTACTTCGTCCTGTCGATTCACAGATAGCTTTGACAAGTAAACTTTCGCCAATGCCAAGTTCAATACCGACATAATCAGGACTGAGCTGTGTTGCATATGCATTAGTAAGGTCAAAACGGTCAAAGTCCACGACGCGACATCGCACGCATTACGCACACGGTTAATGCAAAGGTATACAGCGTGGAGTAGAGATTCTGTATCGCCTGGAGCACTGCGCTGAATTACGAGTAAGAAAAATGTTGTGAGATATGATGTTTTTTCAATTCGTTTGGTTGTGCTTTCGATGAGAGAGAATGTGTGCGCTAAAGCTGAGTAGGGTACTCTACTACAGAGTTAGCTAAGTTATTTAGAGCAGGTAGCCACATACGGTGTGCTGTGCTTCCATCCACCATTGATATCAACTTCGTCTTTACGCGATAAAGCCCACTCCGCACTGAGATAGACAAACGTCAGTAATGTAATGTATAGAAGGGACGTGGACAGACCTTTTAGTTGCAACAGCACCTTTGATAGTTCCGGCTTCCTCTTCCTCTTCTTCTCCTTCATCTTCTATTTCTGGTTCACCTTCTTCATCTGCAGAGCTCTCATGACCCTTTTCTCTCTCGCCAACAGGACTGCTGGCTCTTTTCGATGAAGACGGAAGAACGCTTGATGTCGGTGTCTTTCCTTTAGCTGTGGGCGGTGATGACTGACAGACAGATAAATTTGTGGAAGGAGCTGAGGAAGGTTGGTTGGTTGTTCTGCTAAAGTCGGATGGACAAAGTGAGACGTACGCTTGGCAGGCTCTTCTTCGTCTGAGTCTATGACGCGTCGTTTTTTGGATTTAAAGTCACCTTGATGACGTTTAGTATTAAAGTAAGATATGGAATCACATATAACGCGTTAAACGCGTGGCTTCCTACCTTTGGTAGATACCTCCGGTTCACCATTCTCCAGCTTTCGCTTTGAAGAGGAAGCTAGCGTCGCGCTTCAATTACGTCGCCTTGGCAAGTTAAGAACACGTACATTCGACATCCATATTTTTTCTCCCTCTATCTTTGACAAGAGGTTTGGACTCTTCCGGAGCATCTTCCGACTTAGTCTGAGTCTGGGTCTCTCCTTTGCCCACCACCTCCGAGTCTTTTGCAGGTTTCTTCTTCTTGTTCCACATTTCTTTCAGACTGGCTTGCTGCGGCGGAGCAGATTTCGCTCCAGGAGGCATCGTAAAGAATGCACCCTAATGAATCAGAGAAAGGGATTGAAGTGTTAATGGGCAAATGGGTTTATGCCAAGTGTAGTACGCGAATTTGTCTTACGAGCGTCTGTTGGCGACCCATTCTGTGTTGGAGTGCGGTAATCGGGAATGGGAGGAGATGTTGGATCGTTCTTCTGGAATAGGTCTTTAGGATGTAGTTGAATTGTAAAAGCATAAAGGATTTCAGACGTTGGGTGTCATTTAGTTTTCGGGGACGCCGAGAGAAACGAGCGCGCAAGTGAGAAGAATGGGATGGGTACCAGCGGAACTTTGAAGTCTTAAGAGAAAAGAAAGTTTTTTTTTCACTTAGTAGTTCAATTATGATAACAAAAATCGTGGTTGTTGTAAAGTACAGCTCAGGATTCTATTAGCATCGCTGGCACTTGGTGGGGCTGGAGCGCTCGGCAATGTCCGAGCGCGCTTAGCTAACCCGCCAAATAATGGGGACTCATGTACAGTTTTTCGGTAATTTCGAGTCCGACTAACCACATCCCCTCAAGACAGACTACCCTCCGGCCGCGATGGATACACAAGTAAGTTTCAGTAGTTATCTCAATGCAAATTTAGCTTAACCTTGACTATCATCTTTTCAGGTAGAAAAAGCCTTCCAAAAGCAACATCTTTTCCAGAATGCAAAAGTCCGTGGTAAGTAGAAGTGTTTGAGAAGATGTCACGTATCTTCTGAACTTTGGTTTTTATTTTAGGTGGACGGAAGATTGCTACAAAAGACAGACGGTGGTTCAAGGATGTGGGTTTGGGTTTCAAGACACCTACCGACGCCATCAACGGCACATACATTGGTCTGTTCGAACTCTCGCGAAGGTGGTATTGAAGCTTAAACATTAGTTCTAAATAGATAAGAAGTGTCCATTCACTGGTAACGTTTCGATTCGTGGTCGTATTTTGACTGGAAAGGTTGTGTCCACAAAGATGACACGTACTATTGTTATTCGGAGGGATTACTTGCACTACATTCCCAAATACAGTACGTTCTAGCTTCGTTGCGTTGATCTTTCAATTGATTGTTGCTGTCAGACCGTTACGAAAAGAGACACAAGAATCTCGCAGTTCACATCTCACCAGCTTTCCGTGTTGAACTTGGCGATATGGTTACTGTTGGTGAGTCACAGTTCCTGGTTCCGAGAAAGAACAAAGGTATACTAAATTGGCATACAAAGGTCAATGTCGTCCTCTGTCCAAGACTGTTCGATTCAATGTCTTGCGAGTAATGAAGAACAAGGCAGCAACAAAGACCTTTGGCAAGTTTTAAAAAAACCAGGGCTGTTGTCCCCAGATCCGAAGAAGCAGCACGAAAGGGCACCATTATTGTTTCATCATACACAGCTTCATGTTTTTTTATATGCTATGCCAAGCTATGGAGGCTTTTTTCCATGTCCAAAATATACAATATAATGCTTCTTTTGCCTCACTGACGGTGACTGTATGATGCGTACTATTACTCACCGGCTCCTGAGATACTTTTAGTTGTGAGATACTAGTGGCCTGGACCGGTGACGCCCACAGGGCACCACTGCGCGGCGCGTGTGTCAAACACTGTCACTCTCTGACTGACTGACTGACTGTCAATACCGAGTCCTTTCTCCCTTGTAGTATCTAGTCGAGTCATCTTTTCCCTGATAATCACTATTTCCTCAAACTAGGTCAGCACATTTGTGTTTTAATCGGTTCCAAAGTGGCTCCCCTCATCTCGTTGCTCGCTCGACTCACAAGGTCGCATTCACCGGCCCCTTCAGGCATGGGCAATCAACCGTCCAAGAGGTCCAAAAAATCCAAGGACAAGGACGCCAATTCTACAGGCACAGATGACGAGTTTGGAGGTGCACTACATTCGGAAGGAAATACTCCACACAACAGCATTTCTAGGTCCGGACAACAGCTCTACAAAAATGCCAATGGGAACGCTGATGGACATAACGGAGACGAGGCTTCGTCCTCAAATAGTCCACCCGCTCCTGGCCTGAGTGTCTTGGGAAATGCTAATGGTACTCGTGCGACCAATGCGTCATCGACTGACTTATCAACATCTTCTCAATTTCCCAACACTACTGCTACCATACCTGCATCCGCCACCTCATCTTCACCCAACCCATCCTCCAGCTCCTTTCAAAGCTCACCTGACATCAAACGTGCAGACCTTTCAATCGAAATTCCAAGCCCAGCAACAATACTCTCCAATCCCACTTCTCTATCAACATCAACTCCCCTCAGTTCCTCCGTTACGACAGACGCCAACATGAGGCTCAAATCCATCGATATTGACGACATGATACAACGCCTGCTCGACGTCGGTTATACCGGCAAAGTAAGTAAGTCTGTCTGTCTCAAGAACACAGAAATCACCGCCATATGCACCTTGGCACGCGAAGTCTTCCTCAGTCAACCCACTCTTATCGAACTTTCTCCGCCCGTCAAAATAGTAGGCGATGTCCACGGCCAATACTCGGACCTCATCCGTCTCTTTGAAATGTGCGGTTTCCCCCCATCCGCCAACTATTTATTCCTCGGCGACTACGTCGACCGGGGAAAACAAAGTCTTGAGACCATTCTATTACTTCTTTGCTATAAGCTCAAGTACCCTGAGAACTTCTTTCTCTTGCGCGGGAATCACGAATGTGCCAATGTGACCCGAGGTGAGCAAACTAGACCTTGCTTCTTCTCGTCACACATTTTCTTTCTCTCTCTCCCTGAACGATAATGCTTACGCCGCGATTCCATAGTATACGGATTCTATGACGAATGCAAAAGACGATGTAATATCAAAATCTGGAGAACGTTCATCGACGTCTTCAATTGTCTTCCTATTGCAGCCATCGTAGCTTCCAAAATATTCTGCGTCCACGGCGGTCTCTCGCCCTCTTTACACTCAATGGAAGATGTTCGGCGGATTCAACGACCGACCGATGTCCCCGATTACGGTCTCCTTAATGACTTACTATGGTCTGATCCATCGGATACGGCGTTAGATTGGGAAGACAACGAACGTGGCGTCAGTTTCTGTTTCGGGAAAGCTATCATTAATGACTTTCTGGGGCGGTATGATATGGATCTGATATGTAGAGCACATATGGTCGTGGAGGATGGATACGAGTTTTGGAACGAGAGAACTTTAGTTACTGTGTTTAGTGCACCCAATTATTGTGGTGGTGTGTATTACTGTTCCTTTTTTTATTTCCTCTTTGGTTACGAGACTGATTATACATATCATCAGAATTCGATAATTACGGGGCGTGTATGAGGTATGTCCATTTCAGATCGATTAACGTATGTACGTGACGTTTGACACCCTCTCTCTCTTTTAGTGTATCGGACGACCTACTTTGCGCGTTCGAGCTTTTGAAACCTTTAGACGGTCCAGCGCTGCGCAAAGAAATGACGAAAGCCAAGCGAAAGAGGTTCGTTTTGACGGGTTGTTTCAGATTAGATTAAACAGGACCTAACTTAACCTCGCTGTTCTAGCTTGGCCGTTCCGTCATCGTCTGCTGCATAGCTTCATTCTTTTCTTCTTCACTTTTCCATCTACCCATTCCGTCGTCTCCTTTTTTTCTTCGGTAGTAGCACATTGGAACGGTTATGAGTTATGGAGCGCTCTGGTCTTACACTAGAGTGTTAGAAGACACCAAATGAAGAATCGAGGCAGCTGGATGAAATGCACCGCGATAGCCACGTCAGAAACATACAGGAGGAACAACCTACCACCCACTTATCACCGTCACTACTCCCACTCCTACTTCCCACTTTCTTTTCATCCATCCATCATCCTTCTCAATGTTTCCAACTTGCAATCGTGGTTCTTTTCCTTTCCATCATGTCTTTCGATTAACTTCAAACGGTCGTCGTCGTCGTCGTCGTCATTGTCGTCATCATCGCATGTCTGTCGTTTTACGTCTTACATCTTACGCATTATTGTATGTATTTACTTCAGTTTCAAACGGACGCGTTTCAAACCTCCAGATTGGGAACACGGATTGCGATTAACGTCCTCTTTTCTTTTTCTTTTTGTATTGCAGTATACATCTCTCTCTTATTTGACCTGTGCATTGCATTGGCATACTACTCATTAGCCCTCCTCTCCCCCCTTTCTCAGTGCGCATGGGCTGCGCGCGCTTTCTTGTTGCTTTTCACCTCCCCAAAGAAAAACTCGTTATATGAAATTCACGCTCATTTCTTTCTTTTATATACTTTGTCCATTTTTTTCATTCATTCATTCATTCACAAAGCACGACGGCATGACAATATCTTTTTCTCTTTTCTTTTCGTTTCAGTCTGTCTCTTTTTGTGCAAAAAAAATACGTATACATTCATTCATTCAAGTTCCTATCGAAGTTGTTTTCCAAATTGTACTATTTCTTTCTTTCTTCCATTCTCTCTCTTTCTCTCTCTCACTCTCTTCTCTCTCTATCCTTCCTCGGTCTCCTTTCCTTTTTAATATGTGCAACAGTCGCAATTTTACTCTACTTTATGCCTTGCTCGTTAATTCGAGGAACTGGATCTGTGTATACGGTATTTTTTGGGATTCAAATCGCAAGTGAAAACATACATGTACAGCCAAAATCCAATCATAAATATGAATGAAAACAATGTATACGCAATGTGTGTATATGTTTGTATGACTCGGGATATGGCATGTGGCATGTTGAAACGGCTGACGTCGACGTCATGACTTGGCCAGAAATGGAGCTAATGCGTGTAATGTAGAGTAATATCAACAAACCGGCTGTCAACTGTCCTTTCCTTTCCTTTCCTTCTAGATCAAAAATGATCTTCCATCTACGATAATTTCCAATCCCAATCCCAATTCTTCCCCACTCCAAACCCCAAACTCCACTGCCACACCTCCTCCCTAACAACAGTGTTCATTTCAGTTGTACCATGTCTAGAGCTAGGATTGCAAATGCTGATGCGATCATAACTGCCCCTGTTAAACTCCAAATTGTGATTGTTCCATGATTGAAAAAGAAGTCTGCGATGATGACGAGTACGATTGTTAGGAGGTTTCCGACTGATGTGAGGATTGGACCCCAAAGGCCTAGGAGAATCTGTTAAAAGTAAAGTAAAGTAAAAAAGCTGGGTTCAGTACAAGTAGAATGTATGATCGCGTTTTTTTTTTTTTTTGGAGAACTGACCATGAATGAAGCGTTAAAGGTTAGACCTGAAAGAGCTATTCCGGCGATGCATAGTGCTGTGTGTGCATCGGGAGGTAATCTGAATCGTTCCAATGATGCCCAGTGCAGGAGCGGAAATCCGAGACTCAGGAGAATGGCTGTACTTAGACCGACAGATGACGTTATGAGATTGGCGTAGAGACCTAATGGTAGTCCAATCAGTTCATCATCATCGGCGTTGGCATCGTCGTCCTCGTCCTCGTCGTCTTTTCCTTGTTGTTCCGAGAGGAGGGATGTATCTGTATTCGGATTGGTCCAATTGGCTCGACCGAAACCAAAACTGTGGTTCGATAGTGCCTGATAATGCGAATGTATTGGTAGGCCAGTGCTAGTGTCCGAAGATGAGACCCGCGATTGGGATTGGGGTGGCAGTGCATCATAACCGCCCGTCACGTCGTCGCTCGGCAAAGCGACGTAGCGTTTATACAAAACCTGATACAAAGCGTATGCAATTGACGCTATCAGCGTTAAAAGATCACCTGCGAGAGGTGCGGTGGAAGGCAAGGAAAAGGAGGAGGAAGCCGCGTGTGAAATCGGAGGTGCTACTAGAGGTGAAAGCGTTGGCGTTGAAGTGGAATCATTTGAATCGAACATATCCGTGGATCGGGTGGAAGTCGAACCGCCGTAGACATCGATAATAACGCCTATCGTGGCGAGTAGAACTGCACCGAGCTTTCGGAATTCCCATCTGGTGTTGTATAGCCATGGGGACAACACGTAGACCCAGAATGAATTCGTATTCCAGAGAGCGGTGACGTCGCTGATTCTGGATATACATACATATATAATATATGATATATATATATATATAGAAGGGAGATCGCATGTATAAAAATAGATTTGAAAAATTAAAGAATGATTCGTTTACCATCAGTTTTGAAATGGAAACGTGAAGGGTTTTCGCTTACGAGGTTAGAGAGACAGCGGCGTACCATAAAAGGGCAGGTATATTTATACCAGCTGTCAAGGCAAGGATCAAAAGGGCTAGGCGATGAATTGGGAAGGAATCCCTATCAGAAGCTGGGGCTGTGAGCCGAGACGCAAGGGCCTTCCGAAGCGTTGAAAAATAAGCCGTGAGAGGTGTTCCCGTCGTGGAGGAGAGATAGAGGACGTGGAGCGGAAAAATTATCGTAAAAGAGGAATGGGCCACGTATCTGATTTTAAAAAATGATATGTCAGTCGTTTGCGATGAAGAGCTGAAGATTGGCAGGAAATGGGCATATACAGAAGAAAATACGGTTGCCGGAATTGTAGATCGCTTTGAACGTACTAAAAGGGAATAAAAAAAAAGAGATTTTAATTTTAAATGTTTCCAAATCGATTGAAATCGCATACTTGTGTCAGAGAGCTTTGGACAACGAAGGCGGCCAAAGCTAGCACAAAAAGAGAAATAACTGGGAAGCCTCCCATTGCTTGCACAAAACCAGCGGGTCGAACTGGGAATACATTGCTGTGTGGCATTGTGAAAGGACAGAAGAAGAAGAGACTACAAGAGTGACAATGATTTCATGAATTAATCGAGGTTGTATTCGACGAGTATAAGTATAGCCAGAGCATCTGCCCTTCAGGCCGAAACCCGCAGTGGCGGGTATTGCCGAGAGGGGTCGAGAAAAAAAAACATAGATACACCAGATGGAATCTGGATTACGTAATCAGGAGACCTCTGCATCCCTATTAATGCATTGGCTACTAGTTACATACAGAGTAGTTACATTCCTGTGCTATCATCGCGATATTACGTTTCAATTCAACTTCAAATTGACTCACATGGTCGAGTTATTTGCGACTCAATGCCCCACCGGCCATTGTGTATTGTGTACCCCCCCCCCTCCGACTCGTGGAATAAGGTTCGGTCATCCGTGAAACGGACTCGGACGTGTGCGAGGGATGCGCGGTTGTAAATGCACAGATCAAAGCATGGCTTATATTACCATGAATACATGTAAACATCCTATAGTTCCAACTATAGACCATTATTCCCTGGCCATCAACCTCAACATCCACGGACCCACATTTGAAATTCATACTCAACCCCATTTTCTTCCTGCACCCCTCTCGCTACTTCAAACCCAGCCCACTTCTCCAATTCATCATGAGAAGCTCTGGTCCATCCTCCCTCCTTTTTAAATTCAGGAAAGAACACATCACAGTCAGAAAAGTCTGGCGACAGAATCCGCGTCAAAAGTATACGGTTTACAAAGGGTGACGTAGGCGATACGAACTCGAGTGCCAGTGTGGCTTCGTATATCGATGCACCGCCAATGATGAAGAACCGATTTAATTGTTTGTCAATATCTTTTGTTATGGTTCCATCTGTAAGCCGAGACAGCGCTGAATCGATATCGTGTTCTATGACGGATGGTGAATTTTCTTTGACAGGCTCACTATGAAATGCAGATCGAATAGAAAGTATTGGATCGCATCGTGAAAAAAAAAAAGGATTAATGGAAGAACATACAGTTTATAATCGGGATTACCACTTATTACAATACTAACCCTATTGACCAACGGCCTATTCTTTTTGGGTATGCTCTCCCATGTTTTTCTGCCCATTATAAGCGCATTGATGTGCCCGCTTGGTGCTTGTTTTGTGATTTTGGCAAAATAGGCCATTTCTTTCTGTAACCTCCAAGGAAGTCGTGAGCCTTGGCCAATGCCATTGTTACGGGTAGCTGCGACGATGATGGTGAGCGGAACCATCTAGCAGGCGTCCACGCGCCAAGCACTTAGTCAGCGGACGCGTCGATTGTCATAGGCTCTGAGACGTTGCTAAGATTTGAGCTCTTTTCAGAGTTCTAGCCATGAATTGGGCTTCCATATCATGTTCCATTTTTTTTGAGCGATGCTAAACTAAATGAACGAACAAAAGGTTCTTTTTGTGGGAATTTACCCGAGCTTCGAATGGTAATCCTTGCTGCATAAGACATTTGTGCCTGTGAGGTTGATGGGCTGTTGAGTAGGGTCGATATTTAGTTGATTTGGAACCCTTGGTACTAATTCAAAGATGGCGATGTAGAAGTAAGAAGGAAAGCGGAATTGAATCTGAACGTCAAAATCTGACTAACAGTGGGTTATCGGCAAATACCGACATCACCTTTAAACCAAATGTTGTTAATTTATACACTGGCCATAATCATCAACTTTTTTCTTTCACATGACTCAATTAAATATCAACTTCGCGATCTAAATCGACGTTGAACTTTTTACTTGGCCCATGTGCGCGATTTGCGTCGCAAACCTACCGTTTTGCTTGAACTTTCGGTGGCTGCGCTTCAATGGTCCAGGATTATCGATCTTGCATCTTTTTGGACAAGTTTCGGAGCTGCGTGAAACTACGATACTGCTCCATATCTCAATTTTTATTTTTCTGGTTACTCCACAGTCAAAGTCCAAAAATGAGAGTGGTTGGATTGAGTTTAAAACTCATTTGAGGGATAGGGCTTGATGTACTAATAAATCCCACCGTGCGCGTGATATGTCATCCTATGATCATAAGGGCTAGATCATCCAATATATAATTCAATTCTTTGACCCCGGAGTTGAGCTGTCTGCCAATAAGGTGAGCTTTTATTCCTGTCTCGACGCTTGTTTACCTTCCATTCTTAATATCTCCTGACGTTACTACACTAGATTGATTTACCCGTCGTGGTCATGAGTTCTGGTCAATGGCCCAATCAGAAATGACCCTCTGTTATTGGCTCTTTCAATGGCATCTTGTCATAAAATTAAGATGTATTCCCACCCGTTCTTCTTTATCGCGCAAGGCCTTTGCAGTGTTCCAGGAAATCCCTTATCGCTGCATTGTAATCGTTAACGGCCATGTCCGAACGAATTGAGGAAAGAGTGTGGCCTGAAATCATGGAAGTCTTTTCAACTGATAATAGCAAACGTTTAACGCATCATCATGTCTCGGTGGAATCGCCATCTAAACACTCTCTGGCTGCTTTGAACACGAAAGAGTCTCCACAAGGAGCAGGCGAAATGTCAAATGACACCATGGAGCATTTGGTGGCTCTGAATCTTTTCTATGAATTTCTTGGTGAGTCCTTTCTTTGTTTGGATTAAAACAAAACGATTAATATTATGTTCTGCAGAAGCTGCACGCAAGAGAGACTTTTTGGATTGACTAAAGCCTTATCACCCGAGACCGATTGTGAGTCTTGCTGGAATTCATTTTTGGTCGCTAAATACAATGCATGTTCGCGAATCCATTTGACTATACTAACAAAAGTATCCCCGTGATCGAAACGTAAAATCCAAGCTTGGTCGGCACAACTTGGAGAACCTTCACGCTGGCATGAAGATTGTTAGTGCGACTCAGATGTACAATAAATGTATAAAATTTCGTTGATAATGAATGTTTGTCTTTCCTCTTCAGATATCTTTTGTAATTTTTTGTTGATATAAGTTAGAGTTATCAAAATTGTCTACACATTCAACCTTTAACTCGTCCGTTAAACAGCTGCCGCACAACTTCTTCTATACCCTCATTCTTGTCTCCTTACTTCTGGTACACTAGTACGGTCGTCCCCGGCCCGTTCCACCTCGCCATGCAAAAGTAAAACCACCCAGGCATGCGCTATCCCAGTTATCAAATTGCCTGTTGTTTGCAAATTGTATGTAGAAAAAACGAGGATTGCATAAAATATAAATAATAGAGTACAGCAAATCAGGACGTAAAATAAAGCACGACGAATACGTCAAAGGTTCAGGTATACATACATCCTATGATCGAACCCTAATATTCATCTGCACAGGCAGAGGACCCTTAACAATCATAAACTTATCCAACAAATCCTCCTCCCACTGCGACGGATTATACTCTCGATCAAACAGAAAATCAAAATTATAAATCAACAAAGCTGTTATATATCTCAACTGCGACCATGCCAATGGTTTTCCGGCACAGCTTGCGGGTCCCATTGAGAATGGGATAAACGCGGAGCGGTTTAAGGTTGACTTCTCATTTGTGTTTGCGAGCCATCGTTCAGGCCAGAATTGGTTTGGGTTTGGGGAGAAGTAACGGGGATCGCGGTGTAAGACGTAAGGGGGGACTACTACGGCTGCTCGTTCAGGGATAAACCTGTGCATGTGACGTGCGTGTGAAGTTCTATGGTTAATTCGTTGAATTATGAGGACCACGTACATGTCTCCTACATGTTTTCCTCCGCTGTTCTCAGCGGGTGCTCTTTGCATATACGATAAAAGGGGTGGTTGAATGCGCATTACTTCGTTTCTAGAAAGAAAGAGAAAAGCATTAATATTCTATAAGTTATAATAAGAAAATTAAAGTTCACACAGACATTATAGCGTTCAACCACTCCAAGTGAATCAGTTTATCACACTTGATATCGGCGGATGACGTGAAAACTTCGTCAAGTTCTTTTCGCAAATGTTGCATATAATCAGGATATCTAAGCAGATAAAAAAGTGTCCCGCAAAGTACGGAGGAGGTTGTATCCAATCCAGCCAGTATAGCGAAACTTGCATTTGAGATGACTAGGTTCTCATTGGGCATGTCCATATTTGCAGACTAAGTAATGATTAATTAGGAGAATTAAATCGAGGAAAAGGTAATACCAAATGGTAAAATAAATCTCGTTTCTCTGAGCCTTTTTGAATCCGCCTTTGCGCCAGTTGAAATGCTAGAGTACTGAACTGTCCGTTGGTGCTTTTACTAGCGAATAGTTGGGTAAAACGAGAAAAGTCTGTAGCCCAGGGAATTGCCATAAGAACCGCTGTAGACCTAGTTACGGAGTTTAGAATGGACAGTGGTCGAATGAAGGAAAAAAATTGACTTGATCGCCCTTTGTATGCCATCTAAGTATTCGTTTCCGTCGCCATCACGCATGAGACTGAAGCCTTCTCCAAAGCTAGTCGCAAGGGGAACTTAAGTTCTGAGTTCTAAAAGATGTGTGGGCATGGAACTTACACTATATCTCCCATAAGGTCGAAGCTGAACATGCATGATTCAGTTATGATATATTATTTACCCAACTTGAAGAAGGGGAGCCCATACCTAAAAAGCGTAATATACCGGGCCATATCAACATTGCCAACTTCGCCCTGCGAATTCTTGCAATTTTGTTTCAAATGCTCAACCATCTCGTTTGCACGAGTCATCAGAGATTCTTCATAATCTTGCAATGGACCAGGACCGAATGCGCGAGTCCATGGTTTACGATACTGGGCGTGGAGAGTAGCATCGCGCAAAGAGATGATACTGCCGCCTGTTTTCCGGTTTTTGATATAGTTGGGTTGTCTGCCCTCCCACATCGGACCTTTGGGCATGCCTTGCTGTCCTAGGATGCTAGGGAGGAGGTCGACATTTACTACGGAGAGTTCGTTTGGACCTTGTAGAATGACATGGTGGTGTAATCAGTGATGTTTGAAAAAAAAAGAGAATATTGGGATTACCAATTCGAACAATGGATCCGTGTTTATCGTGAAGCTCCTTTAGATACATATGCACTTTTCCTTTATGAAATAGCCAAGCCATCCATAACTTTGATAATTTGCAAATCAGTGGTCCGGGATATTTAGCCATAGGATGAAACGGGGAAACACGATAGAATAAGATGGAGAATAGCAAGACACTCGCGAAAAGACTAAAGTGTAAAAGGCCATTTAGCCAAGGTTGAGTCGACGGGAGGTTTATTACTGCTGTTGCGATGGGTGCGATCGCGAAAAAGGCTAGTCGGATAAAGCCGCCTCTAACATCGTCTGGCTCAAACTTTCGAAACCATGCATGAGCAAGCTGGATTCATTGTTAGGAGTGCACGGGAGACTACAGGGAGACTATATCTTACAAAAGCGCATGATACGTCGACAAGTAATGCTGCTTGTAAAGGATTAGAAGAAATTTGGCGAATGGAAGACGGGAAGAGGGGCACGAAAGACGATAGTTTGGATGACTGAGCCATGCCAGATTTCTGTGATAGTCTGTGATAGTGCAAACGAAACTCTGTGTGGCATTTAACCCCGTCCACACGTATTTAAATGTCCTACCCCGGGCCTGGTGCTTGCGGCTCCACGGATTTAATTATATCTGGGACCCTGCCCGCGGTGAGGACGAATTCTGAAAAAGGTACTCGAGAAGTAGGTCTATTATCAATAGTTGATCAAAGTCAGATGCAAGTCAATAGCACAAAAACAACGAACCATGCGCAAAATTGGAATAAACAGACGATGATATTTACGACGGGGATAAAAAAAGTGATATCATGGGGTGATGGGGTAGTTTGACTGTAAAGCAGTGCCAGTGGGCGGTCAAACGACTAAGCAACGAAACATGGCTGCCGATTGATGTTAAACTTGGTATTATCACCCTACAATGCAAATACATACAGTAATCAGTAGACCCAGTGCGCCCCTCAAGTTTTTCTTAAAATACTTTGTAACTCCCTCAGTAGGGGATGTCAAAGTAGGCCGTTTCAAGGTCGTTCGCTGTCTGTTTTGATTTCAGCAATAGGGGTTCACAGCCTTGCCTTGTGCACACTCGACAATCGGGCGTGTAAGATTTGATGGGACCGGTGCAGGGTTATCCCAAATAAGAAGGAGAGTCTGTCGCGCAAAGCTGGAGGCTGTATGCGTCTTGAAAGGTTTTCGTGTTGGATTCCTGTACATAAATAGTTTAAGAAGCTTATGATGAATTCTGAGAGCCTGGGTTCGGCACAAGCCCCGGAAAGCTCCGCTTTATTCTACAAAGGGGGAGCTCCGGTGAACTGTCGATTCATCCGATTCGGCACGTCGGCATAAGATCTATCAAAAAAATGTACCGATTGGGCCTGTAGACCCCGGTGACCTCAGGCGTTCTCCGGTCATTGTAGATAGACAAAATTAAAATAGATTTTGATCCAACGGCACTAAATCCGTCGTTCCCCGGACATTATAGATAGAGAAAACTTGTATTAAATGTGGATTTCCCGGGAAGAATGAAAGTAAAGATGGCTAGGGAGTGTATTTTCAAAGGAAAACAAGCAAAAGAATGACGGATAATCTAGTAACAGAGGAAAAAGAAAAAAGCATTGTCACTATAGACTAAAAAGAAGGAAAAGTAGCGAAATTAACTGTAGAACAATGAGGAAGAACTTGAGTTTTTGAATAGAATAGAAAAGAATGATAATACACTGACGTGTAAATGATCAGTGATTTTTTTAATGAAAATTGTATTACGCATGAACATGATGTGTGAGGGTGTCAGCAAGGCTGTTTTTTCAAGTCAACCATGTTCAATCTCGTTCTATAAATGCACATTCCCTCTCATGGTCAAGAAGATCCAACACATCCATTCCTATCTCGCAGTAATGACAGAATTGGAAGATATCAGGTTTAGAGCTCAAGGGGCCAGCAGAGGAGGGACTGGCGGTAGGGAAAGAGAGTCCAGGGAAGGCCTGCGTTGGTGAGCTTTCCTGTTTTACTTTTACCTTGTCTATCGCATCTGGTTTGGAGTTGACTAAACCAAATTCCCTTCACAGTTGCCGTTCAGAGATGGGGCTTGAGTTTCTGTTGAACTGAAGAGAAGTACCTTGGAGTCTAGTGAGGACATCCATTGCTGGTGAGCTTTCTCGCTTTACCGTTACATTTGGCTTAGAATCGTCCAATTCCCTTTGCAGCTCCCACTCAGAGATAGGAGTTGAGCTTCGGTTGAACTGGTAACCAGTACTGTGCTGACCGCGATAAGTCATGTATGCTACATATATCAACAAGAAATGTCATAAAAAATTCAAAATTGATATCGCAAAACTTACAGGGAGCAGAAACCCTGCGATGAGAGCGACAGTGGTTGCGTTCAGGCATTGTGATCCTCCGAGAAGACAGGGTTACTGGAAAAATCTCTAAAATCAGAAATACAGGTTAACCATATCATTGAAAACAATATGGAAGCCAATATCGCCTTACCTCCATCAGGATCTCCACGATTATAAACGGTGGTGGAATCAGCCGTGACAAAAACAGTTTCCAAGCACACTGCAAATAATAGTATAAAAGTGTTAAACTCGTTGAAAACATGTAATACTCACCATATAGCTGGCATTCGTCACAATGCATGAAATGTTCATAAATACCTCTTTGAACATCAACAAATTTGGGGCGACTTTCTTTCAGACCACAGAAACACTCGAAGTGAAGTCTTTTGCTATCGAAGTATCGCTTGAATCCGCTAGGCAGAATTCGCACGCTTTGGTGTTCGGGACTGCAAAGTAGGTTAGTCTCATATCGAATTTAATAATCTAAACGGTAACTTACTATGGGAATTCAGTGACTTCACCATGAATACAGTCAAAGAAAACGAGATTAGGGGAAGCACGTTGCAAATCCCATGAAGACTGGAAGAGTGAACGAGTGAACTCCTCACGTTCGCTAGTGGCAGGAACATCATTCGACGGTATATGAGTTCCTCCCCATCGAGCGACACACGCACCGAGTTGCTGTGTTGAAGAGGAAAGAGAGCGATGAGAGCTAAAGCCTGGCATGATGGCCAGAGCCGTACGTTGCTGTCTGGCACTTATGTATCATTCTTCATGCATATTGCGGCCCGGTTTCTGATTTTGGTTTGGGGCGAATCTTCCGCTGAAGTTCATTCTGTTGAATAAACTTTCGATCCTGAAGGGTTCGTACCATACTGTCGGTGAGGACTGTGGTTCAGAGTACTTAGCGAGCAACGCACAGGCTCCGTTGAAAAAAAATTCAATTGTAAGCAACAGTTTGGGGCAACCTGTCTATATTTGTAATATGTTGACCCTGATTATTCTATAGATCGAGATTATACAAACATTTTGGGGATAAATTGACCCGCTGCGCCAAACATGCACATATATGCAGTAGGCCATTAGGCCCGTAAGATCAAGTCCAAGCAACGAACGGCCTCTGAAATATCATGTTAGATGATGAAATAAGATTTTAAACTAGTTTAAAATTGTACGACTCTTTGCGATCGAGATTATACAAACTTTTTGGGGAGGATCGTCCCTTTCTTAATCACGAAATACGCTGTATATATGCCGCGGGCGTCAGGTGCGCGCATTATGATCGAGTTTACTTGATGCTTTCAGATACATACGAGTTTTCCCTGAAGGAATTTGATTTTTTTAAGTGTCCTGAAAACACCTACCAGCATCGTACAATGCCCATGTATAATGCAAAGCAATTAGAAGCTATTCAGCTGGCACAAGAAATCCTTCAACAAGCAGGTCTCCAGTCTATGGATATTCTGGGCAATGACCATCCATTTGAACACGATGGGTTTCCGTTTCGTTTTTTGATGAATTATACACCACTAAAAGCAAGGCTATTCACTGCTGAGGAAACTGCAAGTCAGAAAAATTGCCTTACCAGAAAATCTTATATTCATGGCATAGTTGATCATTCCCTTGGTGCAATTATCGAATTCCCTGAAACTGGCGACAAACCGAACATAGCTATCGGACACAGATTTAGAATTGATCCTCAATATTTCATAAACCCAAGAAGTAATATCCAGTATTCCTTTGGTGACTCGCAATCCATACACCACAATGTACAGTGTTCTCTTCTACTTGATGAAGTTACTGGAGAGCCAATGAAATGCGAACAAATGAAATTAACCTGTAAGTCAAGATCATCTTTCATCAAGCAACCACATTTATTCTCCTAGGTTGTTCAATTAAATACTGCTCCTTCAATCCTGTTGGTACACAGTCAACTCCCCCAATTATCCCTCTGGACCCGGTGTTAAGTACCGATTCTCGGGTATCGGCAACGAATGTATAAACGTTAATAATCGTATTTAATGATGATACAAATGTCACTGTAATGTCGTAGAGCGCGGTCTCAACCTGAGTGGGTTGTACCACGACAGTCCTCTGGATGTTGGCTCTACTTGTCTTGATGTCGTTCGGGATCTTCGAGTCATCGTAGAATCTCATTGAGCCGAAGCTCTAAGAAGTCTAAAACAATCTGGTAGAATAGATTGTTGACTAGAAAGCAGAAGAACAAGAGATGGAAGAAGTAGCGGATCCAATGCCAGAACGGCGTTATCGCTACAGACAGTTTAGATTTAAAGCATTTGGAAATGACTGAAGCACTATTGGGAAATGAAGACTATATTGAGATATCGAACTAGGTTCGATATTAAGTCTGAAGAGAAGTCTAGCTACGAAGTATAGGAGGCTTTATATACAAGTACGCTAGAGGTTTGAATCTCAGTTCGAAATAGATAACGAACTTGAGAACGTATACATGTCATAGCAATTCGTGAGTATCATAGGTATATGCAGGGTCAGTTTGCCATGTGGCAAACATGAGGCAATAAGAACAAAGGAAAAGCACATAAGGACCTACGACCGTCATAGATGATCTCATGCGCGGTTTGGAACTAGAATTTATACCAAAGGTCTATCCGTGGCTTACTGTAAGTCCTAGGAAGACGACGGCCTCTAGGACTTCATAAAAACGGCAATGAAGTCTGATAAGACTTCCGGTTGTGGCGTCTATGAAGCGATTGTGATAAGATAACGTTTAAGTACGATAAGATAAGGGAATATAATAAGGAATCCGTATTGCTAGTGATGTCATGAATCGGATCATGACACCCGGATGGTGAACTATTTATGAAAACATTGGGTTTTTTTTGCACACTCAGGGAAACCGGTTGTGCATTCATGAAAACAACTCAATTAGATAATGACAAAAATGACAGTGAAAATGATGATATTTCTCCCCCTGAGAATGCCTCATTCGACTTAGTCGCCATTCTCAAGGATGTACGCTCCTGCTGTCAAGATAACAAGAAACCAACATACAATGGCAAGCTGTTATTGCAAAAGGATAAATTTAATCATCATTACATTCGGTAAGGCTTTTTATATTTAATGCAATTCACGTCTCATGTTCTTGTCTATATATATGGCAGATGCAAGCATTTCGCAAAAGGTCGCCGTAATCACTTACAACTTCGTAACCTCAATGAATACAATATTGATTATCTCAAGGCTTTATTTCAAAATGACTTGGCCAAAATTACGTCGTATGAAGTTGCTACTGCGAATCACGGTTATGGTCCTTTATATCCTTGCAGCGTTACAGCAGCTGCCCAAGAACAGAAACAGCTTTGTCATACGTGCCTCTATGTCTCTATCTTTCTATATTACATGTGATCACATCGTTTTTAGCAATGTGGCATCGTGATAATGGGATATTAAAGTGAGGCAAAATAGAATTAAATGACACAACTAAATGTGAGTGCCGAATGGAGATTTATGAGCCGAACGACCTCTCTCGGTGCCCATACATTTTAATAGTTTTCCGTAATCCTCACACTCACGCATGTCCACCCTGAAGTAAGACTCCAAAAAGTATCAAGCTAATTTTCAATTCTTTGCTTCAACACCTAGGATGGCGACTTGCTGATGCAACCCCACACCATATTCTTCTAGACAGTACATTTATACACGGTTTGAGGAAGATTCTAAGCTGGGATGAATTTCGAGACCCAGGATTAGGAGACCTTCACCCTTCCCTGATAAATCAAGATCACGCCGCTCATCTCATTAACAATTTGCATTATAAAGAGTATCCAAAAGGCACAGGTTTGGAAGGTATGTGATTGCAGCTCGTGTTTCTATTTTAATATATATGCTCGTCATTACAGGCGCAAGGCACCTTCTGAAAGATCATAAGGATTTACCACCCGAACAACAATATTTGCATTGCATTGAAACATGCGAAAACCCAAAGGACGGCAAATTTTATATTGTTATTTGCATGTTCCGAGCTATGAGTCGTCTGCTCGTGAAGACAAGACGACCATCCATTGACACCACATTTAAATGACTAGACAAATGGCAAGAATTCGAGATAGAAGCATGGTTTCCAGAGTTTTCATGCTGTAAGCACAATTATCTGTCGTGTTCTTAATACTATGCTAACGGTAAATTGACAGCCATGGTAGTTGCACAAGCCTTCATCACTTCGCAGAGCGCGGAGGCCCACCAATTTTTATTTAGACATATTTTCAAGATTGTGCAAGAGGATACAGGTCAAAGCATTCGATTTTGTCACATTCACGGGAGTGGCATTGATACCATCACAGCTGATGGTCATGAAGGTCAAGCGTTGGGTACGTTATTTCAACCGTTCAATGGTATACCCCCAATTAAATCCCTAAAAGGGCTTGGTCTATATTGTCAAGAAATCTGTGAAAAATTAACCGATCTGCAGTCTGTGGAATGGGGCAAGTTGATGAACCAGGTCACGCCAAGGGAGCATCTCATGTGCTTCTACAAATATTGCTTCATCCATTATATTAGGAATGTAGCAAAGTTACGAGCACATGTCAAGCCAAATGTGATTTCTGCCATGATGAGCCTCGCAAGCTTGGATCCCTTGCCAGACTACGATCAAGTTATTGTGACTATTTGTAATGGTGGAGAAAAAGCTCTAAGTACACTGAGGTGTCTTTTTTGGAATTGAAAGGACTTATGACATTTCACAGACTGGTATCAAAAGGGAGACAGTGTTCCTTTGGCCACGATTTATAGACCTTTAAGCAAAATCCCCTTGGAAATTTAGAAGGCAGCACCGTCTACGTCCAACGGAAACGAGCAAGCCCATCGTAACATCAATCATGATGGTACAAAACTCACCATGCTTGCTGGGATCATGCGTGGATTGCAGTTTGATTCTAGAGCAATGGCGAATATTGATTTTTGGATAGCGGAGAGTATCCAACCTCGAGATAAACTAGCCACACATTTTCATCGGTCTGCCAGAGGTATTCAAGTTAAAAGTCATTTCTTTTCATTTCATTTCTGCATCTGTGTGAGCTGAATCTTGTTTAGCATCTTTTCAACAGCGAAATGTCCTTGCGAAGGATGTGGAGATACTATCACTCTACGAGAAGGCTCAAAAACTTGAAAAGAGCATTCCAACAGATGCCACAGCTGTGGTACGAGCTTTAGAGGCTTTGGAGTCTGCTGAAGAGCCCAAACAAGTTCTAAAATGGTGCCGAAAACAGGATGAGCAGGAAGGGGATTCAAAGGCTTCTGAAGAGCTTAAATGAGCGCAGGAACGGCTTTGCAAACATGATGAGCAGTTGACGATAACACAATCGCAGCTGGATTCACTTCTTCCTCAAGGCTCGGGATCATATACCTTAACAAAACTGGCAAAACCTGAAGAAATATATGATCGCAGGCTTTTAGATGCTAAACCCAAAGAGAAGCCGGTATTTATACACACTCACCACTGTCTTTTGATATGGATTGACGATGAAAATACAGGTCCAAAATATCAGAGACACACAAGCTGTCTTTAATTCATCCATTGAACCGCAACACCCAACGCTACCAACCAATAACGGACATCTGTATGCACATGCTACACCTGTACATGCATACAATGGCAACCTCCAATATCACGGCATTCCACCTCGTCATGTATACGATAATAATTTCCAACCTCAAAATGGATACCACACCAGTTTTCTCCCTCAGAACGACTACATTACTCAGCCTAGTACATTCTACATTAATCCCCAACCCCAACACGCATTCTACCACAACTCTCAGCCTCAATTCCAATATAGTGTTTCCCATCCCCAAAATATGACATATCACCAGGTCTCAATCCCCGTGCATCTTTCCACAAATTCGAGCCTGTCAGGATACACAGGACCTGCTCATGCACACCCACACAACCTGCCTCCTCCAAGACATTTTAATTACCATAACCCTGGATACTACTCTCAACCGGGTCCTTCTTTTTATTCACAGTAAACAATATCAACAGAACTTATTGCTAGAAAATGTAGATAAAAATACTATCGTATATTGATTCACTAATAAAATATGTTCTACATTCTTGAATGAGTAACATGCTCAGTATAAACCAAGTTTAGGAATATTTAAATACAACGTATATACCTCCATGTACTGGAAATGCTCGAGTGTCAGTGATGGTATTAGACTTAGAGCAACTTCGGAATTATATGCGATTCGAACAAACAGACATTTCAAACTCAATTAGAATAACAAGATTGATAATTTACATATAATGACAAAATTGATACTTTACATGTGTATGGTATTCAAGGATATTCAAGTATAAAATGAAAACGCTTAAACCAAACCAAATTATAAGTACAACGGTTGAACAGTCAAATCCACCCCTTTGAAACCACCCAACACATAGCTTTCCTTCCTTTATTCCAAACTCTCAAAAAACGGGAAGGTGGCCCCCACGCGCAACTATGATTTTGGTATAGATGAACAGTATTCATTCCAACGAGTCGTCGATTCGTGTTGAGTGAGATTGTGTTGAGTGTGATGTGAGGTTTGTTGTTGGAACGAGAAGTATGGAAATCGTTTCTACCGAAAGAATTAGGTGTAGACATTAATTCCCAATAAATTTTAACTTACTGAACTTGTAAATGCTTAATATTTATGTATTTAAGCTCGTTTGAATTGTTGCGAATGAAGTTTCTGAGGTATTGGTGTAGTGTGGGCGAGACACGATGCAATCGACTGATATAATTCGAGAAATAGATTGGAATATTCTGAATTTGAGTTTGGAATAAGAATTTCATGATATGACTGTGATGGTAGCGTTCACAGGTACGGTTTAAGAGTGGTAGATATTATTGGGTAACTTATGGAGTAGAGACGTACCTTTTAAAATGCGGAAACCTATCTCAACGCTGACAACAAGGGTAATGAAGCTTTAGAATTATTACCCAAACTCTCGCATTTTTCTACGTCTTCAAAATCAATGAATCTACCCTCCTTTTCCTATTATTGATCCTAGGTGTCAGAGGCTAGTAGTGTCACCTATTGAAACAATTAAGATTATCACGAGTATTACAGTCATTTTTACTTATGAATTTTGTATTTAAAAACATCATAACAGAATATATTCATAAAGGGTTTACTACTTGGTTTTGGTACGAACACGGGAATGTGTTGCACCTCTGCCAAGTTCACCATTATGCACTTAGTCATGAAGATAAGATAACTTTCAAGCATCTGTATTATCAACTCAATTGATAATCAGCGACCCACAGTAAACAATGATGACATTCAGGTATCCTCTTATTTTTAGCCAAGGTCACGTTTTTCTTATTTTTTCTTATTTTTATCTACTTATTTACATTGTATAGGTCTCTGGTGTCCTTGACGCTACGCGAGTCGGCTCAAAATTTGATGCCAGATCTCGCTAATGAATCGGATTAGTTCACCATATACTCGGGAGCTCGAGTCGGAGTGTGAAGGGAGTAGAGCCGCCGTCTCACAAGCGCTCAATATGATGCAAGCGACACCCAATAAAGAACGCAGAACAAGTCCTAGGCATAGAAACAGAGAATTAGAACATACCTAAATATATTGTGCATTTCTTTACTTGAAATTTCATTGGAGCTCACTTATAAAATTCTACAATAAACATTCCGTTGCCTGGCTCGGAGTTCGGCGGTAGGCCGAGTAGAGCCGTGTTTTATTGGCTGCCGGCTGAATGGCTGGATGGTGGGCGAGGGGTCGCGGACCGCCTACCTAGTCCCGGTCTGGGCGCTTATTTATTGCCTCCCCTTGCTTTATGCGCAGTGACAAAAATTTATCAAGGAAAAAGCACTGCAACGAACCACAATCTCGGCATGATACAGGAGAACAGCATGAGTAACAAAAAGCGCATGCACTTTGATAACAAATGTCCGGTGAAGCTTAAAGGGCGTCAGTAGTAGAGGAAGAAAACGATCAACGGCCGAGGGATTGAAGGTCGCTCCCGAGAATGTCAGGGTTGTACGAAACATCAGAGGAAAAGGTGCTATCAGCCGTAGATGATAGCGCTAGCATAGCATCAACATCGCCCAGCAGACGGAAAGAAGTAGAAAGGGCTCTGTTGTTCATTTCAAGAGCGTGTGTCAACTGTTGGTGGGCAAGGAGGTTGAGGTTATGGAGCTGAACCAAGAGCGGATGTATAGATAAAAGGGGCTGGGTGTGGCTACTGGGAGAATTGGAAGTTAATCGTGGCATGAAAAAGGCAATGGAAGGTGTCATGGAGGATTGGTCTCCGGAGTGAGGTTGAGATAAAGAAATTGGTTTGGCATGCCCCGGATTATCGGTTTTCCCGGTGGTCGTGGTTATTCCATGATAGTCTGGAAAGGTGGTGGAAAAGGTGTCTCTAGCAACCTGGCTATATTCAGGAGGAATGGCCCAAGATGAAGGTGCTATCCAATCATCGGGGGGTGGGGTAAACGACCAAGCAATCTTTTTGTCTAGATCATCATTTGGCGACGGAATCATGCTAAGAGATTGAGTTATTAACACAATTTCTGCCAGCTCAAGTCTCCACTGAAGAACACGGTAGAAGAGCTAGGTTAGATCATGTATTACAAGGCTACCACGATACTCAAAATGCTTACAAGGGCCTTTCGGATGCCTTTTTCATTAACAGCAATTTTGCCGTCGCGAAACGATTCCAGTAGCCAAACCGCTGCAGCAAACTGAAGACGAACCTGACGGAGAGTAGTAGTAGATATCATCAAATGGAAAGCAAACTGAGTGTACCTGCATGTACGACAAGTGAAAATACTTCTTTTTAGAGTCAATCCTTAAAGTCTTAATTGATAGATCCACAGGAGCGAACATGCGGAAACCACAGCGTGCTCGATGTTTCTTTCTCTGCCACCCTCTTTTTTTCTAGATCACGTTTACGTTGCACACTTTCGATCCCATCATGAAAGTTACTAATTAGTCCTCGTTTTACCCTAAGGTCTAGAATATGAGAAGCTGACATACCAGCACCTCATATTTTATCCCTTTTTCATTTCTTCTCCTTCTTTCCTTCAGTTGGCTATTTCTCACCGACGGGAATTATTTTTACGAACAGCCAACTACCATCCCCGCGGTTTTAACCCTAATCATCGTGATGCGGACGCCATGTGAGTATCGCCATGACCAGTCCGCTGGTCGATATGAGATCAGCCGTAACCGACCGTTTCGCTTCGTCCAAGATGTACCTCCAAAATATCAAGTAATATGGCTTGAACGACCCGAACCGGATTCACATTGCAAAATTCTTATCAAATCGACATGAGCCCGGAGATCTTCTTAGACAGGGTGTGCAATAGATGCAGGACAAATTGACATACCAGCCTAAATCAAACGAGAAGTATGAGCAAAATATCACGGAATCGTTCGGTTGGGGCTTTGTTTAGTGTAAATCTGTTCGACCCAATTGTATAGGCTCGTTTGTACTGGGTGCGCAAAAAATAGGCTCGCGCTCACGGATTTATCAACAAATGCTTTTGGTTCATAGGACTCTTTGTCTATCGTCATCCACGCATATCGCCGCTCCATACACTGCTTGACTTCATGCTCTTTTGAAACTGAATATATTGATATATGAATATAGCCTTCTACCCGCTAGATCAACATCAATAGTAAAGAAAACGACGTTGAGACCAGCTGGGAACCGTTTGAAAATTTGTCTGAATGTTTTTCTCTGCATAGTATATCTTGATATCCTTCTTGGTGTAGGTGTTTGTTCGGTGACGAGACTGCTGAGCGTTGAACGATGCACTGATGTACCAGGTTATTTCTTCGGCATGAATTTGATTGGCGGATATGTCACAACCGTCACTCTCGTCTTTGGGCTGCAGCTCGAAGTCATTCAACAACATCAACAACGAAAAAAATTACGTTGAAGTCAATAGTCGCACTATAGCGCACGACGTTATACTCACAGAAGTCCTACTGTCTCAGAACAGATCATGACTGTCGGCCAATTATGTAAAGGCTTGCTTCCAACCTTTTTTTATAAAAAAGTAATATTTTTAATGATTCAACCAGAAGAAGTACGGCATCTACGGAACCCAGAAAACATTCAGAATTGCAACCAACCATCCGGACTGGGTACAGCGACAAATATGGACTTAAAGGTTAAGGGGACTGCATCCAAGGTTGATCTTAAAGATGACATTTCTCATTCATTTGTTGTGGCTAGTATTATTGCCGAAACCACTTACCAATCCCTGGAATGAGGTACCAGTGCAGCAAACAGCCTGGGCGTTGCAGCTGGCTCCCCCACCAATACCACTAGTAATACGATTTTGTAAGTCTTCTTTCACTGGATGAACGGAGAACTTACATAACAGAAATCGGATCACAGTTCAGACCAACCTACACACCAATGTTGGGAAGAGAAATGCCGAGTAAGCCTGCAAGCTCAGCGACAGCTGTGTTGGTAGAACTCATAACCGAGTTGCAGCAGCTAGCATCTCCTGCGGGTTCAGGTCAATAACTTATCCGCGACCTTTAAAGAAGCTCGAGCATACCTGTGTTGCATTGAGAAAGGGCTTGTGGTGCAGCGGCGGCGAAGAGCGCAACAGAGAGAGTAACAAAGAAGGCTTTCATTTTTCTTCTAGTCTTGTAAGTACAAGGTTGAATATTTAGATTTCGGTTGCTTATATAGACATTTTGTTTGAACACGTTTGTCCGAGGAACGTGAACAGCGAAGTCATCGCCCGTTGTCTGTCGCAGGCACAAGTCTCACAGCGTAAGTTACTCGGTACGAGAAGTTCAAACTTGCGATGGGAAATTTCAAAACAACACGCGTTGTTTTCTTTTTTTTTTCCTACGGAAAAGTGTCTTGATTACTTGACACAAAACGTTGCCCCAGATGCGTTGTGCGGCTGTTCATGCCAATTACTTCTATCTGGAAGAGATTGTCTTACAATAAAGATAAAGTGAGTCAAGTCTCCTGCCGTAATTTAACGACGATACAGACACCCAATCTATGATCTCCTTTAATTGTCAAGAGTCATCGCCTTGGATCCCCATCAAACATGTTACGAGTGCATCAGAACTCGTCCCTCATCCGATAATTGACGATGGAATTCTGAAAAGACAGTGCCTTCTGAAAGCTTAGCGAAGAAAAAGAATGACGTGTCGCAAGTTAAAGTTGTTCCTTAATCTTACCCACACACTATTACTACTATATCGCGGATTTTCTACAAAGTGATTGTGTCTGGTTAGCGACTCATCATGGCACTGTTCAGGGCGACAGCGGTCTTTGACAGGGACCGTCATTCGGCTGCTGGGCCAGGCGCATTTGCCTCATGCTGGTCATAAATGATCATGATTGATGGCATTTAAATCATACCTCTGACAGTTCCGTCAAGCTGGCTTATTCAGTCCAACATGACGTATTGTCAAAGACTTGGTTTAAGCAAGGTACTCGAAAGCAGTGACAAAATATCGCTTGTTAAAATTAATCCTGGAAGCTCTGCCAGCCCCTCACATCTTTAAGCCATGTGAGAAATACCAGAATGTAGCGAAGCTTCGAGCGCAAGCCATTCAGCTCTTCTTTCAGGAGACGAGCTTGACGTTTTTCGGTTCGCTTTTCTTTACAAGAAGACATGATTTAGTGTTGTCATGAACGTTCAGTCCTCGCAACACGACGAAGCAAGGTGCATTTTGAAAGTTGACTATAGGCACAGTCTTACAAGGGCCTGCCTTCAAGTCATGGGAGGATCTCAATGAAGCCTTGAGAATTCAGCCACTTTCAAAAGGGACTGTTCAAATATGTGCAAGTCTCAAGGTTGCTCAGACACGGCGTCGTTAGACGTAAGCGAGAATCATGACGCTCTCCTAATTTGACTGATGATTACACAGAAGTACAGCCATTGTTCAAGTTTGTGTAGTGTTTACCCCTCAAAGGTTACAATAATTATCCCTTGCGTTCGAACTTTAGTTCCCAACATTTCTCTATAAATTCCGAGAAGTTCGAACCACAATTCCCTCAGTTCAAATCTCAATTTCGAACTATTCTACATTCCACCACTCAAAAATGAAGGCTGTTCAAGTTTTTGCTACCCTTGCTTTTGCTGCCACCTTTGCCGCAGCTGTACCACAAGCCCTTTCTCAATGCAACACCGGTATAAACCACTTGTCCTATATCTTTTAACCATATGTGAGCCTCATAAAAAATGTAGGAAGCGCCTCCTGTTGCAACAGCGTTCAAGAGTCCAGCAGCGATATCGTACAAGAGCTTGAGGGCTTGCTCGGTATCGCACTCGGTGGTATTACCGGATCAGTTGGTCTTGGATGCAGCCCAATTAGCGTTGTGTAAGCTGTGGTTCTCCATTTTGTCGAAATAGGTAATAACTGTATTTGAATAGCGGCATTGGAGGTGGTGCTTCCTGCAATTCTCAAGCTGTCTGCTGCACTGACGCCGAATTTGAAGGCTTGGTGAGTTGACGTTTGCTTTCGTTGAACAAGGGGAGAAATAATAATACTTTTAAACTTCTAGATCAACCTCGGATGCAGCCCTCTCAACCTTTGAGCTTTGAGTCTTAAGTTATTAGCAGAAGTCGTCATGTAATCACTAGCCTGTCTCAGCTTGTAGGGCTGTTTCTATGCGGAATAAATTGATTTGATGTCTATTCTATTTGATGAGTGTTGGGGATTTTGATACTTGCTTTATATGATCGAACAAGCCCTTATATACATGCTTGGGCGGCGCGGCGCGGCCCCGCCTTACATGGCTTTACTGCTAGGAACCAGGGTGTTGTTCGAGATAAAGAAGGGGGGGTGATGGAAACGGAGGGTGGTGGTGTTCAAAAGAATAAAATGTTTTTTAGAGTGTAAAAATAGAGAGAAAGTAAGGATGATTTCGTAGAATAAAGCGCAAAGTCTTGAGAATGCGACTTTGATTTTTAGCTTCTTATTAGTTTCAGTGAGAGAAGAAAGGCGTTTTTTTTCAATCTAATACAGCTTGTTTGAATACATTGAAATACGTTTTCTGTCTACTTTTCCCGATTTAATTGGAGCATTTTATTCCTTATTTAACGGAACGAGTCTTTGAAGAAAACTGGAAAAGGCCCAGATGGATTAAAAGGGCATAAAGAACGAACAAAATGAGGCGACGGAACTGCGGAAAAACAGAGAGAAACGGGGTTCAAAATGAATAAAATACCTTTAATCGAGATTTGAACGAAAAGTAGGGAAAGTCGATGCTAGTTGAAGGGATTGTCGGACTCGGTGTAAGTACAAAACGAGCGCCTTCTGGTTTGAACCAGAGACTTTTCGGCCGCGAATGTCTGAAGGCGCATACGTCGCGATCTGAGCGCTGAGGCCGAGATAAGATGCATCGCGATCCTCGGTTTGGCACTCTCAGCACCATTGTTCTGTGATTCATCGTATGTCGAGGTTTTACATTGACGCCATTGTAGTGCGGTGGGCCTTAGGTTAACTGGACCTTTGTGTCATACGCTGTTATACTCGGTTATGCTGCCGTCGTGGCCACAGTTCGAGCTTCAGGTGGCGGAGCTGAGTGTCAAAATTGACTGCCTATCGGCAACTGATGCCGCCAATTTTCAAACCTTGTTTAAATCTTCTCCACAAAATGTCTCTACATCTTCTGTGTGGGTTAATCGCAAACCCAACTTAACTTCAAACTATCGATAATCTCACTTCGTTCTTATGATTTGAAATGTATAATATCGGCTTTTCCTGAACTCACGTTTCCACATCCTTTTGGATAATTTTTGATCATCCTCAGACCGCCATCATACTCTGCATTGATTCAAACCGCGGTCTGTGGGTAAATAGTAACTCGTCTCACCAAGCGATCTTCTTATTAAACTCAACGTCGGCTTTTTCAAACGCATCCGGGAGGTGAAGCGTTCCAGTATATGTAACATTGAGTAATAATTTAAAGTCTGCACGCTGAGTACGTCTTGTTTTCCTGGTTATTATAAACTTATTATTTTCACTGTATGGATAGATTCAGAGTTGGTAATACGGAAAGCATGAAATTTGAGTTCAGATTTAATAGGGGATGTCAGGGTAATAAGTAGGCCGTTTCAAGGCTATCAAGGCCGTTTCGCAGCTTGGGCTGTCCGTTCCGATGCGTTGGATGCCGTTTTGCTGAAATCGAAACGGACAGCGAAACGACCTTGAAATGGCTTACTTACCCTGACATCCCCTACTGAAGCCCTGAAGGAGTTACAAAGAAACTTTTGAGTGGCGCATTGGGTCTACTAATTACTGTATTGCATTGTAGGGTGATAATACCAAGTTTAACCTCCATCGGCGGACATGTTTTGTTGCTTAGTCGTTTGACCGTCCACTAGCAGCTACTAGCACTGCTTTGCGGCCAAGCTACCCTGTCACTCACCCCATATTATGTACATACCACTTTGTTTTATCCCCGTCGTAGATATCATGGTTCGTTGTTTTTCTCTGTGTTATTGACTTGCATTCGACTTTGATCAACTATTAATAATAGGCCTAAGGATCTACTTCTCGAGCCCTTCTTGAGTACCTTTTTAGAATTCGTCCTCACCGCGGGCAGGGTCCCAGATATAATTAAATCCGTGGAGCCGCAAGCACCGGGCTCGGGGTAAGACATTTAAAGACGCGTGGACGGGGTTAAATGCCGCATAGAGTTTCGTTTGCACTATCACAGACTATCACAGAAATCTGGCATGGCTCAGTCATCCAAACTATCGTCTTTCGTGCCCCTCTTCCCGTCTTCCATTCGCCAAATTTCTTCTAATCCTTTACAAGCAGCATTACTTGTCGACGTATCATGCGCTTTTGTAAGATATAGTCTCCCTGTAGTCTCCCGTGCACTCCTAACAATGAATCCAGCTTGCTCATGCATGGTTTCGAAAATTTGAGCCAGACGATGTTAGAGGCGGCTTTATCCGACTAGCCTTTTTCGCGATCGCACCCATCGCAACAGCAGTAATAAATCTCCCGTCGACTCAACCTTGGCTAAATGGTCTTTTACACTTTAGTCTTTTCGCGAGTGTCTTGCTATTCTCCATCTTATTCTATCGTGTTTCCCCGTTTCATCCTATGGCTAAATATCCCGGACCACTGATTTGCAAATTATCAAAGTTATGGATGGCTTGGCTATTTCATAAAGGAAAAGTGCATATGTATCTAAAGGAGCTTCACGATAAACACGGATCCATTGTTCGAATTGGTAATCCCAATATTCTCTTTTTTTTTCAAACATCACTGATTACACCACCATGTCATTCTACAAGGTCCAAACGAACTCTCCGTAGTAAATGTCGACCTCCTCCCTAGCATCCTAGGACAGCAAGGCATGCCCAAAGGTCCGATGTGGGAGGGCAGACAACCCAACTATATCAAAAACCGGAAAACAGGCGGCAGTATCATCTCTTTGCGCGATGCTACTCTCCACGCCAAGCATCGTAAACCATGGACTCGCGCATTCGGTCCTGGTCCATTGCAAGATTATGAAGAATCTCTCATGACTCGTGCAAACGAGATGGTTGAGCATTTGAAACAAAATTGCAAGAATTCGCAGGGCGAAGTTGGCAATGTTGATATGGCCCGGTATATTACGCTTTTTAGGTATGGGCTCCCCTTCTTCAAGTTGGGTAAATAATATATCATAACTGAATCATGCATGTTCAGCTTCGACCTTATGGGAGATATAGTGTAAGTTCCATGCCCACACATCTTTTAGAACTCAGAACTTAAGTTCCCCTTGCGACTAGCTTTGGAGAAGGCTTCAGTCTCATGCGTGATGGCGACGAAAACGGATACTTAGATGGCATACAAAGGGCGATCAAGTCAATTTTTCTCCTTCATTCGACCACTGTCCATTCTAAACTCCGTAATTAGGTCTACAGCGGTTCTTATGGCAATTCCCTGGGCTACAGACTTTTCTCGTTTTACCCAACTATTCGCTAGTAAAAGCACCAACGGACAGTTCAGTACTCTAGCATTTCAACTGGCGCAAAGGCGGATTCAAAAAGGCTCAGAGAAACGAGATTTATTTTACCATTTGGTATTACATTTTCCTCCATTTGATTCTCCTAATTAATCATTACTTAGTCCGCAAATATGGACATGCCCAATGAGAAACTAGTCACCTCAAACGCAAGTTTCGCTGTACTAGCTGGATTGGATACAACCTCCTCCGTACTTTGCGGGACACTTTTTTATCTGCTTAGATATCCCGATTATATGCAACATTTGCGAAAAGAACTTGACGAAGCTTTCACGTCATCCGCCGATATCAAATGTGATAAACTGATTCACTTGGAGTGGTTGAACGCTATAATGTCTGTGTGGACTTTAATTTTCTTATCATAACTAATTACCCATGCTTTTCTCTCTCTTTCTAGAAACGAAGTAATGCGTATTCAGCCACCCCTTTTATCGTATATGCAAAGAGCACCCGCTGAGAACAGCGGAGGAAAACGTGTAGGAGACATGTACGTGGTCCTCATAATTCAACGAATTAACCATAGAACTTCACGCGCGTGCACAGGTTTATCCCTGAACGAGCAGCCGTAATAGTCCCCCCTTACGTCTTACACCGCGACCCCCGTTACTTCTCCCCAAACCCAACTCAATTCTGGCCTGAACGATGGCTCGCAAACACAAATGAGAAACCAACCTTAAACCGCTCCGCGTTTATCCCATTCTCAATGGGACCCGCAAGCTGTGCCGGAAAACCATTGGCATGGTCGCAGTTGAGATATATAACAGCTTTGTTGATTTATAATTTTGATTTTCTGTTTGATCGAGAGTATAATCCGTCGCAGTGGGAGGAGGATTTGTTGGATAAGCTTATGGTTATCAAGGGTTCTTTGCCTGTGCAGATGAAGATTAGGGTTCGATCATAGGATGTATTGCCTGAACCTTTGACGTATTCGTCGTGCTTTAGTTTTGTGCTGATTTTCTGTATTCTATTATTTATATTTTATGCAATTCTCGTTACACACAATTTGCAGACAACAAGCAATTTGATAATTTGAACACGGACGGGTTACAGTAAAGGTCAGACTCCTACCCACATTTTAGTGACCATCCCAGGGTGCGGGGTTTTAATAATATGGGTGTATATGGGTGTATATGGGTGTTGTGCGTGAATTTTAGAATTCCGGAACTTTATTCGCAGAAAATGTGAAAAGACGACTAGCAAAAAATGTTAAGTGAGCGTGCCATGTTTGGCACACTGTGTCATGGCTACTCACTCAGACTAGAGGGAGGGGATCCTGTAATGTTTCATTACAGATATTGCAGCCCAGTTCTTACAGGTTCACAAACTAACAGTGAAAACTGTATATTCACAGGTAAATGGTAAGAAAGGCTGCCAGTGCCTTTACTGCCTTGCGGTATTTACATGGTGTACAGTGCCTACATACTATTACATAACATTCTACATAATGCATGTGCTAAGTTGCATTGTAGGACTCCAAAAATAAAAGTGATGTGCAGGCTAGATATAATCGGAATTACGAAGATATTTGATTATTGTTACGTATGGTGGCCCGAAGCTATTCCGGATAGTTCCGAAGAAGTCCGGACCACAGGGTCAGATGGGAGACGGAGTACTGAAGTATGGGGTGAGGGACTTGGCTTCAACTTATATGTTGCACCCACTCGCCCAGCTTACGATATCCCTCGATTTTGGAATATGAGGAAGTATGTAAGTACATACAAGTCCAATGACATGTGATATGACAATGGAGTACAAGTCCACGTCGTCTTTGACGACGTGAATGATAAGTATGAGTTGACTCAAACATTAAGTCCGAGCCAACTACGCAATACGGATTAAGAGTACAAGATGGATTAGAGATGAGAGAGTAACTGATTAAACTGATTATATTCAGACTGAGGATCCACAGCTGAGGGAGCTGGGGTTTAAATACAGGAGGGAGCGGAACTACATAAATGGGGATAATGACAAATAAGGGAAAGTGGGAATTGACTAGTGCAGGCCAAGATGACAACCAGGTACCTTATTACTAAGCGACTGGAATACACATCCCCTTAAGGAAGGTGTCTGATATGGAGTATGGATGGAGTACGGTCTTGGAGTTAAGGGGAAATATGGGGTATGTAGTACGGGATTCGGAATAGTCCGGGTTTGGACTCTGGGGCACACAGGGCGTGACAATTATAGAGGTTGTCTAGTATCTGTGGAGTGGGTCCTAGTGCTGAATTTGATAAGAGAGTGGGGGATAATGGGAGTGTGATAAAGAATGTGTGTTGATGTCGAATCAACAACAGCAACAGTAACAGCAAACACAACACCAACAAAAGTTTGACTTAGGTGTGTATTGTCAGGGCTACTCACTCAGACTAGAGGGAGGGGATCCTAAGTAATTATATTTTGGGAAAAATACTAACTCACCTAGAGGGAGGGGATCCTAAGAGAACAAACTTAGGGATCCCTCCTCTAGGGCTACTAACTATATACTATGAAAAATGGCAAAGGTCATACGCGGCCTTCGGTTCATGGACTGGGCATGGATATGCACCGGTCCTGGGCTTTAGCCGGGGCCTAGGCCATGGCTCTGATGGGAACAGATGCTCAGCACCCGTTGAAGGGAAAAATGAGAATACAGAAGGAGAGGGAAATGCAAGAGATGTGATAAAATGCGAGAAATATGGAAATGAATAAAATAGACCAGAACCAGAGATAAACAGAGGAAAAGAAAGGGACAATGCTAGCATACCCTGACACCGAGGCCTCACTCAGAGTAATCCAAAGAAATAGACGTGAGTGTAGAAATAGACTAGAGACAAAACCTTGACTTGAACTTGACTTAAACTGAACTAAAACTTGAGACAACCGTTCTGGTAGATTGCTGCTGTTACACGTATTTACATACAGTATTTATACTGTTCTGAACAAAAGAAATATTTTTGGAATTTTTGGAAGGTTTAACAATAAGCAATTGTAAACCATTTTCATGAAACAATAAAAGAAGAAGAAAAGGAGAGGAAGAGTTATAATTGGGGAGAACAACAAGCGATGAGGAATTTTTAAAGAGGAAATAGAAGTACAATAAACACAAACAGTCCCAATTTGGAAGAAAAGCGATACTCTCCTTTTTTACCATTTTTGCACCATACTGCCACTGTCAGGGCTACTCTCTCAGACTAGAGGGAGGGGATCCTAAGTAAAATATATTCTAGGAATAATACTAACTCACTTAGAGGGAGGGGATCCTAAGAGAACAAACTTAGGGATCCCTTCTCTAGGGCTACTAACTATATACTATGAAAAACAGCGAAGGCCACACGCGGCCTTTGGTTCATGGACTGGGCGTGGATACGTGCCGGTCCCAGACTTTTAGCCAGGGCCTAGGCCATGGCTCTGATAAGAATGGGCACTCAGTACCTATTGGAGGAAAAATGGGAATACGGAAGAAGAGGGAAGTGTCAAGGTACGCTAGCGTCATCCCCTTATTTTTCTACATTTATCTTTGGTTCTGGTCTATTTTATTTATTTCCATATTTCTCATATTCTATCCCATCTCTTGCATTTCCCTCTCCTTCCATATTCCCATTTTTCCTCCAATGGGCACTGAGTGCCCATTCTCATCAGAGCCATGGCCTAGGCCCCGGCTAAAAGTCCGGGACCGGCACGTATCCACGCCCAGTCCATGAACCAAAGGCCATGTGTGGCCTTCGCCGTTTTTCATAGTATATAGTTAGTAGCCCTAGAGGAGGGATCCCTAAGTTTGTTCTCTTAGGATCCCCTCCCTCTAAGTGAGTTAGTATTATTCCTAGAATATATTTTACTTAGGATCCCCTCCCTCTAGTCTGAGAGAGTAGCCCTGACACCCAGGATGTGCTGGAGGGTGAAGTTGAATCAAGCAAGATAGACTGACTACTGAGCTTGTTGATGATTGAGGTTGCGAGCAGTCATAAAGTACTCTAAGTTCTTATGGTCAGTGCAAATGTCGATGGGGTGACTTGCGCCTTTGAGAAAGTGTTGCCATTCTTCTAAGGCTCAAATTATCGCCAGCATTTCCTTGTCATGAATCTCGTAGTTGCATTCTACGGGGCTCAGGGCTTTCAAGAAGAACGCGACTGGGTGCCATTTACCATCCTCGTCTGATAGCTGTGAGAGAACTGCATCAGAAGTAGAGTCGGAGCTGTCTGCCTCAACTTTGTAGGGTTTAGCAGGGTCTGGGATGAGCAAGATGGGAGCCAAAGTGATTGAGAGCTTGAGTGCATCGAAGGCTTGCTGACAATTGTTGGACCAGACGAACAAAGTGTCCTTTTTGGTCAGACCGAACATTGGGAGTGCGATATGAGAGAAGTCTTTGATGAAACGATGATAGAAATTAGCAAAACTGAGGAAGGATTGAACTTCAGTGATATTTCTCGGGACAGGCCAGTCTCTGACAGCTGAGACCTTCGCAGGATCCATTTCGACAGTGTTCTCGGATATGACCATCCTAAGGTACTCAATTTTGGTCTGGCAGAACTCGCATTTCTCTACCTTAAGGTATAGCTGGTGCTCGCGAAGCCATTCGAGTACGTGTTGAATAATACAATGGTGTTCCTCCAAGTCTCGTGTATAGATGAGGATATCATCAATATACACAGCAATGACACCTTCTAAGATTATGTCCTCAAAGATTTTGTTCATCATTGTCTGAAAGGTGGCTGGACTGTTAGTAAGGCCGAAAAACATCACCAAAGGTTCGAAAAGGCCTCTGTTAGTACGAAACGCGGCCTTCCACTCATCGCCTTCCTTTATCCGCACATTGTTGTAGCCCCATCGAACATCAAGCTTTGTGAAGTAGCGGGCACCCTGCAACTTATTGACGAGTTCCGGGATAAGGGACAATGGATAGCGGTTCTTGATTGTCATCGTGTTCAGAGCTCGGTAATCTTGAATGAGACGAAGGGAGCCATCCTTCTTTTTGATAAAGAAGACTGGTGAGGCCATCGGTGACTTCAAGAGTCAGATCCGTCCTGATTTGAGGTTTTCCTCTAGAAACATATCCAACTCGGCCTGTTCCTTTGGTGACAGCAGGTAGATCTTACTAGATTTGGGCTCTGAGCCTGAGACGAGTTCTATTGGGTGATCCTATTTCTTTGACATCAGTAGTGAATCAAAGGATTCTTTGGAAAAGATGTCGTCAAAGTCATGGAATTGTTCAGGCACGATATCACAAAAACCCTTGGGGGCTGGAGTATCTGAGTTCTTGGTGTGAGCTTGGGCAAGTCTCTGCGAGATGGTCTCAGTTGCACCAATGTGATGGACCTCAGGTCTAGTGTCAACCATTGAAATACCAAAGAGTCGATCGCCATCCTCCAGTTGGAGCTCATCTTCCATGTCTGCCAGATCAGGCATGTCAGGATCTTCAGCTTCAGTATTGTCAAGCTTTATATCTGCAGACATTTGGATCTGTCAAAAAGAACCTTTAGTGCGACAACCTGAAGGCCAGCTGGGTGCACAGGAATGACATTGGGGACTACAACACGTCAGTTCTACCTCTCCAGCAGTATAGTCAATCACCGGGTTGTGGGCCTTGAATCAAGGTAGCCCCAGTAATACAGGATATTTCCCGAGTGCAGTGACAGCAAATAGGATGCGTTCAGAGTGGGACCGATACCTCATAACCAGATCAACCACATGTGTAATGGCACCAGCCTGGTTGGGTGTACCATCAACATTAAATACAGGAATAGGTTTCAGGAGTTTGACAGTTGGGAGTCGATATCTCTCAATGAAATTGTGGTCCAGGAACATACCACTAGCACCTGTATCAAGTATGGCTTTGCTGGTGATCAGATCTCCTATGTTGGTACTCTGGAGCTCTACTGAAATTTCAAGTTTCTGAGTACTGGTGTTGGCTGCAAGTCGATATTTGGAGGGTAATGACTTCCACTTTGAAGTCGAAAGTCATAGAGGTGACGGCATAGAAGAGGGTGTAGGGAGAGGGGTCTTTAGGAGATACAGCAGGGGTAATAGGATTCAAATTACTATCATTATTTTGTTCACGATCTATGTACAAAATGTCAAATCTATTGAATGTCGGCAATGAGGGTGTATCCTTCACTCATTGCCTTTCTGAAAATCCTCTGTTACTACTGGTACAGGAATCTCTTCTTCTTCTGTTGGTCCAGGCCCTGCACGACTCTGTGCTTCTATAACATCCTTTTGGGTGAGGAGCAGTTCGACAAGGTTATCAATCTCATCTGTGTTCATGAAACAAATATCATGTGTGCGAGGACAGTCACGCATGAGATGCCCAGCTTGTCTACAATGGTAACATCTAGTGGATTCTGTGGTCGTCTGTCGACGTGTGGTATCAATGTCCATCAGGTCATGACATTGTTGAGGTTGAACCAGAATTGATGGCCTAGATGAGGCAGCGGCAAACCCAGGAGCAACTGGCCTAGGAGGTGGGAATGGAGGTGGTTGATACTGGGGGATAGTGGGTCTTAGAGGCAGGAAGGGTGCCGGTCTAGGACAAGATATAGGAGCCATCATCAAGTGGTTAGGAACCGACGGGGTTGGGAGCTGGTGATGTCGAGTAGCACTGAAGGCTTCATTTGCTCTTCTATCTTGATCAAAAACACGTACAGCCTTGACCCAGCCTTTGAAATCTTCGTATGTGAGTCGGCTCTGCATGGTAGTAATCTTGGACTGAATTGTTAGGTCTAATCCCTGCCGAAAGTGCATTGTGATGGCGAAGCCATCTGTGAAGCCAGCATGTTCTATGAGGACATTGAAGGAGTCCACATAATCCTCTACAGTTTGACCTCCTTGAGCATATCTGCCAGATAGGAGGAGGTTGAGGGTGTTGTCATGTTTAGTTAAGGGCAGAAATTCCTCTTCAAACTTGAGTCAGAACTCTCCCCAAGTCGCAAAAGGAATGATACCTGTGAGGTACTTCTGTAGCAGGCTATTGGCAAAAACGTGGGCGCAGCCGTCGTTCATATACGACAGTGTCCAGATGATCATTTCTTGGTTGGTCACAAAATCCTTGCTACATGCACTCATATAGATCTGGACAGAGTTTCAAAACATGTGTCCTTTGTTTCTATCACCATCAAAGGACTGAGGTACTGTGGGACAGGTGTTACGAGAATTTCATGAATCTCGCGTGGAAGATGGAAACAATGCTTGGACTGGGGGAACATTGGCGGATTGAGGGTTTACTGGAGGTTCTGATAGAGAGTCAGACGGGAGTTGAGGTTGGAGAAACAATTCGAGACAAGATAGGAGTTGTTCGAGTCAAGTGTTACATGTAAGGAAATTTTGTTCCATAGTCACAAGGTGTTGCTCCAGATTCAGAGTAGCCTGGTTAGGTTCCATGATAGTAAAAATAGCCTAGGTGCACAGTAAGAAGGAGGGGAAGGGTCAAGTTATAGATAGAACGAGTCATTGTCGAGGATAATTTTCCGAAGGTGAATGTCAATAGAAATGACCAGTCCAGAGGAGAAGTTTGTTCTACTGTCAGGGCTACTCACTCAGACTAGAGGGAGAGGATCCTAAGTAACTGTAGTGGATAAATACTAACTAACTCACCTAGAGGGAGGGGATCTTAAGAGAACAAACTTAGGGATCCCTCCTCTAGGGCTACTAACTATATACTATAAAAAATGGCGAAGGCCATACATGGCCTTCAGTTCATAGACTGGGCATGGATACATACCGGTCCCGGATCTTTAGCCGGGGCCTAGGCTATGGCTCTGATGGGAATGGGTGCTCAGTGCCCGTTGGAGGGAAAGAAGGGAATACGGAAAGAAGGGAGAATGCAGGAGATGGGATAAAATACGAGAAATAAGGAAATGAATAAAATAGACCAGAACTGAAGATAAATGTAGGAAAATAAGGGGACAACGCTAGCATACCCTGACAATGAGAACACAAAAACTTAGCTCTTATAGACCAGCAAATCTCGTTCCTGAAGAGCCACACATTTCCCATTTTTCACCTCATTCGTCAGAACCGATTTCACTCCCCTCTTCCCCATCTAGACGATCTATCACATTTGTTCAAATCTTCTTGGATGAATTTAGGACAATAAACTTGTTTAGGATAAACGATTAGATTTATATTTCATCTCCTTCTTTCTTTTCTGGACATTTCATTAGCGCTTGAAATTTTTGGTTAACTCATATCATCATGTTGGACAATAGCAATCCTCCCACTTCCCCTATTCCCCTTTTTCAACTCCCTTTCTTCCCTTTTGAATATCGTTCTTCTCTCAGATTCAGACCCAACCCTAATTTCCTCTCACAACTTCACATTTACAATACTCTCATCTCCGAAATCGATGTCGATCCCTCCACAATGCTTCCGATTACTCCACTGCCACTAATGGAGATTACTATTCCTTACGACAATCTGGAGATAGGATATCCATGAGCTTTGACCCTGTATGAACAAACTAACATCAATGTCATGGATGAATCGTATGAGTTTGTCAAGTTCCTTTCAACGAATTGTCAAGAAGAATCAATCTGGAGACTGGTTTTTCATCACCAATTTCAAAGCTATACTCAATTCCTATTCATAGACGCACCTCTATCTGCTATCCCGTCCCCTCCCGACTACACCATTGGAAATCAAATCCTCCCTTCCTATTCCAATCTCCAATCCAATCTCGTTCAAGATCTGATATTGTTAAGCATCGCCATGGCTTTTATTATTATGCCACAGCCACGAAGAAGAAGATCTCATCAACAAGAACCAGATCAATAAGAAGTTTGGGATGGTAAAGTTATAGTTTTGAGTAAGAGGCAGCATGAGAAGTGCCAGATGGTGATTTTGGTAAAGCTATGCTGGGAGTCCAGTTTCATCATTTCCTTTTGATCTCTTTTTGTTTTTCCTTTTGTTCTCTTTTGTTTCTCTTTTGTTTCAACATATTTCTCCTATTCCCCTTAACTACATATGTGATTCCCCTTTTCTGTAATTGTACTCCCTGTCATCCTCTCACGATGCTCCTTTTCTTTTATTTCTTTGTTCTCTTTTTGTTTTCTTTTTGTTATCATGGCAAATGATGAGTGATCATTCTGCTTTCCTCTATATTTCCAAATGGTATATATACTGCATGTAAATAATTGTAACAGTAGCAATCTGCCGGAATGGTTGTCTCAAGTTTAGTTCAGTTTAAGTCAAGTTCAAGTCAAGGTTTCATCTCTAGTCTATTTCTACACTCATGTCTATTACTTTGCTCACATCTATTACTTTGGATTACTCTGAGTGAGGCCTCAGAGTATAAACTCAACAATTCGTATTGTCATTGAAGCCTTACTAACTTTAACAGTTTTCTATTGCTGTTTTATCAATAGCATATTATCATAACATTTTATTGCGAATCCATATTTATCGTCCCCCTCATGCACACAAGATCTTAGGATTGTTATTTTTTTTGTTATTGTTGTTGGTTTAATATCAACACTCACTCACTCATTTCACCATATTACCTCCCACCACTTCCTCTTCATGAAATCAGCACCAGGACCTGCTCCATGGAGACTAGACGGCCTCAAACAAATATCTTCATAGTTTTTCCGATTATATATATAGCTACGACATTTAGTTATTATCTTCAGATTGTTACAATGGCTATGTATCAGTCAGGGCATAAGGGTTTTTTCATGGTGGTAAATGTTGCAACGCGGAAAAAAAAACCACTATGGTGACATATTCCACTAGCCAGGTTGAAGCACTACATCAGGCGAAGCAGTTATTGAAGGATGTCAGTTTGAGTACCTGCAATTTAGTTGACAGTATTCCATCATCTCCTCCTTCTCTACCTTCTGAAGAACCTGTTAAAATAAACTTCAGCCTGGGAATGGCGAAAGTTCTGTCTGTTGAGGACTGGAACAGCTTACACGGAGATTTCATGGAAATAGACTAATTAGCAATGGCGCATTTAGTCAGCATTTGACTATATTGCAATTAGTATTTGATTCGTATTGAGTGCAGTTTCTCGCCTTTCCTTCATACTTATTAGATACTTAAGTCCCTCGTTCCTGCTTACTCATAAACCATGTATATAATAACCAATAGTTAAACAAAAATATCATCAGAGAGAGTTTCCCCCCCATTTTTCGCAACTTTTCCCTCAGTTTGAGCCTTAAGAAATATATCTTCTATCCATGGATTATATTATACAATTCTCTCTATCTATCTAAAAAATCCCTTATTTTCCCTCGACACACATAAATACTGGTTCCCTGGATCTCTGCGTACTCCTGAGTGGCGCATATCATGTCACACAAGGAAATTGAGAATGGAGAAGGTCGCATTACAAGAAAAGTTGCGAGCAGTGTGCACATGATTGCAAAACATCCTTTGAATACGACCATTGAATTTCCTGAGACCAGTTCTTCACATGGTTTAGCTGTCAGACATATCTTTGCTATTGATACTGAAAGCTGGATTCACCCCAAAGATGACTTTCAGTATTCTCTTGGTAATAAATGTGGGCATCGCAACAACGTCCGCTGTCGTGCACCAAAATCTTCCTAATAAGGAAACATTCCGAATTTTGGTTCAAAGCGGAGTTTCAAACTACCAAAAACTTAACCGATACACCACAGCCTCTTGAAATCAAAACCCTTACAAAAAATGGCCACATTTTCATTTCACTATACATCATCAATTTCTTTGCCCATTCCAGCATCTCCCACCGAGTCATTACCCCCCTCCGACAATGAATCTATATCACCTTTTCGTTTTTCGCCTTCCAGTCCAAGGACATACGATTTGGATCTGCATACGACTCTTTATATCTATAGTTCCCAATATGCGAGTCTCGACATCGACGAAGAAACGTACCTCCCGAAGTTCCCTCCACCTCTTATTATTCGTCAATGCAGAAGTTCGGATTTGGTCCACCCCGGTCTCATGTTTGGAGAAAAGGTTTATATCGAGGAACGATTAGACTGGTTTACAATTATTAACGTTTATTCTACACCCGAATCAGCCGTTAAAGACTCATATCGGATTTGGTTAGTGACACAAGAAGGGTTCAAATTTACATTCCTGGTTCTAGATGTGCCAAGTCGTTGGGTTGTCATGAAAAACATAAAAACACAAAAACATAGCCCATATAGACCAGCCAATCTTGTTCCTGTAGATCCTCAAATGTCTCGTTTTTCACCCCATTCGCCAGAACCAATATCTCTCCCCTCTTCTCCATCCAAACGATCCTTCCGAAAGATCCAACGCGTTTGCTCAAACCTTCTTGGACGAAATTAGGACAAAAGGCTTGATTAGGATAAGCGATTAGATTTGTATTTCATCTCCTTCTTTCTTTCTGGACATTTCATTAGCGCTTAAAAATTTTGGTTAACTCATATCATCATGTCGGACAATAACGATACTCCTACTTCCCCTATTCCCCTTTTTCAACTCCCTTTCTTCCCTTTTGAATATCGTTCTTCTCTCAGATTCAGACCCAACCCTAATTTCCTCTCACGACTTCGCGTTTACAATACTCTTGTTTCTGAAATTGATGTCGACCCCTCCACAATGCTTCCGATTACTCCACAGCCACTAATGGAGATTACTATTCCTTATGACGATCTGGAGATAGGATATCCACGAGCTTTAACCCTGTACGAACGAACCAATGTCAATGTCATGGACAAATCGTATGAGTTTGTCGAGTTCCTTTCAACAAATCGTCCAGAAGAATCAATCTGGAGACTGGTCTTTCATCATCAATTTCGAAGTTATACTCAATTCTTATTCATAGACGCACCCCTATCTGCCATCCCATCCCCTCCCGACTACTCTGTTGGAAATCAAACCCTCCCTTCCTATTCCAATCTCCAATCCAATCTTGTTCAAGATCTGGTATTGTTAAGCGTTGCCATAGCCATTATTATTGCACCACAGCCACGAAGAAGAAGATCTCGTCAACAATAACCAGATCAGTAAGAAGTTTGGGATGGTAAGATTATAGTTTTGGGTAAGAGGTAGCGCGAGAAGTGCCAGATGGTGATTTTGGTAAAGCTATGCTGGGAATCCGGTTTCATCGTCTTCTTTTGATCTCTTTTTGTTTCTCTTTTTGTTTCAACATATTTCTCCTATTCCCCCTAACCACATATGCGATTCCCCTTTTTCTGTAATTATATCCTCCATCGTTTTCTCCTTTTTCTTTTGTTTCTTTGTTCTCTTTTTGTTTCCTTTTGTTATCATGGCGAATGATGAGTGATCATTCTGCTTTCCTTTATGTTTCCAAATGGTATATATACTGCGTGTAAATAATTGTAACAGCAGCAATCTACCGGAACGGTTGTCTCAAGTTTAGTTCAGTTTAAGTCAAGTTCAAGTCAAGTTTCGTCTCTAGTCTATTTCTACGCTCACGTCTATTTCTTTGGATTACTCTGAGTGAGGCCTCGGAGTATAAACTCAACGATTTGTATTGTCGTTGAAGCCTTACTAACTTTAAACAGATTATCATCGCTGTATTATTGACGGCGTATTGACTCACCATTTTATCGCAACTCACATTTATCGTCCCCCTCACACACACACGATCTTAGGATCATCATTTTTTTTTGTTGTTGTTGGTTTTATATCGACGCACACACACTCACTAAATATCATATTATTCCCCCACCCTCCTCCTTACGAAATTAGCACCAGGACCCGCTCCACGGAGACTAGACGGCCTCAAACAAAATATCTTTGTAGTTTTTCCGATTGTATAGATAGCTATGACATTTAGCTATTATCTTCGGATTGTTACACCGCTGCCATTTATTAGATCTATATAGTAATACAAATACCCCAGTCCTCTGTACTAAACTTTTAAGAGGCTGTCAGTCCCCTTTATTTTATCATTTGGAGTGGAAAGCTTACTATTTTACTTCAGGCCGCTCGATTAAACCATGCACATTCACAAACATCACCCATCCCAACACCTTTACCCAACCTGTGACAAGGCCAGATGCAAATCAAGAGGTCTTTATGAAGACTTTAGACTTCTATACTGCTTTGATGGAACATGGATGTCACCTGGATTCATGGACTGTTGTTGAATATGAGGAAACAGATGGTAACACAGAAGAAGATAAAGTGGAAGAGCAAGAATTAATTTGGTTGCTCATAAATTCCCACGCGCATAATAGCGGTACAATACATAAGTGTGGCAGCAAATTCATTTTGGAGTTTGAAAAAAACCATAGGCCTTGGATTCGGTAAGCACTACAATTATATGTTTTTCACTAAGTAAACTGACTAGACATCTTGTGGCCAGTTGTGAATATTACAAGCCAGGAATACGAGGTCATTTGGTCCTTCGTAATATTAGAGAGTTCGACTTGCATTATCTTCAAGCGTTGATGAACCACGATCTCACTGTGATTCGCATGTTTGAACTAGTAGCGCTATCAAAGGGTTATGGCCCGCTTGCCCCCTGTACAGTGACCTGTGCATTTCGTGACCAGAAGGAACTATGCTGTAAGTAGTCGCTTGATGCATGCTGAATTTTTTTGACCTCTTTCTGACACAGCCACTTGGCACTGTAATGTCAACAGTAAACTTCAAAGGGGCGAGCTTGTCAGGGTACGCTAGCGTCGTCCCCTTATTTTTCTACATTTATCTTCGGTTCTGGTCTATTTTATTTATTTCCATATTTCTCGTATTCTATCCCATCTCTTGCATTTCCCTCTCCTTCTGTATTCCCATTTTTCCTCCAACGGGCGCTGAGTGCCCGTTCTCATCAGAGCCATGGCCTAGGCCCCGGCTAAAAGTCCGGGACCGGCATGTATCCGCACCCAGTCCATGAACCAAAGGCCGCATATGGTCTTCGCCGTTTTTCATAGTATATAGTTAGTAGCCCTAGAGGAGGGATCCCTAAGTTTGTTCTCTTAGGATCCCCTCCCTCTAGGTGAGTTAGTATTTTTCCAAAATATATTTTGCTTAGGATCCCCTCCCTCTAGTCTGAGTGAGTAGCCCTGACACCACTCTTATGGATCTTCATCCCTCGTTTGCAAACCATGATCACACCAGACAGTTAATCAAGAGCCTTTGCGATGAATTGTATCCTAAGGGAACTGGATTGGAAGGTATGTCTTCATTCTGTTTCATTTTATGCTTTATGTTCTGATGTTTATTCAGGAGCAAAGTATCTGATAGAAGAGCATCCGGAAAAAGAAATTTATAAGAATCATATTTGACACATCTGAAAACACACCACCCCAGGTGACGAAAGCATACATATTGTTATATGTATGTTCCCATCTATGAGCCATCTATTCCACCAAACAACTCGTCCATCTATCAACACATCATTCAAGAGATTGCACAAATGGCAAGAATTTGAAGTTGAAGGATGGTTTGGTGAATTTACATGCTGTAGGTTCTGCACTTTTTATTTTTCTGTGCTTTTTATTGAGCAATACCTGACTTTACACTTAGCTGTTGTACTTGCATGAGCATTTACAATCTCACAAAGTACAGAGGCGCATCAAATTTTATTCCAGGAAGTCTTCAAAATAGTTGAAGAAGATACAGGAAAAGGACCACATTTCCGGCACATCCACAGTGATGGTTTCAAGACAATAACCGCAGATGGTTACCACGGACAAGCTTTAGGTACCTTGTACAGCGATGCATTAGCATACACACTTGTATTGACTCATCCTTAGGGCTTGGGCTTTATCTAGAAGAAACATGTATAGGCGAGAAGAAGAAGTCTCTTGAATGGGACAAACCATTACAACTTCTGACACCAATGGAGCATCTGGCATGCATCTACATACCACTACTGCTTCACGCACTACTTTCGAAACATTACCACCTTGAAGAATTCCATTTCTGGTGAAGTGAGAGCAGTGATGATAAGTCTATCATCCGCTGAGCCTTTGCCTAACTACGAACAAGTCCTTAGTTGCATTCAGAGTGGAGGGAAAAAAGCCACTAGTATGTCTTAATCACTGTCACACTCCGCGTGCCACACCTTCCTAATTTGGAAGTCCAATCCCATTCCGCTTATTTCCATACTCACCCCACATCTCCGTAGCAATCCCATCCCGTACTTGTCAGTACTCTGTCCGGACTTCAAGTCCGTCACCTTCCTTATGGGGAAACCAGCTCCTGACTCTTAGTAATAAGGAATGAAGATTTTATAATCATCACCCCTAGCTGTGTACAACCATATGCTACCTTTCCTTATTTATTCTTATCCCCATTCCCATAGTTCTGTTCCCTCTTGTATTTAAACCCCCAGTTTCCAGCTGTGGATCCCTAGTCTGAATATCAGCTTTATTAGTCTCATCTCGTACTCTCTAAGTCCCTGCCACTCCGAAATTGAGGGATATATAAAGCTGGGCAAGTGGGCACAGCTTATAAGCTGAAGCCGAGTCCCTCGTCCCATACTTCCATACTCCATCTTCCACCTGTCCCCAGTGGTCCGGACTTTCTTGGAGACATCCAGGATAGTCCCGGACCACCGTACGTAACAATCACAACCTTTATTGTATAAATTATTTACCATTTTTGCAGAGTGGCTTGAAGACAAGGAAGTATCAAACAACATGACGCTGGCAGGTATATATAGACCTATCAGCAAGATTCCAATTGAAATCTGGAGGGCAGCTCCAGGAATGTCCAATGGAAATGAGCAGGCACACAGAAACATTAATCGGGATGGGATGCAACTCACGTTGCTTGCCAGTATCATGCGTGGGCCTCAATATGATTCAAGAGCCATGCAAAGCTGTGTCGTATTCGAGCGGGAAGGTATAAATGTTTGTGATCAAGATGCCACGTCATTTTGAAGGGCTAGGAGGGCTATAGGAAAAAAAGGTAAGCTATATGCGGACTCAAAAATATAATACATGTTTGATGAAAACATAGAATGGGGTCAGCAAAAATTAGTTGAACTTAAAGATTCAAAGATCACTCAAGTCAATGAAACAATCATCAAGCTACAACAAGCTGTTCAAACAAGTGCTCAGGGCACAAAACACATACTAGAGTCAGAATCGCCCAAGAAAATTGAGACAGCAGTCAAATGACTTCGCAACACAAACAACACTCTGCAAAAAAAATTGTGACAAATTAGATAAGTTAATTTTACAGGGATCTGGCAATATCGTTCCCTCAGGCATATTACCAGCACAAGAGCTTTTCAACCATGACCTCCTTAATATGCCAACTGCAGACATGATAATTGAATCTTGATTTAAGAGTTTTTAAATTCTATTGATTCATGATTAATATAGAATTCTAATTCTAATTCTCAACCAGCATCACCATCTGTTGGCACCCTTCCACACAGCCCATTTGTACAACTGGTGTAACAATCCAAAGATAATAGCTAAATGTCGTAGCTATATATACAATCGGAAAAACTATGAAGATATTTGTTTGAGGCCGTCTAGTCTCCATGGAGCAGGTCCTGGTGCTGATTTCATGACGAGGAAGTGGTGGGGGAATAAATGATATAGCAAGTGTGCGAGTGTCGATAACAAACCAAACAACAACAACAAATAAAACAATTCTAAGATCTTGTGTGCATGAGGGGGACGATAAATGTGGATTCGCAATAAAATGTTATGATAATATGCTATTGATAAAACAGCAATAGAAAACTGTTAAAGTTAGTAAGGCTTCAATGACAATACGAATTGTTGAGTTTATACTCTGAGGCCTCACTCAGAGTAATCCAAAGTAATAGATGTGAGCAAAGTAATAGACATGAGTGTAGAAATAGACTAGAGATGAAACCTTGACTTGAACTTGACTTAAACTGAACTAAACTTGAGACAACCATTCCGGCAGATTGCTACTGTTACAATTATTTACATGCAGTATATATACCATTTGGAAATATAGAGGAAAGCAGAATGATCACTCATCATTTGCCATGATAACAAAAAGAAAACAAAAAGAGAACAAAGAAATAAAAGAAAAGGAGCATCGTGAGAGGATGACAGGGAGTACAATTACAGAAAAGGGGAATCACATATGTAGTTAAGGGGAATAGGAGAAATATGTTGAAACAAAAGAGAAACAAAAGAGAACAAAAGGAAAAACAAAAAGAGATCAAAAGGAAATGATGAAACTGGACTCCCAGCATAGCTTTACCAAAATCACCATCTGGCACTTCTCATGCTGCCTCTTACTCAAAACTATAACTTTACCATCCCAAACTTCTTATTGATCTGGTTCTTGTTGATGAGATCTTCTTCTTCGTGGCTGTGGCATAATAATAAAAGCCATGGCGATGCTTAACAATATCAGATCTTGAACGAGATTGGATTGGAGATTGGAATAGGAAGGGAGGATTTGATTTCCAATGGTGTAGTCGGGAGGGGACGGGATAGCAGATAGAGGTGCGTCTATGAATAGGAATTGAGTATAGCTTTGAAATTGGTGATGAAAAACCAGTCTCCAGATTGATTCTTCTTGACAATTCGTTGAAAGGAACTTGACAAACTCATACGATTCATCCATGACATTGATGTTAGTTTGTTCATACAGGGTCAAAGCTCATGGATATCCTATCTCCAGATTGTCGTAAGGAATAGTAATCTCCATTAGTGGCAGTGGAGTAATCGGAAGCATTGTGGAGGGATCGACATCGATTTCGGAGATGAGAGTATTGTAAATGTGAAGTTGTGAGAGGAAATTAGGGTTGGGTCTGAATCTGAGAGAAGAACGATATTCAAAAGGGAAGAAAGGGAGTTGAAAAAGGGGAATAGGGGAAGTGGGAGGATTGCTATTGTCCAACATGATGATATGAGTTAACCAAAAATTTCAAGCGCTAATGAAATGTCCAGAAAAGAAAGAAGGAGATGAAATATAAATCTAATCGTTTATCCTAAACAAGTTTATTGTCCTAAATTCATCCAAGAAGATTTGAACAAATGTGATAGATCGTCTAGATGGGGAAGAGGGGAGTGAAATCGGTTCTGACGAATGAGGTGAAAAATGGGAAATGTGTGGCTCTTCAGGAACGAGATTTGCTGGTCTATAAGAGCTAAGTTTTTGTGTTCTCATGCCTTTCATGACAACCCAACAACTTGGCACATCTAATACCATAAATGTAAACTCAAACCTATCTTGTGTCGCTAACCAAATTTGATATGAGTCTTGTACGGCTGATTCGGGAGTAGAATAAACATTGATAATCGTATACCAATCTAGTCATTCCTCAATATAGACCTTTTCTCCAAACATGAGACCGGGGTGAACCAAATCCGAACTTCTACATTGACAAATAATATGAGGTGGAGGGAACTTCAGGAGGTACGTTTCTTCGTCGATGTCGAGACTTGCATACTGGGAACTAAAAATATAGAGAGTTGTATGCAGATCCAAATCATATGTCCTTGGACTGGTAGGCGAAAAACAGAAAGGTGATATAGATTCATCATCGGAGGGGGGTAATGACTCGGAGGGGGATGCTGGAACGGGCAAGGAGATTGATGATGTATAGTGAAATAAAAATGTGGCCATCTTTTTTTTTGTAAAATTTTGTTTTCTAGAGGCTGTGGTGTGTTGGTTAAGTTTTTGGTAGTTTTAAAACTCCACTTTGAACCAAAAATCGGAACATTTCCTTATTAGGAAGATTTTGGTGCACGACACTGGCCATGCTGGTTTCCAACTCCCAGCACTCTGCTGACCAAAACCTCCCAGATAACCATGATCCCCATCTGTCATTCCATCCGCAATCAGTTCCTCCCAATGCTTATTCTGCATTCCCACAACACCCCCACCATAATCCCCATCCATCATTCCATCCCCAAACCATTCCCCCCAATGCTTATCCTCCTCTCCTGCAACACCCTAACTATGATCCTTATCTGTCACCCCATCCCCAGACCTTCCCTCCCAACACTTATCCTCCATCCCCGCAACACCCTCCATTTCATCCTAATGTCCGGACTCATCCTTCCAATCCTTATCCACTACCTCCCCTTACACAACCGCAGCCATCCTACCAGCATGGATACCCTCTGGATCACCAATGATTTCCCGCTGAACTCTGTGAATGCGCCTTGCTGTCATACACGCCAAGTCGGCCTTTATTTTTAGCTCTTGTACTCAAAGTCTTTAATGCTGATAATATACTTGAGTTTATTTTTATTTGTTGAACGGCACGGCACGGCTGAACGAACGGAGACTAAAATGCGTGACAATGATTTATTTTGACATTATTTTTGCTATTACTATTTATGAGTTTCCCTGCACCGGTCTCACCAGCCCGTTTAGCCGAATGAGACGAATCGACTGGAATCCCCCATTTATGTAACTTTCAACACACTAGTAACGATGCTTGACCGTGTTTTCTACGAAATATTCAGCAAAATCATCAAGTTTTATATACTAGCTATTCATTCCACTTAGTTCACTCTTCTTTTGATCTTGACGTGTGACATGCTGCTTGGTATTTTTCAATCATCACCTGTCTTCGTGGGCTCAACATCCTGTACTTTATAAGACCAGAACCTGTCTTGGTTCTTTGCCGCATCTACGACTCGGAGACCTCTCGCTTCGAGGAAATTGTATGGTCGATATTGTGGATCTTTTTTTGAGGCATCTCGAATTTTCCACGGAGAATATGTATGAGGTTCAATAGCACATGCATCCTCACCCCATAATCTCTGAGTCAACCCTTTTATTACATTTCCCTTCCCAACGACAGCATTGAGAAGATGGACCAAGGATTTAGAACAATGTACAATTACACTCGTGCGTGCGCCTACATAGGTGTCGGGCCAGGTGCAGTCCCAAAACAAGGAAAAAAACCTGCGGCTAATGGCGACGCCACAAAAGAGGACTCTGATGCAGGAGAATTGAGACGACATCAGGGCTTCAAAAACATCCCAAGTCATCTTCCCCACCCTCATCCATCTTACTATGTTCTGCCTCACCACCGACTCACACTATCCACACTGAAGACGATATGGACCTCCTGCACATAGTACTCCTCGTACCTGTGTACGGAGAAGGAGAAACAGGCTCATGTTACCCATACCAATGCCCACTGAGGGTCGAGTTTGCGACATGTTTGTGGCTGGAGAAATGGGCGTATTAGTCAATATCGACATCGAGGATGCTTTGATGTTGACTGACCATGAGAAGGTACATCTTTTGCAGGTGTATTTAAATCGTGTGCAGAAGAGGCAGGAGAAGAAAAAGAAAAGCTAGGAGAGGATCAGGGGTACTTATGACGTATGTATGTATTCATCAACTGACAGGAAGCATTCCCCTGAAAAAGGATGTGCTCTGAGAGGGAAAAAGCAGACGAGACGGCCGAAAGCAAAGATGTTCACGTCGTTTACGGTTTAGCTTACCGGGCCTCTGTTTACTGCCGCCGGTGGTACCTGCGATCAAGACATAGCTGTACCCACTTGTGATAATTTTGAGCAAACAGTCCAAAGATGCATTGGAAGGCTGACAAAATTGCTTTCTCTCTTCATCGACATCGGAGTATTATTGAAGAAAAAAAAGACGAGAAATAGTTCGGCAGGCTGAATAGAATCTTAGACAGGTTGCGCATCAGTAACGCGTCGTCTGCTATATAAAATACCGCTGAATTTCAAAACACAATGCCAGACCAAACTCTGGTTGAGTACTACGTCAGCTTCTGTGTACCTTTTCGGTGTACGCAATCAAACATGAAAAAACTACATACCAAAGATGCTCTAGAATCGGAAGTCGACGAATGTATCACCAAATAAAGTTTGACTCAGAACATTAAAAAATGTTAAAAAGATGATAGAATGATATTATAACACATCGGATACAGTAATGCCTGGCCCTTGCTGAGAGCTAAGTATAACACGGCCTATGGCAATATCTAGTACAACCAAGTTATGAATTCTTAAAGGATTTATCTAAAAAGCGAGCGAGCTCACTTTGTTTGACGCTTTTGTCACCGTCCGATTTCTTAATTGCTTTTTTCACAGTATCAATGAAATACCGGACATTCCTAACCACATTTTCCTCTGGGAAGTTTACCTACAGGACGGACAATCCCATCAATGCAAAAAAAGTGACCTTGGCAGTGAACTAACCTTTCCAATAGGACTTCTGATAGTTCCGGCTTTATCTCCAGCCCACTGCGTACTCCCTTTCAGTTTCCTGATATATGATCCCGGATCCTCCATAACCGTCCCTCGTCTCTCCGTCGGCATAAGACCTCTCGGCCCAAGAACCCTGCCCAGCCGTGGGGCAATGGCTTTAACCATTGTGGGTGTTGCCAAAATGACGTTTGCCTGATGTCGGCCAGCTAAAACACCCTCGATAAGGTCAATCCCGCCAACAATATCAGCACCAGCTGCTTTAGCTGCCTCAGCCGCCCGTCCTTCCGCAAAGACTAGTATCCGGTCTTCTTTCGCTGGTTTTGGGGCAAATGGAAGATTTAGCCGTCCTCTAGGGGGAACTGAGCCTCTTCCGAGCATTGTTTTGACGACGAGTTCGTACGTAGCGTTTGGACGTGAAATTTCGAAAGCCTGTTGAAGATGGTTAAGTTAGATTCGTAAAAAAGGTGAAACGATGTTACTCTTAATGTCCTGATAGCATCAATGAGGGACATTTGTTCAGCAGCATATGCGCCTTCCACTTTTTGGATACGTTTGAGTTCCCGACGACGTTCCTTGGCTTGCAGCTTCTTTTTTGAGATAACGGGAGGAGCATTATTTTTCTTCTTATTTCGTGCAAGCGCAGGAGAAGATAAGGATAAAGATCTAAGACTAGGGAGAGCGAATGGAGCTAGTCCATTTGGACTAAGAAATACTTGTCGAGACCGTCTGCAAATGGACAGCATGAAGGTGGAACTGGGTTTGAAAAACCGACGCTCGGCAGACCACGCCGAGACGGACTGCGACTTTGCTTCACTCCTCAAGCAAACCCTAATACCAAATGATCAGCTGTGGCGAGAAGCAACATCTTCGTCGCGTTATTAAAAAGATCCGGACATTCTTTTCCTGTTCTTTTCTTGTTCTCTCCTCAATCTTTAGCTCAGTCGCGTCGGGGCCCGGGCAAGAGCTTACTAAACATCCTAAATTTCACATAGCCCGGCTCCTTATCGTGCATGTCCATCATTGCACACGTTTTGTACTTGACTTTGCTTTTGCCCGGATGTTTTAACACTGGATCGCAGTCCTTGACGAATTTCTTCGGCACGGGACTAAAGCCAATTGGGAAATTACAAACTCCGATGAGCCGGCAGAGTGCGTCACTCCCCTCGGCATGTGGAAATCCGTTTGGTAAGCACATTTCGTAAGCCCTAAGGACCACGGCGACGAGATGCTCCTTCAAAAAGCACCGGTACCCGTAGTCCGTCAAGCCACTCATCAAAAATAACCCTTAAAATACCACGCCTCTTTCTCTCTCGTCTCCGTCGTGCACGGCAATTTCCTCGTCTCTTTTCTCCTCGCTGCTTTCCCAGAATGACTACCCTTCCACCCATGCAAATTCTTGCGGAGCTTCCACCTGCTCGCGCCATTCCCATGACTCTTCGTGAGAGTTTCCGCAGTTGGTGGGCGGCGGGTGAGAAAGAATCTGCATCTAGCGAAGAGCGACTTCTAAGGTAGCCTCCCTGTTTCTTTCAAATGCATTTGCAGACTGATAACATCCTTTGGACAGACCGTTGTCTTTCTACCTTCCCAAAGGCGCACCTGTGCCAAACCCAGCACCTCCAGTGACAGGTCAATCATCCTTCGTACAATTGTCGAATCCCTCGCACTATGTTAACACGTTCTCAATACTTCCAACTAATCAAACAAGTCAAACGCCCCCTGCAGTGGTTCTACATGGCTACGGTGCAGGCCTTGGTTTCTTTTTCCAAAATTTTGGTGCGCTGGGTGATTGGGTCAGCCGGAGAAGTACACCAATCTACGCACTCGATTGGCTAGGCATGGGCAGGTCTGCTCGTGTTCCTTTCAAAATCAAGCCCAAGAAAGACGATATTCCCGGACGAGTGGCGGCCGCTGAAGGGTTTTTCATCGACTCGTTAGAAGAGTGGCGTCAGAAGATGGGAATCGAGCGCATGACTCTGATCGGGCACTCTTTAGGTGCTTATCTGAGCGTCGCATACGCCATCAAGCACCCTGCTCGTGTTGAGCGGCTTGTTTTGCTATCTCCCGCTGGTGTACCGCATGACCCAGATACGACTGTTCCGACGAAGGAAATGGACCCGCCGCCCAATACCAGTGAGAATGATGAAGAGGATGCTATTCAGCCTGCCAGACGATCCATTTTGTCTCGTATTAGAACACAGCAGAAGGCTGAAAAAAGGAGGGAAAGTGGCTTAGGACGTCTTTTGATGCATCTCTGGGAAGACGGGTGGAGTCCGTTTCAGGTTGTTCGGTATACTTTGTTCTGGGGACCGTTGTTGGTAGGCAAAGTGAGAGAGACAATTTCTTTCTCGTTTATTCACGTAACTTATTCATCCTTGAAAGTACTCGTCTCGTCGTTTCGCCCATCTAACGGAGGAAGAAACTCGAAACATGAACGATTACATCCTCAATATCACTTTAGCGAAAGGATCTGGAGAGTATTGTATTTGTAAGTTAGTTTTTAAATTCCAGAGTACTCATTCCAACTCATCTTGCACAGCCCATATCCTTTCATTCGGAGCTCACGCTCGCATGCCTCTCGTGGATAGAATAGCCGTCCTCAACCAAATACCCATTACATTCGTTTACGGCGACCATGATTGGATGGATCCGGAAGGTGGCGCTCGTTCTGTAGAGAACCTAAGAGCCGCGGGAAATAGACACGCCAAAACCGTAATTATCAAGGGGGCGGGACATCATGGTAAACCATTTCAAACTCCTTCAGATTCTTTTTTCGTTTCTGACGAGAAAATGAACAGTATATCTTGATAATGCGCCTGCAGTAAATGAGTTATTAATTAGGGAGCTGGAAAAAACCGTTGTTCAAGAGTTGTAGTTGTTGTAAGTTGCGCGTATTGATTCTAAGATATAGACAAATATCTTAGTGACTCGGTGGATATAGCCTAGAAGCAATTTAATCTGTAGATGATATGCCGGACGTTATTTATCAAGAATTTCTGGCATAGCCTTTGTGACGGTAATATCGGTATACGCATACGCGTGTAATAATAATTTAATATGGTTTCTGTCAATTTCATGCTCGCTTTGACATCGCAGATAGAAAGGAACGACTATAGCGCTTCAAGTAACTGTCACTCTTGCGACATCAAAGAACAAAGTTTATTGAGTAATGTATTTTAATCAACCGTTTTATATGGGCTCGCCGTCCTAGTAAGGTCCACGGACGGCTTTGGGCCTGACCATGCGAGGAGAGATGTAATGGGGGGGCCAAGGGTACACTTATTACTGTTTATGTATACCAGGTGCAACTTTTTAGCGACGCGAGGGGTTTGTCTGCAAGAGACGCCAGCACAGTTATTTACTGTTTGATCGTAAATCGAGCTTTAATAGTACTTATTGCTAATTTCAATCTTTCCCCGTATCCGTTATCAAGACTTTCAAGAAAGACCCTACCACCGTCATAAACATCGTACAGTCTGTACGTGCTTCCCTGATTTGCATAAAATTGGGACCTAATAACTCATTCATAAATCATTATTGCAAGCTCCTCCAAATGTCAAGTTTTCCGGCCTTCTAATTATTCTAAAACTGAAACTTACCTTTTCAATAATTAGAAAGCTATTCAAATTGCGAATAGAATTATTATTATCAGCAAATCGTATTAGCGGTCACTGCCATTGCCAAAAACCGATCTGAGCTCGAGGTCACATGAACATGGAAATAACCAAATAAATTCGGACGGATTCAAACCCTGTTACTATCTCCTTACTTCTAATTCACCCGCTCCGAAAATAGATACGAGAAGCTATATAAAGCAGGTATGCTGACAGTCCAGGATAAACCACATCAACGTGCGCACGCCGCACGCGCCTCAGCCTGACGCAAATCAAATTGCAATGGTTCCTTTCCAGGTCAAGTAGCTCACAAATGCTACAGGTATTTCGGTATTATCTCGGATGAAACATATTCTGAACTATAAACAGAGTCTCAAATACAAGAAATTGCTGATTTTCAGGCTGATGCTTTCTATGGAGCCTAATGGAGGTAAGTGCTAACTGTCACTTCGTGTCATTTTGGTGATATATGTTCTGTTATCTCCCCGAATCAGACATTTCGGCGAAAGCTTTTGTTGGCGGCAACTGAAGTCTTCTTCGTGAATGCAAACTGGCCGTTTTACGGGCATGTTTACTCGAAGGGCTTGTTTATATCGTCACAATTGGGAATGGATTCGACGAGAAAATCGTAAGCGTTGGTTGTTGGTTTGGCAATGGCATTGTACAGCTATTTGAAAGGTATACTTGTAAAATTACCGCCGAATACCTCCTACTTTCCTTATTCTTAGCGAACAGCAACGTGCACTCGGATATAACACATATTTTGAGAAACTCAGCGATGAGACCAAATATTGGCTGAGCGAAACAGTTTGTATCAATGGTTTTTCCGCTTCAAGTATATTTGATATAATTCAGAACCTGAATATACGCAGTATTCAGAAGAGGCAACGAAACTTAATTAAAGTCACTTTACTAAAGAAAGTTCATGAGATCCATTTAGTGAATGATACTCTTCCTTACAGAGTCATAATAGGAGATTGCAAAACGTTGGTGGTGTTATGAACTGGCTACACACCCCAAGCATCAAGGGAAAGGATATGCAACCGCGATTGTGCAAACAATTTTTAAGAAGGTCTGTCCCTTCATATCGTGCAGGATATGATCTAACTGAGCTTTATTTTACTAGGCTAAAGCCAAAGAAACACTCATTGCGCTATCAACTGCACCTGAGGAGAATGTTAAGAAGTACCTTTCTATGGGGTTTAAGCGTAGAGGCAAAGGGGGTCCCATCCATTCCCCTACCGGAGATTTTTGGATACACTTCTTCACGAAAGGCTCCCCCGCATAATAACTCTATTCTTGTCCTACGAGGTGGTTATCAACCAAAGAGATAATTTATACATACGAGGCTGGGCGGCCCGCCGTGTGCACTGAATTTGAGGAACTTTGTGTCCGCCTTGATTGTTCAGCCTTTTTCCTTAGACGTTGGTATGTTTCGGAATCCGGAAATTCGCACCATATACATACGGGAAGTGACAAACAAGTATAGCGGGCATCGAAACGAAAGGAGTGGTACTTAACTGTCAATGATTCGCTGTAAGACGTGTTTGGCTTGTCGGACGAAATAATAAAAAGATTTGGAGCTCTACGTTTAATTTCAAATTTGTTTGTGTTTGGATCTTCTTCCTCGATATGCAGAGCTAGAAGAGGTGTGGTAACTAGCCTGAGAGACCTTTTTTCTATACGTTGTCCATTTAGGTTGTCCCTCCTCGGCCGTCGTAGAAGCTCTTTGATAACGACCAGCTGAAACAATTTGACCCGCAAATTAACGGCACCCAAAGCATCGTTAATAAGACTATTTACATAAAATTCCTTACAGGTCGTTGCCTCCTTCTTTGAAATTGCTACTCGCCCTGTATTCTGTTTCTTTCCACTGCGCGATGAGCTTGATATTAGCAACCAACTGAAACAGCGGCGGCTTTCAAGTTGAACGACATCATATTCACCCTCAACGAAATCCATATTGTGTTCGCTCACCACATCAGGGATTGAAACTCTTACCGCCGCCGACATTTTACTCTGAGAGGCGTTTAGACTCTAGAGATTGTGCCTGGGTCAATGCTATTTTCAAATTCCGTACTCAATGATTTTGTTATTTATTTACTTACATCTTACGATTCATTCGATATAAACATTCTTTTGATGGAGTCGGGTTTTATTATTGGCGGTTACGGTACATTAAATACCGTTAGATGAGTTCCCTTGCGCGCCCATATCTCCTATGTTTTATATCTCCACATCAGGGCACAGCCAGGCGATAAATATCTATCAATCTACGTGCTCGACTGTCAAACTACTTATGACAACACCATTCCCAGCTGCAAGTGGGATTTCATTGGAGCTAGTTATGCTTTTAAAGGGATTAACGGCTGCAAATGGCGTTTCGATGAAATCGAGTTGATAAACTGAGGCTTGTTGGGAGGCTTCCCAGACGATGTCCGTGCCTATCAGAATCACCCGATTCACAGTGGCTGTGATTAAACTCCAGCTTCCCCTATGTAACGGAATTAACAGTGAAAATTTCAGAGGGAAGAACCGCATACACCGAAGATAACGCTGCATAGGCGAGCTGAAGGATATATAAGCAAGGAGTTAGTGAGATGGAGGAGATTATTTAATTGAACTTGAAACCTACATTTAGTTTCGCGATTACGATGATGTTGAATATACGAAGAGCTGTTATCCCCGTCGGAATTGTGTCAGTGTATATTGTTGGATATACATGGCTAATCACGTACTTATACTAATCTGAAAAATTAGAACTGAACTAAGGAACGAAGACTGATAGAACCCGAGGTAGAGAGACGCACCATAAAGTAACCCAAACCATCGTTAAAAAGCTGTCTGACTAGGACTGTGTTGGTTTCCCTGGGGCGCTCGAAGGCGTTCCATATTGCTAATATGGCTAGATAGATATCAAGGACGACCTGAAGCCAAAAAAATACGCAAACAGAAAGTAGCTGATGAGAAGAACAACAGACCAATAATGTCCAGGTCACGATCAAGGATGTAGGTCTAGTCTCTAAAGCGCACTCTTTGAACGGGGAGCTAAGGTAGCCGGTATGGTCTAGAGGAGGCTTAGATGCAAGAAATCGTTCAATATCCTTTACGTACGAATGAAGTAATGAAATATAGCTTTCATAATCTAAGATGACATAGTAACAGTTACAATCTGGATGAGACTCACTATAGATTGAAAGGGCCACGGCCGTTCCATATACGCATACAAAGGGCGGAATAACAAATCGAAGGATTCGTTTGTTATAACCCCATATAGCATAAATGCGATGGAACACGAAAACTGTGAAGGATCGTAAATGATAGCGAGCGAGAGAGTTTTTATCCATACAATTAACTACTCCAATACTTATAGCTGACGCGAGGGTTACAATGATTAGCATCGCCTTGCAACTGTAATTAATGAGTTTAGAAACAAGTGCAAAACGAGCGCCGGAAGGGGATCCTTACGTCTAAGTTGAATTATAGAAGTGAGGACTAAGGTTACTGCACGAAAATGCGGACACGGCACGGGAGCTTACTGTAAGTGTATATGTTCCTGAAGATATTGTGCTTAACTCTAGGAATGGTATTGAGAATTAATAGCCTTCAAGAGGAGGTCATACATTACGATATGCAAGGGCTATCAGACAGACTGGTACAATGTATCGGTTCATGAGGAACCCGATCTTCCATCGTGTCCATCTGGCAGTCCAAATCAAACGACACTACACTCCATAATTACTATAAGGGAGGATAAGATAAAGAAAATCTCAGACGCACCTCATAGTCAAAGAGAAGGAGATGGTCATATAAAAGCACGACCGTTCCCGCGACTGGTAGAAGGTATGGGGTGAGATGTGTACTCGATTGAAAATTAGATGCCTTACTAGATAAATAGCTGGCAACGTTTCGTGCTACTATCAGCAGGATTGCTTCACCTTTGGTGATTAGTGTTACAACAGTTGTGGACATGGACATTGAGACCAAAGACGAGGACCGCTAGTAGGTCGCGATTGTCACTACAAATTATATACTTCCTTCATAGCCGGTCTGTTCCCTCCGGTAAATTGCTCAACTGAGTCCTCACTCAAGATGTCAACGTAGGAGAAGCACTGGTACAGAGGGCCAATATCGGCGAACGGAGTGGGCGCCGGCGCTCATTGCTCATTAGCTTGTCATTACTATTTGTCATCAGCTCCCCTGCTCATTAGCTCCCCAAATGAGCGGCATTAATCGCTTGGTGAGACCTGGTGAGACGCAGTCGTGCGAGGAATTCCCAAGCAGAATTACAATTTTGATCTGCCATGTGCAACATTGAGAACCCGAGGCTTTGGATAATAAATGAAGAGATCCCATCTGCTTTTACCGTTCGAGAAGAGGTGTGGCTAAGCCCTACTTGGTACGTGTATGATATGATCCAACGAAATCTTCTTTGATCGAAATATTGATATATATATATATATATTATATTAATTTTATCATAGACTGTGCTTCAAAGTGAAAACTGAAAAAGTTTTATATAATTCTGTCGCCTAAACCTTCGGCTGAACAGGAGATTTTTGTGTGTATGATATCCTGTCTTGTCTTGCTGTCTCGTCTTGCTCTCTCTCCGAGGATGGCAGTTGGGGTAGGTTGGGGGAGGAGCGGGGAAGTAGCCTGAGGACGGACGACCGCCGGGACGGGCCTCCTGTCCTACGGTTCAGATGCCACCAGTATCTACAGGACGTTGATGCCGTCTCGGCTCCAGGTCTTTCCCATGGTCACCGCCACTCGCTGGCAGGTTGCGCCTGTCGGAGTTTGTGAACTATTATGTAGCAGCAACCCAAAAAGCACATCAATGATCGCTGCGAGGTTATCTCAACTAGCCTCCGAATTTTTCTAGCTTTCAATCTCCACTCCTAGAAGACCCTTTCTGACCTCAACTAATTAAACGCTGCAGTGTCAATGTACCCAACTCATGATCTCGCCCAAAATACACTTTTTCAATGCGGTTCCGAAAGACATACGAAGGAAGAACAAATCTCACTTTCTTATCTTCGAGCAAAAGCTATTACTGAAGCTTATGGTTCGTCATGATGCCCCTGGTCGCACTATTTCGCGGTTGTTAATCGCTTCGCACATCAGCTCTCACCATTGAAGACATTCTTCAACTCTCACCAAAGTTCTGGCAGCTCCATACCGATCCCATATGGGCAATGGATGGTGCAGCTGGGACATTGGTTACCATTCAGCTCAATTTGTGCGCAGGAACCCTCGCCAATTTCGTTAAAACACAACCGTATATATATGAAACTCTTCAAAAAATTCTGTCCTTTGAATATTCGTACGTCTAAACTGCTTAGATTCTGATATTTATATGCACATCCTCGATTAGGGGTCAGTTTTGTCTGACAGAGGTCGGGCATGGTCTTGACGCTCTTCACATCGAAACCACCGCTACCCTACTCGAAAATGGCCAATTTGAGCTCAACACACCTTCAGAACACGCGGCAAAGTTTGTATTGTATTGTTATAACAACCAACAATAGCCTAGTTGATATCATCCAATCAGATACATGCCTCCTACCAAGCCAATGGGCGATAAATGCGTTGCCGTGGTTTTCGCTAGGGCCTTAGTCAACGGCGAAGATCACGGTGTAAAACCATTCCTCGTTCCCATCAACGATGGTATCAATATGCACCCAGGTGTTGTATGCAAGTCAGTCCCCGAAACATACTCTAAAATCTATTCACAAGATGCTCATTTTCTTTCACTGAAGGTGCCTTCCTCACCGGGGCGGCTCAAAACCCATCAACCACAGCTTGACGTATTTTCACAAGGTTCTCGTACCACGTTCGGCGCTTTTGGGAACACTAGAGAGAGCCAAGGACGCTAGAGCAGCTTTCTTCACGCTCATTTCTCGAGTAGCAATTGGAACGCTGGCAATCGGATCTCTAGGCGTCCCAGCGCTCCAAGTATCTTCCTACATCGCTGCTCGATACAGCCTGCGGCGAATGGTGACAGATCGAACCGGGAACCAGATCCCCATAATAACTTTTCGAACTCAAAAAACCCCAATTTTAGTAGCTCTGGCACAACACTTCGTTATGAAGGCACTACATGAAGCGGCGGTTCCGCGGTTCTTGGACCATACCCTTCCATTGACTGTTCGTCACGCAATTGCCACAGTTGTCAAGGTTGTCATGATGCAGCACGGGCAGACAGCTAATTTGGGCTTGGGAGATCGATGTGGTGCCCAAGGCCTTTTCGAGTACAACCAACTCTCTACCATGTTTGTATGTATTCATTCCACTTCATGTCACGCCTTGTGTTTTTAATTAACCTTTCCGAAGATGGATATGAGAGGCACTGCTATTTCAGAGGGCGATACTCTCGGACTGTCTATCAGTTAGTGTCATTTCATTCTCAATAGAAATCCTCCCTGATATATTTCTATATCAAGAATTGGCGTCGGAGTTGCTTTTGCGCCGCTACAGTCTCCCCCCTCCGGCGGATGCCGAAAGTCTGCTTGCCCGCCACGAGAGCGGACTCTTCATAGAGTTAGGAGACTTGCTGAAGACTATAGGAGACCATCGATCCCCTGATTATGACCGTTATATTCTTCCAGACTGCCTCCTTTTAGTGCAATCCATTGGCCATCGGATGGCATATGACGCGGCCGTCAATGCGAATATCGACCAGTATCTTATCGACCTCTACGTGGCAAGCTGCGTAAAACTAGATTCGGCGTGGTACGTGGAACATATTGGACTAGGAAGACAAGCCCAACGAGAGCTAGAGGCCGCTGCGGTTGACGCCGTTTTTCCCCACTTGGAGTCCCTTTTGAACAGGCTGGAAGTTGAGCCGTATATAACGGCACCCATAGTTTCCGAGGCGAGCTGGAATGAGTTTGTCAATGAACTGCAGCCGTTTGTTCCTTCCACAAATGACAGCAGTCAGAAATATACCATCCTTCACGGAGTTTTCGAGGAAGTCACCCGCTTCTTTTTCGGTCAGCTTGATTCGGGCGAACGTTGTCGGTTAAAAGTATGAATGGGTGGAATTTATTAGAGTTCAGCGGAAGTTAGTTAATCTTTGACATCAGGGACTACATATGTGTGTTGTACTTTAAGTTTGCAGCATCCTCAGCGAAATATTCGTGTGGGGACTTAAAATTAGCGGTCTGGTAGAAATTAATATAATTAATTCGTGGTACATTAAAGGATTGCATAAATAATATCCCAAAGGAATCTGAGCTTTCCTTCTCTGCTAATGTGGCGCACAGACATGGGGGAAAGGGAGATATACAAAACCTTTAAAAAAACGTTTTTAAGCTCCTGGAGGTCGCGAAGCAGCTCTGTGCCAAATCTCGCGAACCGCGTTCCAGTACCTTTCAGGATCAGTTCGGGCATGCGCAACATGAGGGCTTTTCTCATATTTTTCGAACTTTACATCCAGGCCTGCAGACGATGCTTGCTCAATATGCCTTTCGACATTTTTTGCCAACGTTATCGTGTCAGTCTTGGAGTAGATATAGAGCCGGGGGATATTAAATTTGACTTCTTGACTATCATTGGTAAAAATGGGAAGGATGTTAGCTTGAAGGAAGGTGTCTCGTAGCTCGTCAAAAAGGGGCCGATTCCCTGAAATTGTGTTTATGAGGTAGAAAATACTATAGGCCAGAGCGACAAAGGGAATAGTGACCAAGCGGAGGAGAGGGTTCGGTGAGGCGTTTGCAAGGATTGCAGACTCCAGACCATTATCTCCCGGAGTGGAGTCCATCACGAGCGCGATATGACAGTCGTCGCAGTTTGAGGAGATTGGATCTTTCAAAAGCATTTTGCGAAGAGTCATGAGCTGCCATCCTCCACCTACATGCCATGTCATAGTATCGGATAATGTAGAAAGAGTAAATGCAACAGAACGGTTTACCATTTGACATAGTGTGCAGAAGGACGCCTTTGTAACCACTGTTGCCCTCGAATTCTCGACGAAGAATGCCTATTACTGGCTTGAGAATGGATTCCTGAATATGTTCAACCCAGGTTAGTTCAAATATCAGTAGAATAAAGTGTACCTTGGTGCTCTCTGACGTCCAGTAAAATCTGGAGTTCACCATGACAACTACTATGGTCGACTTGTGAAACAAGCCCCTATAGCTCGCCACATATTTTTCCACATGAGAACGTGCTCCATCCACTAAAGGACATGATGAACGATGGCTACTAGAAGCTGTGATAAAGAATTTTCACCCACTCCAAGAGAAGAGGATGATGACTCTGTAAGTTCAAGTTAGCACTCGTCCACCTCGTCCACTGCACAAGAAAGCATTCTTACGAAGGACTGACGTCGCCCACATTGTCGACAGTTGTCTGGGGTGGCTCGGAAACTAAGACATGTAAATTCAACTTATTCAAGTTCAAAGACGTAGCCATGCCAGGAATCGTATACTACAAATGAATGAGGCGCCGAAATTGCTTTCACAGCCAATTATATTGACAAGGACCAAGCGGATGGTTATGGTATGATATTGAGTGTGCTGATCATTGCGTACTAAAGCATAATGGTTCTTCCGCGCCATGTATTGGCGTATGATTCGCGTGGGATTGGAATCTGCATTATACATAGATGACCGGAAATGAATGGGCGTTTCATACGATATATTAATATCCGACTGATGCGCAACACTGGTTTCTTGTAATTGGACAAATTGTTATATACGATGTGGGTCCCTTTCCTACTAATTATCCACAAATCATTGTTGACCTGACCTACGTTGCATCTCGTGGTAGGAGGAAGGGTATTCATAGTCTGTACAATATACACAAGCTAATCATGATGTTTGTATCCTAAGGTTTTGCCCCACATATCATTTCTTCCAGACTACAATATTTCTAAACATACGTAGTACTTCATATTCTTTCGTTATTTAATCTCCTACTCCCCTAGATGAGAATGGTGCGAAATATCTGCCTTTAATGGAGTTCGACGTCGGACATATAAGGTAAATTTCATTTTCATTACACATTCATCAAACGTGTATGCATGATTACTAGTACTTCGTTCTAAAAAGCGGTAAAAAACTTTGTACCGTCGTTTTTATTGTGTGCATGCGCGTACATTAGTGTTCTTAGATAATCTATGCTAATAAAAATGATGCCAAGGAAGTTCGGCGTTTGACATATTTTGGTATGAAATTCAATGCGATACTGGAATCTCATGTTCAGGAAGGAAATATGAGATGCGTTTGGAGGTGAAGAGCAGTGAGCGAAGTTAATAGGGAATGAACGAAGGTTGTTAAACCGCGAAGAATTGTTGATGGACGAGTAAATTTAAATAAAAAGATTATATTTCAATCATTAATCTACATGAACTTCTTGTTCTAATTACAAGAAGCTTCAAACGGGCGATTCGACGCTGTACCAAACTCTTGTGAATTGAGCATCACCGGTTGATCTCAGGTGACCAGGACTAATACTCATGAAGTTTTGACTATACTATTTTCATACCTTTTTTTCGGAGTGAAAACAAAGTATATACTAAAACGACTAGGAAACATGTTGTTAGTCTGGACCAGTAAATTGGTTGATAATACGACGTTTGAGATATTATTAGCTGTTGGCTGTTGTGTCTCAACGGTTAATGCGTGTCATCCTTTTGTTTTGTCTACGGGGTTGGTGGGTTTGATTTGCCCCCATGTTTCTTTTGTGTAGGAAATTACGTGATATCTATCGAACTAGAACAATGCTAAATTCAAATTTACTTTGAGGTGAATACACCAACAACCCTCTATGCCACGTATATACGTGGGCCACCCATCTCCAGTTTTCGGGGACCACCATCTCGCCTCCCAGCTGGGCCCGTGCCTTGATAGATCTGAGGCCGACATGCCGAGTCGGATGCAATAGGCAGGCGCCGGCACGGCACCAACGTCCTGTCGAGCACGCGGGATAAAAAAGTTTGTGTTTCTCTGTGCTAGAGGTGGCATCGGAATCCGCCGAGCAGGAGCCCGTCCACCCGGCGGTCTTCCTGTCCCGCGATCTGAGCCCAGCTCAACCCCCCAACCTACCATCTCTGGGAGCAAGACGAGACAGGATCAACTGAACACCGCCTTTTGTTTGATTGCCGCGTACTCCGCCGAAATGCACAGGCGGAGAAGTTGGTGGGCCTTGGGTGTGAATGATACGGTGTAGCAAATCAAGGCGAAGAGATGGTCATATTGTGATTGATATTATTTTTAACACCCAGGAATCAGCTTCGCCATGCTACACGCCCAGCGAGAAATGGCACCATTAATAGGACCTATGGATTGGGCTCTGAATCGCCACCAATTTGGTACCATTTCAGTACTGACTTCATTTCGTTTTGGCTAGCCGAGATTAACCGATGCGATGACATAAGACATTGGTACTGAAATGGTACCAAATTGGTGGTGATTCGATACATAATCCATAGGTCCCATTAATGGCGACATTTCTCGCTGGGCGTGTAGTGAAGCGATTAGGATTAGCGTTTCGCACCGAGGCAAAAAAATCATTAATACTATGTATTAGGGTTCGTATTTATATATGATTATTATTATTCGTCTAAGAACAATATTCCCTCCGGTGTTTAAGGTAAATTAAGAACTCCCGGGGTACGGAAGAAACAAAAGGCGCAATCACATTAAAATAACTGCGTTGCGCCCTGTTGCGCCCATCACTAAATCTCGAAGCATAAATGAATTGCCAGGGGCAGGGGCAATATCGTCCCTCTTGATTTACTCGTATCAGTTTGAAAGGGGGATCGTTACATATCGAAGCATTTAATCCCCTTAATGTACCCAAATTATCGTGGTAACGTAATCATTAGAAATTGAGAATCACGAGCCATTGATTATTGTCTTTTTTTATCACGGAACGGAAGTTAAAGCCGCTCTCACTGCCATTAGGGTTTATTAGTTGCTTGAAAACATGGCAATAAATTCGATATCCCACAGCACATAGTAACATATATACAGAGAGTATACACAAAGTTTTAGAAAATAAAGTAAAGGAGTGGCTTTACACAATAACACGGGGCAAAGTCCTGCCCGTTTTGGCTCGACATCATGGAAATCAGGTCAGTTGTGATCCTTTACGTTTCACAAGAATTGCCCGAGCCACCAATAAGAATGCGACTCCCGCAAAAATTGAGACCTGAATATAAATATAACCTGTTAGCAAATGACCTTGCGCTCAAATTTAGGTTTGCATACTCCACTCCAGATGAGAGCTCGGTGCCAGGGGAAAGTATTCCCAAGAAGAGCCCCAATAACGGGATTACCCACGAGAACCCCAAAGGAGGCAAGAAAGAAAGCAATTCCAAACCGGATCCTACCACCAAATATTAGTGAATTGTTCCGTCTGAGGAATACAATGTGACCATACCCGACTTCAGTTTGATCTTTGGAGAGAACTGCAATGGCAGGTGCACAGAGCGCTAAGACTGTATAAAGTTCAGAAAGGAAAAAACTTTAAGCTCTACTCAAAAATTCCACTTACATGCGCCAGATGCCCAACCGTATATGATTGAGAATATAACTGTCGAGGCAACAGTTTTAACGCCAAACAGGGAAAAAATCATAATGCCGCATGTAGCAATGACCGGAATTGCTGAATTGAAAGGCCCAATATAGTCGGCGAGCATGCTCATTAGCACTCGACCAGGGATTGCTCCAGCATTCATGATCGCGAGCTATGTACTTGATATCAATTATGACCGCCGATCAGCGTAAAACAACGTACAGTATAGAATGCCACTTGTGTATTCACACCGTTCAGTATTGCGAATAGTTGGAGATAGAAATCTGGATGATAATCTTAGCCTCTGTGAACATGACGATAGCAATATATTTAGCTTACAAGGGAAGAAGACGCCCCAGAGGGCGAAAAAAACTCTGCGACAAATCTCCTTAGCAAATAATTTTCAACATATTAGTTAGTTTATTTCTCACCCCAAAATCGCCAATAGATATGGAGTGTCTGTCATTATGCCTTTGATATCAGGCTTTGGGCGTGATCCAGCTTTTCGAGCCTTTGCCGTCATTAGTAGATTGGACACTGTGAGCATGCCTAGGACAACGAAGGCCGATATGCGTACACCCCAATGAAAGCCGATACGACCTTTGAAGAATTGGTTCAACATGATCGGAAATATAATGCCCCCAATGGACGAGCCTATACGAGGATGTGAAGATGAACTTTTTAGCGATACACAAATTTTATATTACCTGTAGCCACGATACCCATAGCGAGGGCACGACGATTACGCCAATGGTGTGCTTGCACGGCGACACTTGGGACATAAAGTAGACCTGCGCCTATCCCCATCCCGAGTCCTTGTGAGAGATATAATTGATAGTATTTGTTCGGATGAGATAACGAGAGCATAAAGAGACTGAAAAACAGATGAGTACACGGTCTGTAATGACATAGCAGGTACAGACGAAAAGACGTATAACGAAGAGCCCGCAAGAGTTGTGGCACGAAAATATCCCATATCCAACAATTTCCCAGCAGGGAGAGCCATTGCTTGGAGGAAGAAGAGCTGTGTCGAACCAATCCAACTGATCGCGGAGGATGAAGCAGTATGGGATTGAGTATAGAAATCTTGGTATACGCCGAAGCTATTTGCATAGCCGAACGTTGTTGCAACGACTAAAAGACTAATGGAATGTTTTTGAATTTACAATATACGTCGGCAGCTGGAGCAAATCGTACCCTCCAATGACAGTTGCCCACGCTTGTCGTCCTCCGTCCATAATATCATCCTCATATTGGACTAGTTTAGACTCAGACGACTGACGGCTTGGTGGTTTCTCGATTACTGTCGTCATTGTTGTACGCGGACGGTGGAAGAAAGACTGTTAAGTATACTGCTCCTCCACTCAATGCCAGCGACACGCCCATGGCGCCTGGTACTGAGATGGAATATCAGCTGCGAGTCTCACCCTATAACCAGGCGCCTTCTTTTTTTGCATGTGTTGCAAAGGTGATAGTTGAGTGGGTAGTGCTGTTGAGATCAGAAACACCCGAAGACGAGAACCCGTCAGAAAGAAAGCGCCAAAAAAAGGACAGCTATTTAGATCGACGTTTTAGTCCCTTATCCACCTTTTATTTTTATCAAAATACAATTTCTATTCCATTTTCCCTATAAATCTTTCCTTCAGCAGACTCCTTTCGTTGTTATTTCCTAAGTGAGTACCTTAGGTTCTTAGAGCATGAGTATGTCGATATTCCATAGGCAGGCGCCGGCACGGCACACCATTAGCATGCTCAAGCATCATTCAGTTTTTCATTCCCACTATCCCATTTCCTTTGTATTGCGTTTCGAGCGTAGCTCGCCTCCCAACCGCAAAGCGAGACGAGGCATGTGATGTTTATTATTGTTTATTTGTATTGTTTGTATCTCGAATGTTATTTTTAGTACATTCGTTACATTCAAGTGACGCGTGACTTCCATATTCCGGCCGGCGGCTCCTTAGCGTTGCTGAATTAGATACCGCATTTCCGACTCGTTTCGTAACTGCATTGTTTCAAAATCCTCGCCAGGTGGAAGCTCATATATTCCTATCATATCCCAGCTTTCGAGGGAGTTACAATGATCTAACATCCAGAAACAGTGAGCATAAAGATGAAAATTGTAGTCAATGGTACATGTAAATCACCCTTAAGAAATCTTGCCATAAATCATCTTCATATTCTTCGACGAAACGACTCTGGTTATCGTGATGGCTGCTGGGTAGGCGGGTCTGGGTAGATGGGTCACGGAATCCTCAAAAAATCAAGTCCTGTGCCTAAAGGGATTGCAAAAGTTTAGTCCGCAGTGCGCGCCAAGCCTGAGGCGACCGAGAAACTGAGCTTTTTTTCCGCTGATACAACGTGGAACGAATTTGAGCGATGTGGTGAGTCCGAGACGAGCCGTTTTGTCCTCATCCACTGACCTACCATCGACCCACCACTACACCCCAGCGGCGGTCTGACCACCGAAACACCACCGACTTTGAAAATCAGTGGTCCATTACCACTAACCTTCCAAGTTCCACTTACCACTGACCCGCCACTGACATACCACTGGTACTTAGTGATATCAACCGCTGACCCACCACTGAATACGAATAGTCAGTGGTAATAGACACTAAATACCACTATATCCAGTGGACTCTTCATAGAATTAGGAGACTTGCTGAAGACTGAGGCCATCGATCCCCTGATTATGACCGTGATGTTCTTCCAGACCGCCTCCATTTAGTGCAATCCATTGGCCATCGGATGGCACAAGACGCGGCCGTCAATGCGAAGATCGACCTCCACCTGGCAAGTTGCGTAAAACTAGATTCGGCGTGGTACGTGGAACATATTGGACTAGGAAGACAAGCCCAACAAGAGCTAGAAGCCGCTGCAGTTGACGCCGTTTTTCCCCACTTGGAGTCCCTTTTGAACAGGCTGGAAGTTGAGCCGTATATAACGGCACCCATAGTTTCCGAGGCGAGCTGGAATGAATTTGTCAATGAACTGCAACCGTTTTTTTCCTTCCGCAAATGACAGCAGTCAGAAACGTACCGTCTTTAACAGAGACTTTGAGGACGTCAGCCGCTTCTTTTTCGGTCAGCTTGATTCGGGCGAACGTTGTCGGTCAAGAGTATAAGAATTGGTGGAATTTATTGGAGTTCAGCGAAAGTTTATTAATCTTTAACATCAGGCACTACACATGTGCGTTGTATTTTAAGCTTGTAGCATCCTCAGGGCAACGAAATATTCGTGCAGAGACTTAAAATTTAGCGATCTGGTAGAAATTAATACATACAATTTGCGGTACATTAAAGGATTGCATAAATAATATCCCAAAGGAATCTGAGCTTTCCTTTTCTGCTAATGTGGCATACAAACATGGTAGAATGGGAGATATACAAACCTCGAAAAAACGTCGTTTTCAAGCTCCTGAAGGTCGCGAAGCAGCTCTGTGCCAAATCTCGCGAATCGCGTTCCAGTACCTTTCAGGATCAGTTCGGGCATGCGCAACATGAGGGCTTTTCTCATATTTTTCGAACTTTACATCCAGGCCTGCAGACGATGCTTGCTCAATATGCCTTTCGACATTTTTTGCCAACGTTATCGTGTCAGTCTTGGAGTAGATATAGAGCCGGGGGATATTGAAATTGACTTCTTGACTATCATTGGTAAAAATGGGAAGGATGTTAGCTTGAAGGAAGGTGTCTCGTAGCTCGTCAAAAAGGGGCCGATTCCCTGAAATTGTGTTTATGAGGTAGAAAATACTATAGGCCAGAGCGACAAAGGGAATAGTGACCAAGCGGAGGAGAGGGAAGTTCGGTGAGGCGTTTGCAAGGATTGCAGACTCCAGACCATTATCTCCTGGAGTGGAGTCCATCACGAGCGCGATATGATAGTCGTCGTAGTTTGACGAGATTGGATCTTTCAAAAGCATTTTTCGAAGAGTCATGAGCTGCCATCCTCCACCTACATGCCATGTCATAGTATCGGATAATGTAGAAAGAGTAAATGCAACAGAACGGTTTACCATTTGACATAGTGTGCAGAAGGACGCCTTTGTAACCACTGTTGCCCTCGAATTCTCGACGAAGAATACCTATTACTGGCCGGATAATAGATTCCTGAATACATTCGACTCAGATGAGTTCAAATATCAGTAGAACAATGTGTACCTTGGTGCTCTCTGACGTCCAGTAGAAACTGGAGTTCACCATGACAACTACTATGGTCGACTTGTCAAACAAACCCCTATAGCTCGCCACATATTTTTCCACATGAGAACGTGCTCCATCCACTAAAGGACATGATGAACGATGGCTACTAGAAGCTGTGATAAAGAATTTTCACCCACTCCAAGAGAAGAGGATGACGACTCTGTGGGTTCAAGTTAGAACTCGTCCACTGCACGAGAAAACATTCTTACGAAGGATTAACATCGCCCACATTGTCAACAGCTGTCCCAGGCTGGGGCGGCTCAGAAACAAAGACATGTGAATTCAACTTATTCAAACTCAAAGACGAAGTCATGCCAGGGGTCGTATATGGTACCACTTAGCTGAGATCCAGTGCTGATAAAGTACGATCGAACATGAAAAGTTTAATCGAGGCGCCGGAATCACTTTCACAGCCAATCATAAATGACAAAGAAAAAGCCAAGAGGGCAAGAACAAGCGGGTAGTACGATATTGAGTGTGTTGATCGTTCCGTAATGGCATAATGGTGAGCGTCCGCGCCATTGTATTCGGGTGTGATTCGCGTAGCACTATCTGCAGATAGACGAGGGGAAATGAATTAAATGAACGTTTCATGCTCCATATCCGACTGATGCGCAATGCACTGGTCTCCTATAATCTCCATTTGACGATTGTTATACGAGTTAAAGCGCCCCGCGTGAGTCACTGTTCTTGTTAATCGACGCAAGTCATTGTTCCATCCGAGCCTAGTTGAATTGCAAACTGGTGGTAGGCGACGCAAGTTCCGACCTGAGCGTTAATAGTTTCAGCTCCTTACTATGAAGGTCGGTCCGACAGACCAGCCCGAGTCCACAGGTTATTTCTTTCAGAAATTCATCTCATACAGAATGGTTAAATTCTTCTCGAACACCAATTCAATCTTTACTGAGAAGATGGAGTCGACAGCTTACTTCCCAATGGGACTCATAGTTATCCTAATCGGTATTTTTATCATGTGTAATATTCGCGATCACCGTCGTTTGCCTCCAGGTATGCCCTGCACCCTACCAGTTTGAACACCGTCAAACAAACTAAGGAGTCATTAGGACCACAGCCCATTTTTTTCTCAGGAAACCTTCATCAGCTACCGCGCAAAGAGCCTTACAAAACCTACCGAGATTGGTCACAGCTATATGGTGTGTTCATAACTGTATCGCATCCTTAATCTCGCTATGCGACACTCTTAACGTACAGGGCCTATAATATATATGCGAGTTTTCAGTAGAAAATTCGTGATTCTCAATTCGTTAGAGGCCATCACAGAACTTTACGAAAAGAGATCAGCCAAATATAGCACTAGGCCCAATAGCGTGAAGATTTGAATTGACTCTCAATATTCCATGTTTTTTTATGTATATTTCATATAGGTTATGGGGGGTACACTCGTAGGTCGTGAACAAACTGCCATCATTTTCATGAAATACGGCCCTAAGTGGAAGCAAACTCGACAACTTATCCATGGCTGGTTGGGTCAACGGGCTCTGACCAAATACGTCCCTACGCAAGCTCTGTCTTCCTATCGTTTATTGCAGAATTTATTGGACGATCCGGACCATTTTGCGGAGCACATACGAAAGTATATCATGACATTTTCAGGTTCGACCATGCATTCAAACGGCTAACCTCGCATTGTAGTAGCGCAGGGTCTATTATTTTAAAGCTGGCTTACGGACTTGATTGTAAATCCTTCCACGATCCCTGGATAGCGATGTCAGATGAAGTTCAGCAAATAACCGCCATTGCCACTGAGCCAGGACGCTGGCTTGTAGATTCCTTTCCTTGGCGTAAGGAGCACTTTATCTTTTACTCTTCATACGCTTATAACGCTTGTTAGTGCGTCTTGTGCCGTCGGTTCTCCCAGGAGCTGGTTTCCTGCGCTGGGCGAAGAGGTCCCGGAGGCTTGCACATGAACTTGTCAAAGCACCTTTCAATAAAGTCAGACAGGATATAGTTAGTAGATTCACAGTAACTCTTTTGCTCTGAGTCTTATATTCTATTCCAGAAGGACGGCATCGCGTCTCCCTCCTTTGTACGTGACCAACTACTCGAGGATGGCGAAGATAAGTCTGAAGAGGAGAACGACGTGCTTATCTGTGCAGCAGGAAGTTTATATGCAGGTTAGCGAATTGATCAGCCACAAATTAGACATTGCATCACAATTTTTTTATTTCATCTTGATTACCTTTTCGCCTTGCATAGCTGGTATCGACACCGTAAGCCGTAGATTACCATATTACTCGGCGGCGGCACGCTCTTAACGGAAGGCATAGATTGTTTCCACTATGCGCATGTTTTTCTATATCATGGTTACTCATCCAGAGATTCAAAAAGCCGCTCAAAAGGAGGTAGACGCGGTAATAGGCACCCAGCGTCTTGCCACAATCGATGATCGCGACGCGCTACCCTACATTGGATGCTTGATTAAGGAGCTTTTTCGCTTTAATGCCGTCGCACATCTTGTTCCCCATAGCCTAGATGAGGATGACGTGTATAAAGGCTACCTCATTCCTAAGGGCTCCTGGGTAATAGCAAATATTTGGTAAGAAAGACACCTTCCATACTAGTATTACAAGTTGCTAGTTCTCAGTTTCTCAAATTTAATTTTCAGGGCAGTTTTACATGATCCTACTATATATAAAGATCCGGATACATTCAATCCTGACAGATTCGGCCCTTCCCTAGAGGGAGACGCTGAGATGGACCCGACTTACGTTGCATTTTGTGTGGGGCTGGGTAGGAGGTAGGGCATTCATAATCTGATAGTATTAACATATACCCAAGCTGATCATGATGTTTTTATCCTGAGGTTTTGCCCCGCATATCATTTCTCCCAGACTACAATATTTCTAAACGTAGTTCATACTCTTTCGTTATTTGATATTCTACCCCCCTTGGATGAAAATGGTGCGAAATATCTCCCTCCACTGGAATTCGACGTCGGACATATAAGGTAAATTTGATTACACATCAAAATCAAATGTACATGAACTCATGATCATTACGAATTAAATAGAGCACTTCGACCCTTTCATTGCCGTGTACTCCGGCGAAATGCACAGGCAGAGAAGTTGGTGCACCAGGCCTTGAATATGAATGATACAGAGTAAAAATCAAGGCAGAGATGGCGAAATATTGTGATTGATCTGAATGTGGTATTACTTTTTTTACACACAGGTATCAGATTCGTCATGCTAGGAAGCGATACTGGAGAAGTGATTAGGCTTGGCGAACCCGTTTCGTTCCAAGGCACAAAATCATTGATATACAATAGGAATTCAGATGATGGAGATGATGATTATTATTCGTTTCAGAGCAATATTCTCCTTAGTGCTTAAGGTAAAGAAAAGAACTCCCGGAGAATACGGAAAAATGATACCAGAAGAAAAAAAAGGAGTCACATTAATTGCGTTGTACCCATCATTAAATCTCGAAGCAAGGATGAATTGGAAGAAGCGGCAACACGGACCCTCCTGATTCAACCGCGTCAATTTGAAAAGGGCAATTAATTTCAAACATGTCGAAGCATTCATTCCCGTTGATGTACCCAAATTATCGTGGTAACGTAGTCATTAGAAATTCGGAATCACGGGCCATTTATTACAGTCTTTTAAGTTTTATCACGGAACGGAAGAACTGCTCACACTACTACCAGTGAAATTATTGGGCATGGTGATAAATTCAATATCCCGCAGCATACAATAACATATATACAGAAGAAAAGTAAAAGAGTGACTCTACATACACTATAACACGGAGAAAGTCTGAATCCTGGACTTTAGTCAAAATCATAGAAATCAGCATTTCTCAGATCCGTTGCGATCCTCTACGTTTCACGAGAATTTCCCGAACTACAGATAAAAATGCGACTCCCCCAAGGACTGAGACCTGAATATCAACTGTTAGTCAATGTCCTTGCGCTTAAATTCAGGTTTGCATACTCCACTCCAGATGAGAGCTCGGTGCCAGAGGAAAGTATTCCCAAGAAGAGCCCCAATAACGGGATTACCCACGAGAACCCCAAAGGAGGCAAGAAAGAAAGCAATTCCAAACCGGATCCTACCACCGAATATTAGTGAATTGTTCCGTCTGAGGAATACAATGCGACCATACCCGACTTCAGTTTGATCTTTGGAGAGCACTGCAATGGCAGGCGCACAGAGTGCTAGAACTGTATAGAGTTCAGAAAGGAAAAAACTTAAGTCCTAGAGATATAATTGATAGTATTTGTTCGGATGAGATATCGAGAGCATAAAAAGACTAAAAAAATAGGTGAGTAAGCAGTCTGTAAGGACACGACAAGTATTACTGACGAAAAAACATATAACAAAGAGCCTGCAAGAGTTGTGGCACAAAAATACCCCATATCCAACAATTTCCCAGCAGGGAGAGCCATTGCTTGGAGGAAGAAGAGCTGTGTCGAACCAATCCAACTTATTGCGGAGGATGAAGCAGTATAAAATTGGGTGTAGAAATCTTGGTATACGCCGAAGCTATTTGCGTAGCCAAACGTTGTTGCAACCACTAAAAGATTAATAATAGAATGAATTGTCTTTGAATTTTACAATATACGTCGGCAGCTGCAGCAAGCAGATCATACCCTCCAATGACAGTTGCCCACGCTTCTCGTCCTCCGTCCATAATATCATCCCCATGTTGGACTAGTTTGGGCTCAGAATCGCTTGGTGGGTTTTCGACTGCTGCGATCATTCTTGTACGCGGACGGTGGAAGAAAGAGTATATACTAAGTCTGCCATAAGATAAGTTTCGGGTATAAATGCGCGCGCGCGCATGCGGGAAAGGCGGACGGAGGTTTGTTTCTGTATGAAAGAACCAAAATCGCACCCTATAATCAGGCGCCTTCTTTTTTTTTCTGTGTGCATGCAACTTGCGAAGGTTGTTGAGTAGGTAATGCCAAAAATGGAAATGATCTTCAATTGTCGGTCGGCAACGCCTAAAGTGGGTTCGAGCGAAACGCCGTCAGTGGAATGACTCATGAACACCCGGTCAACGTTCGGGTCGTACGGGAAATTTGATTCTCGGGTATTGATGTAGTAGTAGTAAATCTGAAACATACGAAGTTCTCCCGAATATGGATGAACGGCTGTCCTTTTTTTCTAGTAGCCATTGCAGTGCACGATTCTGATGATCAATATCAGTCTTTCACTTCTGTATACGTGTGAGTTGTGGCTCGGCTTAGGTATCAGATCCACAGACCATTGTTTTCTCGACAGAGAACTAAGCGCAACTTCCGATATACCGCACACATGTACTGTTTACCACGAGGTTTTGTTCCTATCAAATTCCTATCAGCTGTATTTGCTCCTGAATATGTTCTTGACCGCCCATATGATCCAATACAATCATAACAACACCCGCTTAGCTGACAGCCTGAGGATTACGTTACAATAATAATGCTCCATATTAATCTCGTCAAGAGTATCAGGTAAAATTCAACTCTAAGCCTTCCAACTACGATCATGAATTCTACTAGCAGTGCACTCCCTTCTGCAGTGCCCCTAACAGCAAATCTTGTCCTACCTGCACTGGACAATACCTTCGGGGCGCTGCTGATAGGTGTAGTCATTGCCTGCGCGTAAGCTCTTTGTTTGAATGTTTCTCAGTCAGCGCCCGGATAGTCATCACTTTCTGCCCATAGTCTTTGGGGCATCGGGACGGCTCAGGCTTACTGGTACAATCGTCCCATCCCTTGTCATTTATCAATTTTCAACAGTAACATTCTTTAAGGTATTTTATAATGTATCCCAAAGACGGCCTTCGATTGAAGTTATTGGTAGGCACGATACATCTAGCGCATCTGTTCCCGAATAATCCTCGTTTTCTCTGATCAAGGTTGCGCTTATGTGGTATGCGATCATGAACACATTTTTGGCTACATTCGGGTCCTCAGCAGCTGTCTGATTTCAATAGGATTCTCGATACCGTTCATCAGGCACTAATCACTTATACCCGTAAGTTTTTGTGGATGTAGAATTTTCACCTGAATAAGGCTTACTGGTTGTGTTAGTCTACTTCTATGTCATTACGGTCAGCAGAACCTCCATAATCTAGCTCAATCGTCCGATCTTGACCTTTATCTTGGACAGAACTACTTTAACCCGCCGAACCTAGATTTTGCCATCTGGAGCCTTACAGTCAGTGAGAGTTTTTGACATCTACTTTCGCTGGGGCTCATATATCCGACTCGAACAGATTCAGTCTATCTTTGAAGTACGCGTTCGACTCATGAATGTACTATCGAGGAAAAACGCCTGACGTCTAACTTCCATTTTTAGTTCATACCATGCCTTTGCGTACAAAGCTTCTTCTTGATGCGCATCTGGATCTGTGACTAAACTTTCTTTCATTCATATTAACTTGACTGAATCTCAGACAGTGAGTCATGGGAATTGGCTATTTATCATTCTTCCGGTGAGCGAGTCTCCTCTGAGCCTTCAAGGCATGCTATCGACAAGTAATGACCGGGTAAACAGGCACTCTTTATCGTTGCAAAGCTCGGTGCGTAATATGACCTATAACGTTCGATTTATTACATTTTCTGACAAACTTGGGATCGGGTTATTTCTAGTTCTCAGCATAAGTGAGTATTGATTCCGTAGCATAATCCATACGCACTGATATTCTGTCAGTCTGGACGATCAAATGTTCCGCCCTCGAATCGGTTACTCAAGGTCTTGTTCAAGAACATAGTATCTCGGCCGGTATCAATGGCGCTGCAGCAGGGGGTGACATCCTCTTAGCCGTCACTATGGTGATTCTTCTGCGCAAATCGCGCACAGGGTTAACCACGTCTGATACTATATTGGAAAAGCTTATGGTACGCTCAGCTGCTATATGCAATCGGTCACGAAAGAATTAAAGTATTTTCTATGTAAGATTTACACCATCAATACCGGCGTTATAACATCGTTAGCGTCGATTGTGACTCTTATCACAGCTGAAGTCTGGAAACGAGCATTTATCTATGCCATATTTTATTTCTGCACGGGAAGACTGTAAGAGATTATTTTTAAACGATCTCGGAAATTCGCTGACTTGGGTACTAATTGTATTATTTGCATAGCTACGTGAACACTATGCTTGCGTCTTTGAATGCCCGTAACGCCTTAAAGAGTTCCCGTCAGGGTGGAGGACAGGTAGTAGAGATGGGAAATAAATTCAAATTGGCATCCAGCGCGAATAATACCGGGACGGAAACCAGTACCACCTTCGCCTTTTCCAGGCAAACCGGAGATGTAAGTATTGTTAACTTTTTTTGCATTTTCATTTATCACCAAGTAACCGGCCCCCGTTAGAGCACGAAATATGAAACGCAAAATTTAATGCATGACGATCGAAATGAAGCAGTATAGGTCTGAGTCTCGGCCTATCTACTCTTCATCTGTATGAAAAAAAAACTTCGCCATGCGATACGTATATCTTCTTGTATGTGTATATTTTGCATCAATATTATTATTGAACCTATGTATATAGATCATATGTTACAATGATTCATTATCGAATAGCATCACCTGCTTAGTTTTCACCCTCTGACAACTCCGATAACTTTGTCCACTACCAGGTCAGCGATTTAAAAATAATTGCCTAGTAAGTAATACATGATGCAATGTCGTCTGCGCATAGACAAGTGGCTAGCGATAAAGACTCTGATCATGAAACTCACGTAGAAACAAATAGCTCATAGCTTAGCGATCCAGTCTCCAATTTTTTTAAAAGACGTTGTTCGCTCTGGTTCAAACTGAACCAAACTCTGAAAGTCATGAACGACGTCTGGAACCTCATAAAGTTCCACCCTGTCCCCCATATCCTCTTTCATACGTGTGTATAGCGTCCTAACCGAGTCCAACCAGGAATCGGCGGTACCGACGACAATTATCGCCTTTGGAAAGTTGTTGAAATGGACCTTGGGTATATCCAAACAGGCAGGAGAAATGTACCGGTCCGTCCTCGTAGCCATAAGGTTTTCCTTTCCCATACCGACATACGCGCGGATAGCGTACCAGGAATCACCTGGGCCTGATGTTGCCGTAGGCACAATATCTGCGGGAACCGGTGGGAGACAGGATGAACCAGGAGTAACGTGCGAGAGACTGAGGTCGGCCCAGGGACAGTTGAGAATAAGACCGCCGGGCGGAGGGAGCTCCGGGATGTAATTTTCGACTAAATAACGCGCGAGGGCAATGGCCAAGTTTGCCCCAGCTGAATCTCCTTCGAAGATAATGTTTTCGGGGGTATATCCCATATCATGAACTAGGTAGCTGTAGCCCGCAATGGCGTCGACTAGGGCTGTAGGAAAGCGATAAGTAGAACGACGCTCCTTGACGTACAACTTTGAGCGTCGATATTCGATAGAGAATAGACGTTTCGTAGAATTGGGAGCATAATCGAGAATACCCTGGCGGATGTTGGATAGGGGATCCGATGGATGAGCAGAAAAAGAGACAAAACCGCCACCTAATAGGGAGTATCATGACAGTGGCAAGCAGAGCAGTAGAATACTATTCACCATGCATGGTATATATTACCTTATCCTGAATGGTTGGGCAGTACTTTTCATCGTATTTGTCGCCTTTCTTCATGAACCAATACCCAGGTATCTTGATGTACTCGACACCGTCCTCGTCTGCGCGTTCTCTAATAGATCCTTTGACAAACTCAGGCGTAGGTTTCACCCATACTGCATGTACACCTCTTCCTTCCCGGATGGCAAGATGGTCGGGAGAGTCCAAGAGGCCGCCCGTGCTTAGACGATTCGTAATTAGATGGTATGTAAAAAGAAATGTTATCGAGTCGCCTACGCATAACTTAGAAGGAAATATCTCCTCAAGCCATAAACGAAGATACAGCGAGACAGAGACCAAGACGGTCTGGGGCGATTCGACTTTGGAATTGAATAAACAAGCCAATACGGCGCTCGAAAGAGGACAGAAGAAAGAACTTCAAACAGAACGTAGAGAACTTTAACAGGAGGGCGGTGTAGGAGGGTCATGGTCGGGTTCGAATAACGGCGTGGACCGGAAAACTTGAGCTCAGAAATTTGGATGAGAACTCAGTTGGACGCCCCTGTCGTTTCCTGCCTACACGCCCAACTGAGGGTGCAGGTTATTTTCACCTGATCTAGCAAAACCTGGAATGGGCAAATCACAACAATCCGCTTGATGCCGCTTAATATTTGACGCCGACGACTGAATAGAAAACTGAATTGAAGCTAGATCAGGTGAAAATAACCTGTCCCCCCAGTTGGGCGTGTAATAGGGCTTTGTGCCTTCTGAGAATATCTGCTGATACTGTCTGCCTTTTTCGACCTTGGGTTAGGGTTTTGAAATTGATTCGTCGAAGAGCCAATCCTGGCATGGCGCGGCATCATCATAATGCGCTACCGACAACTATCCGGATATCAATATCATTCAATGAAACGAATTATCTAAGAATTCAAATATTTCTTTTGATGTCGACTACAACCACATCGTTTTCGTAGCCGCTGGACATTTGTATCGATTGACTATATGCCAGCTAAACTTCTTTTATCACCGTTCTATAGACCAATATTAATTTATTCCGTGAAGTTCCAATCTTTCCATTTTGGGAAAAGATTGAACCACCAGCAATAAATTTGACTCCAGGGATATACCGATCCATTCCATCCATCTTCCCGAATGTACCACTGACAAAAGGTTCAATAAAATAAACAATAAACAGGATGTTGAGAATTAATCACAGATGTACATCCCGAATACCAAACTTTTTCTCGAGAAGCATTTTGTATGTAGGTCGTAAAATCTTTCTCTGCATCTTCCTTAACTTCAACTACTCTAGCCGTCCCTCGGATAAGGGGTTTCATAACACCCAGTATTAAAGAAATAACACTGACGTTGTTTACGTGGTTAGTTCATGACTCATTAAGAGAATGAATTTGGACATGTACTTTTCAATCACAAGGATGGTTGATGTGTGCCCGGTGCCAGTGTTCGGACCTTTTACCAGGAAAAGGTTGGGGAACCCGTGAGCTGCGATTGTGCCGTAAGCTGCTGGTCCTCCCATTTTTTCCCAATGTTCGGTTAACGTCTGTCCTCTTCTTCCCACTATAGGAAAGGGGGTACTAGAACTATTCGTAGAATAGCCAGTTGCCATAATAATGAGATCGACGGGACGTTCCCGATCGTTATATAAAATTCCGGTTGGCAATAGTTCGACTTCATCGTGCATGGCTAAGTCTATCTTGTGGTTATGTAGACACTCTAGATAGCCTCCGTTGAAGACGGGTCTCTGAACTTGAGAATATAAAGTAAAAAATTCAGTGGACACAACGGAATAGTACACACCTTACACCCCATCGTATATTTCGGTATCAAGATGTCGTGGTATTTCTTTGGCGCCAAAGTTTTTATGTATTGCCTGGCCTTCTCTTCCCATCTTTGTCGTGTGCGCATCGCCCCTGCGTTCATAAATGACCCTCGATAAGCTAATTCGGCTACAAGGAATATGAGGAAACGCAGAGCTTTGCGAGCTAACGGAATATAACGGAGAATCCATTTGACCACTTTGCCATAAGGTAAACCAGTCGGCTTTATGTACCACTGGGGTGAGCGGATTACGTGCAGTAGACTGGCGACCTTTGGGAGTATTTGTGGTATCAGTTGACTTCCAGACGCTAATATCGAACACACAAGTTTAGTGAAGTTTTTGTCGAACGAATAAAAGAAACCACATTACATACCACCGTTTCCGAAAACCACAACGTTTTTATTTTCGAGCTCAAGGCTATTATCCCAGTTAGAAGTATGGACTACAGGGCCGCCTCTGAAGGTATTTAAGTGGGGAATATCGACTGACTTCGGCGTAGTGAGGTTCCCGTTAGCGATGCATAAAATATTGCATGTATGATGGAATATCCGCTGTGAAGCCCGATCTCGTAATGTTACTAGCCATAAAGCCTTTTCTTCGTCCCACCTGGCTCCTTCGCAGTTTGTGTTCAACGTCATTAGTGGCCATAAATTATGTTTCGTTGCCGTGTCTCGCAAATATTGCTCAAATTCCCGTCCATCTGGTCTAAACTTGGACCATCCGGTGGTGGGAGGGCTGAATGAAAACGAATAGAAATCCGCAGGAATATCGCATGCAACACCTTGAAGTCATACATGAACGAAGACGCAACTTTAAATATAAAGCCAATTAAACTCACCTGGGTACTTCTGAACTTTCCATACTCCTCCAGGACCATCCTCGCTGTATAATTAAAGGGACCTGGCTGAGCGAACAGCGCTTCGTTACACAGCTTTACATACCGATCGTATAGGTGGATGTCTCTGAATTTCATCGTCTGCTGTAGACGAATGGTAAGCGCAAGACCCGACAGTCCCGCCCCTATACAAATTACACGGGAATGAAGAATCGGCTGCCACAGACTTGATGGCATAGGCTCTGCGACCATAGGAATAAGTGTCCAAGAGGTCGGAGATAAAATGAGGAGCAGCTACATAAGATCCGTAGGCATATCAAAGAGCGTACCAATCAAATTGAATCTAGGACCGTTGTGGTGCCCTTAGAACAACCGCTCACTTGAAAAAAAACTTTACGCGTAACCGCGTAACCAATCAATTAATCACCCTCGACGTCGTGGTCTCAATTGAAAATGGATATCTTTGGATTCATGGTAGTAAGATTTGGATTTGACAGCTGCTGGATCTTGTTCTACACCATTACAACACCGATCATGAAAGCACAATATTTGGACTAGGCGCACTTGTTTACGGCAAACGTCGAACGCGTTAGAAGAAAACAAAAGGAAATTACATAATGCGCGCCTAAACTTGCACCTTACCGCACTCGTTGGGCTACGGAGGGTGAAGTCGCGCTCGGGCTGAGAATTTGTAAGAGAAGCGGAAGGGGTTGATATCGCGCAAAGCACGATTGTATTCTTATGTGCGATGAAAAAAAGATACGAGGCGTTAAAATAAGATAAACGATCCATCCTTGTTCAAGTACCCCGGCTCTCAGATCTGACGGATAGTTTCTGCCAAACGGACGCGAACGCCTTTTTCACCGGATGCATCATGCGGTCAGAGCTCTCACGCTTGTGAGTACACGTGTCAGTTATGAAGAATCTGGAGTGAAAAACCTGTGGAATACCTCATTTTCATTTGATTTTCCAGAGCTTGCTTCAAGATCGCGATCACGTACTGGCGCTATAGTGCCCTTCTGCTCCGAGTCAGACACAATGTTTGAGCGGGTAATACTTATGATTCGTTTGAGATCATCCAGAGATGTATCCAATGCATCCAGGTATTTTTGGCATGCTTCATCAGATTCAGAGCTCACCGTGAATTCCAAATCTGGATCTTCAACGTGTTTGTTCTGCTCGGATTGGGCCTCCTTGGACATATCAGCGTGAAGGTTTTCCAACCTTCGCAGGTCAAGCTTCGATTTCAAGATTGAAAAGAAATGACTCTTATTCAATCTGTCGATAAACGCAAGTAACTTCCATGCCTGTACCAGCACTGAAGGGTTGAAGAGAATCCAAAACGAAGGAACGGTAGGATCCACAAATTTGAAAAGCTCCATCAGGCTTGAACATATGTATGTCCTTGTGATCCATTTGTCTTCGAAATGTCCGAGGTTTTTGAGACATAACGAGAAATGTGATACGGCATTGGAATCAGCAGAGAGGAGTGTGAGGAGGCTTGCACGGTTTTGTGGTGTAAACAGTAGTATGATTGTGGGGGAAATAAAATCATGCGAGAGATTCTGCGAATGCCATTTATATACGGGGAAAAGGTCGTGGCATCCCATAGTGGGAAAACGACCAGTAGTGGCAAAGTCCGTGCAAAGGGACCAAATCTTGTTAACACAGGCCACCACAAACTCTCTGGATTTATCCGTCATAGGCTTATTCCAGAACGTGTCCATGCACATGATATCCTTGTAAAATGAAAGGAACTGTTGTGGTGACATATGTCGGGGCTTGGAGGGCTTGAAATTTGAAAGGTTGAAAGGAGGACTGGAAGTTCTTAAACAGAAATTCCAAGGACCTTTCCCTTTGTTCCTCCTCGGCAATGATTGGCCGATCAGAGGTAAGGTTACGATAAAGGGAGACAAGGAGGAGATAGCCCTTTTCAAAAGATCTGGTATCCAAGGAATAGTCAGGCTTGACGCCATCGCAAAAGCAGCCGAAAAGGTACACAAAAATCCATTTGTACTGCTCTTCGGTCCCGAAGGATACGATACTCGTGTTGTATGTTGACTTGCCTAAGGGACCAGAACTCCAGTCAAATGGATTTATATGACCAGATAAAAGTATTTGTGCAGCCAGTGCCTCATCTTTAAGGGCCTCTATCAACAGACAATCCCACACGACTAGTGGAAGCTGGAGATTTTCGTCAGATAATGCGTCCTTCAGAACCTGGACATGATTTCCATGCATTATGTCTTCGGAGACTCGGTGATAGTTTTGATATTCTAATTCGTTTAGCTGACTTCCTTCGACATCGGAAATAGACTTCAGGAGACGCCAGTGTTCCCAATTGCCTGGACCATGATAGCGTTGGAGGTCCAGACACAGACCATAACATAAATCTGCGAGATTTGCTTCACTAACTTCCAAAGTGTTCTCGAGCTCAGATCGGAATGGCATGAATTTATAGAAGGGAACTGGATGTGAAAATAAACCGCGAGCGACGATTCGACGGACACTTGAATTGGAAGAGATCCTGTACAGCCAAGAAAGTGCTTTAAAATCAATAAATATCCCCTCTTCCCGAATGGCTTCGTCTAAGTTTTTTTCTTTCCAATTTAAAAACCTTGAGGTACCCTCCGCGAATACAGGCATACCTGGGTCCGAGAAAATGCGACGTATTGGCTTAACCAATGCAAGAAATGCTCTTCTGACGTGATCAAAGAGATACTGGATGAAGTCACCGGTTGAACAGAGAATCTTCAATCTGAATAAAGCTTTGAAATGTAAAAATCGAGCAAGGATTAGGCCAAGCCTACGAATGATTGTCAACAAGAAGTAAAAGATGCTCCCGATGTAAATTGTCAGCGAGGTCGTATACGGGCACTCCGGATATCGGATGGGCAATATCACAGAAATGAAATACAAAGTATAGGTAGTTCCGGTGATAACGACAATGGCCCAAGCAATCCGAGTATCCAAAGGGAAAAGGAATATGACGCCGATCAAGAAAATACCCAAAGCGAGATGTAGGAGAATCGGAAGGAGATCAATAATGAGAGAAACTTTCCACAGTTCGAGACCTCTGAACCGGAAGTGTCTGACCCTTACTTTTTCGAGAGCTAATCCAGAAATGGCTGACATATAATAATAAAGCCATTGTTTGGTGAGGACGGCAATCAATGCGGTGGACAAACTGATAGCAAGGCTTGTAAACCATAAACCGTTTACTAGAAATGCATTTGTAGAAGGTTGAAAGGGGGATGCAGGGGTTAAATTAGAAATGGGAATTCCAGTTATCGGTGCTCCAGTGAAATGCGCCATTTGTACTTGGGCGATTTGAAAAAGTAAGGATGCGGAAACTTGGGTATAATCCTGCTGAAGATTTTGAGAAGCTTGAGAGACGAATGTTGTTATAACACCGGAGAATAATCCAGCCTAAACAAAAGTACTAAGTTCGTATTCACGAATTACAAGCAAAAAATACATACGAAAACCAGGAGAACATCTACCGTCTCCCTCCATCCGTCAACCTTCTCGCGATCATACTTATCAGCTTCATCAAGATAAGTCCACCAAACACGAGCATTACCAGCCAACTCTTCTCCACGTCGATCCCGAGGATACTTCTGCTCGTAATCAAAATGATCGTTTGCTATTGGGTGTTGTATTTGATTACCAGTTTTTACAGAACGATATAAGTACTTACAACGGGTATCCGTCGGTGATAAGCCTTTAGTCAACCCAAAAAGTTTCTTGCGCAATGTCGTTGTGTCGTTTTTAGGATGATCGGATGGAGCGCTGGACATAGCCTCTAACAAATTGTCTGAATGACGGTATTCTCACCTCCCGAGCAAGGACGCACTCACCGAGAAATTCGCGGAAAAGAACCACTAAAGGCTCTATCAAGGGGTCATTTGCATTTTCGACCTTATCATTATCGTTTGGAGAATCTACTGTCGGGGGCTGAACTACAGAAGGTACACCTCCGGCACAAGCCTGAAGGTATTCGCTAGAAACTTGTGAAGATTTGCCCGCACTTGGGATTTCGCTACAGTCGCTTGAAGATGTTGTGGCTAAGTCTAATTGTATCTTGCTCTCGATCGTGGAAGCCGCTTCCAACATTGTTGAATACGATGATTTGAAGAAAATGAGCTTATTACAGGTGTGATAACGGTGCGAAATGCTTGTTATCAGCGCTTATTCAAGATTATAGACGAGCACCGAAACCCTTGCCATGTTTGACATTGACAGGTTGTGGGCGCCGACTCGACAAGAGCATGCATTCTATTGGCACACGAGAAGACGCGGGGAGTGCAATTATATACCTTAGGCCGAACAAATCAGAATGCATTGCTATGAAATAATTTACTAATCTCAGAAAGCAATGTCAAACGCTACGGGATATCACAAAATTTTTTTAAGCATACCCTTGATTTGGAACAGACACGCGATAACTTCTGTTTCTCTTTCAGTGTAGATATTCAGATATGAAATGAAATCACATGTACACTTTCGAATCCGGCGTAATAGAATTTGATCCTGAATTATTGGACTCAATGGACATTGAAGAATGTCTTTGAGAAGAGCGAGTTGAGTGCGAGCCCGGCGGCGCTAGAGCGCCTAGCGGACATTGTATTAATTTGTAAGCGCCTTTGCCACGTCTTTCTTTGTCTTTCCGTGCTCTGCTCATGAAGTTGTCGAGCTTACTTTAAGCATAATCGATAATCCCTCCTTTCTTTCGTTGTTTCGGGTCAGCTGTGACATGGGATTCAATGCAAATGCAAATGGAGGCTGAAATGATTATATTTCTGTCGGGACTGCGGTTTTAGCTGCCCGCGTTGTACGGACGTGTCCCCTTTACCGTCATCACCAGCTCTGGACATGAATTATTGTGAATTCCCCCAATTTCAAGCTTGTCAATAGTTACGTTCTCATTTTTTGGCCCCCACCGACACCAATGTCGTAAGAGTAATGCGCATTTTAATTTATTGAGACATGTCGATAAACGGCTATTCGTTACGTATAGCACCCCCGCAATAGACATACTAAGACGGTAATCATTAAAGGATTCAGTGGAACTTATGGTAAATCGTCTCGAGTTCGTTCACGCTATGGATATATTTTTTCTGACAAGAGAATGAACAGTGTATCTTCATAATGCGTCTGGGTCGTTAATTAGAAAAACCACTGCCGAGGGGTCGTAAATGTACACTCAGATATTACCTCGGTGAATACAGCATGTGAGTGACTTGATTTGTGGATGGTCGCCCGGACGATAATACCCATCATAGCCCTTGTGATGGTAACAACGACATATATATATATATGCGTGTAATGATGTTTTATTATGTTATCTCCAATTCAAGGTTTCGCCCTTGACGTCACACAGACAGAAGGTAAGAACTATTAGGCCGACACACACCATTTCATTTCTAAAAGATGGCACTATCACAGCGTAAAAGAACAATTAACTTTAAATTTACCATTTAATACGGGCATTATGCGCGTTCCAAGGCCATAGAAGATGTAATAGGGGTTGAGGGTGTACATGGACTACAATAATATTCCGTTGGGAGACGGTGCCCTTTACTCCAAGTTCCAATGCATAATAAGGGCTTTCATCTCCGGTAATTGACGTAAAGTTGATATATTGACCTGATTCCTTTTAACACTGCATTTTAGTTATAATGAAGTAGGCTGCTATATCGCATCTTCAAACACTAGTCACTTCGACGTAGTCTAGTAAGTCGATCGTTAGTTTATGTATGTGTATTAGAGTTCACAGTGGCTTCCCAGCACCCCGACCGGCGGTAACCCCGTTTGCAAGCTTCTAAAATGTTCAGGTTTAAGGGACGGTGAATAATAGGGACAATAGGGGTTGTAAAAAGTGATTCGTCTTACAAACCTGGTCCCACTCAGCCCGTTTCATATTAGGCCAAGCACAGCGAGCGTGCTGCGTAGACCGGTATCCTGTCCGTCGACAAATTACAATGCTTCTGCAGTCATATAAAAAAGAATGCATTTGATGGCCAATTTCTTTCTTTCAAGATAGTTTCATCTGTCGCTCAATTATCATATCATACTATTATCATGACCTCCTCCACTGGTTCTACTGACGGGTTCACAATCATTACTGGACTCCTGTCTGACATCAACAAGGATTTGGTGGGTGTGATTAATATGACCTTCTCTACTAGTGTACTGAATATATATATCAGGTGCAACTTTCTAGCGATGCGAAGAATTTGTCTGCCAAAGACAACGGCACCATTTCTGTATGGTCATAAACTGAGCTTGCATACTTATTGCTAATTTCAATCTTTCCTTTTATCTATCAAAGAACTACCAGAAAGACTTTAACACCGTCGTAAACGACCTACAGATTGTATGTGCTTCCCTGATCTGCCTAAAGTTGTGGCCTAACTTTTACATTGTAGCAGGCTCCTCCGAAAATCAAGGTGCTTTTAGTTCCGCCCATCTGATTACTTCAAAACTGAAATTTACATTTTTCAATTATTAGTCAGCTATTCAGGTACTTTCACCTCTATATTGAAACGGTGGGGGTAGACTAATGTTATAATTTTCAAATTGCGAATAGAACGGGCCTCCATTTACCCAAGACCAACTGACACAACTTGACTCCCAAATCACCGGCATCCTGCAACTCATAAAGGACGTTGTTCATGAAACAATCCGACACACCAATGTTGTCAGGGCTAACAAAGACCTCCTCACCTTCGCCTTAAAGAATTCCGCTCAGTTAACAATGTCAACCACTGTATGTGTCGTTTTCCAAAGTATCATAAAATTATGAATTAAAGATTTTTGCAGATCGTTACCTCCTTCTTTATTACTATTTCCGCTGTATGTCCATTTTTTTTATTTTTTATTTGCTCGGCGAGCTTGATATACATTATTGCATCAGCAACCAGCTGAAATAGCCACGGCCTTGAACGAGGTCATAACCACCCTCATCGAAGTCCAAATTGTGTTTGGTCCCTACAGGGATTAAGCACCTACCGATAACGGTACTGCAGTTATACTGACGAAGGGATTGTACACGTGTCGGTGTTATCTAATTATGTACTATTTTGCGTCGTCCCATACATGAGAACAATAAACATTTATTATTTATTCTTTTGAAACTGCATTGCAATTGGAACGAATACAGGTTACTATCCCTCCTATTGTAGGAGGTTTCTGGAACAATGAATATCGGGTCCTAAGCAAACGCAATCTCATACAGAACGTCTCGAATGGAACCGCATTCAGCGTTGACCCAATTTAACCAACGCCTTGATGGACACCGCAAATCACATCATAATAAATCTATGGCATTGACATAGCTGATGAAAGCAATTCATCAATCGACAGGAGCAAAGAAAAGATTAGCCCTCGCCATAAAGTATTTTAACGGTGATGCACCGGCTCAATTGTCGGAGAAATCTTAACTTATGCACGAAATTTATCAATTTTCGGAGTCTCTTCAGGGGCCTCGTCATCCAATGGGTATGCAGGACTCCATTCAGCTGACACATAGTTCTTCTTGTATTCCGCATCTATTGACAATCGCTCCAACTTCGAGAAGTTCTTGTTTTGGATAGTGGTCCAGGTATAGCGCCAGTAATTACCGGAGGCCGCAATAGTGATGACTGAATAGAGCCTTTCGAACTTTTCGAATAACAAAGCGGCTTGAATAAGGGCATCATTTATGGCAACTTCTATTGCCCCGCCCACTTGAACTTTGAATGCGTCTCTCTTTAGCCCGCGGCTCGCAAACGCTTTATTTCGACGATGATCTTGAGTCTTGAGTCTTACGCTGGCTGAATTAACGTCACAAGGAGATGTAAGGTCATCTGCTTCAGAATTCTGACCCTCGAGTAATTGGAGGACGACGAAGTCCGCTATTCGTGTCGAAGAGTTTGGATGCATAGCACATGCACCTGTCGGTTATGTTCTTGCGCACGCGACGTATTACGGGTAGGTAGACAATTAGATTCAGTGTCTTTAACCATGGTTCCCAAAACGCATACCAGTCGTACTCAGTGTTTCGAGGATTATGATCGAATGAAAGGGGGTGCGCAGGAGTCAAGAATTGTTGTATCTTGGTGAATCTAGTCGTCGTAGGTAGTAGTTCAATGATACGTTGCGCTGTCGACGGCATGAGGACTAATACGCATGAATGGCGAGTCTTAAGAAAGGGAACGTGAGTGAAGTATTCATGAGCAGGACCGTGACTGACTGTAACAAGAGACAAAAGGAGTTTGGAGGGCCTGAGACGTACGGAGAGTCGGAGTGTACAAGGATCATATAGTATGTTTTATGAGAACATTTTCTGGTATATCCGGTGTAATAACGATTTAAAACTCGGCCTTGACTTTGAGGACACACTGCAAAAAAATGAAGTCTTGTTGTTGGGGGAAGTCGAAAGCAGTCAGGGCTTTTAGAATGTAATATTGCATCGTACCCAGGTCTAACCTCGCTTTATGGAGAGAAAATATGTCTTAATGGGAAGCATTCCTGAGGATCCACTTGCACATGAAGGCCACCCGGTGGGTTACACTAATCGAATTCGTCAAATATTTAGGACGGCCTGGTATCGCCCGAGTCGACGAAACTGAGAAGGGTTGGTTTTTGGCATGGGTTGGTAACAGTCCAAAGACTCTAGCCGAACAAGTAAGACAAGTCATCTATTTTATAGCTGTTTTGAAGCGTCGTTTGACTGTTGAATTTGTAGGAAGCCGCTCTGAAGGAAGAACATTTGACGATGTCGAATGAGCAACGGGAATGGATTCTTATAACGAAGCAAATTGAGCGGGCTGCAACCATGTCTAATAATAATGAAATGAAAGATACACAAGAATCTGCAGTCGAAGAAGGGCTGAAGCGGACCGGCGAGAACGGAAAATGTGGTGCTTTCACTATCTTTGAAACCTCAGGCCTCAGGTGGCAGCTGCTACGACTCCTCTGATACTGCATCATCAGTATCTTCGTCTTCTCAAACGGCGGCGTCAGCGTCAGCAAGCCTTGGATCTCTCAAGTTAAACCTGTTGAAAGCAGCGGCTGATCCTCTCAAGCGCACCAATGTTTTCAAGACCGCATTAACAAACTCGAGCTCGAACACAACCACAACTTCAACATCAGCTGATGACAAGGCCAAAAAGCGAACGATGAGCGCAGTTGAAAGTATCATCTTTAGGGGTGGACACCGTACCGTAACGGCGTAATCAGTACTGTGTCCGTACCGTATTTTGACCACCCGAGTCCTTTACGATACTGTACGGTCCGTAATACAGATAAATACGTGTACGGATGTTGTATTTCGCGAGAACGCGACGCGCGTCACAACTAATCACGTGCACCGGGGTTTGCCTCCGCCTCCCGGCAACTCACGCTCAGCCCCGATCTTGGAAGGACTATCCCGTTTGGATTCCGTCCCTTCTCTTTTACTCTCATCTCTGGTTTAAAAATCTCTCGATTATCCCAAAAGAAATTTAATATTGAATATGGGTGTCCTAGATATCGTTCCCGTATGTCTTCCAATCTGTTCTTCTGTATTACTTTTATGCGGTTCATTAACTGTCCTTGTTTAGGCTGGCGTTTTGACTGGCGACCAAACCAGGAAACTTTTTGAATATGCGAGGGCTAACGAAGTATGTAGAAACGTTTGCTTATTCGATGGATCTTATTATCTCGTCTAGTTCGCTATACCAGTGTGTAATCTTTTGAGCCATCTATAATCAGAAAAATGAACCATTTTATCGAATTGTTTCGTTGCACTTGGGTTTAGGCCATAGTATGTGGATACGTTGTTCGGATTCTACGTTCCTTGAATTTCTTATGTAGAACGTTACCTCTTCTTCAACTGCAAATGCAGTCCTCGAGGCTGCTCGGGATATCAAATCCCCCATCATCCTCCAAGTCTCCCAAGGTGGATCGGCGTACTTCGCGGGAAAAGGTCTTCCAAACGGAAACCAAGAAGCAAGTATTACCGGTGCCGTCGCAGCAGCAAAGCACATCAGAACTGTTGCTCCACTTTACGGAGTGTACGACCATTTCCTTCATTATACCTTGAGTTTTTTTCCTATACTTAACGTCCTAGATAGCCCCGTCGTTTTACATACTGATCACTGTGCGAAGAAACTCTTGCCATGGTTTGACGGGATGCTCGACGCTGATGAACAGCATTACAAAGAATTCGGTGTCGCGCTTTTCAGTTCGCATATGCTTGATCTATCCGAAGAGCCGAAACACGAGAATATCGAAATTTGCGTGTCGTATTTGAAGAAACTCAGCGCGATCGGAGTTTGGCTTGAGATAGAAATCGGTATCACCGGTGGCGAAGAAGACGGAGTTGACAACACCGGCGTCGACAATGCCGCTCTATACACCCAACCTGAGGATATCTGTGACGTCCATGATGCTCTTGTCAAGATTTCACCAAATTTCAGTATTGCCGCCGGATTTGGAAATGTGCATGGCGTTTACAAACCCGGGAATGTTAAACTGCGTCCTGATTTGTTGGGAAAACATCAGGCATACGTTTCTGAGAAGACTGGGAAGGAGAAGCCTCTGTGCGTTGTATTTTATCATTTATGAAATTCTTGTACTTGGTTTGTTCACATGTTCTGATTAGCTTCCTTGTTTTCCACGGCGGATCAGGTTCGACTAAGGAGGAAATCCGTACGGCCGTTGAAAATGGTGTAGTAAAGATGAATGTTGATACCGGTGCGTATATCGAAATGAGTCCTTTTTATCAATTCCTGCTTCTGACCCGTGCATGCAGACACTCAATTCGCTTATCTCAACGGCATTAGAGTCTGTTTTTTCTTTCATAAATTTCAATCCTATATTTATAGTTTAAATTTGAATCGAAACAGGATTTCGTATTGAAGAAGAAAGATTACCTCTTGACCCAGGTCGGTAACCCAGAAGGACCTGACAAACCTAACAAGAAGGTGCTCCGTCTATTCTACCCACGTGTATCATGACACTAAATTTCATTTCCCCCCGTCTTCTCTTCTGATCAATTGGTAATTAACGCTTTGTTTTCCAATCACTTTCACAGTACTATGATCCTCGTATCTGGGTTCGTGAGGGTGAAAAGACATTAGTCGAGCGTGTCAAAGAGGCATGCGCGGATCTCGGAAACGTCGGCAAGTCTTTTGAATTCTGGACTTATTTTCGCGATTCCTTCTGATTATGTTTTTCATTAGGGCGACTCTGATTGTTTTTTTGTCGTAAGAAGAGTGGGTTTCTGGTCCCCACTCGGATATTGTGATTCAGAGGATCTCTTAAGACAGTTTCTTGCCTTTGGCCTTGATTGTTATTTAACGAGCGACAAGTTCCAATTCGAGCATCGAAGGCCTCGTTGAAGAGTCTATCGAAGTCGTGGAAAAATGGGTCATTATAGAATACGAGAGACACTGTAGAGAGATGTTGTAGAGCTTGAAAATTGAATTTTTTGCTGTTGCAGCAAGGGCCATTTTGCAGCTCTCTTATACCTTTTTTTTGAAGACGCTAAGAAGTTCTGCGGAGAAACTGGAGGTGGTCTAGGAGTTCCGGCGAATGCCGAAATCGTGTGCTTCCGCGTCTTTCGTTGACTCAAGTACGTGTCCCCTCGGGAATGTTCTGTAAACTTTTAGTAAAGCTCATTAACGAACCATGGAACGCGGTCATTTCCTTTGTAACGAATACACAAGTAAGTGAAACCGTCTCAATGGACGGCAGAGTTCTGATACTCTTTTCAGGCTTGCTTAGTACTTTGGATGTCGGCGCCGAAACGATTAAGAACTAAATTCGCACTTCAATTGAGAGATTCACAAGAGACGCGTTTTAAAAATGAGAAAGCTTTTTGTCAGATCAGTCATTTCGCTCAAGTGCCATCCTCAGCCTGGCCACTACACAGTGCATAGCGAAATCGACGACAGTTACGTGCGGTATATGACTTATTTTGTATTGGCAAATAATCATGCATTATACATCAACGTCTACGGGTTTTTCGAAATCCGAATCGCGGCGTTCGGAAAATTCACATCAAAAAATTCAAGCATCCGATGTGGCCCCCGGATTTGGAAAGCTTATAGATGTAAATATTGGCAATGTGAGTATTTGTTTCTACTTCAACAGGCGCTTCTTGACGAAGTTTCCTCATTAGCTCTTTTGAATTGGAACTGTATGTTTTGAAAGGAACTTTGTTGTCTGCTGAAATTTGTCGACCCGATAGACAATAAACGTGATTTTAAAAAAATAACAAAATACCGAAAGGGTTCACAATCTCCTTCAATCGTGAGCCCCGCACTCATCTTCCATAAGGACCTGCCTCGAAATTCCTTCCGCCTCCTTAACTCAAAGCCTTCCTTCGTCAGTGAGACGTTGTTCTAGTTTAGCATAAACACCAATATGAATGACAATGAAGGTCTCGCGTTCCATGCCAGTGGAGGATGGCACTGCAGCTTGAAGCCCGAGTACTTTTGCGACGCAAATCCTGAAAAAGGACATCTCCACACTTTTCTGAAGGTTTGTTTGCAAAGACGAGGGATGTCTTTGAAGTCTTTTCCGTTGAATGTTCGTCGCTTTCTTGGGCTTTGCGGGCCTGTGGGTTCTGCAACTTCCATCTGAAACAGAATAAATGTCACCGGCATGAGAAAAATTAGGATGCCAGTGATTATTATTATAAACCAAACAGCACTCTCGGCCAACTCTCGGCAGAAATAATTGGACACCTATTAAATAATCATCAAGCCCTCAGAATGCTTGTTCCCAACTTGTTATCGCTTCAAAAGGAAACGATGCCATGACAGGTTAAAATTCATATATTTTTTTCTGGGTTAGCGCAATGGTTTTGAAAATATGAAATTTCACCCAAGTTTGGCAATCACCATGTTTGAGGTAGCATTCCAGAGTGCCCTTATCAATTTTTGAAAATAGGGTAAATGAGAGAGCCAGAAAATAAAGGAAAAGGAGACAACAGAAAGCGATGGAGGGGGGAAACAAAGGAAGGAGTCACGTGCACCTCATCCAAAACGATATCACAGCATTGACGGCGGCGGCGGAACACAGAACAGATACATAAAGGTACTATCGTTGAGATGGTGGACACAAAAGACATGTGGTGGATATTCTCGAGGAAGACAAAGCTACGCTAGCGACTGAGGTGAGCAGTATTTAACTGTCTAGTTTTTTCTTGTGAAGAAGTTAGAGCCCACCATGCCTCGAAACGCAAACGGCAGCAGGAAAACACGAAAGCGACCGCTTACAGCCACTGAGCCTTCAACTCCAACCCGCCCTCAATTGAACGCCATTTATGGATCTCGACGCAAGCCTGCTTCACCACCGAGCCTCGTCTCGCCGATAGTTCCTGTACAGTGGCCCTCAGTACCTCCAAACTCAACACCGTATCGGTCGATCGTCCAGAGAACGTTCAATGTGACTGCCAAAGAGCTAGGTTTACCACCTGGCGTACCGCCACCTATAATCGCCCGTCAGCCACTGCCTCACATACATAGACGACCTCCCGATCCAATAACCGGTTTCGAACTCTCCTTGCCGGATCTTATTTTACTACCTGGAGTGATTCTGCCTTGGGAAGATGACACACCACCTATATCAATAACGTCACCGCCTACTACGCCACCTGAGATCGCCGCTCTCCGAGCTGGTTTTTCGTCGATAAAGATAGCGCTATCGCCTTCCACTCCTCCGCGTACGCCGGATTCACAGCAGACGCACCCTGTCGATACTCCCCATACTCCTGATGCACACCCCAGTAAACGGCGTCGAATCGATACCAACTTAAATAGACCCACGTTGTCAGCACGGCCATTATTCCAGGGTGGAACATCCAGTCTTTCCTTAGGTTTTAATGCGACACCCCCTCGAGCATCCATCTCACGGGAGTCCCCCTCGCCTTTAAACACGAGCCTCGGTAGACCATACACGTCATGGTATCCTGATCAAATACACCAACAATCCCACCACGATGAGCAATTCGACGGGTACACTCCTGAAGCGCAGTTGCCATTGCAAAGGGCACAAATCATCTCGCAAGACCACCAGCAAGACCACCAGCAATATGCCCAGTTTCTCGATCGACCAAGTTATGTGCAAGTATCTTCCGGAACTTCGAATTTTAATATCGTGAACGCGCCAAGCCCTTTCGTGGAAAGTCAAGCGTCGCATAACTTGCATCGTACTCCTCGTGCCGGAGGGTGGGACAGAGTCTAGATTCGGTAAGCACAACTTCTTTTTTCGACTTCAGGTTGATAAAATCGGATGTGAACAATTGCTAATTCGTATGCGAATGACACCCAGACACTGTTCTATCTGTCCAATGAACATCGTGATGGCTGTTTGGAATCTTTTTGAAGTATGAAGACATGTCGTTGACGTCGAAACAATACATAATATAGTCGCGACTGCACTCGGTCTCTTTAGACGGATAAAATTTCACGTCCAAATTGTGTATGATTAGTATCTGTCCTTGTCTTTTCTGAAAAACGACGACTCGAGCACTTGTAGGAACTATCAGTTGCGCGAAAAAACGGGAAAAAGACGTTTCTCTCACTTTGTAAAATAAGGACGGTCCTCAGGACAAAGCACAGTGAATGACCTGAAACGCTCTCCATCCTGCAAAGTATAACAAAAGACGTCCCAGCCCGCTTTTTTTGAGACTTCTGTTGTATTTATGGGTAACACAGGACGAGACAGATCTGGCAGATTGAACCGGGACCCAACTCGAGAAATATTGGGTGTTGGATCCATTTCATTTATCGGAATGGTCGTATCTAAACCATCTGTGTTATGTGAGGGATTTTAAATTCCCGTCATTTGCGGTCTCGAAGGGGGGGGGGAAAAGTTGAAACCACCGGTATGCCTCTTGTAAGGATCGTTTATGTAATCAACTTACGTAACGCGGCAGCCTCGTGGGAAAGTGCCTCCAAGGCTACGGCAAGCCACGAGCAAGCCATACAACACTGAACTGCTGCTTGTTTTTCCTTGCACAATCTCGAATTCAAATTCGAGAGGGAGGAGCTAAAACAAAATGAGTCAATATCCCGGATATACATATCCTACATATCCCGGTTATCCGCCCCCGCCTGCAGACTACTACGGGTACAATCCATACGCTGCCTATGCGCCCCCGCCTACGACTCAGCCTCGGGCTGATCCATATACCTCTACAAGTCGTCATACCAGACTTCCTTCTGAAAATGGAGCGTATTCTCAAGCTCCTCCTTACCCTAGCCGTGAACCCAACAACGCAAATTTGAGGAGAGGACATCATGCCAGACGAAATACCACGCAAGGGATAGGTCCGACTAAAGAACAAAGAGTGCTGGGGGTTGCTTATCGCGACGAAGCCAGTGCTAGTGGTGCTCCTGAAGTATCATCCCAAATCCGCCGAGAGTTAACACCAGGTCAGTACCGTTCGGTGTCTTAAAGAGTAAGAAGGCTCGCGATTTAGAACTATTAAAAAAAGACCTCTATTCTAGATTTCTTGTTCGTTTCGCTAAGTTCTAGTGATATCCTCAAGCTTTCCGGTCCGCGTGAAACTATAAGCTATTTATCGGAGATGCTGCAGGGCTCATGGCCTGGGAGTACGGCTTCAGAAGATGGTACGGAGCACCATATCAGGCTAGGAAGAGATGCGTGGTCGGCGAATGGTGAAGTAGGAATAAAGTAATTTCTCGAAACTTATTATAACTCGATTCGTCGTTTCATATCATTCACGTTACCTAAATAGGGCCCGTAAATTGATCTGCGAACTGTTCGTCATTTTAGCCCAAGAGGTGTGTTGCGCTCCTGTCTTCCAGTCCAGTTCCATTCTACCCATTTTCGTCTGATCAAAGGGATACCGATACTCGACAACAATCAACAACCATCCTGCAAGTTCCTTCCCTTCCTTTTTTTTACGCCGAATACTAACTGACACCATAACAACATATCTATCTACTCAACAACAACAGCTCAAGGCGCCTCGACTCGTCTTCATGTCGGGCCAACCAGAGAATCAACCCCGTTTTTTCATGATTTGCTTTTCACTGAATCGGCGCACAGCACACATTATCAACGCTCCGCAAGATTTAACCTCCAAAATAGCGAAAACGCTTCGTGTTATAATGCCCTTCAGACCAAACGAAGGTGCAACGGTGCCTGCTCGGACGGACGGATGGATAGACACGGATGTGTATGAAGTCACCACAAGTATTGAAGGTATGCGAATGTACCATACATTTCCTTTGCTTGTTCCTTTTGCCTCCAACCTGCTTTCCTTTTTTCATCCTTCCTTTGTTCCCATTTTGAGAAATCAAACACCAACACACCAATTCATCGATGATCATTCTGTCTTCCTTTCCGCCCGCCTGCCTCGTGCCCATTTCATAAGAGAAAAACTCTTTGCACAGCCTTTTGTAGCATGGAAGCGCTTTCACCTTTCTCGCTCCCACGCCCGTTTCTTTTTTTTCATCTTCCACCTCCCATCCTCCATTCTCCATACACACATCTTACAGATGCATTCCCCACATTCGTCCCAACCTTTTCTGTCCCTCGGCTAATTATCCAAACTCTTTCCTTTCACAGGTGGCAGAGTCGACTTCGCAAGCCTAATGTCCGGCTCTCTGAAATTCATAGCAGCCGAAGGATGGCGCTTCGAAGCCAGCGTACCATTCGGTCGCGCAGGTATATTGGGCGTACGAGGACGACGCGAAGCATGGGTGTTCCGTCGTCATCATTCCAATTCGGATTACAAGTCTAGACTTGTGCCAAATCCCGATCCTGCACCCATCGCTAATGTCAATGTCAATGTCAGTACAAAGCAACAGCAGCAACCACAATTACAACGGCAACGGCATCAACAGCGATTAGGTGGTGGTAATGTCAATGTTATTACTGCCCCTCGTGACGATCGTGATCGTGATCGAGAACGACGACGTAGAGCAGCGCGTGGTGCTGTCCCGTAGAGCCTTTGTGTTTTGGTTTGTTTGGCTGTGTGGACATGTTAAAGCGCGCTAAACGTTTTGGCTCTTACAGCGATAGGCTTTGTCTCTTGCTTCGTTTTCTTGTTTTCGGATGGCGGATTGAAGGCTAAGTTTTATGATTTATTTTGTCTCCCGGCTATGAGTTCTCCAAACTGCTTTTGATTTATCTCCTGCTACCTACTGCTTTGTAAAATACTCCGAACCACTTGTATCCTTTCATTATCACTTTAATGGATAACACAATCGATACCATAACATCAACGAATCGCTGGTGCTTTCTCCGATTCAAACTTCGAACCCGCTGTCAGATCTGCGTAAAATTATAAAAGCAAAATAAAAGGGTCTTGTACGCAGTGTATTCATGTAGGTCATTGTGATTAATACCCATACATACATCATACATAGCATTATGCAGGGCGCGTACGCCTTTCATGTCATATGCACTACTTTTCTTCTCGACAACGCACGGTGTGCACATGCACACACATTACTGCATTACGTTATGTTCTTTTTGATTTATTACCCGCCTCGTGTTGCACGTCAAATTCTAGACTTATTGCTCGCCGCATTCTTTCATTCGAATTTTTTGACGTTCAACCGACGACAATTGTAGCTATGTTACGGGATACATATTTGATAGACAGGCATGTCCAAGTCGGTTTTTTTTGTCCTCGTTGATCATGTCACAGAATCAGAACTACTGGTTTAAAAAAAAATCGAAGTACCTCAATCCGTAAAATCATTTTCTTAATCGGATTCCAAGACTTTAAATTATTATTCATGTAAAAAGTACATCCGGTTGTAAAACCTACAAGTCCCACTAAGCTAAATAAATATAACCAACTTTCGTCCATGTCGAAATTGTCAATGAGTGGAATGGTATGAGAGTATCTAATTCGTTAAGGAAGTGTATACTAGTTCTCACAGAAGACGTTGGACGAATTCGTGTGAGATGTCGATTGACAGTGACAGTACAAATGATGGAAGAAAAAATAAGTAAGACCAGTTATGGCTCTGGTAGCTGATGGCGAATCCGAAGACTAGTTGTTGATCGATAATCAACACCGTTAGCATAATAAGTACTAAGACGATCAATCAATAAACTCACCTCAAGGGCGAGATAAGTGTTAAGTCGTCAAGGAAAAACCAGAAAATGGGATGGAGAGGAGAGAAAAGGGAAACGGTTTGGCCATGTCCGATGGGTTAACCCCCTAATGTAATATTTAATAATATATCCCTTCAACTCAGAAGGAGTCAAGTTATCACGACCGAGACCAAATTGAAAGAATATGAGAGTTGTATGGAGATAAACGATGGTAACGCGATAATTGGACACCAGGCTATTAAGAGAGAAATATGATAAACCGTCGACGATAAAGGTTAGTATTTGTATATGCCAGATTGGACGTGTAATGGATGTTTTTCTGTGGTTGATTATAATTGATCATATTGAGCTCCGATGTTGGTAAGCATTGTGAAAGGGATATGCGAAGTTGAAATGTAATGGTAATAATGCTCTTTCCGGCTCTTTCCGCTTGAAGAGATGAGCTTTGAGTTCCTCGGAAATTGATTGTTCAATCGATAATCCAGCTACTCGGCTCAAATCCCATTGTAGCACGTATGTTCAAAACGCCACCCGCAAGACTCGACAAGGCATGACCATAAAAAAAGGCGGAAGAGGCTGCAACGCGTTGTTCGACTATCCCTAACACGTCCGTAAAAAGCAGAGGCCATCCAATCTCACGTCGATCATCAACGGTGAGAAGGTCATATAGTATTACCGCGCCATTTTGTCCTATGTATTCCAGATTGCTGGCGTTCCGTTCGTCTGTTGCTATGAAGAACCTTGGGACAAGAATCAAAGAAATATGTTCATACAATAATAGAATAAAGGAAGGAATTGTTTACTTACGGATCGTCATCACGCGGTATACCACCTCGCAACACTTGTTTCTTGATTCTCTTCCTTCCCTCTGAGAAAATATCCTTAATATGTCCAAAATGTGCTTCAAGGGACTGATCTTTAACCCATCCTACAACCGTGAAATCTCCACGGCGCATATGGGCAGATAACCACCCCCTTCCACCGGCTAATGCTGTCATTCGTCTAGCGAGTTTCTCCGAAAGCGCAATGAGTGGTTGAATGGGGCGCATGTAGGTCAGAACAAAGCTTGTGTAGTCGTCCCTTGCTTGTTCGGTTGTGAAGCGGAAGCCTGCCTTTCGGGCATAGAGTCAGTTGGGTGGCTTAATCTGGTTACAAGTGCGGCGTACTGGTTTTCTGGATAGATGAACTTCGCCTTCTAGAAGTAATACGTCGACATCCATTGTGAAGTCTTCTACCCATCCTCGAATGCGACTATAGGGCAAGAGTTGTCTGATGGCCGGAACAACACTTTTTGTGTATTCCATTCCACCTCTGAAGAAAAAATATTAAGATTTTTAAAGGGAAGAGATCGAAACTAACGCACATCCCCTCATACGTATAGGTGACAACCCACCCTCCACTATTCATGAGCCTCTCAGCCTTATCGTCACTCCAAACATAATATCCATCGCTACTCAAAACACTGACGGCACGATCCCAATCAAGCGGGTATTTGTCATCTCCTACGGCTTCACGAAAGAGACCATCGATTTTAGTGTCAATCGTGCTGGCATTAATGTCAGGTAATGGACGAGTCGTGTCCACGCGGAATATGCCGCCTTCATCGTACGTAGGATTGGGTATCATATGGAATGATGTTAGGTTTACGTTCGTATGGATGTTCCTGTTCCAATGACCCGTCATAAGTTCGTTGGAGGGATCTTGACCGTGTAGTTCCATGAATTCTGAGGTGAGAATGACTGGGTAATAGGAGCGTAGCAAGGGAAGATCGAGCATAATCTAGAGAACGCATGCAGCTCAATATATGAATTGAATCTTTAAATGAAACATACCTGAATAGGGAGTTGCCAAGCGATACTATCTACAGGCGCGCCATTCCACTTATCCCACCCAACGGCGTCCTCTCTGTCAACCTTAATGGCGTATTGTGAGCATACGTCCCTAAAATCATAGAAAACGAGTAGTATATATGCGTGTTATTGATTAATAAAAGTAGCTTATTTACCTGTCATACTCGCAATCGCGCACATATACGAATGACGGAATAACCAAGACGCGGTTTAAAAGCCTGGCCTGGTTGAGGGCGGCTTCGATGATGTATCGCATCTACAACTTGAGATGGAGATCGTATTTCTTCGGAAATTGTTTTAAGAACTCACATTATTCCAACCTAAACCTAAACTCCAATCACGAACATAATATCCGTTTTTTCCGGCAGTGTATGCTCTTAGCTCCTCCAATGATAGTTTGTTCAAATCGACGGTCCAAGACTGGTGTGGCTGTAGCTGCAGTGTATGATGAGTCTGTTTAATGTGTTGAATGTCATCGTTGGATTTGTATGGGAGCTTCGGCTCGAGAGTGCGCTGTTGACTGTTGGTGACAACACTGCCCCATATCCTTGAGGAATACGTCGGTCGATCTCGCTCAGTTAAACCGGCAAAATTCCAAAGAAAAGTAAGTGCGACAATTGTAGATATGCCTAGGAAACGTATTGGATGTCGTGATAGCAGTCGCATTATGACTGATGTTGGATAGGAAGGCAGCGTGCGTCTCATATAATAATTTATGGGTGAGTTTGTTTTTCGAGAAGCTTGGATATGTTGCTGTGGATCAAATATGACTCTTCTAGGGATGGTGAAAAATGAAGAAAGAAACACAGAGGAGGGGAAAGAGGCAAGATAGAGAAGGAAATAAGAAACGTGACAGTTTGCCGACCTGCGTTGGGACCTCCAAGTTGGCCGTAAGTACCGTGTCGCTTGGCAACAATCCAAACTACAGGCGGAAAGACGACGAATACAACGTTTTCCAGGAGATATCATCGTATTGCCAATAAATTGTTATTGAAGAGCCAATAAACCCTAGACAAAGCAATGTGGAAAACACGGAGTGACTCGAGAGTGAGTTGAAGGATTTATTGGAGTATTTTCAATCATGCGCCAGACAAGCACAGTATCAATTACCATCATTTTACAGATTTCACTTTTCGGGGCGACGGCCTACAGAAATCAATGCCAAGAAGAAGCTGTTCAGTGTTCACAATGTTGAAAATCTCACCTCACGTTACTAATACTACGCGTTACACCGTTACACGTCAGCAAAATCCAAGTAGCCTTGCACTTTTCGGGATATTGCAATTCAAAAGGCAGCTGAAAAAAAAAACGTCACAGTAATCCTGCAGCAATTGGTGCATTTCGTGTGTGATGCATGATGATCGTCGGGAGTCGATCCTGTGTGCCGAGGGTATTTTCACCCACGTGTAATTTAGCGCCCAACTTCGGTTCTGGGTTCGTGATCGTTCGTCTGTAAATTATTATTCAAATGGTTCAGATTATTGTAAGTAATTTAACTGTTAGCAAGCTGTTAGAAACCTTCTGAGAAGTGGATGCAATAATTATTTGAGTAAGACTAAGTATGTACATCACAGCCCGCCGTTTAAGTACTATAAGGTTTAGATATTTATAAAGGAGATAAAGAAAGGGGTCAATGATACTCAACACAAAACGGTGAACAAATTCAACAAAAAAAGGAACAAAGAAAATGATTAGGAAACAGAATGCAGGTTGCATTCTCAATGTGGAGCGGGGCGTATTCACCTAACAGCAGATTGGATATAAAATAAGTTCAGTAATTAAAAAATTCCTTTACGCTCATAATAATAGTGTTCATAGAGCTTTTGTGCCTACTCTTGGTCAAAAATATGGAGAAAAGCACAGTCAACACTGATAAGCCACTTTCTCTCCATATGCCCTCGATACGACACGCACCGCTTGAAGATACAGCGACACTTCAGACAACACACCGTCCCAAAGATCCAATTGCTGAAAGATCGAAAAGCGACGAAAGTCCTTTTTGAATACATCAACAAAACAGGTCGCTTCATGCAAACACACGGAAAACTAGACGAATTAAAAGGGAGACAGAGAAGAAGAGGATGAAGCAATACGGTGGGAACATCGATCCCCACGACACCTCATTACGCGCCTGACGAGCGAAGAGTACACCAGAAATGACGCGATACGGCCTGATACGGCCATCTCAACGAGTCAAAGTCCCGGCACATAGGGCTCAGCCCCCAGGGACTCAATAGATTCACACACAACACTGATAAGTATCTATAGGACTCAAAACTTGACGCGACATGATACATACATACATACATCCGTCGTCAACGTGCAATGCCAATTTGGCTTGTTATATTCCTCTGAAGCCGTATGATAGCTTCGTCTAAGGCCATATATTTCGTTCGTTTCGAAGCTCGTCATTAGCAAACCGCCGTATTTGCGGTCACGGCCACCAAAAGCCGATCTGAGTTCACATTCAAACCCGTATTACCCTCTCCGAAAATAAATATGAAAAGCTATATAAAGCAGGTAGGCTGACAGTCCACACCAACGTGCGCATCCGCAATGCAATCTGAGGCTATGGTTCCCTTCCAGGTCAAGCAGCTCACAAATGCTACAGGTATTTTTGTTACAGTATTACCCTGCATAAAACATATTCTGAACTATCACCAGAGTCTCAAATACAAGAAATTGCAGATTTTCTCACAGATGCTTTCTATGGAGGTAAATGGTTCATTGTCACTTCGTGTTATTTTGGAAACGCATGTTCTTGTCATTTGACACCCCGAGTTAGACATTTTAACAAAAGCGGTTGTTGGCGGCAACTGGAGTCTCCTTCGTGAATTACAAACGGCTGTTTTACGGGCATCTTTATTCGAAGGGCTTGTTTATGTCGTCACAGTTGGGAGCGGATTAGACGAGAAAATCGTAAGCGTTGGTTGTTGGTTTGGCAGTGGCATACAGCTATTTGGAAGGTATACTTATAAAATTACCGCCAAATACCTCCTACTTTTCTTATTCCTAGCGAGCAGCAACGTGCACTCGGGTATAACGCATGGTTTGAGAAACTCAGCGATGAGACCAAATATTGGTTGAGCAAAACAGTTTGTGTCAATGATTTTTCCGCTTCAAGTATATTTGATATAATTCAGAACCTGAATATACGCAGTATTCAGAAGAGGCAACGAAACTTAATCAAAGTCACTTTACTAAAGAGGTTCGTGAGATCCACCTAGTGACTCTTCCTTACGAATCCATAATAGGAGATTGCAAAACGTTGGTGGTGTTATGAACTGGCTACACACCCCAAGCATCAAGGGAAAGGATATGCAACCGCGATTGTGCAAACAATTTTTAAGAAGGTCTGTCCCTTCATATCGTGCAGGATATGATCTAACTGAGCTTTATTTTACTAGGCTAAAGCCGAAGAAACACTCATCGCGCTATCAGCTACAGCTGAGGAGAATGTTAAGAAGTACCTTTCTATGGGGTTTAAGCGTAGAGGCAAAGGGGGTCCCATCCATTCTCCTACCGGAGATTTTTGGATACACCTCTTCACGAAAGGCTCCCTCGCATAATAACTCTTCTTGTCCTATGAGGTGGTTTCAACCAAAGAGATATGTCTATTTATATATACGTGTGCACTGAATTTGAAGAACTTTGTATCCGCCCTGACTGGCGGCGGCTCACGAGTTACTACTTTGTCCGTCAGACACACCGGTATTGCCAACACCTCTCACAGAGTATTTTGACGGTGACACACCGGCTTGACAAACTACTTTTCGAGCCTATACTCATCTGGCGGAAGCGTGGATATTGTCCAGCTTTCCCTAGACATTGGTATGTATGTTTCGGATTCCGGAATTTGCACCATATACTACGGGGAGTGACAAACAGGTAGCCTTAGCGGGCATTGAAACGGAAGGGGTGGTATAACCATCAATGATTCGCTATGAAAGGATATATGGATGGTGGAACGGGATTTCTAAACTTGGATCATCATCAGAAGACATCTTTGAAGAAAAACTCTTTAGCAGCGGCGAGGTAGTCGTGTTGACTTGTGTTAGCAATGGGCGGAGTGCAAGTCACAATGTCGCTGGCGCACCGAGTCGGTGCGTCGCTGAATGCGAGGTCGGCGATATACAGATAGTTCCGAATGATTTTTGATTTAAAGAGTGAGCAAACGAAGTCCTTTTAGTCTTCGTTTATTTGAAGTCCGAGGGAAAGTGGAATATATGTTTTTTTTGGAATACGTTTTTGATCAAAAAAACACCAAAACACCAGGGAGAGGAAACAGAGAAATGAAAATAAAAAGTAATAGAGGAAAAGTGAGCCATTAACGACTCGGGTTACTTCGGTCTAATCGATCTTTCCACGCCGGGCAAGACAGAAAAGTTCCGCTCGGCAGCGCCACGCAATAGAATGGGCGGTTGGGCTTGCGAAGATACAGAGAAGCAGACCTAGTATATTATGTACATGAACACCGCAATGTGGCAATAAAACCACAGCATTAAATAACATAGCTAATGAAAACATTTAAAAGCAATTCACAAAAAGACAAAAACAAAGCAACGAAACGACTACACTCATAAAGTCTTTTGACGGTGACGCACGAGTTCAACGAACCTCTTCTCGAGCTTATACTCATCCGGTAAAAGCGAGCCCCGTTCTCCAGGAACCCACCAATCATAATTCCAGTCATATTCCCAACCATTTTCCCTCATTGCCTGTCGAAGAAGTTCTTTGAGGTGTGCATAGTCTGGTTTGTCTTCGAATGCAAGGGATCGACAATGTTCAATGAATTGCGTGAAGAAAGGAGGAGATCGAGCTAGCAACTCCGTCATGGCTTTCCCCCGCTTCATTTCTCCAATTCCTTTCCGTTTCGACGGTATATTGACTGCATATATCCCTTGCCATGGAAACCGACCGTGAAGTAGATAGAGAAGAAGGATGCCAATTGCTTCGACGTCATCACGTCGGCTCGGTTCTACATGGTACATGAGCACACATGCGTTCCTTTTGTAAGAACAGATATAAAAAACGAACCCAGACCAAGATGAACATTATGACTTGCGTAGCGTGGTGTTCCAAGACCACCTCTTCCATCCCGAAATGGCATATGCTTCCCCGTCGTTGGGTCAAAATAGAGTTTAGAAAGTCCCATGTCGAGCAAGTACAAACACTTGTATTCGTCAATTAAACCCAGCGCAAAATTTTGAGGTTTAATATCGCGAACAATAATTCCACGAGCATGAACTTCCTCGATTGTAGTGAGCTAAAAGGTTACCGGCTACCGGTGAATACTCAAGTGAAAGGGAAACAGATAACGCAAATATTTACCGGTCTTTAGAGACATCGCACCTCGACAAAACCGACGTAGCTTTTCAAAATCCGGTCCAAGCCTGTCCATGACTAAAACATGAGCATTGTGGTCCGTCCTCACCCAGCGAATTTTCACAAGTCCTTTAACACCTTGTAGTTGGTCATAATTGAACCACCGCTTCATGTAACAATCCTGAGGGTTTGGCCTCTTTAATTAATTCAAACTTGATAGCCACTTCATGTCCCGTAACGACCTGAATTCCACCCCATACCCACCCTGCCAAACAGAACTGGTAAATGAAAAAGGAATGAAATACATACATAGCTACAAGACATACAATTAGAACCCACGCCGAGCATGGATGTGATTTGATAACAACCCGAATTCTGAAAGGAGGATAGTTTGTGGGATTTTCAGGATCTTCTGGAGGAACAGCCGAACGCAATATCTGCAATACCTGATTCATCCCATCTGCTATAAATGTCGGAGAAAACGTCGGGATAGTAAGCGCTAAACACCGACTCCGAGGACGTTTAATAAACATGGTAGGAAAACCTGCCAGAGCAGCCGGCTCTGCTACAGCATAAAGATTGGGCGTTACCACCAGAATCTCACTCATAGAGATTTCAGGTTTTAACGTTTTGCAGAATTCAAGTAGGCTATTCCATGCGAAAGCCTCATTCGTCGCAATCCGGTCATTGTTAGCGGCATCGAAAAGAGCGAACGAAACGCCTGGGATTTGGGAAACAATACCACGCGATTTTGAACAGTGGTAAGGCTATGATGGAATACCCACTTTCAACCAAAGATGATATGGAAGGGAGAGCGTCTTCATGCAACTCAAATTTTGTACAGCGAGCAAAGACATATTGAACAACCGATTGAGACACAGTCGTGATAAGATAACGTGCAACATCCTGGATGATCGCAAAAGCAGATTCCTGGCCTTCAGAGCACAGAAGTGCTTCCTTCTCGACATATAAGCGCAGTAGTTCCCCAAAAGGGAACTGGTGGACAGAAGGTGGATAGAGCTTCTCTCAGAGGGTTATCATTATTCTAAGTTGTATGTGCGAAATAGAAATTAAAAGGTTTTACTAAGTGAATATACTCACAATGATGGAATCGCAATCCAATGCGATGACCTTGACGTTTTATTTTTTGACGATAGGAACAATACTGGCCGTTTTCATTTCAACAGAGTCGTCGTCTTCATCGTTCAAGTCGTTACCGACTTGAGGGTCTCAATCGTGGAGCACAGGCAGCGTTTTTAGATGATTTGCAGAGGATCTTGCAACATCCACTGACGGATCCAAAGCTTGGTCTCGACTGAGAACTAAAAATGGTGATCGAGCTATTCTTCCGAATGCCGGAAGACGAGGAATGTTCTCCATTGTGTGTCAGTACCCCAACGGATTGAAAGTATATTTATAATGTTTACCAACCTCCCGCATTGATTCGATGTACTCCAAGGTGGATCTACACCCCTCCCATGTATAGTCTAAGTAAAGTCTGAAAACAGCGTGAATTGTAAATAACCGTGACCAGCTGAGTCTACGATCTTACTGGCGGTATAAAGCTATTTCATCGAGTACATTGGTAGTAAGGTTGATAGGGAGTGCCTCAAATGGAACCAAATCGAAAAAGAAGGGTACATAGCGTCGCAGAAGAAGAATTCCTGGCGTTTCCCTGGGGGAGTCACCACTCCAAGTATCCCAGTTCGATGGGGGTTCTTCTCCATTCGCCGTTTCACGGATACCCGGAATTGAAGGACCTGCGTCCCTTACCGCTTTCGAAAAACATTCAAGACTTGACGAGTCTAGTTGATATTGTTCAGCTTTCGCTAGACGTTCGTATGTTTCGGAATTCGGAAATTCGCACCATATAGTACGGGGGGTGACAAACAGGTACAGCGGGCACTGAAACGGAAGGGATGGTATAACCGTCAATGATTCGTCATCGTCGGGATTATTCAACGTGAAATATTCGCCATGAGGCATATTTGGCTTGTCGGACGAAGTAATGAAAAGATTGGGAGCTTTAGGACCAACAAATTTGTTTTGATCTTCTTCCTCGACATGCAGAGCTAGCAGTGGTGTGGTAACTAGCGATTGGGAGACCTTTTGTCCATACGTTGTCCATTTAGGCAGCCTCGATAATAGTTTGGCTGCTACAAAGTTATGCGACATGGTGGGCCATTGGTGGTTGGCGTTGAGGATAGGCGCACTGCTGAAATTTCCTGGCGCTTACTCATCGGGAAGGAGCAAAAGCTGAAGTGGAGTAATAAAGCAGGTGTTATAACTTCTTCACAGAAAACGTAATCATTCATATGAATCAAAGTCATGAAACTATAGGAGATTTTGTTCGGCAGCGGCAGCGGTCTACTTCAACGTTCACGTTCATTGTACATTTTATTCAAATTCCATCTGGCACTAACTGGAACATTAACAACTCAAAATAAAATGATGCAAAAAACAAAAGATAAGAAGAACCAGATACAAGCCAAAATTATTGTGTTAGCACAGGAGGATGTGTCGCCTGAGGTCTCGAAGTTCCATCAAAGAAAACTCGTCCTCGGAAGAGCAAAAACCGAGGTCGCGAGACATCACATATCAATGTATGGACATCACTGCAGAAGTGACTCGACCAAGGCTCTTATATCGCTCATAATAAACTTTACGTCTGTACCAGCTCGAATATCAAACAGGCCACGATCATCCATGAAAACGAGATAACTTTCGGTCTGGCGATGAACAAGTCGGACCTGCCAAACACTATTTGTTGGACACAACTTGTTAACATCACCTTTCCCGCATCGTTGGAGACAGAAGGCACGTAGAAGACGATAAAGAAGTAAACCTGAAGAAATAACGGCGGTTAGATATACCGTCCCGTTTAGGCAGTCGATTTTTCTAGATTGGATGTCGTATTTCAGGTCTTGAAGAAGAGTGCAGTTCCCATCTGGATCCAAAGCTGTTATAGGATAATCCCAATTATCGTCCGCCTTCCATATACAACGTGCCTTATAATGAATGTCCTCGTCATTACTGTCCTCGTCATCATCTACATCAGCGCAGCGTTGTGGAATCTCGGTAGGGACTGAAATATAGCGTTCATCGCCCGTCGGAAGATCGGCATCTGCAACGGGATGGTAATAAGCCATGCGTCGACTTCCGTCAACTGTTTCAAAGAGTGCATTCAGTAGTCGGACGGCATCCATAGAGAAGATCGCTTGTGACTCAAGCTGTTCAGCGAGATCTTCAGTCATGAAAGACGAGTCTGGACCAGTTCTGTTGTATAAAGCATAATGATTCGCATAAACATTCCATTCGTTTTCACTAAACGACAGAAGTAGACCGGTTTGATTGTGTCGAAGCACTGCCGCCCAAAGTGGTGATTGTTGATAATGGGTCCCGATACGGATTTCAGGGAAAAAGCATTTTAAACGGTACAGAAAATCGGCAGATGCCATAGTATGACGGCAAATCGGCAAAGAATGAGAGATTTCTTGTGGGGGGAGAGCAGCTGCCTCTTTTGGAATGTAATATTGCATCGTATCCAGGTCGAACTTCGCTTTGTGGAAGGGTGAAGGTATACGAACGACATCTCTGAAAGAGTCATCGTTTTCAATGAGGGGTGTCCAGATGGCTCTAATCTCTTTCCATAATGCATTCTCCCGATGCAATTCCTTGTTCACATGGAGTAGTATTTCCATCGGAAGTCGTTTCAAAGGAGGCAGAGACGCGTTGATTTCAAGCAACAAGGAAAAGGTTTTGCGGGGACTTGTGATGAAAGGATATATAGATGGTGGAACGGGATTTCTAAACGGGTAACAACTTGGTTCGTCGTCAGAAGACATCTTTGAAGTAAAACTCTTTCGTAGAGGCTAGGTGGTCGTGTTGACTTGTGTTAGCAACGGGCAGAGTGCAGGTCGCAATGTCGCGACTCGCTGGCGCACCGAGTCGGAGCGTCGCTGAATGTAAGGTCGGCGATACGTAGATAGTTGATAGTGTCGGCCTTGCGTGGCTGTTGCGAATGATTTTTGATTCAAAGAGTGGGCTTGCGCAGCGTTTTAAGTCTTCGTTTATTTGAAGTCCGAGGGAAAGTGAAATATGTTTTGACACGAGGGAAAAGAAACGGAGAGAAATGAAAATAGAAGGTAATAGAAAGAAAGTGAGTCACTCACGACTCGTGTTATGTCGGTCAAAGACCATCTTATCGATCTTTTCGCGCCGTAGGGCATGTACAGTAACGCATTACGCTGTGACAAAAAAGTCTCCCCAAGTTTGTGTACCCACCGTTCATCGAGTCACCATTGCACATCCTTCAATATTCACTCCCAGCAATCCTAGCAAGACACTCTCATTTACATACCAATCCCTTGTTTAATAGGTTATCATGTCGCCTTCTTCGAAAGCCAAACCCAAGCTGCGATATAAATATTTCGGGTATGTAGTCAGCAGGGAATGGTTTTTGGAGTAGGGCGTCCGCAATGGCTTGTGCCCAAACCTCGATCCTGCTACAAGAGACGAGGATGCTATGCCCATTGAGGATGTTGACGAAGTCGGATCAACCATCTCGGCCGCACTTACGGATATCTTGGGCAAATCAAAACTACTCCTCACTTCAACGATTGGAACGGTCATGTCGTACGATAATTTCTTAGAGTATTGCATCGTGTTGGCTACGAATAATTCTTGTGACAATCTTCCACTTCCCCCTCCTAAGAAGTATGCCAAGCTTAAGGAGCTCCTGGAAACTACGCAGGAGCCCCAGTGGTACTTCGCTGCGTTTTACTAAGCTAGAATGACGATGGTCTTTTTGTCGCCGTTAGGTTATTTGCTCGTTGCATTAAAAATAAAGCTTGTTTTTTGTTCGCAATGAACGTAAGGTCGACACTATCGACTATCTACATATCGCTGACCTTATATCATCTACGTATACGGCAAAGAATCCAAATATTCGTCTGTAGAAGTTCTAATGGCGTGAGTGTCCCTGTTCACTTGAGGCAAAGTGACAGCATTTTGTCAGGGTTCGTGATGAAAGGACATATGGACGAAGCATAAGGGCTTCTGAATATAAATATTCAATATCAATGAAGTCAATTCGTTGGCGGAAGACAATCTTACGACGTCAAATGATCAAAGTGTATCGTGGACTCGTCAAGCTCCAATTGATACACCGCCCTCTTTCTCCATCTTTCGGCGCTTACGCTCTTGCTCCTCAAAGATGTTACTTTCAACTGCGCTCATCGTTCGTTTTTTGGCCTTGTCATCAGCTGATGTTGATGTTGTTGTTGTGTTCGAGCTCGAGTTTGTTAATGCGGTCTTGAAAACATTGGTGCGCTTGAGGGGGTTGGCCGCTGCTTTCAACGGGTTAAACTTGAGTGATCCAAGGCTTGCTGACGCTGACGCCGCCGTTTGAGATAGTGATGGTACAGTATCAGATGAGGTCGTAACAGCCGCTACCTGAGGTTTCAAAGATAGTGAAAGCACCACTTTTTCGTTCTCGTCGGTCCGCTTCAGCCCTTCTTCAACCGCAGATTCTTGTGTCTTTCGTTTCATTGGACGTGGTTGCAGCCCGCTCAATTTGCTCTGCTATAAGAATCCGTTCCCGCTGCTCATCCGACATTGTCAAACGTTCTTTCTTCAGGGCGGCTTCTACAAATTCAACAGTCAAACGACGCTCCAAAACAGCTATAAAACAGATAACTCGTCTTACTTGTTTGGCTAGAGTCTTTGGACTGTTATCAATCCATGCTAAAAACCAGCCCTTCTCAGTTTCGTCGACTCAGGCGATACCGGACCGTCCTAAATATTTGACGAATTCGGTTAGTGTAACCCACCGGGTGGCGTTCATGTGCAAGTGAGATTTATCTTGAATGTACTCTTGATATACTCGGTTAGCAAAAATACGTTTAGTTTCCAAATCTAATCGAGATATAGAAAGTTCAAGGAAAAGCCTCCAGATAATTACGATGAAAGCACATTACCGTCTCGAGAGCAACGAAACGAACTCTGACTGGAATTGAGCGGAGAAATCTGCTATATGTTTTCCAGCATGTTCTACGACGACAAGCATTTGACGAAGATGCGACTCAGATTGCCACATGGCATTTGAATCCATTCTCGTCCCGACATTGTTTCTGACAGACTTGACAGTACTATCGGAGCCTTTGAAGACCCTTGGATTTCATTTTATTCGCCATCCATTTTGTAGACCCAACTGAAGGAAAATTAATTGCATGAGAGAATGACACAGATAATGCGAACAAAGCTACTGACCTTCTGCGCGGGGCATTCTCAATTCGAAGACGGATCAAACTGTATTTTCGGGCGTCTTCCGATGATACTTGCAGTTACGTAAGACCATTTAGTCACACATGTCACAATTAGATCGCTTACTTCTAGTGACTAGTGCCCATATTTTTACATTCAAGTTCCCTCCAAGTTTCATATTTTTAGCCTCTGCATTTTCCAAAAGTAGATACCAATAATCGGCACATTCATCAACGCCATCAAAGAATATCCTTTGAGTGGATCAGGCACAAATGGCAAATCATCAACATCAGAGGTTGGATAGGGTGTTTCACCACCAGTACATGCCCAGCATGGAATGGTGCTATTAAGTGGAAAATGTATTAGGTCTGGAATTGATGGCAATTTGATATCATTCTGCCACCATTTGTAGCATCATTTCAGCAGCTGACTTTGGTACGGATTAGGGCCATAGATGGCACCATTTGCCACTCAAGAGAGATCACCTGATTTTGAGCTTCAGCATGGCTTCTCTGTGCTGACAGTACTTTTGTCACTCCAATCCAAGGTAAATTGCCAATGTTACACCCGCTTAGTGCGTACGTAACCTCACTTAACTTCCTGAAACCCCACTTGTTCCCTATTGGGCAACTCTCCGAAGTTGCCGTTTCCAAACTTGTCTGTGTCATCCTTTTTCATATTTGTCATCATGTTTCATTTCTATAAAAGGATCGATTTAATGTATCTACTTTTCCATTCTGATATCAATAGAAGTTTCACCTTGTTACTTGTTACACCAAGCTTCTTTGAAACACCTTCTCTTCTTCTTAATCTCTTGCTTCACCATGGGCGGCGTCACAGACACTGCTGACGTTTCATCTCAAAATCTTAAATCTTTATCCTGATGTTTGGGACAATGTCTATAATGTAGTCAAAACTCTCGTATTCATCATACAACATGGTCATACCATATGTTTCCCTGTCGTCCGCACAATGACTGTAAGGGATTTGTTTTAGATTTAGAATAGACTTAGCTCCTAATAAAATATAAAAGAGTTTTGTTTAGGGATTGTTCAGCAACTAAAAGTCCTGTTATTGAAGGTGAGACTCTTGAAGGAAGATTTGAACTTAAGAATTAAGTTCAAATTAGTAGAGATAGATAGAGACTTATTACTAAGTCCTTGAGAATAGAAAAAGATAAGAGGGAAAAAGACCAATTTGATTGGTAAGCACTTTGGTGCATAACAGTAGTTACAAGATATCCTATTTACAAGAAAAATGAGCCCCTATTTATACACCTTGAGCAAATACAAATAGCTCCAAACATTAGTAAGAGAAACATCATGTGAAAGATAAGAAATTACTTAAAAAGGAAGTGAATGAATAATAGTGGATCAGAGAAAATTATAGTGAGACAGAGAAGTGGAGAGAGATGATAAGAAAATAAAAGAGTCCCTGGAACTAAGTCATCTGACTGTTTCTGAAAGATAAGGTACATTACAAATAAAAGATTATTAAAGCAGGTAGGAAGTAAAAAGAATAAAGGAAATACTTGTTTTTAGGTAGATAAGAGAGGAAATCATGAAATACATAACACTCCCTCTAGTCTGAGTGAGTAGCCCTGACAGGAATAGATGGCAGTAATGTTTGGATGATAGAAAGCAGATGTGCAAAAAAGACTCGAGACATTATCATTCATTCATAATGCACTGGGGGAGCCTCATGTTTCTTCCATTCCTCACAGGACATCAGGCACTTGCATTCTGTGACTGAAGCTGCTTTCTCCAGGGCCGCATTATCTCCTACAATCCTGCTAATTATTTTGCTAATATAGCTTTGATGTTCAGAGATGGCTGAGGAATTGGCTTTGTAAATGAATACTGGTAATACAGGATCTTCCTTGCCCGTAAGAGCCAATGCATCCTTTCTATAGAACCCTAATGCCAGTTTGAATGAATTTAGTAAATAATCCTTGAATGATTGACTGATATGACATACAAGTGTAGAAATTCCTTCTGTTGGTAAAGAGTGGTACTTGAGTTTGTTGTGCATTTGCAAAGATATAATAGAAAAAGTTCCATATCAATCCAGAAATCATCTGTCATGATCAGTTGTATGTTGCTATTACTGAGTTCATTAAGGCAATTAAGTTTTATCACACAACCAGCAGTAGATCCCTCAACCACCTTTCTATGTAATATAATGGCTTGACACTATACAACTTAAATATGAAAATAAAACAGAAAAAGATGCTAATGTACCAATAGTGCAGTCCGATGGATATGGTTGACGGTTACAATGCAGTCTGGATAAGTAAGATCCTAGGCCAAATCCCAGGGCATTTGCTTCCTTTGAACAGCAGTTTCAATCTAAATAAGAATTAGTACTGATAAAAAAACTGTTAAAAAACCCTGTGCCTTTTGTTTTGCCCTATGTCTCCAGTTATTCAAATGGCTCAAAACAGACATTCTGAGCTGCACTTTGACTGCTGGATTGTGGATAACATAGCTGGGTATCTTGTATTTAGAGGAGTGTTCAATGAGACTGTTCTAAAAAATACATAAGTAGAAAATGACCCCAAAGCCGAAAAGACATACATAAATACTGATCTCACACAACTTATATGCAGATACCAATAGATGCATTATAACATTCTTATAGAAGGTGGGGATGTCGTACTTTGGGAAGTTAGTTCTAGATACAAATACTTTGTTAAATGAAACTTGCCTTATACTATGGGGATTCTTTGAAGTTCTCTTGTTCTGCCACCTTCAATTGCTCTTTTACTTTCATTAACCAACATGTCAGATGAAGGAGAATACTATGTTGATCCATCTAAGATAGCATATCAATAATAGTTATAGTAAAGAAAAGATAACATACCTGGACAATCCTCTCAAAAGCACTCTTGTGTTCCTGGCTTAAGTTATATTCATTAACCATGCTAGTTATTAATTCACCCACATTGACCAGACTTAGTGCAGGATTTACAGCTGGCCTAGCTGCTGGCATTTTAATTTCAGAACACAATCTACAGTGAGCTTGATGGTACAGCAATTGGATTGAACTAAGTTGGTCCAGAAGTTCATCCTCCATATCTCCATCCGCATCAAGAAACTTATCATACATTGTATCAGATGGCAGCTCTGGACTTATGGTGGGCAGTGTATTATGTATTAATGGATGGCATAGAGGGTCTCTGGATCTCTGAAGGTTAGAGGGAGAAATATAGGGATTAGATGAAGGATTGGATAAAAGACAGGGAGAATTGGGTGATTGAGAAAAAGAATGTGTATCAGATAAATTAGAATCAAATTCGTTATACTCAAAATTCATCATGAATCCTACATCAGAAAGACAATTGAGCAAGGACTGGGACATTGCAGATGATGCGACAATGAAGGAAAAAGAGAGAATACTTTGAGATGACTAAGCCTGTGGAAGTGAAATTATTTCCTCAAGTTACAAGCGAGTGAATTATGAAAAGTAAAGATTCATCACATTATTCTCTTTTTTATCCTCTTTACACCTATTGTAAATTCAAGCTGTAGTTTGTAGATGAAAAGGCTAATTTTAAAATAGTCAGCAATGAATATAATGGGCTCAATAGATCAGTCTGGAATTTACTTGGTATAGTTGCCTGTTACTCTAAAGCCACTGATGGGAAAGATGAAGGATGGTAAAATGCACCATTATATCCTGAAGTACCAGTTTTGGTTGTATCATAAAATAAATATGATGACGAAGCTGAAATTTGACCACCAGTTTCATATAAAGTTTGTGGCATATACATCAAGAGAATATGTGATAGGCTGAATTCTTATCAGCAAGCTTGGGATGTAAATCAGGCTGTTCTGATGGGTACTGATTCATATCATAGGAGTAAAGAATCAGTGGCTGAGACGCTGAATCAGGGTCATTATAAGCTGTCAGCTTGAATTCAATAAAGCTACGTATCTGGTGCTGGTGGTATCAGGGCTACTCACTCAGACTAGAGAGAGGGGATCCTAAGTAATTATATTTTGAGAAAAATACTAACTCACCTAGAGGGAGAGGATCCTAAGAGAACAAACTTAGGGATCCCTTCTCTAGGGCTACTAACTATATACTATGAAAAATGGCAAAGGTCATACGCGGCCTTCAGTTCATGGACTGGGTGTAGATACACGCTGGTCCTAGACTTTTAGCCGGGGCCTAGGCCATGGCACTAATGGGAACAAGCACTCAGTGCCTGTTGAAGGAAAAAATGGGAATATAGAAGGAGAGGGGAAAGCAAGAGATGGGATGAAATACGAGAAATATGGAAATGAATAAAATAGACCAGAACCGAAGATAAATGAAGGAAAAGAAAGGGACGACGCTAGTGTACCCTGACAGGTGGCACAATATCATTCAGAGTTGTGTCTTGGTAGGACAATAGGTGTTCAATGTGATCTAATTCTGGTTGTTCATTTTCATTTGAATCTGTCGATATATTAGCTGACTGTAAATCCTTTGTTACATGTCCTAATGCAATTTCCCTCCGTGTTGCTTCTCTTGCTTCCTTCTATTGATTTTTTTTATCATGGGCTTGGGTGGCCATCTTTAAATGAGTGTTAAGTACCGATTCTCGGGTATCGGCGACGAATGTATAAATGTTAATAATCGTTTTTAATGATGATACAAACGTCACCGTAATATCGTAGAGTGTCATGATCCGATTCATGACATCACTAGCGATACGGATTCCTTATTATATTCCCTTATCTTATTGTACTTAAACATTATCTTATCACAATCGCTTCATAGACGCCATGACCGGAAGTCTTATCAGACTTCATTGCCGTTTTTACGAAGTCCTAGAGGCCGTCGTCTTCCTAGGACTTACAGTAAGCCGCGGATAGACCTTTGGTATAAATTCTAGTTCCAAACCGCGCATGAGATCATCTATGACAGTCGTAGGTCCTTATGTGCTTTCCCTTTGTTCTTGTTGCCTCATATTTGCCACATGGCAAACTGACCCTGCATATACCTATGATACTCACGAATTGCTATGACATGTATACGTTCTCAAGTTCATTATCTATTTCCAACTGAGATTCAAACCTCTAGCATACTTATATATAAAGCCTCCTATACTTCATAGCTAGACTTCTCTTTAGACTTAATATTGAACCTAGTTCGATATCTCAATATGGTCTTCATTTCCCAATAGCGCTTCAGTCATTTCCAAACACTTTAAATCTAAACCGTCCGTAGCAACAACACCGTTCCGGTGTTGGATCCGCTACTTCTTCCATCTCTTGTTCTTCTGCTTTCTAGTCGACGATCTATTCTACCAGATTGTTCTAGACTTCTTAGAGCTTCGGCTCAACGAGATTCTACGACGACTCGAAGATCCCGAATGACGTCAAGACAAGTAGAGCCAACGTCCAGAGGACTGTCATGGTACAACCCACTCAGGTTGAGACCGCACTCTATGACATTACAGTGACGTTTGTATCATCATTAAATATGATTATTAACGTTTATACATTCGTTGCCGATACCCGAGAATCGGTACTTAACATAGAGCACGGTCTCAACCTGAGTGGATTGTACCACAACAGTCCTCTGGATGTTGGCTCTACTTGTCTTGACGTCGTTCGGGATCTTCGAGTCGTTGAAGAATATCATTAAGCCGAAGCTCTAAGAAGTCTAGAACGATCTGGTAGAATAGATCGTCGACTAGAAAGCAGAAGAACAAGAGATGGAAGAAGTAGTGGATCCAACGCTGGAATGGCGTTGTCGCTACGGACGGTTTAGATTTAAAGCATTTGGAAATGACTGAAGCGCTATTGGGAAATGAAGACTATATTGAGATATTGAACTAGGTTCAATATTAAGTCTAAAGAGAAGTCTAGCTATGAAGTATAGAAGGCTTTATATACAAGTATGCTAGAGGTTTGAATCTCAGTTTGAAATAGATAACAAACTTGAGAACGTATATATGTCATAACATTTCGTGAGTATCATGAGTGTATGCAGGGTTGGTTTGCCATGTGGCAAACATGAGGCAACAAGAACAAAGGGAAAGCACATACAAGGACCTACGACCGTCATAGATGATCTCATGCGCGGTTTGGAACTAGAATATATACCAAAGGTCTATCCATGGCTTACTGTAAGTCCTAGGAAGACGACGGCGTCTAGGACTTCGTGAAAACGGCGATGGAGTCTGATAAGACTTCCGGTCGTAGCGTCTACAAAGCAATTGTGATAAGATAATGTTTAAGTACAATAAGATAAGGGAATATAATAAGGAATCCATATTGCTAGTGATGTCGTGAATCGGATCATGACACAGTCACAGTGTGACTGTAACTCAACACTCCCCCTCAGTCATGCCATTGCTGTCTATAGGACTGATTCCCAGTCTCCTCGCCATCTCCTTGTGTTTTACTGCAGGTAAAGCCTTTGTAAAGATGTCAGATAGGTTGTCATGAGTGCTGACATGTTCCAGAGACAGATACCCTTCGCAAACAGCATTCTGGAAGTGGTAGGTGAGCTGGATGTGTTTGGTGCGAGCAGACACTTCTCCTTCATTCTCAATAATTTTTATTGATGAGGTGTTGTCAATGTAGAGTTTTATAGGCTTCCGGGAGTCAAAACAAAGTTCTGAGAGCAGGTGCTTCAGCCAGTAAATGGTGTGTCCAGCATGTACTGTGGAGTAGTACTCTGCCTCACCTGTTGACAGTGCCATCGCTATTTGTTTCTTCAATGACCACGCAAAACAACCGGTATTGTTGACAGTAAATGTGTATCTGGATATGGATCGACCATCCATCAGTGAATTAGCAAAGTCGGTGTCAGAATATGCATTGACACGGAGCTTGAGGTCTGTGCCACCTAATGTGAGTCCATAGTCTGTCATCCCCTTCAAGTACCTGAAAATCCGTTTGATGGCTTTCCAGTGCTTCTCTCTAGGATTTTTGCAGAACTAGGAGACTCACTGTATCACGAATGAGATGTTAGGATGAGTTATGACTGTGCAATGGTTCAGTGCGCCTACTGTGTTCTGGTATGGCATTTTGTGATCATCAGATGTAGCATCGTTCGTGGATGGACAATCTGCAAAGCTGAGGTGCAGTCCTGTCTCCAATGGTGTTAATACCAGGTGGCAGTTTTCCATTCCGTATTCGTGCAGGATCTTTCTGATGTATGTACGGTGGGTGAATGTTATTGTTCATTGTTTTCGGTCGTGTCTGACCTCCATGTCTAGGAACTTTGAAATTTCACCAAGGTCCTTGATCTTGACATGCTCACAGAGCTGTTCCTTGACACTGTCAGGGCTACTCACTCAGACTAGAGGGAGGGGATCCTAAGTGAAATATATTTGGTAGAAATACTAACTTACCTAGAGGGAGGGGATCCTAAGAGAACAAACTTAGGGATCCTTCCTCTAGGGCTACTAACTATATACTATGAAAAAATGGCGAAGGCCATACACAGCCTTCGGTTCATGGACTGGGCACAGATACGCGCCAGTCCCGGACTTTTAGCCAGGGCCTAGGCCATGGCTCTGATGGGAATGGGTGCTCAGTGTCTGTTGGAGGGAAAGAAGGGAATATGGAAGGAAGGGGAAATACAGGAAATGGGATAAAATACGAGAAATAAGGAAATGAATAAGATAAACCAGAACCGAAGATAAACAAAGGAAAATAAGGGGACGACACTAGTGTACCCTGACAGACACACTTTGTCTCTGCCACTGTGGAGCAGTAGAGTGTGAGATCGTCAGCATGTGCAGAGATCATCATTTTCACATTGGACGAATATCGGAAGAATATGCAGGGGTCGGACTTGCAGGATGTGAAGCCCATTGTCATTAGGATGGAATGAAGCTTGAAATACCACAGACGACTGGCTTGTTTAAGTCCATAGAGTGCCTTTTGCAGTTCCCATGCCCACTCTTCCTTTCTGCTAACCACAAAGCCTTCAGGTTGCTTTATGAACACAGTCTGGTCTTTCGGGAGTTCGCTGTTCAGGAATGCAGAGTTGACATCAACAACATGGATCTCGAAGTTGAGGGATGCAGCCATTGCACAGAGTAGGCGAATGGACTCGATCTTGGTAACAGGGGTGAAGGTGTCACTTGTCATGCTCCGCATGCCCCAGAGTCCAAACCTGTCAGGGCTACTCTCTCAGACTAGAGGGAGGGGATCCTAAGCAAGATATATTCTAGGAATAATACTAACTCATCTAGAGGGAGGGGATCCTAAGAGAACAAACTTAGGGATCCCTCCTCTAGGGCTACTAACTATATACTATGAAAAACAGTGAAGGCCACACGCAGCCTTCGGTTCATGAACTGGGCACGGATACACGCCGGTCCCAGACTTTTAGCCGGGGCCTAGGCCATGGCTCTGATGAGAACAGGCGCTCAGCACCTGTTGAAGGAAAAATGGAAATACAGAAGGAGAGGGAAATGCAAGAGATGGGATAGAATACGAGAAATATGGAAATAGATAAAATAGACCAGAACCAAAGATAAATGTAGAAAAATAAGGGGACAACACTAGCGTACCCTGACATAACTGAGGGATTTGTGATGGAGTCGAGGGTGTGACTATATTTGGAGTAGCCGGAGTGATGGGTGCTTGGGTGGATTGTGTCATACTCTCCCCCTCAGCCGGTGCCAGAACATCGGTTACTGCTTCTATTGTAGCTGATTCCTGTAGACTAATAGGAATACTCCGGTCTTCCTCAACTTTGTTATCTAAAAATATAACATTACACGAGGTATTAATTTGGCGAGAAGCGGAATTAAAATAGCGATGCATGCGTGATTGGTCAGAGAAGCCAGTGAAAATGAAAGGTCTGGACTTTGGGTCCAGCTTGTCACGATTGGTGAACTGGTCCAGCACATAAATTTCTGAACCGAATTTTTGGAGCCATTCTAAATTTGGCTTTTTCCCCATGATGGCTTCTTCTGGTGTTTTGCCGTCGAGGGCTCTTGTGGGTAATCTGTTCTTGAGATAATTAGCATAGAGTACCGCTTCACCCCACAATTGCTTAGATAATTTTTTCTCAAAAATCATCGCCTTGGCATTCTCGACTATCATCCTGTTTAAACATTCAGCTATCCCGTTTTGGGCAGATGAATGTGGAGCCATCATTTCGAGTTTGATTCCGCGCTCCTTTAGGTAATTAATGAATTCGTGATCCTCCGTGAATTCTTTTGCATTGTCAACACAGAATGCTTTGATCTTCTTCCCATATTGGGTATCAATAAGCGCTTCAAAGTGCTTGAATCAGGATCAGACCTCTGTCCGGTCTTTAATTAAATAGAGAAACGACCAACAGGTAAAAATGTCTGTGAATGAGATGAAATAGCAGTATCCGCCGAGTGCAGTTGTTCTTGCCCGTCCCCAAACGTCAGCACAGACCAAGTCGCCAATAGCATTGGTCTTAATATGGGAGTCCTTAGGATAGGGCTCTACATGTTGTTTGGCTTGGATGCAAGCTTCGCATTGTGACATTTCCTTATCAGGATTGTCAACCTCCATGCCTGTAGACATTCTGATTAGAGTTTTAAGTGACTTAAAATTGATATGTCCCATTATCCTATGCCAGTCATCCCATATGCGACATTTTGTTGTTCCAAATAAGGCAATATTAGTTTTTGGGGTCGGCAATACAGGGGTAACATTCATGTTATATAAGCGTCCGGCCTGTGATCCAGCCACGAATGTTGATTGGCCGCGTTTAAAATAGACATTGTTTTTGATAAAAACGATTTGATGGCTTGGGTTAACCGAGGTGAATCTCGATATGGAGATTAATTGGTAAGGAAGGCTTGGCACATGTAATACGTCCCCAAGTGTGACCGTTGTCGGTTTATTATTGTGATGAAAGGTAAGCACAATGCTTCCTTTGCCGAGACATGGCATACTGCCGATGCCATTAACAACCATGCCGGGGGTTCCTGAATAAGAATGGAATAAATTGCAGTCCCTGACCATGTGGGAAGCCGCTCCAGAGTCTGTGAGCCAGTCTGTTGGTTTCAATGCCAGCAGGGTGATTGAATCTGCTCCCGTTACCATGAACGCGAAATTATCTTCGGCTATATTAGCAGAGTTCTCCTTTTGGGATTTAAGGGCTCGGCATTCTGGCTTGATATGTCCTTTCTTGCCGCAATGGTGACAAGTGACATGAGGGTTATATTTGGATTTACCCTTTTTACCAGGTTTGGCTGGTAATGCCATGTCGGCAGTAGTTGACGCTTTGCGATTCTTTATTTCAATGATGCAATTAATAATCAATTCGGAATCTGCCAACTCAGAGTCCTTAATAGTATTAATAAAAGAATCCCATGATTCACCTAATGCAGTAAGAATTAATAACAAAAATTCGTCATCGGCTAGCAGCTTGCTGAGGACCGCCAATTGGTCCTTGAATTTGAGCATGGTATTAATAAATTCAGAGATGTCAGTCCCTTCATCCCAACGCACTAATAATAGCTTCCGCCAGACCGCAACCACGGTGGATACTCCTTTGGGCTCAAATCTTCTAATCAAAAGTGCCCATGTGGTGGCAGAAGTTGATGCCATGCAAATGTGAGTGATGATTGGATCGGAAACACATAGCCGTATGGCCATGAGTGCTTTTTGATCATTCATGTCCCATGCTGTTGCTGCAGTTGCATCATCCGGCCTGACTAACCTTCTCATGGCATAATCAAATAAGCTGAGGTTGGTTAGAATATCTTGCATCTTGATCTTCCATACTGGGAAGTTGCTTTTGCCTTTAAGTGGCTCGATTCTATAAGTGTGGTCATTAGTTGACATAATGCCAGTAGATAGAAAATGGTAAGGGGTAGATTAAGAGTTCAAGAAGACGTGAATACGAGGTGAAGTTCTTTTAATTGTAGTAGGGCTCGGGGCCCATAACCTGTCGCAACTAGCAGTTATGGTTTAGATAGAACTTGTTATTTAGTGCTCAAAATATAAAGCTTTATATACAAAATTATAAATATGAAAAAGGTAAAAACTAACTACTGGGATTTATAATATTTTACTAAGACTTAACTAATGTGTTGTCACTGACAACGCAATATTAATTTGACTGTTAGCCGGCAACTCCGATACCAACACACAGAAAGAACATGAATACGGGAGAACAGGAAAACGGGAAAACAGAAAGTGTTGCTAGCATACCATGACACTATCCAGCCGGTTCTGAGGGATGGACCAGTTTGGTGACTAATGTTTATGATTGGTTCCGGATTCCCACACAATGATGACATAGTGATGAATGGTGGTGGGTGGTCAATTTTTTCTGGATCTGCTACATCGCTGCAACACCACATTTTCCTGCAGTTACGAACACAATGATCCACTGGGATCCAGCCATTATTCCTCTCTCAGGTGAATTCCTAAGCACACACACAGTGGAGATGGCAGTGGACGAATATATTTCATGGGACGAACTTACTGCAACACTAATTGAGAAGTTGGTAGAATGGCACGAACTGAGGGAAAGGTGGATTTTGCATGGTGTTGATGTAGATGAGTATCGCAGTCGCATTGTTTCCCATGAATTCTAGTGCTATCTACTTGTACTTTGTTTCAAACCTCTGTCTATCATTTTGCTTTGATAAAATGTAGTCACACTAATCTTTAAAATCCTTCACACTACTTGAAAATAATGTCTATTATGTCTGGCGTGCTCACAGAATTTGCCTCCGGTTTACATAATGTTCGGCAATTTACCTCGGATCGGAGTGACAAAAGTACTGTTGGCACAGAGAAGCCGTGCCGAAGCTCAAAATCGGACGATCTCTCTTGAGTGGCAAATGGTGCCATCTATGGCCCTAATCTGTACCAAAGTCAGCTGCCGAAATGATGCCACAAATGGTGGCAGAATGATATCAAATTGCCATCAATTCCAGACCTAATACATTTTCCACTTACAGCACTTTTCAAAAGCTAAGGCGGGTCGGCTAAGAAATTTCCCACCTGAGAACAAGGATTTCTCAAGCACTATGTAAGATAATTGCCTACTTTTTATTGCAATGGAATTGTATAACATTTATCTAGCACTTGCCCATATTTTTTGGGAGTTAATTGTCTTGAGTGTCTTGAAAAATCCAATATTTCAAAAATAGTCACCCGCCTTAGCTTTCAAAAAGCGCTGTAATAGCGCCATTCCGTGCTGGGCGTGTAGGAGGCTCTGGTATAATGGTTTGATTGGTGCTCATCGAGGACACTGATTAAGGATGAACGAGACCGTTAACAATTTGGGTTTGTCGAACTGTTTGTCCTTGTCCGTCCATGACAATAAATGATTGCGTGTTCTTCATCTAAGTGGACACTGAAAAAAAGTATGGATCGATTAGGACATGGTGGGATTTCAAGCGAGTCCGTCTGCGTATGATGGTCACTGCGACGGATTTTGAAGACGTCTTTCACGCAGGGTTGTGCACCACCTTTCAGTTCAGCATTATGAGCCATTCCGATCTCCACAGCACCGAAGATTTGATGCAACCCACGCTGTGAGTAAGGCAATCTTTCAAAGAACTAAATTGTGAAGCATCCCACAGTGACAGAACATAATGTAAGTGAGGTTGCATAGAGATGGAAAGAATGATGTAAACAGGGTTCTGGATAGACTCGACCATTACATTCAAAAAAAATCGCCAGGTACTCAATAATCAAAATACGACCTCATTGCAGCCACATACTCCTCGTCCGCAGCGATGCCTTTCTCGCCATATCTAAGCTTTAAGAACCCGCGCACATCATTACCAATGAAATATCGTAGTTTATCAGTTTTGTCCGTTGCGGCTTCGAGAACAGTTTTTGCAACATCCTCCGAAGTTGACTTCAATCCAACGGTCATCTTTCCGAATGCAGCAGCAGTTTTCTCCATAAACAGCTTGTATGCCTCCGCTACTTCGTCTTTTGCTTCAGAGTTACCGATTTCGGTTGCGACGCGGTTGTTGAAAGCAGTCTGTGCGATCCCTCCATGCGGCACAACCAGCTTGGCGTATACGTTTTGTGAAGATAATTCGTAAGTGAGTGCTTCAGTGAAGCCCTCAACCGCGAATTTGGAGGTACAGTAAAGACTACTGTGTGGCAGGGTCCAGATTCCACCACCTGAACTGACATTAATAATTCCGATTGTGTATTTGTCCGCTGATTTTGCCTTCTGTCGGAGGTGAGGCAAGAATGCGCGAGTAACATCCATGAGACCTGTAAGGAAACATCAGTCAATTCTGTTTGAAAGACTCATCGAAACTACTTGCCTATCACATTCGTATTTATTTGCTCCAGCACCTTCTCTCTCGGCAAACCCTCAAATACTCCGAGCAGCCCAAAACCAGCATTATTTACCACCCAGTCGATCCCGTCAAATCTCTGAAGAGTTCCTGACACGGCTCTCTCAATTGAGGCCAGATCAGTGACATCACACTGGAGTATCAGAAGTCTGGAGGCATCAAGAGCAGTTAACTCGACAGGTGCCTTTTCTGGAGATCGCATTGCAGCGGCCACATTCCATCCTTGTTGGTGAAATAAAACAGCCGACGCCAAGCCAATACCTGAGGATGTTCCAGTTATGAAGACTGTTTTAGGTGTCATTGCAGATGGATGTTATGATCTGTGTGGGCGTTTTATACCTTCGCTGCATGTATGGTTGACACATGAGAATTAGATGTTCGGCCAGCGCTGACGTACACCATAGTGCTGACGCGTCTTTGGGTTTAGTAACCCGAGAGACTCGGAGGACGACTGCTGATTGGCAGGAATATAAGCCTGCTTACCATTCAAGGGTGCTATTCGTGTGCGTGATTGATCTATGACTCACTTTAGGAAGAACTCTCTATAAATGCATTGTATAAAAGAACATGCTGCGCAGGACCCTTTAATTTATACGGGACCCTTTTCTCTTTTCGACACTGCTCTTGTCAATAGATTGGAGTTGCATACATCTAATCAACCTAACCTTGACGTTGATACTCTGTTCCATGTCCTCCCTTCAACTAACTCTTTATACAATCACGTCTCCTGCGGGTTAGTAATCTTTCGTAGACATACACACGGACTAATGTATATTCATAGCGCAATGTACCTCTGTAGCCCTCGAGGAGCTTGACATCCCTTGTACGTCGTCCTTATTGTCACGGTTGACCTCATTCACGGACTTTGTAGAAATTTCATGGTAGTACAGATAATGTCAAAGTCCTATCATTACGAAAAAAAGAGCAGAAAAGCGAATGGTATCTCAAAATTAATCCAAACGGTTTGTCGAAAGTTAACGTCTCACTTTCGCTTTGTTCTCTCATTGTTTCATAAGGCCGTCTCCCCGCTTTGATTGATCACTCCAGGGAGGATTCCGTCGTGTGGGAATCTTCCGCCATTCTTCTTTGTATGTCGTCCGAAGCTGCCCTCTTGCCTGTTTCATTGATAGCGAGTTTGATTTCTCCCCTTTAAGACATAGCACAGCACTTTGATACGGAACATAAAATTTCTTATGGTCAAGCTGAAGAACCTAAGCTATATAGTGAACAACTCCAGTGGATCTGTTTCACCCACGGAGGGCTCGCACCAATGTATGCGCACTTGGCTGAAATTCCCAGGATATAGTGACTAACAACTTATAATCCTTCACAAAGACATGGACAAGCGTGAAGTTTATTTTTATATTTTGAAGATGCGTGCATCCGAATCGTATTGCAGTGGTCATTTCCTACGTCTTGCTCCTGAGAATGTTCCTTATGCTATTAAACGCTATCGAGTATAACTGATTTACTTATCAGAGATCGTAAGGACTAATGGCTCAAATATACTAGGACGAAACAAAACGACTCTTCTCGGTACTAGAAGAACGCCTCAACGGTCGGGAATGGCTGGTTGGACCCAATTACAGCTTGGCTGACATAAAAACCTTGTGAGCCCGGTTTTCCTATTTTGTGCAGTTTTCAAAAGCACACACTAACAATGATCGGCATCCAGTCCTTGGTGAGTATGCTTGATCATTAGTATTGACTGTTAGTTATTTCTCAAACACGACGCGCGTTCAGATGCAAAGGGTTCGCCGGGCAAAAGTGGCTGACATCAACCTCAAGGATTATCCAAACCTCAATGGCTGGGTCCAAAGGATAATGGCCCGTCCGAAGACTTACAAAGGAATGGGTGTTCCCAACCGATGGGATCCAAATGCGTAAGTCTGTTAATCCGCCGGCGGTTGCAGGTTTTCTGCTAAGATGTTGACACTAGCTTCTTCCCCCAATTCGAAGTGGTGTGCCTAAAGAAGAAAGTAGAGCTTTTGGCGCAGAGGTGTTTGGTTTCAAAACAGCTGGTTGATAATTGTAAAACAAATGGCGACTTCAACCTGATCAACTGGTCTAGGTGCCTATATTCGGATAATTAATCTAAATTGCAGTACTTTCGGCTGCAAACTTACCCGCTGCACTTCTCGCTCCTGCACATCGGTCTTTTCTCAGTACACCAGAGTACACCATACAGCGGATAGTTCAGTGCATGACCGCATATCAATTCAAAATTGGGCATTCAAGCTTCTTCCCCACGGGCCGCCCTACATCTATCATCGAAGATTTGCATACATTCTCTTTCAGCGGGTTCTTCAACAGGAAAAATAGTTGAAAATCTCTAACGGAGCTTTTGCTTCCGGAATTCGCGGTACGAGTAAGCGATACATTCCAATGTCGTTCGTTGATGCATCATATCATGGTTCATTCATTTGGATATTCTTGCGCTCCATGGCTCAATACCTTCACTGAAACTTAAGAAATGCCCCAAGTTTGATCCTACCGGCGCGTCGAGTAGACTGGGGGAGCGTCCAAGCTATTCCATTTCTGAAAACTTGGAAAATTTGTAGTCTATATGCCGCCCATTCATTCTAAAATGAAACCCTGAGTTGTATTCATTAAACTATTAAGTATATGAATTTGTGGTATGCATATACACAGATATACACCCGCAATCATTTTTCGTCGTGCCAGAGCGCTCTTTTTCTATGGGACCGTCTCTCCGAATGGTAATCAACTCACAAAATGCCAAGCTTACAGCGTTTGCTTTATGCTTAGCACCTTCGATTTTGGCGCATTTCCAAGTCGTCAGGTGGCAACGAATCGTGGCCTAATTAATTCAGACAGCCTTAATCACTGATATTAGCCGAAGCTTCGAGTCATATGATCTCATATCTTCTTAATCTTAATTGGACCGGTTCTGTCTAACTTAGATTATGAAGATATCGTATCTCAAGATGATCACCCCGTGTGTGACAGATCTATACTTAACGTCTTTTTTAACAGAGGTCTCTATACATTGTATATAAGAGAACACTCAGAGTCAGAACCCTCAAGTTCCCCTCTTCGTCATTCAACCAATACCAATAAATTTACAATCACACACAAGCCAATATCCGACGTCGATACCTTGACTATGTCTTCTCCCCAGCTAACTCTGTACACAATTGCGTCCCCAGCAGGTTAGTAGTTGATTGTTTCTTTTTTACACTATAATAGGCGCATGCACGGATTAATGTATATTCGTAGCACTATGCACCCCCATAGTCCTCGAGGAATTAGACATTCCTTGTATGTCATATTATTGGTCTCATTCACGGACAATTGTGAGAAATTTGGGCATTGCAGATAACGTCAAAACCCTGTCCTTGCGAGACAAGGAGCAAAAAAGCGAATGGTATCTTAAAATTTGCTCAAACGGTTTGTATTCACATCTCGTTTTTTCGTTCAAATTAGTCTCATTTTCTCGTTCTCCCACAAGGCCGTCTCCCAGCCCTGATCGATCATTCGAAAGAGGATTTTGTCATTTGGGAATCGTCAGCTATTCTTCTTTGTACGCTTTCAGCTTATTTTCTTCTTAATACCCTTTGAAGAAAGTTGTCTTTTCTTTCAGACATTGCACAACATTATGATACTGAACATAGCTTGTCATACGATCCTGTTAAAGAGCCGAAATTATACAGTGAACAGCTTCAGTGGATATTTTTCTCTCACGGAGGACTCGCGCCCATGTATGTATCTTTGTTGGTATACGAAGCGTGATCAAAACTAATAACTTATTCAAAGGCAGGGTCAAGTGTAAGATTGCTTTCAATTGAAGGAAAAATTAATGCATCTAGATTGTATCCTAGTATTCATTTCATTCGCTATGCTCCCGAAGATATCCCTTATGCCATTAAGCGCTACCATGTGCGTATTCATCAATCAATAAAGCCACGAGAATTGAAGATCCAGTATACCAGGACGAAACTAAGCGACTCTTTTCTGTACTAGAAGAACACCTGAACGGTCGTGAATGGTTGGTTGGAACCCATTACAGCTTGGCTGACATTAAAGCTTTGTGAGTTTTCTGGCTTGTGTAGTCTGGTTTTTTCAATGATCATATCCTAACCGTGATTCTTGCAGTCCTTGGTGGGTGCCCTTCATCATTTTTCACTTTTCACCTTATAAACTTGAAATGCGCGAATATATGAAGGGTTTATTGGGCAAAACCCGCTGATGTCGACTACAAGGATTTTCCAAACCTTAATAACTGGGTTTCAAGGGTAATTTCTCGTCCAAAAACTTACAAGGGAATGGGTATTCCTAGCCGATGGGATCCGGATTCGTAAGTCTGTTTATCCATCGACAGCTGAAAAGCGAAATTAACTTCTTCCTTTCAAGTGACCATACGAAGGAACAAACTAGAGCCCTTGGTGCAGTGTTGTTCGGTTTCAAGAAGGTTGATTGATCTGTAGTTTAGCGTCAGATTCTCGCCGGAGGGCATGCGAATTATTATGCATATGGTTGTAAGACTAAAGATTGACTGAAAAATGTTATTTAATTTGGAGAGCATGCAGCTCGGGCTTACCACATGAACGCGTTATGCCAATAATTTAACGTTTCGATTTATGACAGTAATCGGAGTTTTCATATTAGCCCTCTCTTCAAGCTTCAAAGTTTCACGCGTCACGGAAGTTCGACCCTTGACGGCCTATTCATGTCCAAAACCAAGCAGTTCTGATTTACTTGAATTTTAAATTTAACCAGTTGTAACCGGTTCAAAACAAATGGTGTTTCATTGTGTTTTTAATACATACATATAATTCTTCATATAAATGCAAAACCTGTCTGCGATCTTCGTTTGCATATGTCGTTCTAATCATAACCATTTCTGCTTTCGCTGGTTCAAGTATTCTTTACGGCGATGGGAGCTTCAGCTTGAGGTGTCAATCTAATCGCATGGCGACGAATCTCTTCCGCAAAGTCGTTAGTTGCCGTGTGGACAGTAACACGATTGTCCTATCGAACCCATAAACATTTATACTCTTTTCAGCCTTTCAGAGTAACTCACCCAGACAACGACTGTTCCGGGTTCGTAACTTGCACGAGCTTGGAAATCGGCTCCCTGAGAAGATAAGTTGAGTAAATCATTAGCTCAAAGAGTTCATTGTACGTTATTTAATTACGGTACCTTCGCGATATGCTCCCACAAGAAATTCAAGAGCAATTTGGACTCTTCTTCTTTGAAGCCGACAATACGTCTTGTGAACCCTTGGTTGACGAATAAAGCTTTTTCACCAGTGACAGGATGCTACGTTAAAAGAAGAAAAAAAATTAAGATGACTTCAAACCAAAATATAATCTTCCAAACTCACAACTCGAACAACGGGGTGCTGGGTTGTAAATCATTAGGCTCACTCTATGAACCAAAGCGATGCCACGTACAATAGACTCGACGGGTTCGCGTCGAACAGGCCCATTCCGCTTGCGTGACTCCTCAGCCTGTTCAACGGCTGAGTGAACAGCGTAAAGTCCTTCAAGAACCTTTTGGAACGCGGGAGATAGTCTGTTATATGCTTCCACCTGCGAAGCGAAGATCGTGTCTCCTCCCGAACCGGTTTCGGGTTGGTCCTGTTGCAAAACTAAGTGACACTAGCATTAGGGATGTTTTTGGCTTTGTGCGTACAAGAATGAAGAAGATAGTGGTTGAGGGTGGTTGTTTCTCGTATGTCTGACACCCGATTGGTCAATGTTCTCTACTGATAGCTATCTGACGTACAATATCGGAATGCCAGTTTATGTTTGATACTCTGTTGGGCCCGAAGTATTCTTTGAAACGGTTTTGATTGGTGTCGCGATAAACTGGCTCCGGATATTTAACAACAGGAAAAGAATTTCGATATAATAGTTTACACACCGACGTGGAACTCGGGGTAGCCTTTTACATTCCCCGAAGTCGGATGTCTTTGGATGGGACCAAAGTGTCTGCCGAGCAGGTAAGGTCAAAGCGCAACAACAACAACAATAAAATTCTCCAACCTAGCAATTTCAATCTGTCTCTCCGGGCCGATATCTTTGAAATCCTGATTACGGAAGACGAGAAGCTTGCGTTCCGCAGCAAATAATGCCAATTCATCCAATCCTTCTTTCGAAAGTTGACTAATTTGGACGTTTTCGACGATAGTACCGATGTAAGGGCTTATTTGTTGCAAATTGGCATTCTTGAGGAGGTTGGGTTTGGCTTTGTCGGCGCGGAGACCTGCATCGGTGTGCTCTTCGTGTAGGGTATGAGGAAAAAGAAATAAGACGGATGCAACGATTATGTCTTACCGAAAAGTTCCGTTGGAGGGAATTTCTCGTTAACGTCGAAGTAGGGGTAATAGAATGGGTAAGAAGGACCTTTCTGTGGATGACAGTTTAAGCACGTTTGAGAAGCAGAACAGAATAAACATAGCTCACCTCGACTTTGCCGTTTTGAGCCTTGTTGTTGTCTTCTGAAGCAGCAAGAGTTAGCTTTGCAGTTTGTTGTTCCAAGACGGAAACAGTTTCAGTAGCAGTAGGAGGGGACATGATAAAAAGAGATGAGAAGAGCTCAAGATGGAGAAAAGAAGAGAGAAACTGTGCTTTTAAATCCGGAATTAGCGGGTCGTGTGGTATTTTTGTTTTTGGTATATGTTTTTCCCAAGCTTCATTCTCGCCAAATGATAACATTGGACATGACGAATAAGGGTCCTTGGAGCATATCTAACCGCTGATAAAAAATTTTACTGTCTCATATGACTCGACTCATAGACACGCAATAGGGACGATACCCGGGTTGAAGCTTATTGGAACGGGAGCGTTGAATGATCCACAACATGCCGAACCACTCCACGCGGAGAAGCAAAAGGAAAATCGCTAATCCTTTACAAACGTAGTATTCTTCAGTTGCGTAATATTCAGGTACTATGGTATGTAATTGCGACAAGGGTCGGAGTTCTAACTGTGGTTAAAAATATATACCAGATAGAGGATGAGAAATTGCAATATAGCTACCTCTTCTCTTCTTTGGGTTTTTCAACCAAATACTCTCGAAACACTGTTCTTGACCATCCCACCTAGTAACTGACCTCCCAAACCCCCAAAGCTGAAAAGACCTGATGTTGCGGAATTCGCCCACCTTCGTTTGGCGTCTTGATCCCTAAAAGTCAACTCAACTCAAAATGACATAGAACTAAGATAAGAAATTCAGCGATCTCACGCATATGTGAATCCGATTGCGTTAGAATAATTGAAGACGATGGCAATGGCGACAATTGGCAGGAATCTAAACACATGTCAAGATGGTAACGGCAGCACGGATAAAACACGCGGGTACGATATATTGAACTTGAAAATGGAAACCAAAAACAAGACGGTCCACAATACAGGGAAGACGTAGAGTGCGATCTGCGGCAAGCAACGCGTCAAGGTTTGCATACTGATGAGCTTGGAGTGCCAACTCACCCAAAACATCCTATTTCAGATAATCATTTTCAATAGATTTGAAAAAACGAAACACCCCTTAAGTGTCAAATGAAATGATGCACTAACTTGGAATCTATAGGATTGGCTGGCCGCGAAGGCTGCGATAGCTTTAACACAATGAATGGTGTACCATACGGCAAACCTACATCTCGGGCTTCAAATACCCAATAGTTTTCTCCATCTTCGTCGACCTATGAGGATATTGAAAGGGCAATTCAATACTGAAGCTGCTGAATATCTTTACTTGGTTCCAGTACCGGAGTCCTACCAACGTGCGTCCAGCCACGTTCTGGTTTAGGGCAAGCTTCAGATAGGCATTAGATATAAAATGAGTCGAGTGACCCACCCTGCAGTTCCAAAAGTCCATTGCAAGTAACACAACTACCATCACCGTCTGCGTTGTTCGGTCAGCCCACCTGACAATAGTCCACGAGCTGAAGAGTGGACATACAGACAAGACATAATTATTAGTAAAAAGGCCACATAGGATATAAGTCGCAATCGCCGCTATCCGGAATAAATATAGGAAAAACAAAGCTATTATACTCGGTTAAGAATCTCCTCATAAAGGATGACGGGACGCCGTAGATACCTAGAGGATGCGATGACTAACGTGGTCGTCAGACACATGATATGTCAATATGTCAAGGATAACTCGAGCGCACTTGTTTGAAGATTCCAGTTAGACCTTCACAAAATTCAATAATCCACCGTTTGAAACATTCCCGAACAACATTGATACATACCGCTCTCCAATTCGTCCGGGGTTGCGTTACTGTTCAACGTGTTACTACTACTTGCTGCATGATTTGTCGGTGTTAGTACAACCGGTTCTCGTCGTGCTGAGTGTTTGGATGGTTCATTTATACGTCCAGAAAGGCCTTGCGCTTCAGGTTCATCCGGTTCTATAGTTTGGAGTAATGGCGCATTGACGGACATGGTTTGGCTTGCACAGCAGTCAGTTACTAGTTACATGTCACATAGTCACGCGCTTAGGTGATGTTCCCACGGGTGCCCGGAACTGTTGACGTCGATTCCGAAGCGCGTGACAAATTTCTCCATTGCAAGTCCAGTGTCGTGCAAGAATCGCTGCAACTTTGTGGCTTTCTTTTTCTCTCTTTCCTTCCCTTCCTTTCGCATGGTATACCCTACATTCTCCCAGTCACTCTTGGTTTGTCTGTTCTCATAGGTCATGCATTTAAGAACCGTATCATTCCATCAATTTTTTTGTCTAGGCTGGGGCAATAGCAGGCACAACCGCAGATTTTATATTTTTCCCTATTGATACCATCAAAACTCGGCTACAATCTGCGCAAGGTCTTTTGTTTGCTGGAGGATTCCGAGGCGTATACCAGGGTATTGGGAGTGTCATCGTCGGAGGCGCACCTGGCGGTAAGCCCTCAAGCAAGATCATTCTCCCATGTTCTAAAAAATCATATCACGATCAGGCGCAGTCTTCTTCGCTGTTTACAACTTCATGAAACAAAACCTCCCAGTACCTCAAAACCTAACCCCCATCTCGCACGTTTTAGCAGGAGCAGCGGCCGAAGTAACATGTAACGTTTACATCCATCATCCCCATCCATAGAGTCTCTCCGTCAAACACTTCCCTTCTACAGCCTGTCTAATCCGTGTTCCGACAGAGGTAGTTAAAACACGCGCTCAAACTGCAACATTCGGAAAAAGTCCTCTTCCATCTTTCATAGCTGCTCAACGAACATTAGAAGCAGAAGGACTCCGAGGGTTCTACCGTGGGTTTGGCATTACGGTCGCTCGTGATGTATGTCTTTCCCGTAACTTCTCCTTCTCTACCTTCCCTTTTTCCTAGTAATGTCCAATCGCGCAGCTTCCGTTCACGATCATTGAGCTTCCACTGTACGAATTTCTCAAAATACGTCTTGCTCAATACCTAAGCCGTGATCAATTAAATCCGTTTGAAGCAGCCTTATGTGGAAGCCTCGCTGGAGGTTTAGCCGCAGCTGCTACAACACCTCTAGATGTCCTCAAAACACGCGTTATGTTAGACATGCGAGTAAGAAACAGTTTCTTATAATGTCAGGCTTACAGATTTCCTGAATTTCTTCAATAGACCGACCGAAAATCGACCTTCATTAGACATTTCATCGAGATTAGACAGAACGAAGGACTGAAAGTCCTTTTTAATGGTGCTTTACCTCGTGTAGCATGGATGTCTATAGGAGGAGCTGTTTGGCTGGGCGTCTATGAATTCACCATTCACGAGCTGATGAGACAACGCAAGGCTCCTGTGCCTCGCGTCACGGCAGGAGTATTATGAATTTTAACATTGTATCGCTAGATTTCAATTATCTTTCAACTAATCTAATGCACAGACAAATCTCGGACTATCAATACCGAGATCCAAAGGAAAAACTGGTTCCCAAACTCAAGTTCTGAGACCAAATGACTTGAAGTATTTAATGCCACAATACAAATTAATAAAAAAAGAAATAAGATAAATTACGTCCAAATGCTGATCATTATGTCCTTTTGAAACGAAACCCAAACTGTTTTCATGGTGCTGGTGATGATTTTGATGTACGTCGTCGTCCCGGTAAACCATGTCAATGATGAAGAGAAAGAAAAAATCAAGGCGAAGGCTGTGTACGCCGCAACAGGTCCGCCATTTCTATATCGGCACTGAACGGGGTCATAGGTCGTAAAGTTAGCTGAGGAGGTTGCATCGGATCGGACCATGTCCAGCCTTGACTAGGCAGGAGCTGTTCGTCCTCTTCATCAATATTTTCGAGTATGAAATCCGTCTCATCGTAAAAAACTGTATCGTGAGTCCCCACTGTCGTACTTCCATCCCCTCGATCAGAGGTAGACCGAGAGTGGGATGAATGACCCCTCCCTCGTCGAGATTGAAACCCGAAATTGGTTGATTTTGCTCCACTATCAGTATATGTACTATTAGTGTTGTTAGACTTGAAATATGTTCCCCTGATGTTAAGGAGAATGCGGGTGCAGAATATGCTGCTTAATACTCGTAGGGGCCTGTTGTTTCGTCGTAAGGAACACTATGCTTTCAGAGGAGAGTTTCTTTCTTACAGTTCCAGAAAAACGCCCCATTGGATCTACGAAACCCGACCATGTCAAGGTGGAAAATATTGATGCTGAAGAAAGGACTTTCAACCTACAGGAGCAAGAAGTGCCAGGAGCACGTTTGCAATCGAAAGTACTGTATTCTAAGTTAACGGCGCAAGAATTCAAATATAGACGCGAAGGCCTCACCAAGCGTATAAACATAATAAAGAAGTCCTAATCCAAAATTGAATAAACAGATATTAAGTAAAAAAAAGATGTAAACACACCATCATGGAACATAATTCCCAAAAGCGGATTATGAGTCAAACGATATTCTCGAAAACCCCGAGTTAAAGCCAGCGTTGCAACGACTGAAAACGAACATTGAGATGATTAATTTCACAATAGAGAAAACCCCAAGACACACCAGCTTGACTGATCATGAATACGAGAAATTCAGTCCAAGTTACACCTTGTTTAGGAAGCGGTGCACATGTCAAGCCAAATATCGGTATTAGAAATTCGGGAATAGGTATATCTGTATAGCCCCCAATTGAATTCAATACGTTTTCGGAGTAGGAAATAGAAAGCCAAACATGTTATTGATTGAAGGAACATTTGCGTCAAAATACATGCGGAAATAAAAATACCCTAAAAGATGGGACAAAATTGGTCAGATAAATTTACTCGAGAAACAGACGCATGCGTGTCAAATACCGTTGTGAATGCAATTAAAAAATAAAGAACATATTGATTTCCACCCCAAATCGCCCACGCCCTCATGTTGAGAATGACTGTAGCGAGATCAAAAGATACGTAACGGCTGGTGAGAAATATCAATCAACCCATACTTTCTGACCAAAGCGTTCCGGTCGTAAAAAACCCTGCACAAAAAGTTGGTGACAATCAATGCACTAGGGTAAAAAAAATTGGGCGGATAACTCACATGACACCGCGGGCGCGAGTTTACCACAATTCTGAGATAACCACCACTAGTAAGAAAGCCCCGCAGGAGTGCTGAAGGAAATTTCAAACTCTTACCCCTTGATTTCTGACCCCTTGCAAGGCTATAAAAGGTTAGCACCGTGATCACACCCAAACGAACGACAAACACAGCCTTACTGAAATTCGCGAGTATGGTGTCTATAATCGGACTATATCGATTTAGGAAAAACATGACTTTTCCAAAAGACCATCGCGATGGCCAAACGAATGCTATCTGAAGAAACGTGAACAAAATGAATAAACGAGAGAAGAGCGAAACGGACCTCACGATCCAAAGTGATAAAGTAGTCATACGCCTAAAGTGCGGTGATGAAACATGAGGCGAATGCTTATTGGCGGCGGCAAGCAAGAGCTCACATACCCAGAGCGTCGCGCAAGCCGCTGTAGCGGTAAAGATTTATGAGACAATGTCGTTTCACGCTGAAAAGATAATGCATCGATAATGGTTCAAGCTCACCAAGCATATACTGTTTTCGAATAGGAGCGATCGTTGGGTTGAGATTTTGACTCTAGAAAAGTAATGGCTAATACTTACCTCAGTTGCCCTTAGTCCGAAGATGACTGGTGTAATATCTCCAAAGAGGAGGCCGATTACAGCAGACATGACAGGAATGGGGGATGTAAAGAAAGAAAGAAAAAGAAAGGAAGGAAGCCTTTTTTTCCAATTCCAACAAGTGCCTTGCCTTGAATGGATCCGTTCACAACACTGACCCTCCTCTCCTCTTTAGGAGGGCCCCGGTTTCACCGATGGAGGAAAAGTGAAAAGTAAAGAAAAAACAATGTAGTTCGTTATCAGTACCTTGAGACTTTTTTAGAAGCGTAGACAAGCTACATATTAATATTGATCTCCTTGTTGAAATGAACCTCCGCGCCAAGGAGGTTTGATAACTGTTTGCTGATTGGAGCTCCCTCATAAACACCGGTAGCATTAAGTCGTATATCATGTTCTTTCCGAATGCGGTGTGATATATCATTGACAGCATTGGCAGACCGGATGACACGAGACGTGAAGATGGAGGACTGACGAATCCTCCCATCTTTAGACAAGCCCTTCCGCAACCAAGGCTAATTGCATTTTGCGCCAAGCTCTCGAAACGCAATATTAAAAAAACGCCGTACAATAGCATTGGAAATGTTTGGCGACCTAGTTTGGAGATAATGCACGGCACACGTGTCAATTAACCGATGTTTAAACCGCAACTTCTTTCTGGTTCCTCATTTGACAAGCCTGAGAGTTTTTCGAGCTGCAAAAAGAAAGAATGTGTGGGAAAAAAGAAGTCTTATGTGAAATTCTGTGATCCATTCACGTCCGAAGTCCAGACGGATGACACCAGATGACACGGTATTGGTTCGACATGGCTGAATACCTGCTGCGGTACCGCGCTTCAATTTCGTATTGAACTCGAGTTAGCAAAAATGGAAATATGGATTTGCAAGAAACTCACATACATACAACTAATTGGAGAGACTTAGGCCGTAGAAGTTGGAACCCCAGTTCCCCAGTTTTGTTGGCGTAGTTTGTCTGAAGGTAAGTTTAATCCCATCTAGTAGCACAGTACCAATAACTTTGAAGCCAGCTTCTTGTTTATGCAAGACAAAGAGTGTGCGGTGTACAAGAGAACTTTAAAAAAGAAGTGTACTTGGCGCACTCAGACTCGCCGGATTCACCGGTGCGAGCGGCAAATTGCGCTAGAGGCTTCCATTACGTCAGCTGTAGCAGGAACTGTTACCGGATTGCTACCGGACATTCCATACATCAACGCGAGAGTGATAGAACAGTGATTATTAGTGCATTATGAATCCACATGTCTCCAGAATAGCTTGGTTGGAAGATATAACTATGCCGCAGCTTATTTGTCATGTCATTGTGATGTTGTTGTATCAGTGACTAGTGACTCGTGAGTAGCTTGAAATTTCAGTCAAGTTAGGCTTACCCTCTTTGATCTCGTTGAGCTTCAGAAAATCTGCTGCTGTGTTGGTGGTCACGAGATTTAGACTTAATTTATTTCCCCCTAGCTCGAATTTGTGTCTTTCAGATGTTTCATCCAATTTGGCTTTACTCATCATCCGAGATAGTTATATCACACAATTTCCGGGAGTTCAATGACGCGTCTCAAGCTGGTAATTTAGTGGAATCAACCTGGAAACAAAAAGAAACATGAAAAGATGGATCGAGTTTATAATTCGGAAAAAACAGATCATTAGTTCGGCTCAGGAAATATTGCACTGATTGTACGGGATAGACATGTAAAGCCATGATCCCTTGGAGAGTGAGAAGTCCGCCTTGGGTATCGCATAAGGAAAGATGGGTGAAATTCCGCCACTTAGCATTTAGGCGTATTATCGTTGATGTAAAATTTCATGTCTCGCCCCAAATGCAAACAACGCATTAAAAAAGGCTTGGAGATCGAACGAACCCTCCATTTCCAATGTTTCTATTAAAGCCTTCCGAACAAGCAAATCAAAGATTTGATAAAAGCAGCGAGATTGGTCTAGAAAACTCTCGGGAGTAGATAGGAAATAAATCCCCGTGTGGTGAGATGGAATACAAAGATAGCGCTCCAGACAAATAAGTCAGAAAGGTGGACGAGCTGCCAAGGCTCCGAATGCGCAGAGAATCTAGACTTTTAAAGTTCGGGAGCTTGAATGGATGGATAAGGTATAATATCGTACAGTTCCAGAAAGCGAAGATTCTAAAAAGAAGCCAATTTATGAAGTATGCCTTCTGTAAGAATTAGACCAAATCTTCAAGCTGCCCTTCAGGAAAGTTGAACAACAGCTTGAAGTCGTGACTATTACTGCCATATTAGAATTACCTAAAGACTCGCCCCAAAGTTCTGGAGCTTGCAAGTGCAGTTTTGTGAGCATTGAAAAATGACCGTCTGACAGGATATCAAATGGCACTAAAAGCGAAGAAAAGGGATCAGAAAATGAAGGTTCGTCATCGTGACTTCCGATATGAAGTTCTGTCAAAGTCGGGGAGAAGCTTGCGACTAGAGGCAATTCTTCGAAGTCAGCAACAGACTTCCAAACGATGAAGCTTCGAGAAAATACATGGCGATTCTGATCCTCAATCGTAGAGATTAAGAGAGGTGAGAGTTTGTCGCATACCCTTAGTGGGAGAACGCCGGACGGTGGAGAGTTCTCACGCGACGAGCGTATGAATTGTAACATGTCGATGTTTTTGGAAGAAGTGTTATGATGTTCTGAAAAATCTACATCAGGAGATCATCTTGATATACTAGGTAGACAACACAAATACTAACTAATTGATATGCACTGTCGTCTGTCATCTGTAGTAATTGGCGAAATATTCGCCCCGGTCCTGAATTACGGCAACGACACCTGCAAGTTGTTTATTCCCTCTTCAATATACTTTCGATACCGTCGGAAACTTTGATCTGGGAAACCCCGAAAAAGCAAAAGTGTTGAACATTTGAACGACAGGTTAGGTCATGTAAGCGGCGCCAAAAGTTTTGGCGTTTAGCGGTATTACGTACGTCTAGTGCCATAATTCGCCGTTGATTCGCCGAGTCCTCAGCTCTGTTCTGATTCGTCTACTCTCTCAAAAACTACGAACGCTCCTGTCAAAGAATTACTACTATGGCAGCTTTTTTCTTAACATCATATCCGTGACAATGGGGTTTGGTGAGACCTTCATGAAGGTAGAATTACTACGAACACTGCAAAAAGGAGACTCCTTTCAGATACTAGTATCGATCGCGACATACGGTAACTGAACACTTTTGAAATTTTGCGATAGCAAGGCAAAAACAAACACTTGATAAACTAGTATACACCTTCTAACCTTGTCTTTGCAAGGATCTCGAACACATCCATGATATTCGAAATCATTGTAAAGCAAAGTCTGAAACGAAATGACTACCACCTGCACAACGATATCCACCAGGGACTTTGATCCAACGGTAACCGACAGGGCAAACGCCCATGTACCGCAATTTCCTCTGCACCTGAGCTTCTTGCCGCTGCTGCTGCTCCGCTTTCTTTCTCTCATTTTCTAACTTAGCCTGCTTCACTTTCGCTTCCAACGCCTTTATCCTCGCCTCCTCCAAACGTCGCAATCTTTCGTCTTCTTCGGATTTATTCTGAGCAGACTTCTTCTCCAACTCTTTCGAGATTTCCTCCGCCTTGTTTAAAGCTTCCTTTACCTGATGTTCCTCACGCTTAACGGCCTCAATCTCGTCCCTTAATCTCTTCTCCTCACGATCCTGTTTTTCTTTCTCGGCTTGGAGCTGAAGCCAAACATCATCCGACACGCCCGGATCACGCTGGTCCTTCTCCTCATTCTTAGGGTGTTGTTCCGTCTCGGGAGGTGGCTTCGGTGACGAAGATTTCGCTGAGGACGTGTTAACCGCCGGTGGTGAAGACTGGGGAGGCTGTTGAACCTGTACCGGCGGGGGGGTTGGTGTAAACATCTTGTGCGAGGGTACGTTATTATCGCGCTCCAGCTTCATCTGATAAAACGACCGGAAGCAATCAAGGGCTGCGTCGTCTGACAATGTCAGATTCTGTCCTTGTCCACCGGGGAAAGGGACGGAGCTAAAAACGGCCGTGATAATGTTCTTGCTCAAGGTTTCCATATCTCTTGCGTTACCCCACGACGGCATCAAAATCATGTACTCAATGATCTTTACCATCTCATGGTATTCCGGCGAATTCGGATTCTCCAAAGCCGATACTTGTATCTTCTTTGGCTGCAATTTTTTACGCAAGATTTGGAGACAGTGCTCAGATGAAAAGGAAGGAAACACTATTTCTTCTGGAAACCGACCGGATAAGCCTGGATTCATGGCGAGCAAATCGTTGATTTCTTTGTCGTAACCAGCGAGGATGACGATGAGCTTTCCCCGAAAATTGTCTTGCGTCAGAAGCCCCACTAATTCATCAATTGCTTCCTGGGCAAAATGCCCCTGACGTAAGCGGTAAGCTTCGTCAATGAAAAGTACTCGACCGAGAGCCTTCTCCAGAAGTTTCTTTGTTTTAGGCCCAGTATGTCCAACGTATTGGCCGACTAGATCAGAAGCTGAACATTCGACGACTTCGGATGATGACAAGAACCCCATATCATAATAAACATGTCCAATCTTTCGCGCTGTAGTTGTTTTACCGGTGCCTTCAAGAAATAAGTATATAGGTAACGAAGTTGCAGGAGCTGTACGCACCTGGTGGCCCCTTGAATACAAATGTGGTCGGAATTTCTTTCCGCATATCGAGACCATGCTTCTTGAGGTTAGCAGCCATCGTCTGCCATTTCTCGAGTTTTTGAATGATGGGATCGGCTCCGATAACATCCTCAAATAACTTTCTCAGATTGACAGTTGCATTTTCACCTCGTTTATAGTCCGGGTCGAAATCACTCGGCTCAAATGGCGCAATAGCAGCGGCGGACCCGATGGGATGCTTGATTCGGGCTTGGAATCGCAATTTTGCCTGACTCAACAAATTTTCTACCTCCCCGATGTTCCCAAAATTAGGACGATTTTTCATGCGAGAAAGAACTTCCATCGCAACCGTCATCGCCGCGTCAGTAGCGGTAAGATCGTGCTTTTGGAGCTTGAACTCCAAAGCAGAACGGAGTTCGGATTCGGAATAATCCTCGAAAATAAATGCATTTTCAATGGAAAATCGACGGGATAGACCGGGGTTTACGTTCTAACAGGTAATGTTAAATTATTACTTGAATAAAGCAGCGTCACGTACTTGAAACATTTCCTCCATTTGGTCTTTATACCCCAAGAGGAGAACGCATCGGTCTTCACCTGGAACATTCTGAACTTCGGCAACAAGCGTATCAATAACCGCCGTCCTGAAGACATCCCCGCCTTGTCCATGACCGCCGCTTACTTTCCCATAAAGCATATACGCCTTCAAAACTTGTCAATCACGGCTTCCTTTCGTAAAAAGTGCACAAATAGTCCTACCTCATCAATCACGAGCACCTTTCCAACCGTAGTGGCCAGGATCCCTTTGGTTTTTTCTTCAGACTCACCTATGTGAGCACCAATGAAATCGGAGGGATTCTTCACGACCACTATAAATTGAAATCATCATTAATAAACCGTATCCCCGCGTCATGAACTGAATAAACTCGAACTTACATTCTCCATTACTCAACATACCGAGCTCAGCCAAGATTTGTCCATACAGCTTTGCGACCGTGGTTTTTCCCGTACCTGGAGATCCCAAAAAGGCGCGGTTCAAAGTAATATCATGAGGTTTTTTCTCGACGAGTTCTCGTTGATAATTTGTTTGTAGCATACTGAACAAATTTCGAACCGTTTCCTTTATCGTTGGAAGTCCAATCATTTTCTGTAGTTCCTTCCAAGCGGGGCAATTAAGCATCACAGAAGCAGGTTCGGGTCCGATCAAATCTTCTTTACTCAAAAAGAAATCGTCAGGGAGATTTCCCGTTCGTCGCTGAGAGCTAATTCTCTCAGCCTGTCGTTCTGATATCCGCGAAAGAACGTTTGCTAAAGCACGGGCGTTTCCAAATCCGGGGATACCCCGACCTCGACCAAGGCGCCGCATAACAATTCGACCATAAAGTCCTCTAATACCGCCACCTTCGACCACCATATTTCCATTCCACTTCTTTTTGACCATGTTGTCGAGCATATCGAGAAGCTCGTCGTCCGTATAATCCTGGAATTGCAAACGATAAGGGACACGGCTAACGAGTCCGGGGTTATGCTCGAAGAACCTCTCCATCTCCTTGTTATAGCCCGCAAAAATAAACACGAGCTTTCCGACATGGTTCTCCATCTCCGCGAGCAAATAGTCCATAACTAAACTACCGCTGGGATTCTTGGAATCAACTAATTGATACGCTTCATCTACAAAGAACGTTCCACCGCCCGCGCCGAGAGTCTTATCTATCTTGTCTTTAAGTTCGGCAACACCACCATGGGATAATCGTGAGCCTGTCGTCTCGATAAACGCCATGGTGGGTATAACTTTGACTGACGCAAGAAATTCCGCATAAAATCGAGCCACCGTAGTCTTGCCTATATTCAAATTAGCAAAACAAAATCCGTAGTGCTAACCATGATAGCGACTTACCCGTTCCTGGATTTCCCAGCATTGCAACGTTAAATCGCTCGTTCTTCAAACTGGAGCCCTGACGAGTGACAGTATCGACTTTATCCATAATCCGTAGAACTTGCTTTTTAACCTCTTCCAGACCCGTCATAGCCATAATACCGTCAACTGCCGAGTTACTTATCCCCTCTACCCTTTTCCGCTGCTCCCAAATGTCTCGAGATGGAGAAATTAAGACCGGGGATACCTGCTGGGACGACTTCGGATTAGATTGTCCGGGAGCAGCCTGAGATGTTGATGTTGCACCGGAATTATTAGTAACTGGGACCGAAGGCGAAGGCAAGGGCGGCTGAGCAGGGGAAGGAAGCTTTCGCAGCAAGTTGTCCAAATCCGCCCTCTTTTGCCGAAGTACATCTTCCCGCTCTTTCGCGAGTTTCTGGTCCTGCTCCATTTTTCTGACTTTTGCAATTTCGTCATCAATGGCAGCAAGTCTTTGCGCATGTTTGAATTCGTCGTTCTTTCTTCGTTCTTCGTCCTTCGCCTCCTTTTCGCATTGGCGGCATGTTAGAGGGATTCCCTTGAAACAAACATATTGTTGACGATGCTTCTTAGGACAGACATGGTACATCTTGTGGTCGCAATTCATTTTAGAATGGTCGGAGATTTGATGACACTTGGAAGGGCATTTATGCTGCCCGCAGCTGAGAGTTACAGGACTGTAAACGAAATCGTGCAGGTGTGACTATAAAATTTTTAAAAGAAAAAAAAAACTTTTCATCATACCAAGGTTCCGTGCACCCACCACTGGGACACTCCGTGTCAAACTCCTCAGGCTTTTTGATAAGCATGGTCCGGTTCGGGTGTTTCTCGCACTTGACAGGAAACCCATCAAACAAATATTTCTTCTCCAAAAACATCTCAAAAAGTTGTGACCAAATGGCTTTCCCGCTGCGGGAATTTCTGAACGTATTCATATTGCCTATCATAATCAATCCGTCCCGGGCACGAGATAAGAGAACTGTAAGCCGCTCCATTGAAGACATGAAACCGATGTCATGTTGGGCGTTACTTCTTGTCAACGATATAATAACAATGTCGCTCTCTTCTCCCTGGTAATTGTCTATACGAAATACTATTAGAGACGTAGTTTACTACGATATTTAAGAGAAGGTCCAAACCGATAGTAGCCAATCGCAGCGGCTTCTTGGTAACACTCGCAGCAGCAACCGACAATAAGCCTGCCTGAACAAGCTCATACGTATCCAAATCATTAAGAATGGGATCGTTGTCTTTCTTCAGAATATCCCGCAAAGTCCTCAATTGACCGAGGTACGGCGTCAGCACGACAAGTTGTTCAGAGTTGTACCCTTGTTGTGCCAAATAACGAACAATTTTCAAAACCATATTGGCCTCAAAACTTCGGAGAGAAAACATCAATCAGCGAGAACGAACTTGGTTTGAGGAGTTTGAATGAGAAACGTACTTGTTGCGTTTGGACGATTTCAAGGTAGGATCTCTACGCTCCGACAGCGCCGAATCTTCGTCCTCAGGATGTTCATGGTTGATAAACACGATGTTACTTTGAACACCTCTTAGATCAGGCCTGGACTTGGTGCCCGGGGCATCACAAAGCTCTGGATACGTAAGTTCCCGCACGAATTGAGAAATTTCGGGGCGCATTCGATGTTGCATCTGGAGAGTACAATGTGGATATTCAGCTAAGACGAGTCGCTCGAACAGACTTCGATTCAAGTCGTAGCCTTCTCCTTTTTCGACGGTGAGAAGGTAGTTATTAACCTTCGGGCGGAGTTGTCTTTGAAAAAAAAAAAAACTCGTTAAAAAATGAAAAAAAAACTGAGGGGTAAAAATCGTACTTGTGATCGCCAATGAGGATGAGTTGAGTAATATCCTCTCCCAGAGCGGTCAGGACGTGACTTTCTAAAATCTCACCCGCTTCTTCGACGAGGAGAACATTTGGATGCGCATGTTCAATAGCTTTACGATATTTCGCAGCGCCCGTAGTCGTACAGCCTATAATCCGTTTGCTGGCAATAATAGCGCCATCCCGTTCGGCAAACTTGTCATCAACAAAACGAAGCGTCTCATTATATTTCCCGGAAACATGAACAAAATCTTCAACCATCTCGTCGAAAAGCTCTTTCTCCCATTTCTCAAAAAGCGCTTGTCGTTTTTGAATCGGCATATTCCAAATTTCAGCAGCTTCTATAACGGAAGGTTCTTTCGAAAACTTTCCAGCGTCTTTACCGTTTTTCCAACGCCTTAACAAATGATCGGCCTGGATCTCTTTCCCACCTTTTCCAATACGTTTCATGTCGTCTTCGGCCTTCTCAGGGAGTGAAAATGCCTCATAAAAATCAGGATCCTGAAACAGGAGATAATCGAGCACCGTCTTCAGTTTCCGAGCCGGATCGAATTCCAGATATCGTTGCCAATTAGCCCTCAAATGGATCGAGTGTTCTTGTACTTCCGCTTTGAGCGTGTTAATCCTAGAATGATCCAGTCCTCCGAACTTGGTAATAGGGGTCTGCTTTTGAAGACTAAGCATCTCCGTACGTTTCGTTGATTTACCGCCTAGTCGAACAATAGCGTTGGAGGGAATTCCGATATCCATCAAATCCTCCAGAAACTGGTCCAGCGCGTGATTTGTGAAACAAACGACTAGGATCTTTTGAGTAGTATGATCATGTAAAATTTTCCCTAGTAGTGCGCCGATAAATGATTTTCCAGTTCCTGAATAATAAGCATGTCAAAATTCGCCTCTGACGTGAATGATAAGCAGACTATACCTGGGGGACCTTGGATTAACGAAACTTGTTGTCTTAAACTAGAAACAAGCGATTTGTGCTGTGCTTCGTCCAAAATAATCGATTTCTTGGTCTTTAAAAGGCCTTGAAGGTCCTGTTTAGGGTTTAATAACAGGTCTCGGACGATTGTCTTTGGATAAGTGTCTGGAGACTTCAGATAACTTGTCCCTTCCTCCCAAAAAAGCAATTCATTATCTAAAGGAAAAACCTGCTTCTCCTGAAGTGACTGAAGGATTGGTTCATACGCAAAAACGGCAGTATTGATCTGCAATAGCTGAACACGATCATGCTTGGCGCCGTGGAGGGCCTTCAGGGTGTTCTTAATGCTATTGACGTCGGGGAGTTGAAGGATGATGATGGGGGGTGTTGCACATAAATGATCTTCATCGCGAAATACGGAAGGAAACGCCACAATTTCATTGTTGACAGCCAAGCATGAAAATGATTGATGCTTCAAAATGTGGGAATTGTCTATAAAAAATTTCTTTCGAGCACCCACGTCCTTTCCAGCTTGCGGCCACGGATCTTTCAAGCATTGAAACGCAATTCCCCATAAAAACGATTTCCCGTCTTTCCGAGCCGTAAAAATGTCATGAGCTTTAAGACCGTCAATTTTGAGACCTCGATGTTTTTTCTTCTTGTCTCCAAATACAATACTGATCTCCTCCCGCATTTCGTAAAGCAGGTCTTCTCTAAGAAGTCGGAATTGATTATCCATGTGTGAAGCCGTACGGTTTTCCTTTGTCTTGGGGTCATCGAGAAATGCACTAGGACGGAGGAAAGGCACTTTGTCCGAGCGAAGTTCATCCGCTGTTGGCAAAATTGAAATCTGGCGGAAATCGACGAAATCGTTATCGTGCCTGCCTCCTGGAGAGACCTCATCGGGGCTATATACTCTACCACCTGATCGCAAGGTGGTGATGTGCTTGATCTTGTAAGCAATACTCCGTATGTCTGAATTGGTATGATTGAGCAAAGGATCGATGATATCGGAATCTTTGGCGAGGTTGATATAAGAATCAGGATCGGAGGAGAGCAAACGTAGTAGTAATACAGCAAACGAAAGCTTCGCATTCTCCTGCAAAGTTTTGTTCCGAAATGCCTTTTGAAAGGCATTCCAAAACAAAGACGGCTCTACCAAGGAGTGTAAAATGGTTTTGAGCAGAATGCCACTTTCGACGTCGACTAATTTATCGTCCGTGATGTATTTTATCAGTTTGGATGCATGTCCGTTGAGAAAAGAGTCGGTCGTGTTAAGCATAAGGCATTCGCTGAGTCGAGAAAGCCCATGAGGGCTTTCGCGTAGTTTCTGGGCCGTTGCCACAGGGTCGGACTGGAGACAGACACCCTCGATGAAAAGGGTATGATTCGCGCGAACAAGTGATTTATTGATATTGATTGCCTCTTTGAACAATCTATTCAGTCTAGTGGTATTGACAGAGTTGTCAGACATGATCTTGGATGGGATGGGAAGGCTGGGCGAGCGAGCGAGCGACACTCGCAAAGTGACTTTGGAAGGTTCAAGAACAGCCTGTCAAAGATGTCACTTATTGGGTAATCCGTAGTATACTAAACACACATGTCATGCCACTCACAATGAGGCCTGACCTTACTGAAAACAAAAGGCGGAGATCAAAAAAAAGAAGGTTTGGAGGTGATGGCCAGCGGTATGAATAATGACTCGACAAATCAAACTCTAATTGTTGCATGATTCGGGTTTATATGCTATGTGTGTATATCACCGCGGGACTCACTTATAGTCTGATTTCACAGGAACAAAGGCAGCAATCGGATCGCAGTTTACCGACCTCCAAAGGGGACATGCTGGAGGCATAGGGATTTGTTGGGCAGTGGGCTACGTTGTTACATTGGACGCTGGAAGTTGCTTCTGCGCTGTCAGTACAGCATCGATATTCAAGCGCGCTCTGAACCTTAACATCGCAATGAGAATGTGATAGCTCAGAGAATGAAAGATTACCTGGGCCGCATTGTGATATGGTGAAATCAAATAATTAGAAAAAATTTTGTTTCCACACAAATCAAAGTCTAGCGTCTAATACAACCGTACATGTGGTGTACATATATTCTCTCTAAAGGGCTAAAACAAAGGGTCGATGATAAGACATGCAACAGAACCGAAAACGAAATGAATAGAAAAAAAAACACAATAAAACGGTGAAATGAATGAGCAAGTCGGGTATAAAAAACGACCAACGCGGGAAAAGAAGAAGCCGTGATCAAGACACGAGAAGCAAAATGACACGAACAACAAGAAAGAAAAAGAACATAAGCTTACAAGATATTATTTCAATCTTAACGATAGCACGGGAAAAAGTTCTAAGTGATATCACAACATTGTGTTTCCTCCTGTTTCCTCCACTCCATCCTCCGGTTCTATCCATCCACATCTTCCTCAGTTACGGGCAACCCATCGCCGAGACCGAGCTCTCCAATAACATATCGCAAGACATCACTGAGGGTAATAATACCCATCAAACGTCCCTTGCGTCCACCTTCCACTTCACCCTACGGAGAAAGAGATTAATGAGGGAGAAACCAGGAAAGGGGTTTTTTTTTTTACCTCGCCTTCGACAACGACTAAGCGATGAACTCGTCGTTTCCCAATAAGTGCAAAAAGTGTGGCCAACGAATCATTCCCGCTACATACGACGACGCCTGGGAAATCAGGCGAGCGCTGTGACAGGGCGTTGGAGATATTGAAGTCCAGCGAATGGTAGGCGCCAACTCGGACAAGTGTCTAAATACATGAAACCAAATTTAAACGAGAAGCTCAATTGATACAATGAATATGAGATGGAACTTGGAGCTCACAATGACATCAACGGTTTCATAAAGGTTGATGACGACCCCGTTTTCATCTAGGATGGGAACTGCTGATATACCGCGTTCGCTGAACATGTGAACGACATCGAACACGGTTGTATCCATCGTAGCCCAAGATATTGGATGATAAGGGTTATCAGCCGTCGGTGTCACGTATGTGCCTATGTTGAGCCTCTTCAACGAAAGATGCAATCCTGCGATTTCTTTGCACTGACGAGCTTGAGTGGAACAAATCCGGTCATAAAAAACATGAGAAATAACCTACGTTTATGGCAATAAATTTGAGTAATCTGTACTGTGTCAAGACGGAGATGACTGCTTCATCTCCAGTTTGACTATCGCTGTCGAGCAACGGCAGTCTGCGGGCGTGTGTTTTGATCAGCATCCTACACGCGTCGTACAGAGGTTGCATGGGATGTATCGAGAGCAGCGGTGGCGGTGGAACATTGAGTTTACGCTCAATTTCTAAAAATAACGACATTTAGTTTGAAAATGAAATAGCCAGAAGTGTTTGCGTAAGGCACGAAGCTGACCTCGTAACGACTCCAGGCGGACTTCTTCTACTTGAGCCGCTGCGACGTCGTACGACGACACTGTCCAGTAGTAGTACTGAATTAGGTGGATGATGTCTGATACAGTGAGCATCCCAGCAAAGCTCCGCAGTTCGCTGTTCCATAGTGGCGCCGAGACAACCCCTAAAAGAACGGGAAAAAAAGATGATTTGAGGATTCTTTTGTCAAACCAATTCAAAATCTGACAAACCATTATTCAACAAACAAGTCAATGCTTTCTTCACCTCCAATTTGGTATCGAGCACGATGACTCTTGAAGAAAGAGGAAACACGTCGTACGAACTTCGTCCCTTGAGAAAGTTCCGGATTGCCTGGAGGGCAGCTTCGTGAATTTCATGTATTTGCGGTGGCAGCACAGAACTGGTACGGCCTCGATTTCGTATTGACGTTTTACGTCGCACAGGCTTTGGCGATGTCGGGCTCATTGAAGTGGCTGTCGACATTGGCTAGGCTGATAATGGCAATTTCAATGTCCGACTGCGTCACTGATTTCCTTTTTCTTTCCAAACCTCCCCTCGTTGCTTACTCACCAACACACACACACACACAACCCTCGCCGCCATCTCCTCCCTTTTAACTTATGACGGCAGAGCTCACTGTACAAGACAGCGAGCAGTCTCGAACTGCCACCATCCTCAAGTGGTTGAAGCCTCTCATGGAGGATAACAATAACAACAATCGCAATGCTCTCTATAAACCTTCTTTCAAACCCGTATCCGACCTTCCAGACCAGTCTCCACCAGGGGGCCAAGATGCTTTACTCGTTCTTTTACCTCTTCTCATTGTTCTCAGCACATTCTTATTCCTTCTCTTAATATTTCTCGTTTGTATTTTACTATTACGTCGTCGTCGCGGCATCTTGCTTCGTGACAACGACGGCCCGGTTGATCTCGCTCGAGAAGAACTGGTAGATGGTGACGGAGGTTTCGAAGGCGTCGAAAGTCGATGGCTTGAGAATGTCGATGAAGACATTAGGAGAGGTTATTTACGAGCCAAAGGTAAAAAATACCGGAGTATCTCTTTTTGTTTGGCGCTGATCTCACGATGATGATTTCCTCAGAATATCAAACTCAGTGTCCTCCCAATTCTCTACCTACGGACATAACACTATCCCAGTTCTTAGCTATCCAAGAAAAGGGTGTATCAGCCTGGTCCTTCGAACCGGACTATGAACTTTCGCCTTCGGTACTTGTTCATTCTCGCACTGAGCTTACATTTCTCCCCGATCCATCCTCTGCATCATCAGTTCAATCGAATCTCCCACTTCCCAAACTCAATGAAGTATACTATTGGGAGGTTAAGATGTTCGATTTGCCACAAACGACACATGCATCAATCGGTCTGGCAACTAAGCCATACCCCTCGTTTCGCTTGCCCGGTCACAGCCGGTACTCAGTTGCATACCACTCTTCAGGCGACAAGTCCTACAATTACCCCTTTACCCAGACAACTTTCGGTGCCACGTTAAAGGAAGGTGATGTGCTAGGGGTGGGCTACAGACCTAGAACTGGTACGGTCTTTTTCACCCGGAACGGACGCAAATTAGAGGACGCATTTGTTGGGTTAACCAGATGGAACTTGTTCCCTACTATTGGAGCCAACGGTCCATGCAGTCTCCACATCAACTTGGGTCAGTCTGGTTTCGTGTTTATTGAGGCGAATGTGAAGAAGTGGGGTTTGGCGCCCAGCGTGGGCACCCTTGCACCACCACCTGCGTATGGAGCGGAAAGAGGTAGTATTCTCCTTGAAGCAGGTGGTGGACGTATTCCAACATCCCCACCGCCACCATTAGAATCACCGTCCACTTCGTCTCCTACTTCACCGACAAGAAGACTACACCGATCGCGAAGGCTTAGGCATGGAAACAATAATCTCAATCAACCGGTTAACCCGTCACCATTGCGCGGTCCTCCTTTAACGCCCAATTTGGAAGAATCACCAAACGATAGCACGGTACTTTCACCCGCTTCCGATGGTGTAGAAGGTACAGGTCAGCAACCGACTTCTCCAGAGCGTGCATCCGCATCAGGTACGGACTCGTCCGGCTCGTCTCGGTCCCCCTCCCGCCGGGCTTCAACTTCGACTTCTGCTGCTGCTACTGCTCCTATTATTCGAGTTGTCCCAGAGTTACGGATTCCTCAAACAAGGTTTACTGAAGATGATCCGGATTCGCCAGAGTTAACTCCTAACCCACCTACACCTGGCAATACGGATATCCATATGCGTCCAATCTCAGGTCGGAATACCCCTAATGCTAATGCGGGCGGTAGTTCTACTGGAGGAGGAGAAGATGAGCATGGGAATAGACGACATTCTACTGACTCGTCTCGGAATCGTCACCGTAGAAACAGTGATCGCGACCGTCGCCGTTCGTCCTCTAACTCTAGACCTAATCTATCTCTGGCCATCGATGATCGTCCTCCTCCTGCCTATTCGCCGTTAGATGCGTATCATTATCCTGACGGTGTTCACGTCGACTTGCCCGCTGAAGTCATTTCGGCTGCGCTAGAAGGCGCCATTTCTCCGTCGAGTTCTAATTCTAACTCGGCTACATCACCTTCTGAGCAGCGACGAACAGGCAGCAGTAATGGTTCCAGAAGATTTGGTCGATCTTGAGAACCTGGTTCTTTGTGTTCTACACATATAATACATATATATATATATAACATGTGGTGTGTTTTCTTAATTTATTGTTTGTTTGATAAGAAGAAGAAGAGAAAACACAAATGTGGAAGTTGGGGTTTACTGTTATACCTAGATGCATGTCTACATTTCCCATTTCCAATTCCTTACTCATCACATCACATCACGTTTCATTGTATAGCTTTAGTACGCGTCTTAGGAGTTAACCTGATTGTTTTGGCTGTGGGGTAATAATAAGAATAAACATTGAGCGGGGAGTCCACCATTGCAATGCGTGTGATTCCCAGATTATGATGACATGGCTTACGACTCCCGTTCGTCTCTTACTCTTTCATCCGCCAAAGTCCCGACATAACGAACGTTGTACCGTTGTCTGCCACATCAAACGCAAACGCCGACGCCGACTCTTCTCGGAACAAAAAAATGCCGACCAACGAACAAATACGTCGCTTACTCCGCTGCTCAGCGCTGGCAACGTCAACGGCACCACCGCACTGAGTGTCTCGGGCAGCTTTGCCAGCGAGATCCGTCATGCAATTCAGGCGCGGAACGACTTTTTCGTTAAAAACTTTAGGCCAGCAAACAAAGCCGTACCACGCTGCAAGTTCATTTTATCAGTGGGCGTCAACGCATCCGAATCATATAGGGTCTGCAAACTCGAGTCTGTCTCTTCATCACGTCCGCCATCTTCCAAGTCTCCAGGTTTCAAAGCACCGACATTTCGTATCTTCTTTCCGATTATCTGCTTTAAAGTCTATTTCAAGACCGAGTTCAACGTCGTCCACATCGCTAATAACTTCAAGCATGTCAACAGCAGCTGTCGCAAGACCTTCTCATCTCGCCCATCTCGCTTCTGTCGATTTGTCCAATTATGATCCGGAACAATCTCGTTTGATGGATGAACGATGCATTCTTGTAAATGAAGATGATAGAGCATGGGGTGCTGCTGATAAAAAGACATGTCAGTATGCTCTTCGCAGATCTCAGATCTCAACTGAACTCATTCGTGGTCTTGATGAATGTCTACTAGGTCACTTGATGGAAAACATCGACAAAGGTCTTTTGCACCGCGCCTTTTCAGCATTTGTATTCCGTCCGTCCGATGGCAAACTTTTGCTGCAGCAACGTGCATCGGAGAAGATCACATTCCCAGATATGTGGACTAACACCTGCTGTTCACACCCGCTAGACGATTTTGCGGAAGAAAAGATTGAACAGAATCAACAGGGTGCGTTTTTCCTTTTTCCCTTTTCCCTTTTGGGTTTCATCTAACGCTTAATTTGACTTTATTCTTTATTTCTGACAGGAATTAAACATGCCGCATCGAGAAAATTGGAACATGAATTGGGTATACCAAAGTTGGAGACGCCGATAGACCAGTTTGAGTATCTTACGAGGATACACTATCTCGCGCCATCGACTGGACTCTGGGGTGAACATGAAAGTACGATCTCTTTCTCACCATCGTTTCCTTCATTTTCATGATTCCATGCATATATAGTCGACTACATTCTATTCATAACAGCGGACGTAACTGTTACTCCGAATTTGAACGAGATAAGAGACTACAAATATGTCTCAAAAGAGGAACTATCGGCCATGTTCAACGACCCTAGTATGGACCATTCTGATCTGCAAAAACGTTTTCTCGTCGACTGATTTTCCTTCTTTGATGTGATTCATTAGAGAATTCTTTTACGCCGTGGTTCAGACTCATCGCAAGAGATTTTTTGTTTGGATGGTGGGATGAACTCCTTGCGCGCCGTTCTTCACCCTCGGAACCGGTACAAGCCAGTAAACTGAGAGGCATTGCAGACGGATCTAAGATATTTAGAATGGTTTGACAAACTCTTGGGGACAGGTACAGTGTCGGTATAATATTGATACCATGTTTTTGAATAGACTTTTTGAATTTTTATGAAAGACCATCAAATAATCTCGTACGAGTTGTTGTCGGATTATACTCTCAACAAGGCCAATACCAGGATGTTGAAACGTTGACCTTCCAACAATTTCGGAGCCTTCTCGTTTGAAGATGACTGCATAGGTGCCCGAGTGCGTTTGAAGCGCGATTTGGTTTTGAGCGTCCACGCCGTTTGCTCCGTGCGAAATCGAAAGGCAAACTCCGAAAGACCGTTTAAACTCTATTTTATGAATTTGTCTCTCACGCAGTCGCCGCCGTCGCACTTAAAATCATACAAACCGTGCCAATTCCTTTGTTAATTCCTTTGTTAAGCGAATGTCAATTGTCGATGATCTATCTCGGGTGTCGATTATGATGGTAGTGGCGTAGGACGGTCCAGCTAAATCGAGGTTATCTTTTGAATTAACCGGTTGGAAGAAAGCCTTTACCATCCCACCTCCTTTGTGGCCATCTCAGTTGGCGCGGAATCTGTCTTATACCCTTCATCATTCCGAATCAACTTGAAGCATGATATCGTTGACAAGTTCCGGGTTGCTAGTCGCGTAATCAAAATCCGCGCTCGTCTTTCAACACCGATTAATCACTGTGGCGTGAAGGTTTTTCAGAAAGCAATTTGAAAGGTTTATACAGATAAGACAACTTTCCAACAGTTGATCATAATACTGATCTCTATCTCGCCGCAGTTCCGATTTTGATATAACTGTTGAATGAAAATTTGTGACACTCGATTGGGTCGTTTAAACCAATGGCCACCTAAATTATGAACGCAAAGACGCTGAATTATGTTCGTTGAACACTAGCATGCTCCGATATTTATGTATAATCGTATTCCCTTTCAATGATCGGTAACAATAACAATAGTTTGAGTAACATGATGGAGCTATGGAAGGCTACCTTTCGTGAAGAAATGTACCCAAAAATCTCCGGTTGGAGAAGGCATGAGACCCCCATTGCCTCTAGTCTTGAATCCCATTGAAAGATACTTCTTAACATTCTCTTCAGTTGCGGTCGCCAGTCCAATGAATGTTCCTTCGGCCCTCGCCTGATAAAACACGATTCAGTAGCGAACCTTTAATTATGGTTAGGCACTGACCCTTTTGAACATCGTATTGACAATTGCGGTTGCATATCCTTTCCCTTGATGCTCGGGATGCGTGGCCAGGTTATAACACCACCAGCGTTTTGCGATTTCCTGTTATGACCCCGTAAGTAATGATATTCACTGGAGTGAGTTACACACACACACCTCTTTCGTGAAATGATTTTGATCTAATTTTGTGATCTCTTCCGGATACTACAGTGTTTGTTCTGAATTAAATGAATAAATGCTTGAAGCGGGGACACAAACTGTTTTGCTCATCCATGTTTTGGTCTCATCACTGAGTTTTTCAAACCATGTGTCGTATCCGAGTGCACGTTGTTGTTCGCTAACATATAGGAATTGATTAATTGAAGGTATTAACTATTCTCACAAAGCATACCTCCCGAACAGCGCTTTGCCATCGCCGAACCAATAGCCGGCGCTTACGATTTTCTCGTCCGCTCCTTTCCCGACCGTAACGACATAAACAACCCCTTCAAGTAAGGATGCTCGTAACATGGCCATTTCCATCTCATAAAGAAGACTCCAATCGCCGCCAACGAAAGCTTTCATCGAAATGTCTGATTTTGGGTGTCAGACTATGGAGCATTCCCGGAGTGGGTGGCGTGGCAGCAGCTGGTCAGCCTTACCTCCGTAGAAAGCATCGGCGAAAAAATCTACAATTTCTTTTATCTGAGACTCTAAAGTATGATTCAGAATATGTACTATGTTCATTAAAAAATCATATCGGAATACCTGTAGCATCTGTGAGTTGCTTGACCTGAAAGGAAACCATGATCTGGGGGCAAGTACGATGATGTGATCTTCAGGAGAGGTTATCCCCCCATATATGTATTTACTTCCCATGTTTTATTTTTGGAGTAGATTCTTCACCATTTACCAATGGTTGAGGTTTCCCGCGATGTTATCCGATGCTATTCATCAATCAACAAATTCATATGGGTCTGAATCTTTCTGAACTGAAGATTGTGCTTAATTCTATTTTTAGATTTTGTCGCCGCGTGAATCTAGACACTTCTACTAGCAAACTTATTCATGTGTAGTTGAACACATCATTTATCCACGGGAGTCAGCTGGAGAGCTGGGACAAGAGGACCAAGCTCAATTTCTAATCAGAAGCTAGCGGTGAGAAAATATAGTACTGATAGTCTAGAAGAATAATAACCTCCATTATCAGTGGTTGATTCAGAATCTGAAGAAACATCGTCTCGCAGGCTAAATGAAAGCGCTTCTAAAAAGTTCGAGGACATGTAAAAACCTTGCATAGATGTATGAAACTAAGCAAACTCACTATCATCGCGTTTCAATGGAGCAAGGGGACTGGCAAGTATTACAGCGAGTTGGAATGAGAGTAGGAATATGGAGAGATATTTCATTTTGCTGAGGTTTGAATTTCCAAAAAAACCTTGTTATTGAACTGACTCGGAGAGACAGGAAGTTCAATTTATATTCAGTCATTAAAGATGATTTTCACACAGCTTAACTGAATTATCCAATTGGCAACATCATAACCAAATTTTCGAATGTTCTGAATCTTGCTTCTGAATTTACATCAACAAGATAAAACTTCCGCAAAACCATCGCTGCCATCGCAATAGGTAACTCCGAAGCGACTGATCTAGTTCAAAAATTAGTGAGTGAATATAATGGTAGCATAATAATGACCTTCACTGGCAGGATCAACGGTTGATTCAGGATCTGAAGCGACATCCGAGTCGTCTCTCAGACTCAGAAATGAAAGCGCTTCTGAAAATTGGGAGACATGTAAAAATCGGGCATAGATGTAGGAAACTAAAGTCGCCGCGTTTCAATGGAGCAAGAGGACTAGCAAGTATTATAGCAATTTGGAATAAGAGGAGGAACACAGAGAGGCACTCTTGTTGAGGTTTGAATTTATGAAAAGAAATAATTCGGCTGTTGAACTGGCCCGGAAAGACAGGAAGTTCGATTATATCGTCATTAACATGGCTTCCACGCAGCTTTATTGAATTGTCCAATCACCAGCCAAGTATTCATATCCACGATTGAAGAGTCTCTGAATGGTCCATCGGTATCAACAGGTGGGATGAAAAACTGGCGCAAAACCATCGCCACCATCGCACTTGAAACAATAAGCAACTCTAGGGCGACTAATATTTGGAGCAGGTGGTGTAGATTTATTAATGAGCCGGGTTTCCCTTCGGTTAACAGAGTCATAATTACGGATCTGAATCTGTCTGAGTTGAAGACTGTGCTTGGTTTCATTTTTGGATTTTATGTCCACATGACACTGAACACCAAATTTATTCATGTGTAATTGAGAAGAATAATTTAATCGCATTCCGTGGCGGTTAAAGTCAGAGCTGGGACAAGAGGACCAAGCTCAAGTTCTATTGGTCAGAAATTAGCGTTGAGAAAATATGATACCGATAGAATAATAACCGTCAGGATCATCGACAAAATCACTGCTCTTTTCCATCGTGGTTGATGTTCCAGGATCGATAATTGGGAGCATCTCTGAAAATTGGGAACACATGTAAAAACTTGGTTGCATAGAACATGGAATCAAGGAAACTCACCGTTTCCGGATTCCGATGAAGGGAAAGGACTGGCAAGAATTACAATAAATTGGAACGAGAATAGGAGCATAGAGAGGTATCTCATTTTGTTTGCTGAAACGGAACTCAGAAGAAACTGAAGTATTGAGCTTGACTCGGAAAAAAACAGGAAGTTAGAGGTTCATTTTATAATCAGTTATTAAATGATTTCCACACAACTTTGAGCTGTTCATCTGTTTAACTGTCCAATCTATCAACACAACAACAAGATTTCGTGCCCATTGACATGATTGAGAAGTCAAATTTAGATGTTCCGGGCAGATTATATCAACAGGTAATGTGAAAAAACTTCGCTGTCTCACTTGAAACAATAGATGACTCTGTGACGACTGATGGCAGATTCGTATTTTATTTCTGGAGCAAATAATATAGATTCACTAAAGAGCGAGACTTTTCGCAATGTTTACCTCAATAAATCGAATAAAAAATAATATGTATCTATCTGTTCCTTTAATACTTTGATTTCCCAGCTCCAATATCGCTTGGGTTTAGACAGATATATTTATTTACATATACATATATAATTGGAAAGACAACTGTGTAATTTAGACATATCAATCCGCCGCAGCGGTTAACGCCTCTGCGTCGGTAAGAGCACCAAGGTCAAGTTCTAACCAGGAGGATTAGTGGTGAGAGGGTATAATAGCAATGGGATACTGGCCTTCGTGATTAATGATCGATTTAGGACTCAGGAGAGCATTATCCCTCAGGTTGAAAGAAATACCCTCTAAAGATTGGGTAGATGTAAAGATCTCGGGTAGATTCAGATATATGCAACTAAGGGAACTCACTATCGTCGCGTTCCAATGGAGCAAGGGGACTGGAAAGGATTACAGCAATTTGGAATGAAAGCAGGAACACAGAGAGGTATTTCATTTTCTGAGATTTGAATTTACAAAAAAACTCGGCTGTTGAACTGACTCGGAAAGACAGGACGTTCAATTTATATTCACTCAGACTGTCGCAAAATTCCTAACGCCCTAATTTATTAGCGAAACTAATCAAGGCTCTAGCAAGCTTTATAAACGGTTTATCAATTTGGTTCCCATGAGAAGTCAAACTTTGAATGTTCTGGCTTCTGAGATCACATCATGAGCACAGGTATGTACTAAGGTGAAGAAACTTCCGACTTCGCTGTCGCACATGGAACAAATTAGATGAACGTGACGACTGAGAGCACTGGGTACACATGTTATCCTTGAGGCAGATAACACTTCATTATTTCACGAGCGAGGTGTCCCGCAATATTTGTTTCAATCAATAGAATTATAAATCTAAGTTGGAATCTGTCTAAGTCGAAAATTGTGCTCAAATTGTGCTCCTCAATTTTAATTTTAAGTTTTATGTGGATGTAAATAATTGTAACAGTTAAATTTATTCATAGATAATTTGAGAATACGATGATAATTCATATCATTCATTCGCTTAGGTTAAGTTAGGGCTTCTGCGTCGGAAAGAACCTCGGGTTCTAGTCGGGGATTATCGATTAGGGGTGAGAGAGTATAATATTATTGTGATAACAACCTTCGTCTCTCAGGCTAAATGAAAGCGCCTCTGAAATTGGGTATACGTAAAAACATAAATGTATGAAACTAAAGAAACTTACTATCGTCCGAGTCATGCTTCAGTGGAGCAAGAGGACTGGCAAGGATTGCAGTGATTTGGAATGAAAGAAGTAATACAGAGAGGTATTTCATTTTGCTGACTGAAGACTTGACTTAAAAAGACAGAGGTCGGTTTCAAAAGCTCAATTTATATTCAGTTATTCATATGGTTTTTACGCGGCTTTATTGAATTGTTTCTCTGTTCAGTGTATAGCGATCGGGATAGCAATGAAGATCTCGTACCCGTTTTTGAAAAACCTTTGGAGGTTCCGGCTCCTAGTTAGGCATTAACCGGTAATTTTTTTTTAAAAAAAAAAAACTGCGCAAAACATTTTTTCCCTTGAGGCTTTACCTTTTTAAATTCATGTCTCACAGCACTGTGAGTCAGGCTATGACGGCTGATAACAGGCTTATATAGTACGATCTATCCTAGAAACTGATCATGATGCAAGTGGCGTAGGACGGTCTGGCTAAAACGGGTAGTTAACAAGCTCGCCCAATTGGAGGTTGATACGCGATCTCAGTTCCTATCTTTAGCTACTTGACGTTATATTTATCTTCCTTCCCAGATAGGAAGAAAGCCAAAAAAATGCCAACAATGAAGGTTCGATGCATAGTTCCGGGGTATTTCGAATGGCTTCAGCCATTTCGAAGATCATCAAAACGGGCGTGCAGCGCGCATTTTTAAATATAGAAAAACAAAGAATTCTGACGGACAAAATCACAGTCAGTCGTAATACCATCATCTATTTCACCGCAACTTTTTCTGAAGCGATTTTATTGATTGGAAAGGTCGAACCATCTCAGCGAGACCTCAAGCTGCAGGTAAGTTGTTTTCTTAAATGACAAATAAACTCGTTTTGATGACTCTTTACACCCTCGTGCATACTAGACAATGTTACAACCAAATAGTGGTGCTCGGTATCAGAAACTTCCTGAAGACGAGGCCCTGCTTGAAGACGACGGTTAGCCTACATTGGTCTCAGTCAAGATTTACTGACATCCAGCACAATTTAGGAGTGGCTGAACCACACGCAGAGTTGATTAAGCCCAACGTACTTGCGAAATTACTCAAATTTTCGATTACAATCATACTTATATGCGCCATTTTGGATGGGGCTCTTTTGGCCTACTTCCTCTTCCATTCCAAAAGCACATCTCTCCTGGCTGCATACGACATACGAAATTTAGAGTCACCTAGTTCTTATGGCAGATTAGAACGACTCTATCGCCATAAGCCTGCCTCTGTGACTTTTCCACCGATTCACAACCGCGCCCGGTATTTCATTCAAGTGTCCTCAAAAGAACGCACGAAAAGTCATAGAATGTGGCCTGCGCTCACCCAAGGCAACGTTGGCCAAGGACTTGTGCCTAATGCAAACAACTATCTTCAAGTAACAGACGAGGTCAGCTTCTCCTTAAGTTTTCTACGAAAAGACAATCTGACGCCGCAAACGTCAGGTTTCGACGATTGTCCAATTTCGGACCATGGATTTTGGGATGGAAAATTGCAGTCTCTATTTTGATTTCCCATCTATGCCTACTACCCCGACGGGCGTAACGCAGATATCAAGTTCCGAAGGCGAGACTGCGACGCTTCATGTGTGGATCTTGGAAAGCGACAAAAAGCTGAATCCCCGTCAGATAACTTGGAACACCAAGCCTGCTCGTCGAAAGTATCTTGGTTCAGATCAAATCAAATTTGGGACAAAATCACTACTCTCTACGTTCAAATGCAAATCGGGCTCATATCAAACTTTCGAAATCGGTTGTTCCAGCAAAAATTGCAACGTAACAAGTACTGACTTTGAATGGAAAAACGATGGTGCGTTTTACACTTTCCGGCATTCTAGACTCTAGTATTAATAACGATTCTCTCTTACTCCTAGCATTCTACATAGTTCAGAGTCAGACTATCTAATCTAAGCAAGCAACGAGCCGATTGTATTTACTTTATTATCAGAAAATCCATACTCCGTTCGTAGAAGTCGAATACTGTGACCGCTGTATAAATATAATTCATCTATTTTGATATTATTGTTGGCAACAAGTGTCGAATAAATCTCTTGCTTGAGTTTCCCTATCCATTTGGATCCGAGCCGAGATGACAGTGGCGTGTCATCAGCCTGACTAGAATGTGTGCCAAAATGGAAGCTACGGGAATTCTGCATCGAATGATGACCAGAAATAGCATAAAATTGATAAATGTCGCAGAAATCGGAAAAATCCGATTTGATCTGGCCAGGCTTATGAGACCTAGACGCAACCAACGATTTCTCTTCACCAAGTTGTCTGGAAGTCCGGCCGGCGGCTGGGTCGAAAATTCATGTCAGAAGTCAGGACATTCGAATTTTGGTGACACTGACAACGCCCTAAACTTCTTAACTCGAAGCTTCCTGTAAAGCTTGCACTTTTTTTCATAACCCTTATTCCTACCTTGTAATTCCCTCCCAAATGTATCTCACCCTCTCCCTCAAAATCGGAATCGTTATATCTGCGGTCGCAAAGGGAGTGCTCCTAATGGTTCTCTGGAACGTACGGAGTAACCATTCAGCTCACAGCCAGCCAATGTACAGTGGGTTCATGTTTTGAGGACATTAAGAAGTAGAAACATTCATTGATTAGACTTACGTCTCACCTACCAGTTTCTATGAATAGGGACCTTCCTAGTTTTCAAAAGACTCCGAATCGCCTCGTGTATATGAGCATAGAAGACAGCGTTCATTATAGAATCTCAGAACCTGTAGCGGACGCGGAGTGGGCTGAACTCATTCCCAACGGTGGTCTGGTCCAGGTCAACAACGAAACATACACCATAACACTGTTCCATCAATTACGCTGCCTTGACATTGTACGCAAAGGTCTTAGAGACAGGATGACAAGTCATCCTGGAGAGCTTGAAAGACATTGTGTTAATTATTTACGCCAGACGTTAACGTGCCGGGGTGACGTCCATATGGAGATATTGGGAGGTCCTTTGAGCCACACGCAAGCAATTCAAGATTCATTCGTATGTAATGATTGGGAAAGGGCATATAATAACTTTGATTAATTACTTTGTAATTACATAAATCCCGAATTAGTCACCAATGAAAAGCCTAGCTTGCGATATGCAGTTGGGCGTTAAAGTTGGTGGGACCTGGAGTTTGGCATATTAGTTCCATACCATGACGAGGGGGGATAAACATGACACGCGATCATTCAATCAGTGTCAAGTAAGATCAAGCCCCTGAAAATACCCGAACAACAGAAGGTGCCGTGGGTGTCAGGTTTTGCCTAAAAAGGACGGAGCAGTGGGAGAGGTCTCTCTTAATCAGAACAAACAATTACTGAAGACTTGGAAACCAGATGCGCTGAAGACCCCAGACTGACTTCACCAGAAAAAGAATATATCTCTAATCGTGTACCAATGATACCCCAGTGCACTGGTCAAGCCATACCAAGGTCAGAAGTCCGTGCTTAACGCAAATCGGATAGTATATTCATATACTACGCTCGTCCGTTCCTAGTTTTTACATGTCCATGGGCATAACGTCAAACCAGTGGCAAGCAGGAGCAATCCTCTCCATAGCCATTCTCTCCCTTCTCACCACAGTTCAACTAGTTCGAATTATATTCGTTCCTTCAGAAAAGTACTGGGGGGAACTTCCACCAACAAGTACTTATAGTGAGTCATGTCGTTTGTGTTCTTTTCCTGTTCATCACAAACTATCCGCTAGCATTCCAGGATGACGATTACGCTCCTTTTCTCACCGTCCCATTTGGTCCTCCAGTAGAGATGGATTTTGAAGAGACTGTTCATTACCCTCTCACTCTACAGGACGGGTTTGACGAGGAGTGGCTGTATAACTTACCTTTCGGTACGGGAAGTTATAGGATCACAAACGAGGACGGCCTTATTGTTACGGAGATCGCGGCATTCCATCAACTCCACTGCCTGAGACTATTCATAAGAGATATGAATGCGCGGAACGCGAACGCCAATTTAGACCACTCGCACCATTGTTTGAATTACTTGCGTCAAAGTTTCTTATGCGAAGCAGACACCACACTGGAACCAAAGGAGTTCTTCACAAAGAATGCCACCCATTATTACGGCCATCCGACCAGAATTTGCAGAGATTGGACAGTTCTCTACGACGCTCTGGAGGATAATTGGAGGGACTGGCGTCGTCATCACGCTTCGAATACTCGTGAGTTTTTCCCCTGTATGCGTTTTGATTACGTGAGGATAATTTTTCTTCAGCAGCATAAAATTAAATATTTTACAGTAGAAACCTAAGCTTAACACGCATTATGTTTTCGCTATATGTTCGTTGTGAGTAAAGTGGATCGGTAGTATTATAGTATCCATGATTACATGGCAATGTCCTATTTTTCGTTATTATTATTCGGCTATTTTTGTCAATCTCGTAGTGAGTTAGCAACAAAACGAGGCGTATTGCCCATATCCAACTTGGGCTCTGTTCCGCTTCTCTGATTGGAGCCTGAGGTTTGCCATATCTCACCAGCACGGATCACTGCGGTTAGATAGGCCCCTCATTTATGACAATAATAAACCCCGAAATTTTGAAACTTGTTTTGGTACCTTAATATTTTGTTTGAATTGTCCGTGAAAGAATAATCCTTTTTTACTCTCCATGCATATGCCATGTGACATAACCTCTTTCAAAATGATGCGTCAGCCAGTCAGACGAAAATACAACTCCAATTTCCATCCTCAACCTTCAAGATAGGCGTTTTTTTGAAATCGAATCGGTCGTATAAGTAATACGATAACAATGTGAGAAACTGTCGGCAAAAAATTCAAATAGATTCATCAACCAAAAATGGAAAGGCCGCTCAATAAATTTCCGCTGTGCCATGAATGGCACGGACACGTGACTGTGATCATCGTGGGTGGGAACCACCGCGAGTGTTAAACGTTAATGGTACCGACTTCGACGCAAACCTTCAATCAAAACAGTAACAGTTGCCTCTGACAGTTGCGGTTCGGTGGGAAGAACCACAGCTGCTATCGTGACTTGTATACGATGGGCAGTACCTATATCAAGAAGCAATGTCCTTCTATAGACCATTGGCAAATGACACATCGGGAGCGCCAGACAGAAATGATGCGATTCAAGGAAGTGAGGTGATATCTCTGGCTCATTCCGTAAATTACCCACGCACAATTTCCATTAAGAAAGCAGGGTTCTTCTCGAGTTGGTGTCTCGGGGAGATTCTGCATAGACGGTTTGAATATCGCTCTAATGTCCACGAACTTGACGGCCGATCCCATTGATCACCCGCTTGAAAGGTCATTTTACATCGGAAATGCTCTCACATGCATCTTATACGGCAGGTCTTTTTTATACTCATACAACTATCAACTAAACTATGTACAGGGATCCTCTTGTATATGTGTTTCCATTCGATACTACTTTTCAGAGATAATCCTTCCAGGACTAAAGGGATCGCCCGCTATATATATGTGTGGTATAGCTTAGCCATGGTCGTCCTTCTGGCATTTGCTTTGATGGCAAACCTCCTCTTAGGCCAATTCATGTGGATAGAGCATAGGAATTTCCCTGGAGGACCTGTCGCCTATTTCAATGATGAGAGCACAATCTGGTTTAACGTTTTGGGTTCAGCCGCGGATGTTGTGGCCGACTACCTTAGCAACGCCCTCCTTGTCAATATTTTTCTTAACATAGTAAGACATATACTGATGCTGTTCATAGATTTATCGTTGTTACATCATTTGGAACAGGCAGTGGAAGATTATAGCTTTCCCATGCCTGGTATACCTCGGTGCATCTGGTAAGCCTCTGTCCGAGCTAAGCAACCAAGAGCTACAGCATAATGATTGAGGACATTTTCAGTAATGGCGATGTTTACCGTGATTGAAAGTGCGCTGCCTCTATCGAGTGTTTTCGCCAAGCAATCTGTTAGTTTTGCCATTCCGTGGATCTCACTAACGTGCGGGTTGAATGCTATGATAACGATACTAATTGCCGGGAGAATCATCTATCTTTCCAGAGCAATTTCCGGTGTCCTCCCTCGAGAAAACTCCCGGATATATACGAACATTGTTGCTATTCTCATAGAGTCAGCGTTGCCTTTCACGCTCCTTGGCATTATCTTCGCTATCACTTTGGGGAAAAATATTCAAGAAAGCGTTGCTTTTTCTGACATATGGGGAACATTTGTGGTATGTGGACAGGAAAATAATAGCTTGAAGTCTCCCTGATCAAGAACACATTATAGGCACTATCTCCACAATTTATCATTTACCGTCTCGCAATGGGAAAAGGATGGACTGATGCGACAGTCTCCGAATTTACATGTTCGCTGAATTTTAGTAACGCAAACACGACGTCGACTCTCCCAGTTACGAATTTTTCGGACAAATCTGATAACGTATCTGATACGTCCAAATCTTTACGCAACCCAAATTTCGACTCCTCCATCAATTTCGGTGCTTCCGGCACAACAGTCTTTGCGAAGGACCTCGAAAAGGGCATGCGTATCTAACAATAAGAGCCTTTGAAACATTATTTCAGATTTTCGATTTGATGGAAGTGTAGATATGTATCTCGGTATATGTATACTATGCAGCTCAATAGTAATCAAAAACATTAGCGGCCCACCATCTGTCCGCATAATTCCACAGATTATATGTCACTCAATATTTTTGGAAAAAAAAGGAGCTTGAACTGGTAGGAAAACTTCCGAACATTAACATCTTTATGTAGGTCTCAGAAGGCCCATATGATGACCTCTGGGTGAAGTTGTTCGAGTCAACATCATGAATAAATACAAGCGTTATTCACTGATTCAATATAGTCCATTCACACGTGAGCCAGTGCTGGATCATATCATCGCGGCTCTTCGAGAGGAGAGAGTGCAAAACGCTAATCCTAAACGTTAAACCCTAGGCGGCCCGGATCAGTGATCTGGGTTTGTGCTCTGGAGGAGGTTAGCCGATCTGGAAGGCTTCGGAGCGCTCTGAAGCCTTCCAGATCGGCTAACCTCCTCCAGAGCACAAACCCAGATCACTGATTAGTAGCGTCTAGGTAGGCACACGGCGCAAAAGCGTATTATGAACAGTTCAACTGCTTATTCTTCCTGAGCTGAGATGAGATTCCCGTATGTGGTGTGATTGAAAATTAGAAAAGCAGGGGAAAGAAATATGAGCCATCAATCCGAAACCAATATACTTTGAACGGCAAAGACGACACAGTGGTCTCGGCAGAAATCGGTATACCTATTCCAATTTGATCTTTCATTCGAGCAATATCAAACAATTGAACAGAAGAGTGTGAGCGAGCATGGTCGAGGGATCTATGTAAGATCATGGAGCGTCGACAGTATCGATCCCAAGGGAAGTAGTCTGATAAGCGTATATAATGGCTGAATTTCTTACGAACCAATAACAGATAATCCCTTCAAGTAGCCACCTAATAGCATATGCGCCGAAGGATGAGATAGGAGTTATGCAAGGGAACCTTTCGTAAAGAAGTGTACCCAAAAATCTCCGGTAGGGGCAGGCATGAGACTTCCTTTGCCTCTACGCTCAAATCCCATGGCGAGGTACTTCTTAACATTCTCCTCAGGTGAAGTTGCCAGCCCAATGAATGTTCCTTCAGCTTTGGCCTGATAAAATAAGCTCATTCGGATTATGATCTGGACGGTATCAACAAACGGACCTTATTAAACATTGTTTGCACAATAGCGGTTGCATATCCTTTCCCTTGATGCTGCGGGTGTGTGCCAAGATCAAAACACCACCAACGTTTTGCAATCTCCTATTATGACTTTGTAAAGAAGAGTGTCATTCACGAGGTAGATCCTCACGCACCTCTTTAGTAAAGAGACTTTGAGTGAGTTTCATTATCTCTTCTGCATACTGTGTATATTCAAGCTCTGAATTATATCAATAATACTTGAAGCAGAAACATTGACACGAACTGTTTTGCTCAGCCAATATTTGGTCTCATCGCTGAGTTTCTCAAACCATGTGCTATATCCGAGTGCGCGTTGCTGTTCGCTAAAAAAGGAAAAGAAAACGAACGAAGTATTTAGCGATATTTTTACAAGCATACCTTCCAAACAGCCGCACGCCATTGCCAAACCAACAACCAACGCTCACGATTTTCTCATCTAATCCATTCCCAATTGTGACGATATAAACAATCCCTTCGAATAAGGATGCCCGTAAAGAGGCCATTTTGCATTCGCGAAGAAGACTCCAATTGCCGCCAACAAAAGCTTTTGCTGTTATATCTGACTAGGAGTGTCAGATAACAGAACGTATGTCCCCCAGAATGACTTACCTCCGTAGAAAGCATCGGCCTGAAAATCTGCAATTTCTTGTATTTGAGACTCTGTGCATGGTTCAGAATATGTTTCACCCAAGATAATACCGAAATACCTGTAGCATTTGTGAGTTGCTTGACCTGGAAAGGGACCATCGCTGATGTGGGTACGCACGTAGATGTGGTTGTTTAGCCTGCTCTATATATTTATTTTTGTAAGCGGGAAGGTTTGGATCCGTCAGAATCCAATAGGTTTTATCTCCGTATTCATGTGAACTCTGATTTAGATCGGCTTTTGGTGGCCGTGACCGCGAATACGATAGAATACGACATATTGTTCAAAATTGCACATAGTTTAATCAATCCCTTAATCAGCATCGACAATACAAGTTTATGATATACTTGAGAGTTAACACAGTCGGAGAGAGAGCATATGCAATAATGCAGAGCGCAGTGAGTTAGTTGGTCGCATTCGGCTAAACGGGGCTGGATGAGCCGGTGCAGGGAAGTCCACAAGCAGTAAATGAAAAAGGAGACCCTGTCACGTGGACAGCGCTTAGCGGCCTTACCTCAGCCAAAATGAATGAAAGTTCTGACATTTCCAGTGACTTCAGCTCGTGCTCGGTGAATTCCCTTGCATGTAATGCTAGGGCTCTACGGGTCATCTAATTTGCTTCCATGTGCTATTTATTTTTGTTTGTATATGTGGATCTAGTCTTAAACTAATACTCTAATCTACTATCTTGTAAAAGTCGGAAGACTTTTACACAAGAACTTCTATTAACAGCCAGGACGGGATCAAGTAAACTCTGGCGATGGGGTCCTACAGAACAACGAGCCTTTGAAACTGTGCAACATTTAGTTAAGGAGCATAGAGATAAACATCGTGTTGCTATTGATTATGCACCTGGTGCCGAACGTATCAATTTAGTTACGGACGCTTGTTTAACGGGTGCCAGTGGTGTTTTAACACAAGGAGATGATGTTTCTAAGGCGGCTGTTGTTGAATTTTGGTCAGGAAAATTCGATGTCGCACAACAGAATTATCCGGTACACGAACAGGAATTATTGGCCATTGTAGAGTCCTTGAAACGGTTCCGCTCGCAGTTACTGGGGATCAAATTTCGCATCTGTACAGATCATAAAGGGCTCGAATATTTTATGGCACAGAAAAATCTCTCACCACGACAGCACCGTTGGCTTGACATCCTCAATCAGTTTGATTTTGAGATTTCTTACATCCCTGGCAAAACGAACAGTTTCGCGGATGCTTTATCTCGGATGTACAGTGATGAACCTGCGGGAACAATTCGTGCTGACAGTGAATATATTCAGGATGAAGATGAGGATGATTTAGTACACGAGAACGTCGAGTCATTTGCACTGTTCATGCGGGCAATATCAGCACCAGTCTATACGGGAAATACTACAGTGCTGCCTACTCGACGTTCCACTAGATTGCACCAAAAGGACCAGTCCAGATTCAAACGAGTTTTACAGTCAGTGAAGGAGACATTGAGACCTAAAAGTTCGCGTCAGAAGCCAGCCCCAGTAGAGACAGAAGCGATTGTACCTCCAGTTAGGGAGAACTTTCCAGTAATGGATAGTTTGCTGGTTGAAGACGATATGCCTCCTTTAGAGCTGCTAGAAGATGACGTTGAGGAGCATGTTGAGGAGCATACTACAGGAGAGGGGAACATACCAATATTAGTGAACGAGAAGGGCTTGGACGATGGTGTAGGTGTAACTGAGTTGATAAGAGACAGTGAACTTGGCGTGGATGTTAAGGAATTAGCTAAAGCGACATACTTTAACGATCCATTCTTTCGTCATATATGGGATAAGCCGAATCACTTCAAAGACTTCACTATGCATTTGGGGTTAATTTATTTAACATCGAATGGTTCCTATTCCTTGTGTATACCGGATGCTAAGGCTGGCGATCGACGGTTGCGGGAAATACTGATAAATTATGCGCATACATTGTTGGCTCATTTAGGCTCTCACAAGACGTACTCTTACCTGCGGGAACAAGTGTGGTGGCCTAAAATGTTGTCCGATATAAAAGCTTTCTGCTTTTCTTGTCAGCTATGTGCTATGTCCAAGTCGAGCCAACAATCACCATTGGGGCTACTTCGTTCTTTGGAGATCCCGACCAGACCTTGGCAGGCGATTGGAATTGACTTCGTGGGACCTCTGCCTGCATCTAGGAATCGGCATGGTGAATTTGATCAATTGTGTGTTATAATTGATCATCTCACCTGCATGGTGCACTTGGTTCCAACACGAGTTAATTATAAAGCTTCTGATATGGCGGAGGTTATTTTCGACGTCATATACAAGCAACATGGCTTACCTGAACGCATTGTCAGTGACCGGGATTCCTTATTCACTAGTTTGTTTTGGAAAGAGTTACACAGACTCCTGCAAACGGAACTGCGCATGTCTTCGTCCTTTCATCCTCAGACGGATGGAATGACCGAGCGGGCTAACAAGACGATAGTCCAAATGCTTCGTCAATGTGTGTCGAGAGATCAGAAGGATTGGGTGACACGCTTACCTGGAATCGAATATGCTTTAAATTGTGCCCGTTCAGATACTACGGGATTTTCTCCATTTTACTTGAATTATGGTCGAATGCCAAGACCACTAATTTGGGATAATGACTCAGAGTACCCGGGCGTGGTGGTCTTTGCGGAACGAATGAAAGAAGCAATCATGTCTGCACATGACCACATAATAGAGGCAAGAGTCAGACAGACGCGTTATGCTAACAAGCATCGACGCGAGGCCCCGTTTAAGTTAGGCGATCTGGTTTATCTGGCTACAAAGAACTTGAGATTACCAAAAAATCTTACGCGAAAACTGATACCTAAGTACATCGGCCCGTTTAAAATTATGCAGGTCATGGAGCCAGGTTCAAGTTATAAACTTGAGCTGTCGGCGGCATTAAAGCGTCGGGGAGTACATCCAGTGTTCCATGCAAGTTTGTTACGAATACATGTTCCTAACGATGATCGACGGTTCCCGGGCCGTCAATTTGAGCAAATTCCTGTTTTTGGAGGAACGGCGAAGGAGTGGGCTGTGGACCGTATCTTGTCCCATTCAGGGAAAGGAGTGAATGCTATGTTTGAAACCAGGTGGAAATCTGGCGATGTCACCTGGTTAACATTTGAGGAAGTACGGCATTTAGAGGCACTGCAGGCTTACTGTGAAGTGATCGGGATTTCTAATCCTAGGAGCATCCCCGCACCAATACCACTTAACCCTGACCATTCATCGGCAATGGTGTCCGTTAATTTGTTAAGACCGACCGGGTTGGGGCTTGGAAATGCATATAAACAGCTTGATAACAGCGAAAAGTCTTTACCCCATACGCCTGTTATCCACTGTTCTGCCATCACACCTGTTATGTCCGGCATGGGCGACTCGGATGTTGTCCTGCCACGAGACACTTTTAAATTTGTTATAAAAACGATGATGGCAGAGTCTCATACATGCTATCAAGCAGGATTGGAGGTCCGTGAATGAGAGATAAACAACTCCGCTCGTCGTTGGACGATGACAACGCCTTTGGCATTGCGACTTTCATCTCCAGGTTATTTAAACACTCCGGTTCCTCTAAATGCGCCAGTAGCTCCTAAAGCGATGTGTGCACCTCGACGAGGGATCCCGACGCATCCAGGACACGGATTGCCGTTGGCAGACAGGGTCGGTCCTCATGCGATATCACCGGATTCTCGCCAGGGACGCTCCAGCGATGGTTCCAAGCGTAAGCTATTGCCAGGGCTGTCTAAAAACCAACGAAAGCGTCAGAGGCGTAGAGAGAGGGAGGCGCAAGAATCTTCCTCTGGACCCTCTAACCTCGAGGGGTTGGGGTTGGTGTCGTTTACCGTTGCTGCGCCGGTCTATACAGACTCCGCTGAGTCACGTGACGGGGACGCGACAGTCTCTGTGGATCCGGAACTGCTTGCCTTACCTGTACCTACGGTAAATGAAGTGCCTGCTATTCCTACGTTGGTGAACAATGACGCTGTGATGTTTGACGAATTTCTCATTGACTATGGGGATGCGGACGCGGAAGGCGAGTTCGTTGCACAGGAAGACATTGTTGAATCAAATAGTCCAATTCCGAGTAGAGCCGTGACTCCTATTGATTTCGAAGAGTTGGACTTGTTGGGAATTAGTGATGGGGAAGGTGGATTCATTTGAATCGCTGGTAAACGCGCGATGGAGGGCGGGTGAAAAAAAAATCGTAGAAATTAACACTCGTAAACGAGTGTTGAAGGGCGGATGTAAGAGTCTGGACTCTTATCCGAGTTCCCCGAGTCGGAGACTACAGACGTAGTCAGCTTGTCTTACTTTCATTTATTCTTTGTCTTTATTAATAGTTTCTTTCCATAAGTTTCCTTTTATTTCTTATTAGATAATCTTTCTTTTTCTTATAAATACTCGAGATGTAGATATTTTATTCTTTAGCTTCTAATTCTACGAAGGTTACTACACTCATTGTTGTCTGATCCTCGTTTTATCTGAAGTTCTTGTGTAAAAGTCTTCCGACTTTTACATATCTATCATCTAGTGTGGTCATGTCATACCTCCAACAATATGCGGTAGTACCTTGGAAGTTGTTATTGCCGCCTATGATAGTTTTGAACATGAATGCATATGAGATGATATCTACTTTGTATGACACTCATCGCAATGACCAACAGCTCGTTGATATTAGTCTCAAAGGCGGATCATGGTGGTGGGTATACTTTCACTGATGTTCCATCTGTCAGGGTACGCTAGCGTCGCCCCCTTATTTTTCTACATTTATCTTCGGTTCTGGTCTATTTTATTTATTTCCATATTTCTCGTATTCTATCCCATCTCTTGCATTTCCCTCTCCTTCCGTATTCCCATTTTTCCTCCAACGGGCGCTGAGCGCCCGTTCTCATCAGAGCCATGGCCTAGGCCCCGGCAAAAAGTCTGGGACCGGCGCGTATCCGTGCCCAGTCCATGAACTGAAGGCTGCGTGTGGCCTTTGCCGTTTTTCATAGTATATAGTTAGTAGCCCTAGAGGAGGGATCCCTAAGTTTGTTCTCTTAGGATCCCCTCCCTCTAGGTGAGTTAGTATTATTCCTAGAATATATTTTGCTTAGGATCCCCTCCCTCTAGTCTGAGAGAGTAGCCCTGACACCATCTGGTTCACTTACAAGCCATGATAACAGCAGGTCCAGTAAAAGGACCGAGGTGTTAGAATATGCATTGAGACTTGGAAAAAGGCTTCGTTTCCGGCCTTCGCTAAGCCTAATAGAGTTAATGGTTGGGATTGGGGCTTAGAAAATGAGCTCCTTGTTAGGGCAACTCAGGGCACACACCTAGAGGAGGGAAAACCTAAGATCTATTCATGGGAAACGACTAGCTACTCACCTAGAGGAGGGAAAACCTAAGAGAAAAAGCTTAGGGATCCTCCTCTAGGGAAAACGAATATATATCTATGAGTACAGGCACTCGGTCGATCCCCATGGGATCCACGGTGATAACGAACGAAAACAAGTGAGAATGAGAATTCGGTCTTTGACTGAATTCAAGAGAACAAGTTGAAAACGAGAGACAGTCAGAAATATGAGAAAGTGAGAAAGGACGGAATGAGCACAGAGAGAGCATGAATACAGGAAAATGGGAAAACGGGAAAATGGGAAAACAGAAAGTGACAGAAAGTGTCGCTAGCATACCATGACACTCCTACTTTGGATTCCACCAAAGAGGAGAATGGGTTTTTGGTCTCCGTGTACAGTGCATGTTCCATATTGAAATGTTATAAAACCCAACTTCAACACCTTCGTACATGGTATCAGGTGGACAAAGTGTAGAGAATGACATTAGTAATCAAGGTGGAAAGCAATGGATCTTGACTCGTTTCATCGGATGGGCTTTTCAAAGCCACAACTTGAGATACCGTGCGAGATGCTTGCAAGTGGGAAAAGTCTCGAGTGAGTAGACTCTGCCAACTTTTTTTAGGTGAAGACTAGTGATTGGTCACTCAGGCTGGTTCAGGGTGCCGGGCTAACAAAAGTACTTCCGTCCGATTCTTTGACATCAACCATGCCAAATACTTTACACTCTACAGAATACAACCAACAACTTGAAATTATTGGAATCACCAGACAACCCAACCATGTCGAAAGGAAAGGTCCTCATTGTACTGTCTGTGTAACATTTCTGTTACATTTTAGTTCTTATCTCAGAAGGCCACTGGCCTTTACTCAGACAGTTCAAGTGACTGTATTTCAAAGTAAAGAAAAGTGGTGGCGAAGTGAGAAGTGCCGTTGGCGCTTCTTGCTAGCCACCTTATATACAGTTCATTATTACGTAAGTAACTACAGCTAGTTAAGGTGCGACGACATTGCGCGTTATTGGCTAAGCGCTATCGCGCTTAGCACTTAGAATAATTACTGTACAAAGGCTACTGTCAGGGCTACTTGTAAGTTAATTAGTCTCTTCCCTAGTGGTCAGTAATGACGACTAATATTACCTGTAAGTTAATTAGTCTACAGGTGTGTAAGTACACTATGTTATTGTATCGATGTGGTTTACTCACCTCTTCCCTAGTGGTCGGTAACGACGACTAGGGGAGAGGTGATGCGCTTGTACTACACGTATAGGGCGTGATACTGGTGCTTAGTGTGCCGGATTCTAACACTACTCACTCAGACTAGAGGGAGGGGATCCTAAGCAAAATATATTCTAGGAATAATACTAACTCACCTAGAGGGAGGGGATCCTAAGAGAACAAACTTAGGGATCCCTCCTCTAGGGCTACTAACTATATACTATGAAAAACAGCGAAGGCCACATGCGGCCTTCGGTTCATGGACTGTGCGCGGATATGCGCCAGTCCCGGACTTTTAGCCGGGGCCTAGGCCATGGCTCTGATGAGAACGGGTGCTGTAACGATCCGAAGATAATAGCTAAATGTCGTAGCTATATATACAATCAGAAAAACTATGAAGATATTTTGTTTGAGGCCGTCTAGTCTCCGTGGAGCGGGTCCTGGTGCTGATTTCGTAAGAAGGAGGGTGGGGGAATAATATGATATTTAGCGAGTGTGTGTGTGTCGATATAAAACCAACAACAACAAAAAAAATGATGATCCTAAGATCGTGTGTGTGTGAGGGGGACGATAAATGTGAGTTGCGATAAAATGGTGAGTCAATACGCCGTCGATAATACAGCAATGATAATCTGTTTAAAGTTAGTAAGGCGTCAACGACAATACGAATCGTTGAGTTTATACTCCGAGGCCTCACTCAGAGTAATCCAAAGAAATAGACGTGAGCGTAGAAATAGACTAGAGACGAAACTTGACTTGAACTTGACTTAAACTGAACTAAACTTGAGACAACCGTTCCGGTAGATTGCTGCTGTTACAATTATTTACAAGCAGTATATATACCATTTGGAAACATAAAGGAAAGCAGAATGATCACTCATCATTCGCCATGATAACAAAAGGAAACAAAAAGAGAACAAAGAAACAAAAGAAAAAGGAGAAAACGATGGAGGATACAATTACAGAAAAAAAAAGGGAATCGCATATGTGGTTAGGGGGAATAGGAGAAATATGTTGAAACAAAAAGAGAAACAAAAGAGAAACAAAAAGAGATCAAAAGAAGACGATGAAACCAGATTCCCAGCATAGCTTTACCAAAATCACCATCTGGCACTTCTCGCGCTACCTCTTACCCAAAACTATAATCTTACCATCCCAAACTTCTTACTGATCTAGTTCTTGTTGACGAGATCTTCTTCTTCATGGCTGTGGCACAATAATAATGGCTATGGCAACGCTTAACAATATCAGATCTTGAACAAGATTGGATTGGAGATCAGAATAGGAAGGGAGGGTTTGATTTCCAACAGAGTAGTCGGGAGGGGATGGGATGGCAGATAGGGGTGCGTCTATGAATAAGAATTGAGTATAACTTCGAAATTGATGACGAAAGACCAGTCTCCAGATTGATTCTTCTTGACGATTTTGTCAAGATCCGAAAACATTCGAGTTCGAGAATACGATAATTCGGAGAACGAGGAACCTGGCTTCAACTTATATGTTGTGCCCGTTCCAAAGGCCTGATAATTGTTCCTCAATTTAGATCGTGACGAACGTACACTCATGAATACGGAGTTCGAATGAAACGAGGCCTTTGATGACGAAGTCGTCAAAGACGAGTGAAACGAGAATTCGTGTAGAACGAAGGTTCGAGAATAAAGACGGTTTATAGACAAAAGAAGTCTTAATTGAAAAAGATATTTAATCGAATCAAAGTTCGATTTCAAGACGACCATAACTACATATTTACAAGGCGTTTAAATACTAGTTAAGTCGTGCAGGGTCAAGAACAAAGAAAGGACAGAAATAGAATAGTACTTAACAGTTCTCAACTACAACGTGTTTTTGTTAGAAAGAGATAGAACGAGATAGAAACGTTCTATATATATCATGGGAACTTTACCAATCAAAGTAAATATAGAAAACGGTCGTCACGGTAAAGTTCGGTCGTAAATCGTATATCGGTAAATCGTTATGAAAACGTTAGTTCGGTAAAACGAGTGTCATGAGAAAATCGGCTCATGACAGATTTGTTGAAAGGAACTCGACAAACTCATACGATTCGTCCATGACATTGACGTTGGTTCGTTCGTACAGGGTTAAAGCTCGTGGATATCCTATCTCCAGATCGTCATAAGGAATAGTAATCTCCATTAGTGGCTGTGGAGTAATCGGAAGCATTGTGGAGGGGTCAACATCAATTTCAGAAACAAGAGTATTGTAAACGCGAAGTCGTGAGAGGAAATTAGGGTTGGGTCCGAATCTGAGAGAAGAACGATATTCAAAAGGGAAGAAAGGGAGTTGAAAAAGGGGAATAGGGGAAGTAGGAGTATCGTTATTGTCCGACATGATGATATGAGTTAACCAAAATTTTTAAGCGCTAATGAAATGTCCAGAAAGAAAGAAGGAGATGAAATACAAATCTAATCACTTATCCTAATCAAGCCTTTTGTCCTAATTTTGTCCAAGAAGGTTTGAGCAAACGTGTCGGATCTTTCGGAAGGATTGTTTGGATGGAGAAGAGGGGAGAGATATTGGTTCTGGCGAATGGGATGAAAAACGAGACACTTGAGGGTCTACAGGAACAAGATTGGCCGGTCTATATGGGCTATGTTTTTGTGTTTTCATGTTTTTCATGACAACCCAACAACTTGGCACATCTAGAACCAGGAATGTAAATTCAAACCCTTCTTGTGTCACTAACCAAATCCGATACGAGTCTTTAACGGCTGATTCAGGTGTAGAATAAACGTTGATAATTGTAAACCAGTCTAATCGTTCCTCGATATAAACCTTTTCTCCAAACATGAGACCGGGGTGAACCAAATCTGAACTTCTGCATTGATGAATAATAAGAGGTGGAGGGAACTTCGGGAGGTACGTTTCTTCGTCAATGTCGAGACTCACATATTGGGAACTATAGATATAAAGAGTCGTATGCAGATCCAAATCGTATGTCCTTGGACTGGAAGGCGAAAAACAAAAAGGTGATATAGATTCATCGTCAGAGGGGGGTAATGACTTGGTGGGAGATGCTGGAACGGGCAAAGAGATTGATGATGTATAGTGAAATGAAAATGCGGCCATTTTTCGCAAGGTTTTTGATTTCGAGAGGCTGTGGTGTATCGGTTAAGTTTTTGGTAGTTTGAAACTCCGCTTTGAACCAAAATCGGAACATTTCCTTATTAGGAAGATTTTGGTGCGCGACAGCGCTCAGTGCCCGTTGGAGGAAAAATGGGAATACAGAAGGAGAGGGAAATGCAAGAGATGGGATAGAATACGAGAAATATGGAAATAAATAAAATAGACCAGAACCGAAGATAAATGTAGAAAAATAAGGGGACGACGCTAGCGTACCCTGACAGCTACTGCCTTCGAGTGCTTATGCAATGAATCCGTTACATCTTCCCCCGCTGACTTGACCCGTCAAGTCAAGATGGGTAATCCCAGCGAGTTGCTACGCAGATGGGCCATAGTCCACCTCCATGTCGGCGTCACTTGGAGGGGGCTTGTTGGCATCATGAAAGAGGGGAACCTCCTCTGGAGGTTGTAATAATTCTTCGTCCGTCATTGGACGATTGAGGTTGTTCCCCGCATTGGACTCCTCAGTGGGGTTGGTTCTAGAGGTGCTTGCCTCTACTGAAGAGGGTCCCTCATTCCGAGGGACAGAGGGGCCAGCGGTGGCGACGTTGGTACGCACCCTTTTTCGAGGCCGCCCCTTGGATCGTTGCTCTTGCCATTCTTTGGCGATGTAGTTATTGAGCTCGCCACTGGTGAGTCGAGCCAACAAAGGCGCTATCATTGACCGAACACGGTCAGTAGTGGCACCATTTCGGTGCATGGCTTTTATCACGTCCTCCTGAGTGACGGATGCAGCATCAGGGGCGCTGAAGGCCTGCCTGTACCCATCCATCAGGGTGGTAGACAGAGATAGGAGGCGATTGGCATTCTCACCGAGAATGCTATGCCACAGCGTGAGCTGTGGGTCGCTGCACACTTCTTGTGCAACGTCAAGGAACCGGAAACGGACATTGCAGTCCTTGGCTACACGTCATAGCCAGGCAATGACTTTCCACATCGTCACCGTTGAGTGACCTGTTTGTGCAAAGACGAATGTAGGGAGGGATTTGGCCAGGGTCCCTGTGCCAATTCTCAAGCATTCGCTTGATCTCAGGGTGTATCATCTCCCCGTCAAAGGTGAACACTGTCGTATTGTTAGGGACGGTTCTGACGTGCTCTGCACGCCTTCGTGCTTTTATGCACTTGGACCACATACGCCACGCATATGAGATCCTCATATGAATCCCCTTGTCGTCAGGGGATTGATAGGTGGGGTGTTGCACCCACAATCTCATGCCTTCGGCGACGAACCTGGGATCATCCAGGCTACAGGTATTGTACCTGTTAAGTACCGATTCTCAGGTGTCGGTGACGGATGTATAAACGTTAATAATCGTATTTAATGATAATACAAATGTCACCGTAATGTTGTAGAGTGCGGTCTCAACCTGAGTGGGTTGTACCACGACAGTCCTCTGGACGTTGGCTCTACTTGTCTTGACATCGTTCGGGATCTTCAAGTCATCAGAGAATATCATTGAGCCGAAGCTCTAAGAAGTCTAAAACAATCTGGAAAAATAGATCGTCGACTAGAAAGCAGAAGAACAAGAGATGGAAGAAGTAGCGGATCCAACGCCAGAACGGTGTTGTCGCTACAGATGGTTTGGATTTAAAGTGTTTGGAAATGACGAAAGCGCTATTGGAAAATAAAGACTATATTGAGATATCGAACTAGGTTCAATATTAAGTCTGAAGAGAAGTCTAGCTACGAAGTATAGAAGGCTTTATATACAAGTATGCTAGAGGTTTGAATCTCAGTTCGAAATAGATAACGAACTTGAAAACGTATATATGTCATAACATTTCGTGAGTATCATGAGTGTATGCAGGGTCGGTTTGCCATGTGGCAAACATGAGGCAACAAGAACAAAGGGAAAACACATACAAGGACCTACGACCATCATAGATGATCTCATGCGTGGTTTGGAACTAGAATATAGACCAAAGGTCTATCCGTGGCTTACTGTAAGTCCTAGGAAGGCGTCAGCATCTAGGACTTCGTGAAACAGTGATGAAGTCTGACAAGACTTCCGGTCGTAGTGTCTGCAAAGCGATTGTGATAGGATAACATTTAAGTACAATAAGATAAGGGAATATGATAAGGAATCCATATCACTAGTGATGTCATGAATCGGATCATGACAGTACCATGCCACAGGGTCTGGCGTGTTGGGGACTAATGACACACTGTCTTCAACGGTGGGGTCATAGCCTGACTCATAGAAGGGCCAGGACTTGTTGTTTGGATGCTGGTTCTTCGTACGAAGGTCCATACAAACAGGTGGTCCCATTGGGACCATGGCAGACCCTGCTGCAGATGAGGAGGCAATGGCCTCCCTGAATGCGAGTGAGAACGTGTCAGGCAGTGGCCTGGATGGTGAATAGGCATGGGTGATGCACGGCCCATCATCCGAATACAATTCAGAGTCATTGTCATCATCGTCTTCCTCATCATCAATGGGAATGGGGTGGCAGCAAGTGCCCATCGAGTTATCATGGGCACGTTTTCGAGGTGTCGTCGTCAATGACGTGTCTGGGCCAGTACGGCCCCTGTGTTCTAACCTGGCGACCTGAGCCCTCAGGTAATCTATTGTCCACTGGGCAGACTCTAGGTCATCATCGACCACACGATAATCACCCTTCACATCGTGAAGGTCCTCTCTGAGGTGACAAAAGTCACGCTCGAGTAATGGAAACGCCTCAAAGACAGCATTCTTGACCTTGTTATTGTCAAGGAGGATGGCAGTGGTGCCTGCTGCCCCAGAGATGTGCTCGATGAATTGACCACAAGGCTCACAACCTGGGTCTTGGTGGCAAACGGCTATGCAGCCGTTCATCGCGTCAATGGTCCATTCGGACCTTTTCTGTGCCAACTGGGTAGCAGCTTTGGCAAACCTGCTTTGAGGCGGTGGGGGTTCTGGCAACTGTGACCGCATTCGCTCTTTCTCTTTTCCCTTGCTGTCAGTGTTAGGTATTAGAGTTCAACCGGCGGCCCCTCCAACAAAAAAAAAATAGAAAATTTAGATAAGCCTTATTTCTTTTCGTTTTATTCGCGCGTTGTACCTTTATTGTATTTCTAAGTCATTGTGGTCGCTTGTGGACCTTCGGTAGTATAGTTTATTAGAATGTAAACTCGTCGTCTATGTATGACACGAGACTCCTTTGTAAGTAGTATAGCTTTTAATATAACACTGTTGCCTCAAATCTTGTCCGAATCTCAAATCTTATTCTTTTCACTTGCGCTTTAGATTAAATCAATTCTCGATTTAATCTTACTATCTTATCTTATCAATTAAACACGTTCTCATTCGTCTCAGCTTCGATAACAAGGCTTCGACTTCGATACTTTTGGTTCAGCTTATTTTACGTTCACTTTCTTGAACGAGTTATTATCCGACAATTCGATCATATTTATTTTCTACACGGATACATCTTGAATAACTAGCGTAACCTTACAATTTGGTGGCCAAAGTGGGGGGAAAAAACCGAACCTCTTTGTGGATATAGACTTCCCCACGAAGATTTATTGGAGTGGCTCCTAAGCCAGAGACGATTTCGACGACGCGATGGATTCTCCACCTACGACACCGATGAAGACAGCCGCCTCTATCCCCGAAGAAACAGGTTCTTCTTCAAGACCTCCGGAAAACACTGAAAATTCTACGACAATGCCTTTAACCTCTAAACCCCCTCCGATTAACTTAAACCCTACTTCAGACGACAGAGGCGACATCTCCACAGGCCCTGGGCGTCGACTGGATACAACTATATTGTTGTCTCCTACAGTGAAAATTAATTTTACTGGTGAACCACTTCTTACGCTGAATGCTGAGGATGTATTACTCTCACCGGATAAAACGTTTTTGGTCCCGGCTACGTCACACCTATGCAGGACCTACGAATTGAATAGATCGTTGGAACATCGTCGAAATGCGATAGTTCACTATGCTAGAGAAAATATAAAAAGTTCAGGAAGATTGCCATCCGCAAACTTGCCTAGAGAAGCTGAAGAAATCTGTGAAGACTTACTTGGAGATTTGGACCATGTTCTAATTGGCATTCCATACGACAGTGATGTTCTAGAATACATTGGGTATCACCTCGACCCAATCAAGTTTGAAAACTTTGTTCACAGACTTAAACGTTTCGCAAGAAGAGCTAAACGGAAGCTTACCGACTCACCTAGTATCCCAGTATGGGGTATTGATAATTGGCCATTGGATGTATGGTCTGCGGATCAATTTGAAGTATTCTCCGCGCTTTATAGAGATGAAGTAGAGTCATATCTAGCTCATCTGTTTCATAACGACGCTCTCATCCCTCCAGAGTCTATCGAAGGTGGAAAGGGAAAAGAGCCAGAGCCAACCGAGACTGAGGGGATCAGACCAAAGGTAGTACAAATAAAAGAGGAAGTTACCTTTGATTCTGAAAGAGCTGTTGTTATGCCCAAACGTCTCGCGGCTATACAAAAGGAAACCTCAATACGCGAAGGACACTCGGAATCAAAAGGCTTACAAGGTATCCAGCGATTCGAGCCACGTATTCCAACTCCCATTCCTCGCAGTCGCTTGCCTTCTACCCTTTCTGATACTCGTCGTCTAAATGAGTTGTTCCACCCGTCTCGCTTTGAAGGTCAGAGTTCCGTTCCCAGGACTCGAGTTAGCGGTGGAGCTGGAGGACCACCAGACGGAGGGGATGACTCTTCCGATGATCAATCGTCAAAGCCACCTCATAGAGAGCCTGGTTCTCCTTATCCTTTTGGACCCTCACGAGGAGGTAGAGGCCCGGGTGGTAACGAATCATCAAACAATGGAAATAGCGGCGGACTTGGACTCCCACGCCGTAACGGGATTTCCACCCCTGCATCAGGCCCGATTGATCCTCGTGAACCCTACTTTGATTTAAGACTTAAACCGGAGTCCATCGAGAAATGGGATGGTGATCCGGATACGCTAGCCTTGTGGATAGTTAAGAATAACCATCTGTCGAGTAGGAGCAATCAGGTTTATCAACAGATGGGAATACTTGTTGCGAATCGCCTGGAGAAAGGTGCAAGCCAATGGTTCTGGAACTTGTCAAGGACGCGACGCGAACGGGCTATGCAAAATTGGGGAACATTACGAGCCGCGATCGGAACTTATTATATGAATCGAACGTGGATGGATAAACAGAAGATTAGAGCTGACAAGATTCGTTATCGGGAATCCGGGCATCCTGACGAGTCCCCAACCGAATACGTTATAAGAAAGAAGGCGCTCCTCGATCTTGTCTATAATTATACAGATTCGGAATTGATTATGGTGATAATGGAGGGTGCGCCAAGATATTGGTCTATGATTATACACCCGCACGATTGTCAGACGATGGATCAATTCGAAGACATAGTCAAGTATCATGAGGAAGAACTCATGACACCGCCAGGAGGACATCGCGAGATCAATCTTGAACGCCGTATTCGGAATCTTGAATTGAACGTCAAGCCCTCAAGCTCTAGGAGTTCTTTTAATAATGACAGATTCCGAGCTAGAAGCAACCTCATTGGACAGACACCTTCGTTGGGAAAACCTCCTTATCCGAAAGACGATTTGACAATTTCAAAGGGAAACACTCCTGAAATGAAAGGAGCTCGACCTTGTCGACACTGCGGAAGTCTGAAACATTGGGATAATGAATGTAAATACGCAAAGAAAGGAGCGAAGAGAGTTCGAGTTAACCTTGCAAATCCCAGCGAAGAATATCTTGGAGCATTAGAGGAGTATGAAGAAGCTTATTTAAATGCATTCTCTCTTGACGAAGAAGATGAACCTCCGGATCTTGTGGACTTGCCCGAAGAAGACGTTGATGAAGGCCTTACGACTTCAGCAAATCAAGCTCATGTAGCTTCAGCTTCAATGGTTTCAGCAAGGGTCTTGAATACGAATGCTTTTGACAATGAAACCATTCAGGAAGGACATCCGGCTTCTCCTGATTCAAAACGCAGATTTTTACGAAACGTTTTCAAGGCAACCAATTTTATTTCAAACATCTGTAAATCCGTAGCGAAGGAGATTCTAACCTTGCCACGAGTTATGTCTCAGCCGGCTGGAAGTTCTTTTATGGGCGCAAGGGCCATCGCCGTAGAAGCCTGGATAGGAGTCTATGGAGAGAATAAGTCACGAGTGATTATCGATTCAGGAGCAGATATCACCTTAATCTCACATGCCTTCCTTTCTACTATGAGATTAGCCCCAAAGTTGAAGAAGGGTCATCGAGTGAATCTTATTCAAGTTACCGGAGCCTCGACCATTTCAGGATTCGTTTCCGTGGCCGTATATTTCGACACTGAACTAGGACCAGTGGAATTGTTTGTCGACGCCTACGTCGTTAAAGGCATGACGATGCCTTTCATATTCGGGAATGATTTTGCCGACCAATATGCCATTTCTATATTGAGGAACGATGAAGGAGCTTCCATTATGTTTGGGAATTCTGGACGAGTGATGAAGGCCGGAAATTCTGTTGGTACCGGATTAAGCGACTCCGAGGATAGTGAAGCGTTGGCGATTAAGGCTTCTTTCTCTCTTAAGTCAAAATTAATCAAAAGGAGCGACGTCAGATTGAAGAAAAATGACAACTCTGTTAGAGCAACTGAAGAAGTCATCATTCCTCCCCAAACGAGCAAGGCGATTTCAATTAAGTTCAATTTCCCGGAAAACTCTGATTCCGCCTATATCGAGAAGATGTTCATCTCGAATCGAAAGGAAGAGGATTTTTATGCTGCTCCCGATTCGTTGCTGGGAAAAGGCGACTCCCAGTTGCACGTATCGAACTTTTCCAGATTGCATCCAGTCCGGATACACAAGGGCCAAATTCTTGGATATGTCCACAACCCGAATGCCTGGCTCGAGAAAGACGACAAGCTCGAGAAAGAATCTTCTAAATTACGAGTCTACGCACAGACTGTCAAGACTCTCTTTGATTCGCTCATTTGCTCCCGAAGAGAAGAAACAAACGATGGTCAAGATGAAGCTGTTGGTGGTCCTAAGACAGCGGAAACTCCTAATGATGAGGTTCCCAAGACAAGATTGTTTGATGAAGTCGATATATGCAAGGGATTGAGTGATGAACAGACGAAGAAGTTACAAGAGGTTATCCAGAAGAATGAGAAGGCATTCGGATTGGATGGACGATTGGGTCATCATCCTGTGAAGGTAGAAATACCACTCCGAGACGGTACTAAGGAAGTTTCTATGCCTCCATTTTTCGCTTCACCGAAATCTCGCCAAGTAATTGACGAGCAGATGGACAAGTGACTCGGTCTAAAGGTCATAGAGCCGTCCAAGAGCGCGTGGGGCGCACCAGCGTTTATCGTGTACCGTCAAGAAAAGCCAAGGATGGTTATAGATTTTAGAAGACTAAATGAGAAGGTTATCCCCGATGAGTTTCCTCTACCGAGGCAAGAGGATATCTTAAAGTCGCTTACCGGGTCACAATGGTTGTCAACGTTAGACGCTTTAGCCGGCTTTACGCAATTGGAAATAGCAGAGAAGGATCGAGATAAGACAGCTTTTAGGACGCATCGTGGTCTATTTCAATTCTTGAGGATGCCCTTTGGTTATCGAAACGGACCAGCAGTCTTCCAGAGAGTCATGCAAAACGTCTTAGCGCCTTATTTGTGGATATTCGCCCTTGTTTACATCGACGATATTATCATTTACTCCAAGACCTTCGAAGATCACCTGATGCATCTTGACTCAGTATTGAATGCTATAGCAAAGGCCGAAATAACACTCTCACCTCAGAAGTGCCATTTTGGGTATCAGTCACTAAAGCTACTTGGACAAAAGGTTTCCAGACTTGGTTTGTCTACGCATAAGGAGAAGGTAGACGCGATTGTTGATTTGGATGAGCCGAAAAACATCCACGAACTTCAGACGTTTCTTGGAATGATGGTTTACTTTTCTTCATATATTCCTTATTATGCTTGGATCGTGAACCCGCTCTTCTCGTTGCTGAAGAAGAAAGCTTCATGGAATTGGGACGATTCTCATCGAAGAGCATTTGATTTAGCGAAGAAGGCTCTTATAAGTGCACCGGTTCGCGCATATCCTATCGCTGGTTTAGGCTATAGGTTGTATACCGACGCATGCGACATTGGCATAGCCGCTATTCTTCAGCAAGTTCAACCAGTCGTAATCAGAGATCTAAAGGGAACTAGAGTATACGATAAGTTGAAGAAGGCTTATGAGTTAGGAGAAGAGATGCCTAACCTCATCATTCAAATCTCTAAAGACGAAGAACTTCCAAGAACCGAGCGATGGAACGAAGACTTCGAGCAAACTACTGTATTCGTGGAAAGAGTTATAGGGTACTGGTCTAGGACTCTCAAGTCACCCGAAAGGAATTATTCTCCGACTGAGCGGGAAGCATTGGCGTTGAAGGACGGGTTGATCAAATTCCAACCATATATCGAGGGAGAGAAGATATACGCAGTCACGGATCATGCTGCGCTCATCTGGACTAAAACCTATCAGAACATAAATAGGCGACTCTTAACTTGGGGAACAATATTTGCAGCTTACCCCGAAATGAAGATCATACATCGAGCAGGAAGAGTCCATTCAAATGTCGACCCTATCTCTCGTCTTAGGCGTCGGACTCCAGAGGAACAAGGACCGTCGGCGGAGAACTTGAAAGAATGGGACCTTCCGATAGATGTCGCTAAAGAAGACCCTCTGTCCAATCTATATGAGGAACTTGGAGAAGGGTTTGAAGCCGAGTTATTGAAGGTTAGCACGTTATTTGCAAAGCATCAACAACGTGGTAGTGCTGAGCGGATCGTGTTCATGACGACGCTCGATAATAAACACCTAGATGAGGTCACCATCCCATACGGAACTGCGAGAAGTTATTCCATTCTGGTGGGAGCAGACTCGAAGGAAATTCGGCGCATTGCGGACAAATACGAGGACGATCCATATTTCAAGAAGGTGTTGGAAGGATTAAGGTCTACGAGAGATTGGAGTCGACCAGTTTATCCGCAGTTTTATCTCGGAGATCAAGGATTGCTATTTTTCGAAGACGAGACTGGAAGGACTAGGCTCTGCATTCCGAAAGAAATGCAACTGGATATCATGAAAACTGCGCACGATGAATTAGTTCAAGGAGCTCATGGAGGATATCATAAAACTTACAACCGAATCGCATCCGTATTCTATTGGCGTAAGATGTCTCGCGATATTTTGAAGTACATCAATACTTGCGACGTATGCCAGAAGACGAAGCCCCGCAAACACGCCCCTTATGGACTTCTTCAGCCAATCCCTATTCCGTCTAAACCCTTCGAAGTTATTTCCATGGACTTCATTACCCAGCTACCGCTTAGTGGACAATATGACGCCGTCCTAGTTGTCGTCGACAAGCTCACCAAGTTCGCGATGTTCTTGCCCTGTACTTCGAACATAAATGAAGACGAAACGGCTACAATTCTATTCAAGAACGTATTCAAGACTTACGGATTACCGCGGCAGATTATATCTGATCGAGATCCCCGTTGGACTGGATTGTTTTGGGAGAGTGTTTGTCACCAAATGGGAATTAAGCGAGGACTAGCCACTGCGTACCACCCTCAGACGGACGGACAGAGCGAGATAATGAACCAAAACTTGGAAGTAGGATTAAGGGCGTATGTTGGACCGGAAAGAGACGACTGGAGTGAATTCTTGGACGGATTTGCCCTAGCTTATAATACGTCGATGCATTCGTCGACGGGATTCACCCCTTCATTCCTGCTATTCGGATATGAACCTGTAGTCGTTCTCAATTTCTATGCGCCGACTCCAAGGGACGGTTCTAAGACTATTCGATATGATGAAGAAAGAGCCATTGCAGGACGAGTGCAAGTCGACACTAGCACGATGGTCATGACTAGACGAAGACCTAAAAGAAAGCATCAGAACGATGAAAAGGCGATTGAATCGTCCACGAATGACTCTAAACGAACCAAGCTCCGACCGTCAGCCTCGGATGGACTATATCATAAGTATTCTATGTCGAAAGATGCTAAAGATTTAGACGAGGAAGAAACCGCATATAATCAGGATCATTTGGATTCTTCCGAGACGGATTCCTTGACAAAAGGAGAACGGATTAGACAGGAAAGGGAGAATTCAGAGCAAGAAGAGGACATTGGAAGAGAAAAGAAACTAAGCGATTCAGAAGCTCCGGAGTTTGAAGTAGGCTTCGATATACGCGGATGGAGCCAATTGGCTGACGAGCAAGTGGAACGCTTCACTGCGAGTCGCGCGCGCGCTAGGGACGCCTTAATCCTCAGTCAAGTTCTACAGCAGAAATATTATAACGAACAACGAGAGCTAGTCGAATTCAATGTTGGAGATCTTGTTCTAATTAATCAGAGGAAAACGAAGCTGCTCAGAAACGTCAAAGGTCGTGGAAACAAACTACTGATTCTGTATGACGGACCTTTCGAGGTATTGGAGAAAATCAGCAAAGTCGCGTATCGTCTTCGTATGCCCGCATCTTACGGAATGCATCCGGTACTCAATATCGCGTATTTGGAACCCTATTACGAGTCTCCAAAGGAGTTTGGCGAACGACCCAAAAGACAGCTAACTAGGAAAGATTTCATTGATCTACCGGAATGGGAGGTCGAAAGAATCGTGGATGAAAAGTTCATTCGTCCCAAAGGAGGAAAACGTCAACGACTCTTTCGAACACGCTTTGTCGGATATGGTCCTGATTCAGACGAATGGTTGACCAAGAAGGACTTGAAGAATGCACCCGAAATCCTTCGTGACTGGGACACAGAACGACGCGGCCACAAAGCTCAGGTTCGCGTTATACTGTCCTGCTAAAGGGGGTACCCCCTATCATCATCTTACTCCTATTCAAACTTCAAACCTCTTTCTTAACTCCCGACTCCATCCTTATTTCTATCCATCTCTATTCCAATGTTAATTCTAGACCCTGATAAAGCTTTCGACGTCGCTAACGCTCCTACAACAAATTCGCTCATATTTCGCGGATTACTTACGCCGCCACCCATGCCAACACCCGAAACTCGTTTTTGTCTCGACATCATTAAGCGTTATAAAAACGAGTCTCCTGCTTCTGCGCCTTTTGATTTTTCTATTATCGACTCCATGTTTCAATTTCCTCACACGGTTAGGTTTCGAACGTTTCTTCGACGTCGCATCATAATTAAACTCTGGTTCTACAACATTTGCGGTCTTCGTTTATCACAAGCAATAGCTTTCTATGACAGTATTTGGTTCGAAGAGCTAAGCTCGGAAATCACACTCACTTCGGATTACATCGACTTCATGGACGGTATACGACCACCATTGATAATTCTATTTTACGTGGACTCCATCAGAAATGAGGCCGTCCTCTCCGACGACGAAATTGAACTCATTGGCCAAACGATTCGACCTTATTCAGAATACTACACTAATCAACCTCCTCCATCTCTCGCGAGCCGCATCCATTAATCAAGATCGATGTTCATACACGAAGGCAACCGAAGAGAATCCATATTTCCTCGTATTTTCATTTCTTTTCATTTTCATTTTTCTCATTTAACTTCTCGAATAAATCTCAAAGAGAGGGGATTCTGTTAGGTATTAGAGTTCAACCGGCGGCCCCTCCAACAAAAAAAAAAATAGAAAATTTAGATAAGCCTTATTTCTTTTCGTTTTATTCGCGCGTTGTACCTTTATTGTATTTCTAAGTCATTGTGGTCGCTTGTGGACCTTCGGTAGTATAGTTTATTAGAATGTAAACTCGTCGTCTATGTATGACGCGAGACTCCTTTGTAAGTAGTATAGCTTTTAATATAACACTGTTGCCTCAAATCTTGTCCGAATCTCAAATCTTATTCTTTTCACTTGCGCTTTAGATTAAATCAATTCTCGATTTAATCTTACTATCTTATCTTATCAATTAAACGCGTTCTCGTTCGTCTCAGCTTCGATAACAAGGCTTCGACTTCGATACTTTTGGTTCAGCTTATTTTACGTTCACTTTCTTGAACGAGTTATTATCCGACAATTCGATCATATTTATTTTCTACACGGATACATCTTGAATAACTAGCGTAACCTTACAGTCAGGCATGGGGTGATGGGGGAGAGACCATGTCGTGGTCTTTTTCCAAGGTTAATATACCCTGGCAACTTGTCATGATCCAATTCATGACATCACTAGCGATATGGATTCCTTATCATATTCCCTTATCTTATCATACTTAAACATTATCCTATCACAATCACTTTGCAGACACTACGACCGGAAGTCTTGTCAGACTTCATCACTGTTTCACGAAGTCCTAGATGCTGATGCCTTCCTAGGACTTACAGTAAGCCACGGATAGACCTTTGGTCTATATTCTAGTTCCAAACCACGCATGAGATCATCTATGACGGTCGTAGGTCCTTGTATGTGTTTTCCCTTTGTTCTTGTTGCCTCATGTTTGCCACATGGCAAACCGACCCTGCATACACTCATGATACTCACGAAATGTTATGACATATATACGTTTTCAAGTTCGTTATCTATTTCGAACTGAGATTCAAACCTCTAGCATACTTGTATATAAAGCCTTCTATACTTCGTAGCTAGACTTCTCTTCAGACTTAATATTGAACCTAGTTCGATATCTCAATATAGTCTTCATTTCCCAATAACGCTTCCGTCATTCCCAAACACTTTAATTCCAAACCGTTTGTAGTGACAACGCCGTTCCGGCATTGGATCCGCTACTTCTTCCATCTCTTGTTCTTCTGCTTTCTAGTCGACGATCTATTTTTCCAGATTGTTTTAGACTTCTTAGAGCTTCGGCTCAACGATATTCTCCGATGACTTGAAGATCCCGAACGATGTCAAGACAAGTAGAGCCAACGTCCAGAGGACTGTCGTGGTACAACCCACTCAGGTTGAGACCGTGCTCTACGACATTACGGTGACGTTTGTATTATCATTAAATACGATTATTAACGTTTATACATTCATCGCTGATACCCGAGAATCGGTACTTAACATTGTGGATCATATACATATTCACCACAACAAACCACTCTTCATATCCTTCTAACCATAAGCATGTTCCAAAGGAAACTTTCTTATCTCCAGCATCTGAATACGAGATCAGATCCGAAGCTTTATGTTGATCGATAATAATGGGGTTCGGGTATAAGGGTAATAAGGTGGAGGGATTGAGGTTGAGGTGTGCATAGGATGTGTAGTAGATGTAGTATTGTGTGTCCAAATCACAGAAATTGATATCAGGAGTAGGAGGGACAAAACGAAAACAATGAGAGTCATCGATAGAAGGAGTGCGAAGAGAAGGCAGAGAACGAGAAGAGCGGATTTGGAATGAGGACATATCTTTTGTATTGAGGTTTTTGGGATAACAAAAAAAAAATGTTTAGACGTGAGTTTTGGGTAGTTGCAAGGGTGAATTCAAGCTCCGATGGACATATCGTGGGATTAGGGAATCTTCGGAATGTTTCACCTTAATTCTTGCCAAATATAGATTTTGGTGCGCAACACTGCGGCTTACTGTAAGTCCTAGGAAGACAACGTCGTCTAGGACTTCATGGAACGGCGATGAAGTCTGGCAAGACTTCTGGTCGTAGTGTCTGCGATGCGATTGTGATAAGATAATGCTTCAATACGATAAGATAAGGAAATAAGATAGAGAATCTGTATCGCTAGTGATGTCATGAATTCGGATCATGACATTCTTCGAAGACTCGAAGGTCCCGAGTGTCGTCAAGACAAGTAGAGCTAACGTTTGGATGACTGTCGTGGTACAACCCACTCAGGTTGAGACTGCGCTCTATGACAACCCGGTGACATTTGTATTAATATTAGATACAAACTCTAATGTATATACATTCGTCATCAATACCCGAGTATCGGTACTTAACACTACTACAATGAGAAAAATGTCTAGAATTGATTGGCATTCTCTCATTCGTATCCGTGACACTTGCGTACATACCAAAGTCTCTGCCATGATGGCCGAGCAGACAAAAATGTTCGTACGGTGATCCCTCATTTAAAAACTGTCCTGGATAATGTTCGGGATGTATGGAAGAGAATAGGCTCAGACTTTGGTTTTGAAAAAAGTGGGAGTCGTGGATGTTTTCCGCGTACATGTCGGAAATAGCCGAAATGGCCGTGGCGACGACACGAGGTTGGAGCCCGTCTTTTTTGATGCCCAAAATCTATTTGCATTCAGTATCATCAGTTTTCTTGTTTTCTTTCAATGACTGAACGGCAAGACAAAACAGCTATCTGGTGTTTTATTAGTGCTTGCTACCCCCAACTTTGACATCAGTGATGGGATTTTGCAAATTCTAAAAAAAGACACAGCACCTGGCCACCGCCGGAGCTAGGAGAACTATAAGGGTAAAATTCGTCTAAGTGTGGCTTTTTTTTGTCTGAGTGCTTTTCTTTCCTTTTTAGTTCAATTGAGTTGTGTCTCTGTAAAAAGACTCTCTCAATACACACCCGCTCAATTGTAATGTACTAATATTATTGTCGTCGGCCATCTCCTATGCTGGAGTATTAACACCAGAATTATTACGGCATGAGGACGCAAAGAAATGAACGAAACGAGAACACTAAATTATATCTCCTCAACAAAAACAAAAATAAAAGTAACCAGCAACTTTTTTGTGGCACGCTTTGTTGTTCAAAAGTCGCCCGGGCTAGAGATGCCGGAGGGGTCATCCCAGTGAAGTGAACAATAATCTATTTTATTCCTGAAGCGTAAACTGACTACTTTATCAAGTTTACAATTGAAAGTTGCAGAAAAACATATAAAATCCAGTGGAATAGACGTTTTTCGGGCGGTTTAGTTTTGCATCATTCCTCTTCTTCTCTTCCCCGTCGGCTCACAACTTTCAACATTCCTCAGCTGTTCTGTGTGCAGCGTTCCTCCAAAGTGGTAGATTTGATAATGTAAGTTTTATGATACTTATAGACTGTATACTTATGCTCTTGTAGATCACAGAACTAACTTACTCTGTGGCGTGTAAATAGCAAGGTGGCGAACTTATATATACAGTTTATTAATCGCACTTGTGAGCGCTGGGTGATAATCCCCGGTCGTACAGCCACTCCAGGGGCATACATCAAACTTTCTGATCGTACGTAAACTGACCACTCTTCTTGTAAGCCGTTCATTTCCCAATCAGTCAGAACAAGAAAACATCCCTTTGGCCAAAGAAACAACATAAAGGCTACTTATTCTTATTAACAACAGTTTTAGTTTCACACGCGTTCAATGTCAATAAAGACCGCATAAAGTCAATATGAAAAGGAACGGGAACAGAGCTTTGGTCACGAACAAATGTGGACAGACAAGGACCACTCACTAACATGTGTTTTCTCTATTTTTTCTTCAGATAAACGCCACTCGATTTGTTCTGCTATATTAGGTATGGTCTTAGATTCTTACCCTGCAAACATGAGTGAGTCCTTGTTGATCGAAACATGATGGGCCTTCGACACGTCGACGTCAGAGATCCTCCCTTTGAGCGATCTCTCATTTGTGGTCAATGTTGAATTTTTAGGGTGGTTTGCATGCTGTCCCAGTGTCCTTAACGACGGCGGCAGCATTACGCGGTCCTTTATCTGAGTTCATGCATGCCGTTGCGTATCATATAAAACAGACACTATCCATGTCCGGTTTACAACAAGAATTTCTTCTTTGCCACGTTCATCTACCAACAATTATTCCCCCTCCCTTCCCCCCCCTCTAACTTCTGCGATGTCATACCCTTCCAAATACAACGAGCAGTCTGACCGTTTCGACGTACCTTTGGAAGCCCCCCCTTTTGAGGACTTCCAAAGTTACTTCGAAGCTCGACTCTCTCAACTCCCTCAAACAACTGGTCCACCTTTCCCCTCAGGCTCTAAACGTCCTCAGCAGCAATTTCCATCTATCCAATCAGCCTTTGGCCCAAATTCATGGTACTCACTGGCAGACGCGTCGTCGTCTTCGAACTCCCGCCCCATTTCAGGAACTTATTCGTTTCCTTCGAGCTCGCGAACATTAGACGTGTCACCTTTGGGTCTCTTTTACGAGCCAAATACCTCTTCACAAAACACGCATCCGCCACCGTTTGTGCCTTCAACTGAGGATGATTATACCTTTCTTGCAAACTTAGATCCCTCGCTTCTTGACACGGATATTATCAATGGTAAGCCATATACCGAATTGTTCTTTCATTTATTAAACGCTTTTAGTTGTGAACAACTCCTCATTATCATACATTCCCGAGCCGGTCGGACACGGCTCTTCTCCCTCAAGAAAAAGACCCCGTGCAAATGAAGCACCCGAATCTAATAACGCGTCGATCGACGCGTTTTCGAATCTTAAACGCCGTAGATTGTCTACTAATGGTCACCAAACCTTACCCAGTACGTCATAAAAAGCGTTTTGAGCGCGATCTCATTCATTGACGCGTTGTTGTCTCAGGTGTTCCTTCAACAAATGCTTATAACAACAGCAACAACAACTACGTTATGACAAATACCTTCAATGACTTTTGTAAGTGACAATTACTTTTATATTTTATATTTTTGGATGTTGAGTACAATATTCTTCGACGTATTAGCCTTACCGGCTTCAACCTCTCATGCCAATACTACGACGCTTTCACCAACCCCTTATCCAAATTCCCAAATATTTCACGGTATGTCTACGCCCTGTTTAAAATATATGTTCATCTTTTGACGCGTGTCCAACAGACGTACCTACTCATTCCGTCCCCCTTCTGCCTAATACTTCTTCAGTTCTTCTCCCGCCTCTTCATGTGGGTGCGACTCAAGCTAGTCCCACTGCCTCTTACAGAACGGCGATCGATAACAATGCATGGTGGAATCCAAATGTGGACTTATACGCCCCTCTCGTCAACCTTTCGCCTCCCCCTCCTGTTGCCATTCCATCCACCTATTTGCCTGGAACTCAATTTTATCCAAATGCTTATGCGGGAAATGGAGGCGTAGTCGAATACACATGGGGATTAAATGGCAATGGAAACGGAGATTTATATAATGGTCGGTCCTACTTCCATTTTATTCTAAGCCTTTGATTGAACTATCATGTGTAGCCGCAGGGCCCTCTCAGGCTGATGCGCTCCCATTGTCATATTTCACGCTCTCCGATGCGGAAAATGGACCTCTTGATTGGACCGCGGGTCTGCTAGGTCCAGAACACTTTTATAACACCACTTGTAAGTGTTTTTCATTTCATTAGTGATTTTGTTGAATTGACGAATTGTTGTGTATAGCCGTTGCTCCGGCTGCATCGTCATCAGTTGTTGTTCCGCCGTTTTTGGAACAATATCACACGAACGCGGTTGCAAACAGTAAGTCTCAGCTTTATTTTATATATGAACAGTCAGAATGACAAGGCCATATAAGATGCAACCAACTCGAGTGTCGTCGACATTCGTCAACACTCGATACCGACCACACAGATCTCGACGAGAGGACATGTCGCAAATGTGACTATGCCCAACGCTCAGGTGCCTTCGACATCGGGGGCACCAAGTGTTGATCCTCTTACGATCACATATGAAATTATCGAACCCATCCCGCCTTCTTCCCCTTCCCCGATCTGCAGCCCCAAGCGTAAACGTAAACCCACGCTTTACCCAGATGAAAAGCTATGGCTTCGTAGAGGTGATGAATTTGTTTGCCGCTACAAGGGACCGGGCTGTCCCGAGGGCTGTGCACAAAAGTCAGATACGCCACGAAACTTAGGTCGACACATGCGTAAGCACGCTAAAACTGAGGCAGGCATGCAAGATCTTTCACCCAATGAAAGAGTGGCAATCAACGGCATGCCCGAGGGACTGCTGAGGGTGAAAGCGGCATGTAAACTCCCCCGTGCCAAACTGCATCAGTGTGCATTCTATCGTGAACATGGCCGTCGCTGGGTCGTGATGACGATGGAGCGGGAGGATAATTTGGAGCGGAAACACAACGACTCAAACCACGGTCTTGATCAACGACAGTCCCGTCCGCAGAAGAAGCGAAAAAAGAAGGTTTGATCACCGTGTCTTTGGATCGATGTCAAGAGCGTCTTTGTCAGATTTATCTATATTCATTAGTTGTTTCTCTTTTGATTTACTGTCAGTGTGTAGAATAATATCAGCAATCATGTACCAACACATAGCATCATGTATTTTCATTTTAGCATACCGTCCTGTACCAACGATATACCATTTATTCCCATCCTCTGTATTCATATGTGCCTCTTCATCGCTGGCCGTGATAGAAACAACAAAAGAGAGACGCTCCAGTTTGAGCACAATAAGATCGCCTTATATATACGTTTGCATCGAAACAAAAAAAAAACAAGGGCTCAAAGGGCGTGTGTAGTCGTGTATCGATCGTTTACTGCCCTTTTGTAGCCTTTGTCATGCCGAGCCGGCGGTCACGTGCCTAGATTGAGTAATCAAACGCCAGCACATTCCGACGCTCACTCTCTTGAGTCTCTTCGTGCTCTATCCTACTATCTACTGCTTTTTAAAGGTCATTGTAAGCCGTATGATCCCAGGATCGCGGATTATGAAGAAATACGAGTCGTTTCTCTCGATGGTCTGTCTAAAATATTTCCTACTGAATTTCTGGAACGACGATGTCAAAGCACAGAACGGGAAGCAACTTGATGACCTGACCCTAGAAAACTTTCTCAAGTAATTCTGGACGTCGTACGTCACGAAGGTGTCGCTCAAGGACGACAACTGGTTCACTGGTTCTTAAACTTGGCAGTGATTGTTTTGGATGTAGCAGTAGGTCCCGGGGCAGACTTGCTCGACTAACTGGTTCTTTAACTTGGTAGTGCTTGTTTGAAAGGTGTTCGGGCTGTCTGGATGTGGCAGTGGGTCCCGGGGCAGACTTGCTCGACTGGAATTGGAGCTCAGCATGTATCATACGAATTGACAGCGAGAACTTTGTGGCCGCGATGGTTAATCACACCAAGCCGAAACCTCTAACCCTACCTGTGTACACAGGAACAACCTTGAACCGGTCCTTGGCCTCCGCGGCATTTTCCTCCGTTGTTATCAATCAATCGCACCGGTGGTTCCATTCCTTTGTTAGGATTGTTAGGTCCGAACCATACCATCTCGAGGCACTTGACTGGACAGTGTACGGACAACAAGTGACACAATCGCTAGCACCTTTTGTAGCTCTGCATGTTGAGGAAACAGAACCCGACGAATTGATTTTTGGTCCCAGAGCTCCCAATCTGTTCATCATCTCGTCCGACAAGCCAAACTCGCCACATAGCACATATTTTACATTGAATAACTCTAACGACAACGAATCATTAACAATCGTACCACTCCTTCCGTTTCAACACCCGTTGTACCTGTCCCTGCATATGGTGCAAATTTCCAAATAGTCATGACGGACTTGCTAGCTCGATTCTCTTCTTTCTTCACGCAATTCTTTGACCATTGTCGATCCCTTGCATTCGAAAACAAACCGGACTATACACACTTCAAAGAACTTCTTCGACAGGCAATGGGGGGAAATGGTTGGATGATTGGTGGGTTCCTGGAGAACGGGGCACGCTTTTACCGGATGAGTATAAGCTCCAGGAGAGGTTCGTTGAACCCGTGCCGCGTGCGTCGCCGTCAAAAGACTTTACGAGTGTAGTCGTTGCTTTGTTTTTGTCTCTTTGTGAATTGCTTTTAAATGTTTTCATTAGCTATGTTATTTAATGCTGTGGTTTTATTGTCACATTGCGGTGTTCACGTACATAATGTACTAGGTCTGCTAATAGTGAGCCACTAACGACTCGGGTTACTTCGGTCTAATCGATCGGCAAGAAAGTTCCGCTCGGCAGCGCCACGCAATAGAATGGGCGGTTGGGCTTGCGAAGATACAGAGAACTTTTTATTTTCATTTCTCTGTTTCCTCTCCCTGGTGTTTCGGTGTTTTTTTGATCAAGAACATATCCCAAAAAAACATATTATATTTCACTTTTCCTTGGACTTCAAATAAACGAAGACTTAAAACGCTTCGTCTGCTCACTCTTTAAATCAAAAATCATTCGCAACACCTAGTACACAAGGTCGTCGCTACTTATCAACTCACATTCAACGACGCTCCGACTCGGTGCGCCAGCGACATTGTGACTTGCGCTCTGCCCATTGCTAACATAAGTCAACACGACCACCCTGCGAAAGAGACCCCCCTCAAAGAGTCTTCTGACGACGAACCAAGTTGTTACCTGTTTAGAAGTCCCGTTCCACCATCCATATATCCTTTCATCACAAATCCTGACGAGACCCTCTCTCTGTTGCTTGAAATCAACGCGTCTCTACCTCCTTTGAAACGACTTCCGATGGAAATACTGCTCCATGTGAACAAGGAATTGCATCGGGAGAATGCATTGTGGAAAAAGATTAGAGCCATCTGGACACCCCTCATCGAAAACGATGACTCTTTCAGAGATGTTGTTCGTATACCTTGGGCCACCTTTCCTCAAAGCGGAGCTGGACCTGGACACGATGCAAAGAAGCAGCTGCTCTCCCCCCACAAGAAATCTCTCATTCTTTGCCGATTTGCCGTCATACTATTAAAATGCTTTTTCCCTGAAATCCGTATCGGGACCCATTGTCAACAATCACCACTTTGGGCGGCAGTGCTTCGACACAATCAAACCGGTCTGTTTCTCTCGTTTACGGAACTCGAATGGAACGTTAGTGCGAATCATCAAGTTTTTTGCGACAGAGCTGGTCCAGGCTCGTCTTTCAAGGTTAAAGATATTGCTGCACAGCTTGACTTACAAGGAGTCTTCTCTATGGATGCCGTCCGACTACTAAATGCATTCACTGAGACGGTTGACCGAGGTCGACGCATGGCTTATTACCATCCCGTTGCAGATGCAGATCTTCCGACGAGCGATGAACGCTATATTGCAGCCCCCACCGATATTCCAATACGCTTCACTGGGGAAGGTGGTGATGAGGACGGAGATGGTGCTGAGGACAGAGATGGTGCTGAGGACAGAGATGGTGATCAGGGCGATAGTGATGGAGACTTTCATAAGGCACGTCGTATATGGAAGGCGGACGATAATTGGGATTATCCTATAACAGCTTTGGATCCAGATGGGAACTGCACTCTTCTTCAAGACCTGAAATACGACATCCAATCTAGAAAAATCGACTGCCTAAACGGGACGATAGATCCAACCGCCGTTATTTCTTCAGGGTTACTTCTTTATTGTCTTTTACGTGCCTTCTGTCTCCAACGATGCGGGAAAGGTGATGTTAACAAGTTATATCCGACAAATAGTGTTTGGCAGGTCCGACTTGTTCATCGCCGGACCGAAAGTTATCTCGTTTTCGTGGATGATCGTGGTCTGTTTGATATTCGAGCTGGTACAGACGTAAAGATTATTATGAGCGACATAAAAGTCTTAGTCGAGTCACTTTTGCGGTGAGGTCCATGCATTTAAAAGTTCATATGTAATGCATGTGATGTCGTAGTTGGCTGCTCCAGTTAGCGTGAACTCGGTTCTCGCTTTTCCGAAGACGAGTTTTCTTTGGCGGAACTGCGAGACCTCAGGCGACATATCCTCCTGTGCTGCTGAATCCCGATATACCGTCGAAGCTGAAAGAGATTGGAACCATGAAGCAAGGCAAGCCCATAACGGACTTGTTAGCCCGATCTCCCCCTTTCTTCGCCCAATTCATTGGGCATTGTCGATCCCTTGCATTTGGGGAGAAACCAGACTATGGATATCTCAAAGAGCTTCTACGACGGGCGAAGAGGGAACATAGTTGAGAGCACGACTGGAATTATGATTGGTGGGTCCCTGGAGAACGGGGTACGCTTCTGCCGGATGAGTATAGGTTCGAAAAGGAGTTCATTGAGCCGGTGCGCCACCGTCAAAATACTTTATGAGAGGTGTTGGTATCGGAGTGTCTGACGGACACGGAAATTAACTCTTGCACCGCCGCCAGTCAGGGCGGACACAAAGTTCTTCAAATTTAGTGCACACGTATGTATAAATAGACATATATCTTTGGTTGATAACCACCTCATAGGACAAGGTTGGAGTTATGCGAGGGAACCCATCGTAAAGAAGTGTGCCCATAAATCTCCAGTAGGGGAATGGACGGGACCCCCTTTGCCCCTACGCTTAAACCCCATAGAAAGGTACTTCTTAACATTCTCCTCGGGTGCAGTTACCAGCCCAATGAATGTTCCTTCAGCTTTGGCCTGGTAAAATATGGCTCATTCGGATTATAATTCAGACGGTATCAAGAAACGGACCTTGTTAAACATTGCCTTCACAATCGCGGTTGCATATCCTTTCCCTTGATGCTTGGGGTGTGTGCCCAACTCATGACACCACCAACGCCTTGCAATCTCCTAATATGACTTTGTAAAGAAGAAAATTATTCACTAGATAAATCGTATGCACCTCTTTCGTAAAGTGGCTTTCATCGAGTTTCGTCACCTCTTCTATATACTGTGTATATTTAAGTTCTGAATTATATCGATGATGAGCAAAAAAATGACACAAACCGTTTTGCTCCGCCAATATTTGGTTTCATCACTGAGTTTCTCAAAATATGTGTTATATCCGAGTGCACGTTGCTCTTCGCTGTTAAAAGGAAAGAAAACGAACGAGGTATTTAGCGGTATTCTTACAAGCATACCTTCCAAATAGCTGATTGCCATTGCCAAACCAACAACCAACGCTTACGATCTTCTCGTCTGACCCTTTCCCAATTGTGACGATATAAACAACCCCTTCGAATAGGGATGCCCGTACGACGGCCATTTCGAGGTCAGGAAGAAGACTCCAATTGCCGCCAACAAAAGCTTTTGCTGTTATGTCTGATTCGGGGTGTCGGATAACGGAACATATGTCCCCAGAATGACACGGAGCGACGATTAACACTTACCTCCATAGTAAGCATCCGTGAGAAAATCCACTATTTCTTGTATTTGAGACTCTGGAGATGGTTCAGATATGTTTTATGCAAGGTAATACTGTAACAGAAATACCTGTAGCATTTGTGAGTTGCTTGACCTGGAAGGGAACCATAGCCTCAGGCTGCGTCAGGTATTATGTTTGGAGTGGGTGATTTGCAAGCAAGGAGGATGGCAACACGGGTTTGAATTAAATAGGTTTTATCTCCATATCCATGTGAACTCAGATCGGCTTTTGGTGGCCGTGACCGCGAATACGACACCATAGTTCAAAATTGCGAAAACATAGTAGTTTAACCAGTGCTCTAATCGATTTCGACACACCAACGACATCAGCTTATGATCTACTTGAGAGCAGGGATACCAATCCTGAATTAGACAGCGGTGAGAGAGCGTATGCAACAATGGAACAACCTTCAGCGTCAGGGTCCAATGAGGGCCAACGAGGCGGCTGCATCCCCTTAAACTGCCTGGATGGAAGCACTGTCGCAGAAATTGAAATCTAATTCTTGTCGTTGGCACATGTGCTACGGATACACACGAACATCCAAGCCGCTATTCCCGTAGAGTCAATGGTATGGTCAATGGCACATCTTGGAATTGTTTTCGTTTCACATTAGAAAGTGACGTACCGTTGCCAAGGCTGATAATAAAATCTTTTGCGGTATGTAAAGACGGAAATATCGCATTCAGAGTCGAGCAGGGGTCTGAAGGTGTCCAGGTGCTCAAGCGCTCAGGATGCGTGTTGTCACCCTCACATCCGTGACATCACGGTCTATGTTTTTTTTTCTCGAACAGTGTTAAGTTCTTGACGTATAACTGATCACGACAGGTCTCTCGTTATGAGCATTACACGAAATATGAGTACCGCGCCATTGTTATGAAATGGTGCGTTGATTTTTGGTATTTGTAGTAACCCTCATCCAATCTCTGCAGTGCCAGTGTGCTCAACAGAAGTTGATATATCCGGATCCTGTTGAATCGATGATGGTCCAAAATTTCGAACTTAAAGTCGGGTTCGACTGAACTGAACAAAGGCCAATGAAACTTCAAAAACGAGCTAGTTGCGTCACAATTTCCACCAATCCGGATGCTTCTCGACGGGATTGGACGCCCGATTCCGAGAAAAGAAATGAATCGCCTTGTTATTTATATTGAAGTATGCTTCATCGTCCACGGCTTTCGGATTGCGGCAATATGTGTAACTGGGACAGTTCAGAACATTGTCTTTTCCCAATGTTGTTGTCCCGACAGTTGAACGTTCAAACGCTTCCCAGGTGCAAACTTGCTGTCAAACGAGTTTCCTCAGCTACCTCCCTGACCATTCAAAATTGTAAGCCTCAAAATCAGGAATGGACATTCAACACCTTTCTTGAAATTACATATTTTGACTCTGTATCGCAGTACGAATGCCAAGAACGATCATCCCCCATAGACAGTGCAAGTTCCGTTGTCAAGCCAGAAACAAGTGCGCTAGCGTCAATAATATCTATGCATTAATACATTTATCTCATGAGGTGCCGAAACCCGGATCTAATACCTACTTACGACCAGCGGCATACTACATTTATACCTTGATCATCTAGGCCATCACGAAGTTCTGGACCTACATCCGCTTCCCGGACAATCCAAATACCCCGAATGTCACTTATTGCGCATTCAAATGACCAAATTGAGCAACGTTCAGGGAAGATGTGAAGCTAGAGGAATACATTCATCTCATCATCGTCAACTTCGAACGTACGTGTGATTCGCTTAGCAATGTCTTACAGCAAGTCATTTGACTCTGACCGTCTAAATGGAACATCATCGGTATAGCATTAATCGACTTTGTTTGATAAACGTGGCAGCTGCATATACATACGGCTATCAGAAACCTGCTTTGGTCTGGTCATACGTTGCCATATTGTACAAGTACTCAGGCAGTGGTATAGCAGTGGCAGCAGGTGGCAGCATAGCCCAAATCACTAAGCCAGAGGTTATCATCTCATGAATCTCAAGCGCCTTTCTTTTGGCTTCAGGCGAACCATTTTTGGCTTCGGGGTTTCTTCTCAGTGACTCGCTAAGATTACTGGCCAATTGCGCTTTCAGCATCACTTTTATATCAGGTCATTTCATTCTGTTATCATATTCAAATTATTTTCATTCACGTGTCATCTTAGGGTTTTTTGGGCATCATTCGCCTGTTTGATCTTATCATCTATCGACCAATCGTTAAATATCGCCCACAATGGTCTGGCCTGCTCCTTGACCGATAAGCCATGGTTTTTGTACTCTATGGCCCTCTCATAACTCCCCAAAATCCTCGTCATGCCAGATATCTCTCACAAGCTTTGATATGCGTGAACGGCGGCGTGATACAATGGATTGAAGAGAAAGTAGAACTCGGCGACTTATCGAACGTCCTACTGTCTCATGAACTTGAACCAGATGCTAATGTCATTAAGCTCAAGCATGGTCAATTTCTAATGCCCGGTTTCATTGACACCCATACAGTATGTTTTTGTATCGTGGTAGGAGATCGCTCCGCATCGCTGAAATCCTTTCCGCCAGCATGCTCCTCAGTTCCCTAACTTAGGGCGGTAATGACATTCCTTTGTTTTTGTGCACAAAACGTCTTGATAATTACTTGCAGGGGTGGCGAATACGAACTTTTAGAATGGCTCGATAAACTTACTTTCCCCACCGAAACCGAGTTTGGCAACAGGGAGCATGCAAGGGTTGTATACACAGGAGTGGTCAATAAGTCGTTAAATTGCGGGGCAAGTACTTCTCATTTGTATTATGAAACACGTTTTTATTATTTTTGTAGACAACGACATCCTGCTATTTCAGTTCGGCGCATGTTTCTGGAACTGAAGTTCTAGCGGATATCGTCAGTCGGAGCGGTGCGCTTTCATGAAATTCATTTGTTAATCTTCCGAGTCGTAATTAAAATCATGTATCAGGCCAACGAGCATTTATCGGTGTACGCTCGTTTCTCGCCTTTTCAAAATCATGTAGTATCAAACTAACCAACCTTTCGTTTTCTTAAAGTACTGCAATATGGACCGAAACGCCCCAGATTCCTATCTTAACGGCATGGATTATTCGCGGTCCTTAGAAGAGACAAGAGAAACAATCCGCTACATTAGGTCCCTCAACAATCCCCTCGTGCAACCTATTTTGACACCACGATTCGCCCTATCGTGTACTGAAAAACTGCTCCGAGGCTTAGGCGATCTTGCTGGCGAAGATCCCGTCCACCCTCTACACATCCAAACTCATATCTCGGAGAATAAAGCTGAAATCGAGTTCACGGCCGAGCTTTTTCCAAATCATTCCTCTTACGCCCAGATCTATGCCGACACGGGATTGCTAAGACAGACAACGATTTTGGCGCATGGTTGTTACTTGACGCCTGAGGAACTCGATTTGATAAAGAAAGCAAACGCAGGTATAAGTCACTGTCCGACTAGTAATTTTCATCTAAGCTCTGGAGTGGCGAATGTAGGTGAATGGCTCAACTTGGGCATCAAAGTATGTTTTTCATCTTGGTAAATTCATTTTGAAGAGTACAACGTGCTTTTTCTAGGTCGGCTTGGGAACAGATGTTTCTGGAGGTTTCTCACCTTCGATTCTGACAGCTATCCAACACGCCAGTATTGCTTCGAAAGTAGTTCCTTGGATCTCAAATAAACCACGTTTGGGTACTATAAGACCCGAATACTCTGATCCCGTTGCTCCAAACGGCTCACGCTCGCTTCCAAAATATGGGCTGTCAAATGCTACATTGCTGTACTTGGCAACTCTTGGTGGAGCTCATCTGTGTAACCTTCAAGACAAAACGGGGAGTTTAGAACCCGGGAAGGAATTTGATGCTTTACTTGTTGATTTACGACCGGAGACGGGGAATCCGAAAATGTGGTGGGACGGTGCTCCTAGTATGGAAAACGGTGGTCCGCCAACCGTTGCATCACATGGCCCTGGGTTTCTAGGAAACAGACAGGCATATAAAACATCAAGTACGGCTGAGCTTGAGGACTTTCTCGAGAAGTTTTTCTTTTGCGGAGATGATCGGAATATTTCTGCGGTTTTCGTGTGCGGCAGGGTTGTAGGCGGACGAGGACATTTGGGTCTTGGATCTAAATGCTAGCATTGTATAATTACGAGGACACATTCATATCTTCCCAGGAGTCATTTGGACTCTTCAGGGGGATTTATGGGTTCACGGTCGGGCTGTATTTCATTTCCTCTTTTCTTGTTATTTTCTTCAGACGGAGTCTCATGTTCCTTTTAATTCAAAGCAATGTTGTGTCCATATTTGAACCTGATGATCTGAAGACTCTGGCATTAACCGACTTTCAATCCCTTGATTACCGATCGGGGAACAAAACAGAACAGATTTTACGAGTACAGTAGGTCCCTTCATATTACTGTCAGAGATCAACAAAAACATTCAAGGAAGGAAACAGAACATTGGCGCATAGCTTTGAATTCACCTCACGTGAGGGCCAATGATACATAAAATTTGACATATGTATATTACAGAGAACATAAAGCGTTTGAACAAACAAAGGGTCACATGTTAAGGTTCTTTACAATGACACATCCAGACGAACCCAAAGGAAGAAAGAATTCAAAATAAATCAATGATAGGAATTTTTGAAAAGAATTCCAAACTCCAAACTCCAGTGATCAGTACACTACCTGCCTCCTCACTTAAAACCGAGGTCGAACGCAAGACCGAGTTTCGAGACCGAATTCGGTCGGAAATTCACTAAAGCGTCTCCTGTTGATATCCCATCCGATGAGTGTTCGTATGAGTTCATCACTGATCAACAATCCAACTATTCGGCTCAAGACCCATTGCAACACGTACATTCAAAACACCACCCGCAAAACTCGACAGAACGCTGCCATAAAAAAGGGCGGAAGAGGCTGTAACACGTTGTTCGACCATCCCTACTATGTCTGTAAAAAGGAGAGGCCACCCGATTTCGCGTCGATCATCAATGGTGAGAAGGTCATTTAGCAATACCGCGCCGTTTTGTCGGAGGTAGTCTAGGCTGTCAGGGTTTCGTTCATCTGTTGCTATGAAGAACCTTTGAAAAAGCATTGGGTTCATTCAAAATTATAGGCAATAACCATTAGCTTACGGGTCGCCATCACGCGGTTTACCGCCTCGCAACACCTGTTCCTCAAGCATCTCCTTTCCCTCTGAAAAAACGTCTTTGATATATCCAAAATGTGCCTCAAGGGACAGATTTTTACCCCATCCTAGGGCTACAAAATCTCCACGGCGCAAATGGGCAGATAACCATGCTCTTCCACCAACTAGTGTTGTCATTCGACTGGCAAGTTTCTCTGAAAGCGCAACGAGTGGTCGGATGGGTTGAATGTATCTCGTAACCAAACATGTGTAATCGTCTCTAGCTTGTTTGGTTGTGAAGCGGAGGCTAGCCTTTCCGAGATTAAATTAGTTGAGCGGCCGTTAACAGCCGTAATTATGATGACGTACTGGTTTTCTGTATATATGAACTTCACCTTCTAGGAGTAATACGTCGACATCCATTGTGAAATCCTCTACCCATCCTCGAACGAGACTACGGGGAACGATTTGCCTGGTAGCTTCGGCGATACTCTTCGAGAACTCCATTCCACCTCTATAATACAAATTAAAGATAGATTCACACACTCCCGACAAACTGAAAACGACTCACAATGCTTTGTACGTATAAGTGACGATCCACCCTGCACGATTTATGACTCTTTCGGCCTCCTCATCATTTCCAACATGATATCCATCCTTATTTAAAATCCGGATAGCATCATCCCAATAAAGCGGGTATATTTTTCCTCCGACTGTTTCACCAAACGAACCACGAAAGAGACCATCGAGCTTTGTGTCGATCGTGCCCATATTTATCTCAGGTAATGGACGAGTCGTGTCCACGCGGAATATGCCTTCATCGTACATTGGGTTCGGTATAACGTGAAATGAAGTCAAATTTACATTCTTGTGAATGTCTTTGTTCCATAAACCTGTCAAAATCTCTTTGGAAGGATCCAGACCGTACAATTCGAGAAATTCGGAGGCAAGAATGACTGGGTGGTAGGAGCGTAACAAAGGAAGATCGAACATGACCTTGACGAAATACCCAACTCGGAATATAATTCACACAATTCTTCATCATGAAACATACCTGAATAGGGAGCTGCCAAGCCGACCTAGTCACGGATCCAACACTCAATCCGACGCCTTTGAAGTTCTCAACATAGTGGGCGTATTGCGAGCATACATTCCTAAAACCATATGATTGAACCAAATATTATATATAGGTATTATCAATTAGTCAAAGTAGCAACACTTACCTGTTAAACTCGCAATCGCGGGCATACAGGAATGAAGGAATGACCAACACACGGTTTAAAAGCTTAGCCTGCATGAGGGAGGCTTCGATGATATATCGCACCTATGAATAGAATAAAACCAATGTTTTTTTCAAGGCTGAACAAGAAATTCACATTATTCCTACCTAAACCTACACTCCAATCTCGAACGTAGAATCCATTTCTTCCAGCAATGTATGTCCTCAGCTCCTCTAACGAGAGCTTGGACGCGTGTAGCTGCAGTTGGATGTTATCATTTAGATCGTGATGAACTTGTTTGATGTGTTGAGCGTCGTCTTTGGGTTTGTATGAGACCTTCGGCTCGAGAGCATGCTGTTGACAAATAGAGAAAACACTGCTCCATATTTTCGAGGGGGTCGATTCGCCGCGTTCGGTGGGGGCGATATTTACAAAAACAAATGCGACAATTGTCGATACGCCGAGGAAACGTATTAGATGTCGTGCTAGAAGTCGTGTTATGGTTGGTGTTGAACAGGAAGGCATGCGTGTTATATGATAACTTATAAATTGCTTCTAGCGACCTGAAGATGTCGGCGTGGAATAAATATAACTCTGCTAAAATTTTAGAAGTGGAGGAAGTGGTGGTAATGGTGATAAGTGAGAATTAATCAAAGAATGTGACTGTTGATGGCGACCTGCGCATAAAACATGGTACATAACGAATAAGGCGATTATTATTCATGGTTTTGATTTTCTTTCGCCGAGCGACGGCCTATGGCGGCCTGCACAGACTTTTGAAGGCTGCTCACATGAGAATTTCCCATACGGCCATTATATATAGCCCGCGTTGACGATTAGCTTCTTTGGGAATAGCAAAAGACCACGCTCACCCTGGGCAGTCATAGGATCTCCGGAGGACCTCCGCGGCCGTAATAATATGTCAATGGGGCTGTCAGATAGTTTACATCGTTGGTGACTCGTACAAGTCCAAACTTTCTGCCACGTGGATGAGATTCAAGCCTCATGTTCATTATTCCGTTAGATTTCATTTACACCCAAATTCCTCCAAATTACAGCCTACTTAGACATTGGAGTGTCTTCTGGATATTCAGGTCCGGAATAGGCGATGGGAGTTGTACAATAATGTATGTACGTTTGTAGTCTGGAGGTCTCGGCCCATGGCATGTTCCGAGAGTCTTTTTTTCCAATTAGGGGAACAACGCTGAAGCTCTAATAAGTACATATTACTTACCAAAGGTGCCCATTTCGGCTAATAAAGCAAGCTTCGCCAAAAGCTTGGTTCTACGACGAACCGTCGCTTCCTTAGAACATGCATGCCCACTCCCTCTCCAGTGAAACCGCATTTCGCGGGTCGTACTTTCGTTGACTAGATCGGAAGATTCATATAAAAATAGTCCGTATTTGAATTCTCTGCGGGTATGGTTTGATTTTTAAAAAAGGAGCGTCAGATGCATTTGGTAGAAAACTGGCAGGCAGGAATAAAAGTTGTAAGAAGAGGCACTGAGGACGACGGGCAGCTAGTTGCTTACAATTGGCAGGGAATATTGAAGAACGGCCTTGCAGGCCCACCTCGGAAATGCATTGCGTACTAATTCAACCAAAATTGGTTTGGTGTAGGACTATTTCTCTTAGCACCGTGTTAAACTATCAACGCCACAATCAGCGCTAAAAAGGTATCAAATTGATACCTCATACAAATGTCGTTGAAACCTAGCGCCACTAATGCTTGCTGCGTGCGTAAACCATCGTGTCCGATAATCGATTGAAGGTGAATTCGGATCTACAGGTATTCAAACGACCTAATGGATATTCGTTCATAACAGTGAACTCCGGATACTGTACAGAGTATTTGGCTTCACATTCGAAGGGAGTAAGAGGCTTATGACTGTTCGCTGTTCAACGAGTTAGGGTGTTTGGCGAGCAAGCTAAGTGGTCCAATTCATTTGACAGGAATTCAGCCCTTTGTCACCTTCCAAATCCACATGTCAGCATAACAGTCCTCACTCGTGGTCCTACGCGTTATGCTCATTGGGGTGCTCAGAAATTCGAAATAAAGAATGCAATTTTCCAGTCCAAAGTCCATGGCTTGAAATTTGACGGTGGTTACATAAAACCTGAAAGTCACGTCATATAGTTTGGGGGAAGCAGAGTTTCAAAAGAAGCTCACCTCGTCCGTCACTAGTTTGCATTAGAGACAAATCTTCAACCAGTGTTGCGCCGCTGGCCACATTCTATTGCCTTTTTTCTCTTTCGAGGACACATCAATGAAATATGGGTTTGTTGTTGACAAACAAGTTACTGCAATGACTCAGAAATGGCGATCTGCCCATTGGGCGGGAGAACGGTGTGAAAATCAAACTTGTCCCTTCGTCGTCGGTGAGTTCCGTACAGCGCTCGCGCACAGCCTATAGCCTTAAGTTACAAACTCGCCTTAAGATGATGATTCTCCAATTACAGAGATATTCGATTGAGGGGCGCGTGAGCACCAGAGCAAGGCAGCCAATCACATGCAGCAGGATCCATCAAGTGACGGGCACGTGACAGCGTCACACGTGTCACTGTGATCACCTGGTCTCAGGCTGTTCCTGTTTGGAACTTGGGATTTGGCACCTTGCGTCGGCTGTCAATTTAGAACTCGCCACTATATTTCTCTTTCTCTTTCTCTCTTTTCATTTACTATAGAGATCTAGAGTCTAGAGGGTATAACCTTGCTTGCTAGCCAGCTAGAGTTCTATCCTCTTTCAAAGTTCTTGTTTCCTTCCTGGCTAGACTTGTATCCTAGATCCTAGTGTTTCTGGTGCGTATTGTGAATTCATATGCTAATGTGGTATTTCTAACCAGTTGCTATTGTTTTTCCTTCATAGTGTGTTATCTTTGTCATTGCTACAACTTTGCTATCCGTTCTTGTGCTTGGTTTGTTCGTCACTTTACCGTGTGCTTTGTACTCAAACACACTCACTGTTTATTGTGCCGTTTCTTAGATTTTAATCTCGCCTCAGAATTGATCCATATTTATGTTGGCTAATTTCCTCGTAATTCATCATTTTTTACTCATTCACGCCACCGTCCTTCTCCGTTAGACCCGTTCCGTTTTCCGTTCTCCACATTCCTGATCCCCCCGCCTGAAATACGGCCACAAGAAAGGAAATCCCATCATTCCGACGCCAAATTTTAATCACCTCCGATTCCATCCTGCCGTTCCGTGCATCTGCAAAAAGACACCACCCCCCTGGTCTTTTTCTTTCAAGCCTCTTTTCTACTATCCACTAACAACATCACTCCTCCCTCACTTTCTTCTTGATCCTATCATTTTGTCATACTGGCGACCTTACCAAGTCTCGAAAAGTTATTGTTAACCCATCCAGACCGCTTTGAGATGCAAACTCAACAGCAGCACGACTATCGCGATCAAAGTTATTGGGCGGAAGGTCCACGTTTTGGAAATACCGGTGAAACCAGAAATGCCGAGGGTAAAGATGGAAATGGAAATGATGGTGTGAATTTGTATCCACAGTCTCAACAGCGCGAAAGAGCCTCCAGCCAACCGCCGCGTCCTATTGCGGGATATTCCCAGTTCGTCGGGGCACCCACAGCGACGGCAGGAGTAACAGCAAAGCCTTCATCAGTTGATCATCCTCCTTCAAGATCGCCATCATTGAGTCCGGCCATTAGATTTACCCAAGCTCCTCCTATATCGACATCCCCTTCGTCAGGTTTTCATAATCCTTGGGTGGCACAACAGTCCCGCTCACGTATTCCTCCACTTGGCCGGACGACCTCTCAACCTGGTGGATCTGGAGATGGCACTGGTACTGGCACAGGTGCACCTGGCACCCTGGGCCTTTTCCCACATGCCATCCCAGTCCCGACACGGTCCTCTTCCTTCTCTGCACCTTCCGGTTCTTCCGCTTCACAGTCTTACCTTTCTACCGTACGCGACAATCTTCGGTTTACATCTACGTTTGAGGACGACGAATCCGAAGCCCTATCTGATAATAGTTATTCATTCGATGATGCAGGTGCAAACGCAAGTGTAAACATTGGTGCTAATGGAAGCGGAGGACATCGACTATATCCTCAAGCTCAGTATGGAACCGACACCGCACGTAGTCGTTCGCAAAGTCTCCTTGTCCCACCATCCCCAGCCTCCCTAGAATTCGGAAAAAATTGGGGAGGTACACCTTCAGGATCAACGACCACAACAGCGCGCCCCTCTTTCTCGTCGTCAGACTTCCTCACGCCTGCAGCACCAACAGCCATACCTGGTCGATCTAGGACGCAGACAGCCGATATTTCGAACATTTCTCCTTTCAGGCGGGATATACATCAGATTCTTATGCATGATTCTTCTTCTGCATTGAGCTCGCATTCGGTTGGTGTAGGTCATTACGGAAGGCAAGGGCTTGGACTGGGCACGCTCGGTCCGCCCGGTGCTCCTAGCGTTTTAGGTTCGTCCGGCCATCGTGATGATCCCTCCCTTGGCGGAACAAGTGGAACGACAAGCAGGAGACATAGTATGAGTATTTATCATCCCCGTCGAGACATACACGTCGGATTTCAAACATCGAGCCTGTCGAGTGCGTTTGAAGACGCCGCGTCTTCTTCAACAGCAGCGCTTACACCTTTGTTTCGAAGTAATGTCCTGTCTGACGAAGAGCTTGCAAGCGGATTGGGCGGTGGAGGTGGAGGGAGTTCGGGGATCGGTGGTATAACGACTGGTCTTCAAAATCTCACCATGTCAGCTTCCGCACCTGGTCATGCGGGTATGCAAAGTCAGCCCTCATCACTTCCCAATTTCACGCATTCACGAGCAGGTGGGTTACTCGCCAGTGGATCTCCTGAGCATTCGAGATTCCTTCCAGGTGCCAGTCCTGGCGCGAGCGTAAGAGGTTTGAGTCCACATCGGCCATCTATTTCACCCGCACTCTCAAGAACTACCACCTCTACGTCGGGTACGCATTTGGATTCCGCAAGCGATCGTGCAGCGTCTGTGAGCCCGCGCAATGATGTAGTGGCTGGAAGCAACTTCGGTATTGGAGGTTTAGGAGGTGTGGGAAGCACGAATGCAATGGGAATGAACATTGGGATGACGCATAACCCCTATGGCCGTTTTTCTTCGACTGAGGTAGACTTCGGCGGCTTGTCTCCTCCGTCCGGCACAGGTGCTGGCGCATTAGGTGTATCTACCGGCGGTCCCGGTGCGGGAAGATATCTTCCTAATATATTACCTCCTCCGCCTTCGTTATCGATGTATCCCGGTGTATCGGATAACCGTGCTGGTGCTGGTTCCGCTGGTCTGTTTGCTCATGGACAGACTCAACAACCGACAAGTCCCATTTCGGCAGGTTTCGGACCAACGCGATTTGGGCATGCTCATTCTTCATCTTTGGGTCATACGCGAGGTATTCCATCTATTAATGCCACCATGGGCGCAGGTTCAGGCGGACCCCTATCAGCCATGGGTGTAGGTGCGGGTGGCGGAGGAGGAAACGGACCAGCCTCTCCACACTCGCCCATCTCGGACGACCTGAGCGAACTCGGTAGGGGTATGCCGTTACATTCCGTCCCATCCTCATATCAACTCTTCATCGTCGAATTCAAAGCTGGTCGTACAGATTTGTTCTACACAACTGATAGATCGGGTGACATTCGGCTCGGCGATTTGGTTATTGTTGAAGCCGATCGAGGGAAGGATTTGGGGAAGATTATTAATGATACGATTACTACAAATGATGTAGAGACGTATCAGCGTGCACAACAAGCACAAGCACAGCAGATGGAACAGCAGTTTGGGGGAGATGCTGGGGCTTCTGGCGCTGCTGGGTCGACAGCCAAAAGAGATATTAATCCCAAGAGGATATACGGAAAAGCGGGAGTGCATGAAACACAGTATGTTTATGATCGTGTAGATTGCTCTTGAGTAATCCATTGTTTTTTTTCTAGACTTCTTACCCAGAAGCTGCAAGACGAAATGAAGGCACTTCAGCTTTGTCAGACAAAAGTCAGAGCTAAAAAGTTGCCAATGGAAGTTGTAGATGCCGAATATCAATGGTCTGTTATTTGTTTTATTCTGTGCTACGACGTACCTTATGCCGTCCATTCCTTCTCATCCAGGGATCGCCGAAAGCTGACATTCTATTTCGTCGCTGAAAAACGGATTGATTTCAGAGAATTGGTTAGAGAGCTGTTTAGGTAAAAGTTTGAGTCTTTGCCCTTGTGTACGCTTCTCTCTAATCATTGTTTCAGATTGTATAAAACGAGAATATGGATGGCATCGTTGCAAGCACCCCCCGAACCAGGGACTTACTAAGCAAGCGACAATATTATGAGGCACCGTTTGTCCCTCGTGTATTACTCATCTTCGCATTTCATCGATGATCTTTCTGTCCGTGACAACGCTTCATATACTCCCCTTCTCAGACGTCTCCATTATCACACGCATTATATCATACTCTTCATCAATCTCCCTTTCTCTATCGCCCCCACGAGTTCCCTATTCACTATCCGCCACTATAACTTTTCGTCATGACTTTGGCTTCAAGTACCAAGTGAACGCTCAAACGCAAAAGCATTAAAAGCAACCCCAAACGCTAAAACAGCAACTTAAACCAAAAAAGTTCTATGAATGCAAGGACACATTTTCAACTTTTACAGATCTAGATATGCAATTACGCTTCTTACTCCTCGACTGCTCTTCAAATCTCCGATGCTACTTCCCCCAACGATCTTAAGACGAAGAAAGAATAATGTTAAAAAAGAACCCGGTCAAATTTTCTTCTGGTTTTGTTTTTACTTTTGCTCGATCTCGGTTCCCTTCATTTTTGTATATATATTGTATATCTATCCCGGTTTTTTGACTGTCTTTTTTCAACCCTGTACACTAGCTTTCATTCCCTTTTCAAACGGATATTCCACGTATGCCTTGTTGTCCTCGACCAATTCCAATCTTCTCACCTCTTTCCTTTACAGTATGTACATCCGGTGTTATCCAAGGGCGTGCATACTAATTTACTCGTCATTTCATGATCAGTAACTGTTACTGTTTGCGCCTTATATATGCATGTTTTCTTTCAATTCCAAACCTTTTGTATATATTTCGTTCGTTTCGCACCACCTGGCAGTGTTATTTAGTATACATATTATACTTTGTACATTGGAAGATGGAGATTTGTCTTCCTATCCTGAGCTGTAGACGGTATCTTGTACGGATTTATATATGAATTCTTTTTTTTACGTTTGAGGAGTTCCATGATTTTGGAACGTTTAGTAGCCGCAGGTTTTCATGGACTACACCAAGCATCATGCATTGACAGGCTTCCCTGTATTGTCTGTACAGCTACGCGGCATCTTGTGTTTATAATGCTTCTATGGGTCGTTTACTGTCTTTGAATGAATCTTCGTGTAAACGGCAAGCTTGCTTGCACGTCCTCTTTTGAATATGATCATTCGTTATACCTCTAGTTCGTGGTCATAGTGCCAGTGACCACCAGCACACACCGTTTCACACCCATTTTACCCGCCCGCCTGTTGTGAAGCGTCTATACAAGGAGCTCGTGCAGAAAACCACCATATAATCCATTTTAGTGAGGTTATAACATGCGGGAAGAATCCAAATGAGTGACAGATCTCTGCCTGGTTGTGATATCTTCCGGCCGGATGATACACCAAATAAAGAGCTAGGAATGAGATTAACTCTGAATCGTTCCGAGTAAAACTCCTACACGAAGACCCGTTGAGATGCTTCTACTGCTACAATGGTTCGCTAATAAGAATAGTCCATTCCCAGTTTGATATTCGCCGTTATTCGACGTCTCATCTGACCAAGATTAGGCTCCTTTAGGCAATTTGACTTGAAAGGTACCTATGAATCCCCAAAGCAATATGTCGAAGAGAAAGTACTATAGATATCAAAAGTTACGTACATTGAGGCAAGGCCGATATTTCAGCTGTCACTGTGGCCTGGATTCCTATTCTCGACAGTGCACCACGGAGGACACCAGTAGAAAGAGCTGTATACTGTCAGAATGAAAAAAAACAGACATGCAACGTTGAGACACCATATTGTAACGAGAAGAGTAAACGCTTACGATCTTGGCCTTTTTTAAAGCGTCGGATGGGCCTTCCGCTGACGAGATCCGAGTGATAGGACGGAAAGTGTTATCTTGAAGGACGTAAACCCCCTGAGCTCAAAAGAGAATATATCATCGTGAATTTTGACACCGACGGATGACGAACAAGCGGTCTCACCCGATGATTAGTTCTGAGGTTATCTATTTGTTTCTCCCAAAGAGCCATCCAAACGTCTTTGCATAAAAACTTGACGGCATCTAGTGTATCGTTGAAGCGCGGTCTGTCCAGTATTAATCTAAAGTAGAGAATCGAATTTAATAAAAAACAGAGAAGAACAGGGTTGACTGCAAATGAACCTTTCAGCGAGGTTAGCACCGATGTGTGCGCCCATCGCATCAAGCCGCACACGAAGGTCTTCTTCTTCTACCGAAACTACTTGTCCCTTCCCTGGCGTGCCCGCCCGGGAAGGGGGTGTGTTCGGTGCGCCAGCACCCGAGCTCTGTGTGGGAGCGACTAATAACCCTTGTTTAACCATCTCTGCCTCTCTCTTTTTTAGCCTTTCGCGCGCGACAGCAGATGAGACGCGGAGAGTATTGACAGCTTCCATGAACAGATAATCTTGGACTGTTGCATCGATTCTTGGAGCTTGAACGGGTGCAGAAGGTAACGATGCTACATAGAAATATCGTTTAGTCTTTGAAAGAATGTGAAGTGAATATGCTTTACATACCTGCGATTTGACCGGGGTTTAGCATTATGGGGGATCCTAATAATGGTGGGTCTACGAGTGTATTCAAAGCAGCAGGAAGGACAGATGTGGATTGTATTGACATGATGTAGTAGCAAATCTAAGTCGATACGCGAAATGGAAAGTTCAGTCAAAGTTCAGTAAGGGCCCAACCAATCTCGCACTTGAGGACACGGCCGCGATGCCGCTATGTGTCACACGCTCACATCGCAGCCGGGTGGATCCGGAACTTCAGCTTCAGTTCAAGTTGTGCAACTTGGAAAACAACAGAAAGGTTATTCGCTAATTAAATATTACAGAAGTTTGATCATTTATTTACATAGCACGGCGGCGGACTGAGATGTTGTTAGACCATTTTGGCAGTCCCGAAAAAAAGGAGAACAGATACGAGAGCATGGGTTTATATGGTCCTGAAGAATTCATAAAAGTGTATGCACGGACGAAACTACTCAAGTGTCCTGAGCCAAAATGAGATTCTTTGCACGAAGAGAACGAGGTGTGATTGAACATTGGAAAGGCACGGGGAAACTAATAACATGAAACAGCGTCAGGTCGAAAAATATGAGCCATTAAATATAAATCAATACTAACGGTAGAAACGACTCAGTGATCTCGTCAGAAACCGGTATATCTATTCCATGTTTATCCTTCATTAGTGTAATATCAAACACTTTGAAAATTGAAGCAATTGAGAGGAAAAGTGTGTTTTCGGCGAAAAAACGACCGGGACACATTCTATGTTAAGATGTTATGTAGGTTCATTGGGTGTAATTATGCTCGTAGCGCTAACCTTCTTCCGAACCCAAATTGCTCAGTTGGCGGATGAGCACCGGGTTGGAGAAATCTTTCAGGATTGAAATCTTCCGGGTTAGGACCATACTTTGAGTCACGCAAAATTTGCCTGGTTTAAGGGGATCAGTTTCGAAAAGCAGGCCTAAGATTGACACACACCATGAATCTCCAATGATAATACTTCCCTTTAGTATGAAATACTCTCCATATATACCATCCTCAAGAGCAGCGTGTGCCATACCCAACGGTGTACTGTCTCCAACGTAATACTTCATAACAGAAAGCATTGACATAAGGCAAATCCGCTCGATCCGCCAGTGCCGGCAGACGATCACCAACAACCTGGTCCAATTCTGCTTGTACTTTTTTCTGTACCTCGGGATATAACAATGAAGCTACGATCGCTTGCAAGGCAGCGGTAGACGTCTGATATAAATCGGTTATTCTATCATTTTGCTATTTGACACGGTGATGAACCATCACGTACAGTCCCCACACCGGCAGAATATGCAATGCCAGCTGCATTTTTTATTATCGTCTCTCTATCAGGGGAAGGATCTCCGGAATTACGCAAATTTTCTAAGGAGTTTGACACGAATGAATGATCCTGTTTCTTGCGATTCTGCTCACTGTGTGATAAAGAAGTGTTGCCAGATATTCAGTAATACGATGCACAGCACCTTCACAACGTTGAACGGGATATCGAGAGCGTCCCTAGTCGCTTTCCTATATTTCTTGATAAGCTTGTTTATCGTTATTCCGGGGATCCAATGGGGAATATATTTGACTGGAATACGATGCTCAGGTAACAAGTCAAAACACATCAATCTAAGCACTCACGTATTGGGAAGACATCTATGAGCCATTCACCCGGCACCAGCACATGACTCACCCCTTCCAGAGCGATATGGACAGTATTAATCAATTTGTCATTTTTTCGTTTGATTTCAATGGCATATACCGTCTAACGAAAAGTTGGAAATATAAATAAGGTAAATGATATTGATGAGAAACATATTCACATCCAGTATAATCATGCCGAGGCCAAACTTGATATGCTCCGAGAAATCGGCTGGAGTCTCGAGTAGATCTTGAAGTAATAACCTTCAAAATTAATCAGTTCAAAGTATGGCACATAAACTACAATCTTTCTTACCGACATGTTTTCATTTGAACAGGTTCAAGCCTGGATACTGCTCTAGAGTTAAAGTACTGTTGCAGTGCCTTTATATGACGTCTCCACCAGTCACCATAAGGATAAAGAGCAATATTGTAATCCCATCCTACCCTTTATAACCCGGGGCTTCATATTGATATTATCTTATTAGGGAATGTATTTGGGCTCACAAGTTAGCCGCGTGGAAAGCGGGTCTATCGGAATAGGTTGCGCCACGCTTTTCAAGAAGTTCTCGAGCAACTTCATCGGAGTATACAAAGATAATCGGGATCCCAAAAGTGTGTATAGAAACAATATCACCTGCACGTGGCAGTAAGAAATCGTCAATCAACGATCCTAAATCATACCATATTTTTCCTTCCATTCATACATACGTGTTGGCCGTAGGATTTCAGAAAGTTGGAAGAAATGCCCGACGATTGGTTTTCCTGGAGGACCAGGAGGTAACTTAGAACCTATTATTCGCCCCAAAATAAGTTCTTAAATAATGGATATAGACAACTTGCAACTTTCCTTTAGGAGGTTTATACTTTCGTCTGCGTAGAAGGTCTGCGCATGCCAATGCGAAGACTGTAACAAGGAGGACGTGAGCAAGCATAATCGAAAGATATGCGTGAATTCAAAAATTTCTGCTGAATAAAATAGCTACTTTGTGAGCCCAATCATGGTACGTCGGGAAGATCCATGCTAAACGAATCAGCCGGAGAAGTACACTTAGTGGCCTCATTTCTCACGAATAACAAATATGTCCTTTGTACATGTGTATGCACAGATAACAGTCCTCATGCTAAATTTCACTGACTTAAATTCTAATGCACGCGATGTTTTCAAGAACTCACATTGATTGATCGGTCCTAACAATGTGTTATAAATTTATGAAAAAAAAGCGGAAAATGTGCTGCAGTTATGTGAACCTAAAGTTCTTCAGATCACTAGTATACGCGGAAGGAGCTGCAAGGCAACCTTTCGTCCAAAAACGTAGCCAGTCTATTCCAGATGTGAGCTTTATAGAAAGGCACTAACATTTGCTTCGAAGCTCGGGTACACGTGCGGCCTCCTAGTCCAATGAAGGTTCCTTAGCCATTGCTTGATAAAACATAGTCCATGGCTATAATTGCAATACTGAAAACATCATATTAACGACCGCGGTTACTTGATTCAAGATTGTGCCCACTGCTCGGGTCATGGCGCCAGGTCCCGACGCCAAGGCCCAACTTGGTATTACAGCACTTTTCAAAAGCTAAGGCGGGTCGGCTAAGAAATTTCCCACCTGAGAACAAGGATTTCTCAAGCACTATGTAAGATAATTGCCTACTTTTTATTGCAATGGAATTGTATAACATTTATCTAGCACTTGCCCATATTTTTTGGGAGTTAATTGTCTTGAGTGTCTTGAAAAATCCAATATTTCAAAAATAGTCACCCGCCTTAGCTTTCAAAAAGCGCTGTAATAGTTATGACCCCGTGGACAAGACACCGGCTGTTTGAGTGAGTGGACGAATGGTACTTCCAGTGGAAACAGGACTGACCTCATCGCCATGCGTTGTATTTGAAATTGAGAATTTGAGAGCATATTGCTCGCCGTGACGCTGTGTGACGGTCACGGCGCGACCCGGCGCCTATGTAAGTGAGAACTTTCAAGTTTCAAATTACACCGACAGCTTACGAGAGCTTTCGTTGGAACGTGGGGCAAAGCACAAGATACTACGAGACATACATCGGACGCTGAGTGGTAAATGTTGGTGAGAATCCACAATTCCTTATATTTGTCACTCTAAGGAGCGATTTAGAGTGTTATTCAAAGTTTAGAACATCGGTGAGTTGGAAGAAAACCAAAGGCTTCCAAAGCTTAGTCCAAGTGCGTTATGCGCCGGTATTTTTCTAGACTGTCGCTTTATCACTCATATATAACTCCTTACATTATAGAATCACGAACGAACGACATTTGCTGGGTTATTTTCTTCGATTAGCAGACGACGAAACATAAACGCTAGTATAGTATAACATCTGGCAGAAATGAAAATGGAAACAAAACATGCAGTTTATTCTTCGATGCCGACATGTCCGAGTAATTAGGTGTATCACTCCATCGTGGGAGTCAACGACGCAGCGTCAGTCATAGGACCAAGGCTGGTTTCTACTTAGAAGTGAGCGAAGAGAAAGGAGATATAATGCGCACAGAATCCCTCACCTTCATCCGACCTTGGGGTCAGCGATAACGCGTCGGTCATAGGACCAAGGCTAGATTCTACCCAGGAATAAGCCATTGGCAGAGAACATAATACCAGTAGACTAACCATCATCCGTCGTAGGCGTCAACGACAAAGCGTCGGTCATAGGACCAAGGCTGGTTTCTACTTAGAAGTCAACAGAGAAGCGAGAGATCAAATCGAATAGAATGACCTTCATCCGTCGTAGGGGTCAAAGCTACAGCGTCGCTAAGTGGACCAAGAGGTTCTACCTAGAATTAGCATTGAAAGAGAATATAGTGCTAATGAAATTACCTTCGCGCTTTAATAAAGGACCAGCAAATACTGCGGCAATTTGGAAGGAGACCAGGAGAAGAGAGAAGTATTTCATTTTGACGAAGTTCGAGCTCAGGAATTGGATGCTGAACTTGACTGGGGAATAGAGTAAGTTACGAGTTCTATTTATATCCCCCCACCGTCATGTCTCACTCACGCGATTATTGAAGTTCGTTCTATTGTTAAGGTAACCCATATTTCGTACCCATAATCGAAAAGCTGTCTTCCGGCGGAAACGGACAGCTTTTCAATTAGCCGAACAACGCCGAGACTCCAAGGAGATTTATTTGGATCGACTAAATGTTAATGATTGCCAAACAAATTCGAACCTTTCTTGACGAAAAAAAAGCTGTTACATACATACATGGGTTATTTACGACGTACGCAGAACTTTTTTTTCGGGTCTTTATTATTATTTTTTTGAATTCAGTTCTCAGGGTCGTTAGACATCGGGAGACTCGTAAATCAGTTTCCATTCCAATTAGCTCGAGGTAAAAAATCTTAAATCTTATCGTCTGTCCAATGTCTAGTCCAGGGTCGTTTTGAGCTCGGGTGATTTCAAAGATCATCCGGATCGACATGGTTCCTCAAAATATAGAAACACAAAGAATACGGTCTCTCATAGCATTACCTCTCTTTTTTTCGCCAAGTTCTGTTTTTCACACTTCTGACGCGACTATTGGAAGTATCGAATCATCTCAAGCATCAAGGATAGACCCAGGTAAATTCTACTTTTCAAACTCAAACGACGATTGAACTGGGTTGAATTTACTTTTACTTTTCACACTATCGTCAGTCAATGCTACAACCAAATCGAGGCGCTCAATATCAAAAACTTCCTGAGGACGAGGCCCTGCTTGAAGATGATGGTTAGCCCATATAGCCTTATCAAAAAGTTACACCTCACTGACATCGAGCTCAATACAGGACCCGGAGTGATTCAACGCACGAAGTCGATCAAACCCCGCAATCTAATTGAGAACGTGCTCAAAATTTCCACCATCATCATACTTATATGCGCAATTCTGGATGGAGCTCTTTTGGCCTACTTCGTCTTCCGTTCTAATAACGTGTCTCTTCGGGCTGCATATGACGTGCGAAATTTAGAGTCGCCTAGTTCTTATGTTAGACTAGAACGTTTGTATCGTCATAAGCCCGCCGCTGTGACTTTTCCACCGATTCACAACCGCGCCCGATATTTCATTCAAGTGTCCTCTAAGGAGCGTACCAAAAGTCATAGAGTGTGGCCAACGGTCGTCCAAAGCAACACTGACCAAGGATTCGTGCCCAATGCGAATAACTATTTTCAAGTGACGGACAAAGTCAGCTTTTTTCTTGAAGTTTTTTAGTTTTTTTAGACAATCTGATGCAAATGTCAGGTTTCAACGATTGCCCAGTTTCGGACCATGGATTTTGGAATGGAAAACTGCAGCCTCTATCTCGACTTTCCGTCAATGCCGAGTACTGCAACAAACATCACGCGGATCTCAAGTTCCGAAGGCGAGACTGCCATACTTGATGTATGGGCTTTGGAAAGTGACAAAAGGCTGAATCCTCGCCAGATAACTTGGAACACTAAGCCTGCTCGTCGAAAGTACCTTGGTTCAGCCCAGGTCACATTCGGGACTAGATTATTATTTTCTACGTTCAGATGCAAGTCAGGCTCTTATCAAACTTTCGAAATCGGGTGTTCCAGCGAAAATTGCAACGTCACCAGTACTGATGTCGAATGGAAAAACGATGGTACGTGTTGATATCCGCCGCGATATTCTAGTAGTAACGATAATCCTCTAGTGTTCTACCTAATTCAGAACCAGTCGATTTGAGCAGCGAGCAGATTAACTATAAGGAAATTCATAAATCTTTTCTTGAAAACCAAGCGCTGTAATACGACTAAGTAAATGCGATTCGTCTGTTTTAATTTTGTTTTGTTACATATGACCAAATGTCTAAGTTGTCAAAACCGACCCTTGCTTGAACATCTTATCCTCAAATCTCAGTCGTACCTGGGGTGAGACGATGGCAATAAATGTGTTGGATATATAATCACCGCCAATCTGGTACCTTTTAACACTGATCAATGTGGCGCTGTCACTGACGGCTTATCAGTCTTTAGTCGGTATACTCCGGAAGTTTACGTCCGAAGTGGCGCGCTACGGCTCAAGGCCGTCACCAAATTAGCAAGTCCTCCACACCCTTGTTTAAATTTTTATGATTCTCCACGACTCGGATGGTGCAGCAACCTGACTCAGACCGTGAGTCAAAGGTGAAGATTACCAAGAATCCAAAAGCAATCTATCTCAAAAATGGAAAAGATTCTGACAGGGTTAACGCTTGTCCCGATTACACCTACTTGGAAAACAAGATCTGAACGCAAACAAGATCGATGACCAGTGCATCCCGATTCACCCATATACGACGCGTAACTCCGATGAAAACTTCGAGAGAGTTTCCGAAATCCCTTCTCATTGAATTGGGACTTTCAGGTTCGTTTAGCGGCTCTCTGAAGATCTACAAACGCATAAGCCTGTCGTCCTCAGTACCTCTTCTCGCAACCTTTCTTCCTTCCTGCTAAATGTATCTCACACTCCCCCTAAAATTGGGAATTATCGCGACTGCAGTCGTGAAAGGAGCACTACTCATCGTGATTTGGAAGGAACAAATTGGTCGTACAGTTTCGCAGAATCAACCGATATACTGTAAGTTTGCGTTTCAATTTGGAAGGACGCGGAATTCTTGAATGATATCTTCAATTTCCCCCCACTGTGTACTAGACTCTATGAATAGGGATGTTCCAAGTCTCCAAAAGTCCCCAAATCGCCTCGTTAATATGAACATAGAGGATACCGTTCATTATGGAATTTTCGAGCCTGCGGCAGATATGGAATGGGCCGAACTCGTTCCCAACGGTGGTCTGGTCGAAGTCAACAATGAAACGTATACTATCGCATTATTCCATCAGTTAGGTTGTCTTGACGTTGTACGTCGAGCTCTAAGAGACAGGTTGACATATAAGGCTGGAGAGCTGGAAAGACACTGTCTTAATTATCTACGGCAGACGTTGGTGTGCAGGAGTGACATCCATGTGGAGGTGTTGGGAGGTCCTTTGAGCCACACCGAAGCAATTCAAGATACATTTATATGCAATGATTGGGAAAGCGTGTATAACAGTGTTAATTAGAACTCTAAGAATTCAAATACAGTCTACTTCGAAATCGAGCTTCCTATCTATTCAACGAACAACATGGCTTGCGACGTGCAGTCTTTCAGCATTGAAACTCAAAGCTTCGGCTCTGGCTATGTTATCCATCAAGGTGTTATACAGATTTGCAGCGACGAGTTATGATCGAACTATACGTCCAGGCAGAAAAAGTACGAGTTTGAGATTTACCTTAGATTTTACCACGAGTTCAGCCGAATTATTTTTTTCAGTACTAATTTAGTAGATTTCGCGCTTCAAAAGGTGAATCTACTATTAGTAGTACTGAAAAACTCAGATTTCACCAAGATATTAGTCAAAATTTTTAGATGATGATTAAGTCGCCCCGAAATTGTAGTTTTTCGGCCTGGCGGCCGCGGTGTAGGCCCCTAGTAACAAAAATCAAAGAAATTTTCTGAACTAGCCAACCCAGGCATTGTTAAATAATCAAACCCATAAAAGCCTTAGCGTTGTTCGGAACTTAAGAGAGCTCACGACAAGACTTCCAAGACGTATATACATAAAAATTCGGAAGTAACCAATATTCAATACGCGGGATGCTAGTACAGCTCTCCAGAAGGTTATTAGTCAGTGAGTCACGCCAATCGAAGCTACCTGACGAACCTGAAGCTCCTAATCAGGGATTTTCGACTCGGCGGTATGATTGCGTATGTGAGTGTGGCGATCTGTTTTTGAGCTTGATTAAATCAATTAGGGTCTTTCCTATTTTCGACAATGTGCGAGGCTCTCACGAGTGTCAATAATCATCCCCAGTGCGGATTTCAAATATGTATATCTCTGTACTGCTGCCTGCACCTTACTTTACCCGCTGAGTTTCAGTTTTGAAAAACCTCGTATTCTACTCAAAAGAATGACCATAACCTCAAGCCATTGGCAAACAGGAGCAATTCTTTCAATGTCCATTTTATCCCTTCTCACCACGTTCCGGCTGTTCCAAGTTGTAATGATGCCTTTAGAGCAGTCCATGGGGGGATTTCCTCCAACAAGTATCTACAGTCAGTCTAACGTGATCATTTCGCCTGCGTTTTTTTTTTCTCGATTGACCTAATAATTATCACATTAGCATTTCAAGATGATGATTACGCTCCTTTTCTCCCTGTCCCCCCGGGTCCGCCAGTGGAAATGGATTTCGAAGAAAGTGTTCACTACCCTCTCACTTTAACTGACGGGTTTGACGACGAGTGGTTATACAATTTACCTTTCGGGACAGGGAGTTATAGAGTCACAAACGAGGACGGTCCTATTGTTACGGAGATTGCAGCATTCCATCAGCTCCACTGCCTGAGACTATTCATTAGAGATATGACTTCGCATAACACCAGTTTGGGCCACACACGTCACTGTTTGAACTATTTGCGTGAAGGTTTTTTATGCGAAGCAGACACCACGCTGGAACCGAAGGAGTTCTTTACGAAGAATGCTACCAATTATTACAACTATCCTACTAGAGTTTGCAGAGATTGGACGACCGTGTACAACGTTATGGAAGATAATTGGAGGGAATGGCTTCACTACCAAGCTCTGAATACTTGTGAGTTTCCCCCCCTTGTATGCGTTTTCACTGTGAAATTTATGTCAATGTTCTTTCTTTAGCAGCCGGCTGAACGTATCAGAGTAGAAAGTTAAACCTGAAACTCTTTGTTTATACCATGTGTCCTGCGTTCAGATGAAGTGTAAAGTGAATTAGTACGATTTTATTAATATGTGACACCCTCACAATGGAATATCACAACACATTGTTAATGTTATCCATAATTCCAATTCTGCCAGTGTTCTCTGGTCAGGAGTCATCAATGTACATAATAAACTCAAATCCTGTAAGGTAGTCGAAGAGTCTAAAATTCTGATCCAGGAAGGCCTCTTTGAACGTTTTTCAAGTTCAGCCCATAGGCGTGCTAGATGAATCTTCAGTACTTCAGTCCTCCAGTATTCATACAGACACAAATATATCACGGCTCAATCCATTACTTAAACTCATGTACACAGATCACCTGCTTTTACTACACGATTGATACATTGCAACAAGAACTAGATGAAAGGGGAACCTTCATAATACTAACCCTCAGGCTTTATGCACCGTTCTCTGCAGCTTCGGTCTCCGTCTGGAGATCCACGATTCTCTTTACATATGGTGTAATAATACAAGTGAAACCATTTACAGAGGCAGGGAGACGACTCCAGGAACCTCCTGTCTTCTGACCAGGCTTCATAAATGGATTGACATCACAGTCGAATTCATGCTTGATGCGCAAATTATTGGCACCGTCTTCACCATACCTGATATCCATAAAAAAAACTAAGATTAAAATGTTATGTGAGACCCGGGAAGAATCATTAACTTACGTTTGTTTCATCCACTCGCTCGCATCTTGTGGAAGATCGACCGTAAGATTTTTCACAAGTCCCTGATTCAACTCAAGACTCGCTTCCATAAACTCCGTAACACCAAATGGTATACCATAAGCCCTACTCGATACAATACTTGATTGCCACTCTTGATAAGCACCCAAGCCCGCATTCAAACCAATGATAGCATCAGGGAGTGGAGCACCAAATCGCAAGACTTCGGGTGTCCACGTTGGACCGCCTCCCCAAAGGATCACACGTATGGATCCACCTCCAAGAGATTCTGGAGCGGTGTAGGAGTAAACACTGTCATCGTTCGTTTTACTTTTGACGAGGATAGAATCGGACGAGCCGAGCTGTCGCCCGCTGTGCAGGAGCATGTAAGATGATTCACCAAAGAAGATGAGCTCGAGATTTGTGTTTGGGAGGAGTAGGGCCAGTTCGCCAAAGCTGGAACGTGGGGTCAGCAACTATATGTCAAGAAATGAAGACTATAATTTTAACCCACATAGGTAGATAGTCCAATTCCTCTTCGGCCCCGATATAGTGCACTAAAAGAGTCTTCTTTTCGGCACCAATCCTCATTCTCGTATCATCAGGGGTCAACTTCAGCTTCTTCAAGATTCTATATACGCTCAAAGGCCAGTGAAGTAAAAGAGCGGCAGGAGATTTAAGTGGTAAACCTCTCCATTCGTAATAACTCTTCCAGTTATCCTCGAACGCAGGTGGAAAACTAGGAACCTTGCGAGTGTCATTCGAGTCAGAGTCGTCGAATGTAAGCCAGGGTATTTCGTCATCTGGCAATTTCCATCCCGCTCTCTCATCTGCGAAGTCGGGTTGCAATAAGGATGTACCCCATTCGAAATCTCGTAGACCGTGTTCATCGCAGCAAGGTTCCTCTGACCTGCCGATAAATATATGCGATTTATATCTTATTTTTTCCTGATTTTCTCTATAATGTAAGGTTTACTCACCAAAACCCGAATTCTTTGCCATGCCCAAGGATACCTCTCGATGCTAAGAGAACCCGATGTCTGAACGTTCCATCATTCTCGATCCTAGCCCACGGGAATTGATTAAGTATCTCCTGAAATATCGGTATTTTCGACATTTGTTCCTATCATCCGCTCAATCACTCTCGTCGATTTCGAGGGGGAAAAAATAACAATAACAATAACACACCTTGTTCTGGTCGCACATTAGTCCATGACCCGGGGCAACGCTCTCGAAAAAAGTCGGTCAGCCATATTGCTCAGAACTTTGGTCAACGATGATAAGAGCTTACCCCACTAGATTTATCAATGACTCTATCTTGCCATCCTGACTTGGCGCACTGGAAACCAATCATACCTCTTCAATACTAAACAAACAATTTAATCTTACCTCCGTACTGCAATACCAAATAGACTATGCAGATTCGTCACTCAGATTGTTTTTTGTCCCACTGGCAGTCATAATATCTTTTACTCACTCTGCAATTTCCACATAGCAAACTCTGGTTATTGATTCAGTATTTTACTCCACGCAAGATAGATTTCCTCAAGACACTAACCTTGGGTTCCTCCTTCTTACAATGCGCACACTCGATTATCTCGCTGAAATCCGGCTTCTCCACGCCATCCATTTTATCGATATCACTGGGGGACCCCACATCTTTCGATGCAACCGCGGCAGCGAGCAATTTAGCTCGTTCATACTCATCATTAAAGTGTACTATACCCATTTGAAAACGTAAAAAGCAAAAGCGGTCGAAAAGCTGAGACCAAGGAGCCCGAAATCCCTATAACTAATTTATCCACCCCTCAAGAGAAATTCTCCCACCCAACAATCATCCCGCAATTCTCATTCCCACGCGGAAAAAGAAGTTTCGAGGGCTCAAGCCCATCCGTGCATAGCCGAATCATGATGCGGTGGGGTCACGGTACTAACGACAATGGTTGGACAATGGCCGTCTTAGCCTGGCTGGTTAAAAACGAATCCGTAGGCTCTCACATGATATGACGCAGGAATAATTTCGCACTGAGAAGTTCCCAGAACGCGCAACAATCGCAGGCTCACGGGTGGTTGTTTGTTTTTCCAACTCAAGTCTCGCAGGGATGAGAGGGCGCTTCCTGGATGTCTATTGGCTAGTCGAAGCGCAAAGGATTGCCGAGAAATAGAGCCCACTGGCAGATGACTTTGAAGGATCGGTTTCTTATCCACATGCTTCTTCCATCAACTAATGCTCTAGAAGTTGGTAGAATGTCTATTTGGAATTTCACGATAGATGAAAAACGAGCTTTTCTCTCGTCAGAGCGAACTAAAAACACGAGTTCAATCAACCATTCCCCAGATATAATAAATACAACGCTGCCTCAAGAAAAGAAAATTCAAGTCCTTTCAGGATATAATTCTAATTCTACTTTTTCCGGAGAAAAGGTATGAGTGACAAAACAGGCGATCAAAGAGAAGCGTGTTATTATAAAGTCGACTTCCAGCCAGCTTCACGGCATTTTGCGACAAGTTTTTTGACCTGACAGATACATTAATTCTATAAAAACAAACAAACCATACACTCGACTTACTTCTTGACTTCGTGCCCGCGTAGTGACAAGTAAAGCATCCTGCGTATCAACGATGACGAGGTCGTCCACGCCTAAGCATGCCACCAATCGCCCAGTGGCGGGAACGATGATACCTCCGGCCGTCTGTTCTGTAACGACTAGAAAAAGACGATTTAGAACAGGTAAATATACGTTCAATACACGACGACGATATATACTCACCCAAGCTAGAATCGCCTAGCACACGTGGTTGATTGACTTCAGCGGGAATCATCTCAGATAGCGATGCAAAGTCTCCAACGTCATCCCAGCCTTTCGATAAGAAAGAGTCAAATTAGCAGAGGAAAAATAGAACCGGGGTTTTCTCGGCGTACCGAATGTGGATGGTATAACAGCTACTTTACCCTCGAGAGCAGCAGGTTCAGCCACAGCATGATCTATAGCGATTTTGGGTAATGTAGGCCAAATATCGGCCAGTGCCTTCTCTCTCGCGATATCATCATCCCAAACAGCAGCGATTTTCTGCAATCCATCCGCAAGGTCCGGCTGATACGTCTTCAAGAGGTCCATCAGGCGCTGGGCTTTCACAACGAACATACCAGCATTCCAACGATAATTACCGGTACTAAGATAAGACGCGGCGGTTTTCGCGTCAGGCTTCTCTTTAAACTGAACGACGAGTCGTGCGTTCGGTGCGTCTTGAATATCAAGGCTATCACCAAGACGGATGTATCCGAATCCAGTTTCGGGATGAGAAGGCGCGATACCGATAGTGACGAGAAGGTCGCGGCGTGCGGTGATAACAGCTTCAGCAACAGCACTCAAAAAGGCGTCCGCACCGCTGATCATATGGTCTGCTGCGAAACTGCCGAGAATAGCATCAGGGTCTTTTCGACATAGTACAGCAGCTGCCAGTCCAATTGCAGCGCCGCTTTCTTTGGGACTAGGCTCGGCGAGGAGGTTGCCCGGAAGAACGTCTGGTAGCTGATCGCGCACGGCGTCGCTGTGAAGTTTGCCTGTAACGATCATCATACGCGTTGGAGTTGCGAGAGGCAGGAGACGGTCCCATGTTGCTTGAATGAGCGATCTGCCGCGCAGTGTAAGGTCTAAAAGAAACTTGGGACAGCTTTCTCGAGATAGAGGCCATAAGCGTGTGCCTGCTCCACCTGCGGGAATGACCGCCCAGAAGTCTTTAATGTCCACCGACTTTCTGAAAGGATATATGGATAGATCGGAACCACCGAGTCTTGGAGGTACATAAACTGATGCTGGCCCAGAAGGTGCGAGAAAAGGACTTCTGGTAGCACGAAGTTGGGGGGACGGAGGAGCAGTGAGGTTTCCCGTTGTTCTTTGGCCGTTACCGGGCTATAATAGAATGAAATCTTCAAAAAAAAAAAGAGTAAAGCTACATGATTACGAGCACATACGATGCCATTTTCCCTAATATGCCTTTCTAATATGGCATTAGCTACTCTAAGTTCGTTACATTCATGTCGAAGTTCGGCAATGTCAAGATTCTAAAAAAAAAGTGAGATCAAATAAACCGATGCTAAGCTCTCAATGACTGAATGATAGACAGACCCCTTTTTGCACTACGGACATTATTTGTGAAAACATCTCCTCAACGCTAAGTCCATTGGAAGGAAGGCCATGTTTGGTTTTGTCCATTATATGAGTGTTGTTGATGTCTCGGTGAAGGCTTTTTCAGCGGACACAGCAAACGCGCTTACATAAAAAATGGCCAGTCTGTGTTGTACGTATACTTGTACAATATTCACTTATTTATATTATATACATTGCGGAATAATGTTGTCAATACATGATATAATGCACAGGACAGGAAAGCAATTGGTTCATGAAGCTGTAGTGTTCGTGCTTTGTGGCCGACGTTGGTTGGTCGCGTTCCGCGAATTGCTTGCCACATTGCGCTGTGCGGCCGTCGCTGCAAAAAACATATGAACATTCATTTCCTTTGTAGATTGATAAAGCAAACAAGGGTTTTTGCACTGACCCCACGGTCGACGATCCATTGGACAGCACTGTTTTGACGCTGCCGTGCCAAGCCACTTTATGATACAATGCATATGAAAGACGTGACTACATTCGCCCCACACTGAATGAAAGCAATTAGGAATACATAAGCCCATGAAACAGCAACAGCAACAAGTGACCTACTCAACGGACAATCATCTCCAGGCATCTTACAGCTTGGACAACATCCCTCGAACGCGACACGGCAAATACCGCACACATCGTCTTCTCCATTTTCGTCAGTTTGGCCAGTCTGCCATTTCCAGTATCCAATAGCGTGCCACGACTTGACAGTAATTTTCATTAGAACCGCGACGCGTGAACGTTTCCGTGTGGAGTGCAAGTGTTTCAACCGTGGTTGGTTACATAAACAAAAGTCCGAGTTTGGTCCGAGTCAAATTTAGGATACTTGCCATCCATCCGAAGAATCAACGCTGTCAAGCTTAAAAATGAACAATCAATAATTATGCAGGAGAGAAAGGATCTGCGGAACGTGTTTGTGTATGATCATGAAGGAATTACTGTTGCGAGTCCGTTCTTTATATTCACCACCTTGTTGTATTCGAATGACTTGTATCAGGTTTCTGGCAATATGGTTTAATAGACTGGGAAGAGTTTCACCGCCTCTTAACACACATCCTTTTGTCAGAGGGATGGGCTATCTTTGTCCGATTAGAAGGCGGAAAAAATGGCGAAAGGGTGCCCGATAACAGTGCTGAGACTGTCCCGGAAGGAGAATATGTGTTACTCACACCAGGTAGGTCTCTGCTCACCCAAGTGATGTCAATACCTGTATCAAACCATGGTGTCAGATGGAAAGCCTTTAAATGTCAAATTCCGAGATGTTAGGGCGCGTCCCCGCAATCCAACCGCGTCAACAACAGAGTCGAGAGTCTGCCCTATTCAATATTCAAGTTCCATATCTCCTGGCTGACTGACCTTTTAAAACAGAAATCCTTTTATCAGGATCGTACCAGGCAACGTGACCCTTACTGCCTAATCACCAAAGAGCCCCACAATGATTACTACGCCCGGTTCGACGCCGCCCATATCTTTCCACGGGCACACGATAAGGAAGTATGTCGTCACTATGATAGTGCTTCCTTATGTTACCATTCTAACGTGTGCTGCTGCAGTGGATAAACAGACATTTTCCGAGCAAAATTACAGATCCTGCTCCTGTTAACGAAGTGGGCGGCCCATCAAAAATCGATTCCATTCAAAATGTAATGCTTTTGCGGAAAGATCTTCACTTTTCATGGGACAATTATGATTTTGGCGTTAACCCTGATGTGCGTAATTTACTTGTATGTCTGCAGATTTTAAAGCCAAGGCTTTTGACAGAGGGGCTATATCATTGTTCCATTCATCAGGGGGCTTGATTCAATTGCAGGAAAGATGCTTAGTCTGGACCACATACAAGATCCTAATTTACGTCCCCTTGATGATCTCTTCCGTGATCATTTCCTCCAAGGCGTTTTCAAGCACATGAAGGCAGCTGGTGAGCCCAGCTGGGACTATGAAGACACATTCGGTCCCGGTGCTTTTGATCTCTCCCGGACGGACGTTTGGGGAACCATGGAAGGTCAGGAACAGCTAGAGCTTGCATTGAGCAATCGCCTTCATTCAACGATCCAACAACAATTGTTACAAACTGGGTAGCTTAATCCATTTAAAAGTGTGACATTTTAGCTGACTGGCATATAGACAGCCTAGTTGATTTCTAACACGCTAAGAAGGAAATTCACCGCGACATCGGACTTGTTGACCACAACACTATCGATTTTGCTTTTTCTGTTTACCGTCTATACCAAGGCCGTTGAGCCGTCACGCTTTTATTGATTACTGAGAAGACTCCGCATTGATGAATCTTATCTTACTCCCTCCGTCCGGCAACAGCCAAGCCCGAGTACTTTAATAATCGCCGCTCGGAGAAAAAAACAGAAGTTTTGTCGAGGATTAACTTGTCCAAAATAGAATGCGGTAGAATACCATCAGACGAACGCTGTAACTGACGTGCTCTGACCAACTTGAGGGGGATGGTAATGGAATTAAGATGGGATGGTATTAGAGCGCAGCTACTACTGGGTGCTATAAATTAACGACAAAAAATTCGTGTCACTTACCTTCACTCTCTTCCTACCACCACCACCATGGTCCTTTCTACATTATCATCGACGATCGCCAAGCTTATCCATCAACACTTGTTCAAAGCTAGACTCGGGGTCGCAATTGTAAAATCAATCAAATCAATTACCACCCCGACTAACTGTTTGTATCCAAGGTATTTATCCTCTCTATACCCATCACTATTATCCCTGGTAGCTCGCCAAGTCCAATCGTCTTAATGTACCATTTAGATGTACCAAGGGCGGTCTAAGCCCCGTCTTCGCTCGACATCAAGTTGGGATGCTGTGGTCCCTCTTTGGGTTTATGCGGTTTTAACGAGGATGAATTGGTGGCCAATATTTAGCTTGTGCTGTTTTCTTTTCAACCTGGTACACCACCGCACTTTCGACCCTCAATCCTACTTCCTACATGTCCACCGTCTTTTCGTCTCCCTTTGACGATCTCGAGGAGTTCAGGTGGACCGCGCGTAAAGGTCCCGCTACTACGACGTCGCTTCCGGACTTGCGGAGGGACATGCCGCTCAAATCGACATGGAGGGTGGAGTTTCTGTACCCTGAGGGCGACAATGTCAATGCGGGAAACCATTTAGTTTCCTCTGTCACGTTTGAAAAGCCGCTCCGAGTCTACTTTGACGAGGGTGTAGTTATAGACCGTGACAGTGGGGAGATAATTGGCTTTTACGAATAGGAGGAGCCGAACATTAGAGCCAAGGCTGTGGATTTTGTCGGGGCCAGGGTCTCCCATGGAGTTTCCTGAAAGCCTCATCAAGGTCGTAGATGAGGTCGACGAAACCGGTCAGCCCGAGGTGAGCGACGGAAACGACCTAAATACATATCATCACAGATCGAGAGCGGCTGTCTCTGATTCCACCCTTTTCCAGCCCGGGTCGTACTTCGACGGATGATCCCTCGTACCCGGAGACGATTACTATACTGGCCGGTTCACCGTCAAGCTCCTCACGTATGAAGGTGAATCGAATAAATCTCTCAAGAACTTTACGTTCACATTCACCGAGTCGCTCACGCTCGGTGACCTCGTTGATTTCGTCATCGACGAACGTATGGATGAGTTCGTATTCCTTTCATACGGGAAGAAGTGGAAGGGATGTCGCGACTTCATGTGCACTTTTCTTGCTTCTCTTTAATCTATACGGTATGCTGACATAGCCATTTTTTTCCTTTTGCTCCTTGTCTTGAAAGTTGACATCGGCTTTCAGTATGCAATTGTGGGGTTCTGCTTGTTAGTCGCGGCAGGCTCCAAAGACTGGCTGTTTGCAAGAAGACGCTTCTCAGTCAGGATATTCAGGCTTGCTATCATCCCGATCTCGCCGTTGTACGCCCGGTCCAGAAAGGCTGCTGGGTCCGCTGGAGGCGCCTGATCCACGGTTTAGTCCCTCTCGATATCTACAGCACTGAGATATTTTATATACATATAAGGATCATGTTCTGACCGCTGGTTAAATTTCTCAAGGACATTGAGCGGTATATTATTCCCAGCTCATCCTCAAGTCCTACTGCCGATTCAGACTGCAGCGCCATCCCTCAAATGGCCGTCATCAATGTTAGCTAACATCTGGTTAGTTATAGCACAATTTAAGCCCTATGAACATGTATCAATACGGAACAAGAGGGGAGTCGATCGGAGGAGTTTGGAGTGTATTTATAACATCAAATAGTACGGTATAATTTGCAAAGGGAAGCGGAATGATGAAAAAGAAGGATGAGCATACTTGTTCCACTTTCCACTCCAAAGAAACTGAAGATAGCATTAGATCAAGAGTGTCTCTAACAATCTGGATTTATCATTATATTTATACGAAGAGTCGCAACTTGAAATAGAAAGGGCTGTCCGCGACTTCATCTACTGCTGAGCCGCTGCACAACCGATAAGAAAAATCTTAGTGGCCGCGATAAAGATGTAAAATACAAGCTAAATACTCTTCACTAATCCATTCAAGTTGTTAAAACCGACGCATACACCTACAAAAGTGCAGCAAAAGTGCTTCACATCCAAAACCACTATGACTGTTCAAGCTTTCAAGGCTTTTGAGGATAGACATGGTCAGCGGCTATTAAGGGATGTGGCAGATTCAGATGTATTTAGTGTACTCGCTCAAATCACATTCGGTCCCGGTGATTTAGACCTTTCCCAAACGAACATCATTTGGCGAACCACGGAAGGTCAGGAACAGCTGAGGCGTTGACCACAACACTGTCACACTTTTATTGATTTCTGGGAATACGCTATGGCTCTTGCCCTCTCTTTCTATGTGCGTGTGGTTCACCCCGAGGGAAGAAATTCGAGTGCTTACATTTTCTGGCCCTACCTTGACTCTCCAGTCATGCATTAACGCCTCAACGGGAGCGACCAAGTACCACTCAGAACTAATTCAATACAGTAAGCTTTCCTTCATGCGATCTGTAGACCTGGATCAAGAATGATTGAGTCCATCGCCGACGTACATCGTTCAACTTGTATTGACACTTGCCGTGCCTCCCCGACGTCTTTCCCGTATCACATTAGGGCCGAAAGTGATGAGCGGGTCAAATACGTTCCCTAAATTGGAGAAGAGTGTAATTGATAGTCAATAAAATCAAGATAAATCCCGCCAATACACAGGTACTTAATTCCTTCAAAATCCCCGGAAATTTCACGCGAAGGAAAAAAAAACGTTCATAGTTTGCAACCAGACATTGAAAAATACTTGATACAAACTTGATAGCCATGTTAGACGTAAAAATCTTATTCATTGACAGGTAATGTTCTGGCCAATGAAATGACTTGGAGATGACCCGGGCCGGCACGAAACCAGTAAGATTCCGGCGGTACGTAAGCAGACTTTCTTTTTCACTGTCCGCTTGTTGAAATCACACATATCCTCCGATTTCTTGTTGATCCCACAAAATCTTATATGTATGGCGAAGAGGATCATTCTCATCTCAGACGACAAAGAACAATAGCATCAAATTTTGATCGTCAAAAATCAGCATCGCGTTCGTCTAGTGGCAGGTATTATGATTTATCTAGGCGGTGGATTCTAGCGTTTTCGCGTCAAGTTCAAGTTCGAATGCGAAAAATGATCGCTGTGAATATATGGTTAAACAGTTTTCCCCTATAGGAGCGTAGATCTTGTTTACCATTGGAATTGAAGGTTATCTTCAGTACCAGAACTTGCAACGGAGGATCTGTCGTAATAATTCAACTGACGGGATCAGGGGGTCTAAACTCAACGATCACAGTCCGATTCAAGTTGACGAAATGTCAAGTCTTTTATATTGAAAACCAACGTTAGTATCATTCGCAGCTCTCCTATTTGCTTACCGTGATACCGCCTACCTACCCCTGCACTGGTTCAAAGTTACTGCGTCGTTTAAGAAGTCTTCAACATGCCTATCAATTGTACATATATCACAATCATTTATGTCGCGCAATCCGAAATCTGGATGGCATTTTGAAAAATAAAACCGCCATCATCAATCAAATTCGACATCCATCTACCAGACATTCCCGGCCGATATTGACCGAGCGATGTATTGAGTTACAATGAAACGACGTATCAATGGAAGCGTATAACTATGAACGCGCTATGTTAGGTATCAATATTTGTAACAACTAGAACGTTGATGGGTTGATTTTCGAGAATCAGACATGGTCGCTGTGCCAGCATGAAGCTAACTTGGGAAGAAAGGGAATGCAATGAAAGCCGGTTATTCCTATTCGATTCCTGTTCGATTTAATTAATCTTATATCCTCCAAATCATGACTACCGAGACCTGAGGCGCAGCCACCACCCGCTGTTTTCGTTTTATTACAGCATCATGATTGCGTTTGTTTCGTGAGTACATACGTGTCATCATTTTCGGCCATTGACAGAAAAGAAAATGAGATGCGTTTTTCAGGAAGGTTTTACTTTATAACATGACGTGCATGACAGCTGAACCAAATACGTACATAAGTGCAAATTTTGGACGATGTGTATAGTATGCCAAGGCCAAGCAGGACTAGTAAGCGCAGACTTTGTCAAGACTCCCATATGATAATAATTGCAGAATTTAGCTCCATATTCTGCATGCGCAGCAGTGCACCGAATTGGAAATAAACCAACAACCACTGCCACGTACTGGTATAATAAATATTGATACGTGCACGCTATACATAGGTATATGTCCAACAAGCCAATACGATGAACGCCGTTCAGCAATAACAAAAGTCAGCGGCTCGCTTCACAACGGGGGATAGACTTGTCTAAAATGTAAATATGTACGTGCGTTGGTGCCTCAAGACCGATGGTATCACGGATCCATTGACCCATGGAGTATCAACACTATGACGCGGATGCTTTAAGAATAAACCCCCTCATTCCACTGCAGCCGCGTAAAGAAGCTAAGTATATGAATATGTATTGATTATTGATCTTTATCGTGGTCATCTCGGCGAACGAGAAGCATTGGCAATGCAAGCCTGAAGTTCAAATGGAAATTGCCGTGTGCCGACTCGGATACGGATCCGGAAAAATGTGTTTTTGTCTCCGGATAAGCAAATTGCTGTGAGCTTTATTACTCGTATCTGCTTATTCGTCTCTCTTACTGTTCTAGATTGTGTTGCTAAGCGTCAACAAACCAGAAGGACACCGCTGAAACCGCACCAAATGCTGAGTCTTGGTCTTGGTTTGTATCGGTATTAAGCTATAAAAAGAAGAAAAAACGGGAAGCCGTACGAAGCACTACAAGTGTGTACATTTGTAGATGGATCTTGAATCCTTTTCGAGGTTTTTAGAACCTAACATTGAAGAAGCTCCAGAAATATGGACGTCGCCCAAAAAAAGCTCCTTTCCCCTATTTTCCAATTGTGGCTAGCTCGTCTTTACGCCGTGCCTGGGCGCTGAAATTGAAAGCTGAACTGTATTGATGAAGCCAGTGATGTGATGGGTGGTGGTGGTGAAGGCTTTCCCCTCTCGCAAGTTGTTCCTCTAATTTTATGCAGTATTGGTCCCGTTTCGGAATTGTTGACATCAATGTCAATGTTGGTTTTTCAAGGAGGTTAGAACCCGATATATTCACGCGTTGCTGGAAAGTCACACAGTTACTAATTAAAGTTTTACCAGCATTGGCATCCTGGGAATCCTAGATATTGCTGAGTCTGGAGCCTAAAGCGGTGCGGTCCGTGAAACGTGAAAGATGTCAAAGAATCCAAAACATGACAGTTTATGCTGTGCATAATAATCCCTGAGCTGAACTCGGGCCTCTCTTCCTTCGTCACAATCAATTCCAAAATCCAAAATAAACGCTCCTTAAACTTTCACCTGATTCTCCAAATAATATTAAATTGAATTTGGGCTGTCGTCCAAGAACCGACACAAAAGGTCTTTTGTTCTGTAAGTTGTTGTATTTCTTCCGGAATTGAATCGAGAAGTCGCGGAATGCAATTCATTCTTTTTTTAAATTTTTGACAAGAAACTAAAATGAAACAAAACCCCTGTCTGATTGTCCCTTCTTTCAGTATAACGGCGCTTGTGAACGACGTCAAAAAATTGTGAACGTCTTGGACATCTCAAGTTCTTTTGATTGTCCACCACTCAACAGACGAATCAAATTGCATCCGGGCGTACAAATACCTGAATTGAATTGTTGGACTCAGATCCGGATCCGGAAGTAACGAAACTCGTGTTTGAGAACAGAACCTGACGGTTTTCTCTCTCTAAATCTGGCATAATCTCCATTGGGTACTTAAATATGGACATACACACTAGTGATCTTTCAGTCGTTTGCTATTGGTACTGGTACTGGAAACAACTAAGGTCCGGATTTTCGATACTTAGTAGCGTACTTACGGCAGCGGGCACTGATCCTTAAACTAGAAGGAGGAAAAACGGTTTCTTCCAAGTACGATGTCGACGCAACGACTCGGGGCACCGCGATTCGCTAAGAGGCGGGATCCGGGATGGGTTATGCGAAAAGTCTGGCACCGCCGCTTTACCCGTCTCCATGTATCCGTCTACAATTACTAGGCGAACGCACAAGGAACCGAGATGCCAGATTGTGGATAACTCGCCCTTCAAATCCGGAGGTATATGCTCTTACCACCGGATAAGCAACTACGTAGCGCACTTGTCAGTCTAAGGCTACATAGTATAGTAGACTGACTGCGCTTGTGCGAGGGATTACTCGAAGGCACCGGCAGTGGATTGTGGCTGGGCACAATTTTTTTTAATTACGGATGTGTATTCAATTGCAAATTGTCTTTCTTCCTTCCGGGGCACGCGCGCGCGCATGAGGGGCTGAATTATGAGATACGACAGCGTATTTAATAAGCCAAATCAAAGAACCAGGATTCGAGCCTGGATTGAGATACATATATACATACATAGCAAATTCCAGCACGGTGATTGATAGGTGCGAAGAGATAAAAACTATTGATCCGGTGCGTCAATGCTGCCTGGAAGCTGTCCTTCCTTTGAACATCCAAATTCTCTCCATTCTCCATGGTCACGGTCTATCATTTTAGAGAAGTTCCCGTCCCCCCTGATTCAACTTCAACGAACTTCAGGGACCAAAAGAAACGCGTCACGGTATTAAGAGTCATGAAGTCTCTTAACTTAACTTTCTATTGTTCCTGGTTGAATCATTTGAATCTAAATGGCGCGTAATTATTACAATACTGATCGATCTTTCAATTCATGCCACGAGCTCAAGTTTTTCAATGATATCAATTATAAAGCTCATCATGATATAACATACTCAACCGCCCGGACTTACGTGGCGCCGGCGCATACATACATAATACCACTGTGCAGGGAATTCGAAATTTTTCGGAACCGTCGTGGCGGTCATCAGGATTCAGGGAAAGATGGCAACAAATGTAAAACTTCCTGTAATGTTGATTTTTCATGTTATGCGCAAAAGGTGAGTATAAACTTGAAATAAGTAAGTACCCTAGTTTAACCCATTGAGATTTTGACTCTGCACCGTTGCGGTCCAGGTGGTGGTGGCTGTACATCAGCCTGTGGTGTCATGTTTGGTCAGGTGCGGGATTAAGAACTCGAGAAGTTGTGGTACCCCTGGAATTTTACGATAATACACTGTAGTCGCTTTAAATATATTTTGTGTTAGAAAGCTCAGTATGACAAGGATGATGTCAATTGCTGAATAGGTCATCTTGTATCTTTAATGAAATCGATGGTGTCCATCCACGGGGAAGAACGTTCCGCGAAGTATTACATATGTATAGTCTATAAGGTCCTTTACTCTCGTTCTGTAGAAGCCGCTGCATCCCATGACACGTTGATAAGAGAAAGAGAGAAGAATGCGTAGCATACCCCGCGCGCGGAATGTACCGCTGACACAACTATTAAATATTGAAAAAGCCAGCTGATGACCATTCTTTCGAACGGAAGACCAAGATTTAGGAATAAAAAGGAAATTTCCTAAAAGAACATTAAGCTCAAGCACACCCCCTCCATTCAGAGTCATGTGAAAAGCAGAAATTAAGAAAAGAACCGGTGGATTTAGAAAAAAAAAGAGAGATTCAAATCTAAGCTTCAAAGAACCTTGCATGTTTCGCGATAACCTTCACCCGAGCGGAGAATATTCTCCTTCTCCCCCTCCAATGGGGCTTCAGCTTCAGCACCCGGAGGATCGTTAGCCCCGAAAAAGCCGAAGTTTAATGGTAGAAAGGGAGAGTGAATCACACACCCCACCTTACTGGCCTAGTCTGAGTCTGAGTCTGAGTCCAGGTGACTTTCCCCCCAGTAATTTTGGAGTTCAAGGAACAAGTTTTGGGCACACGCGTAGCTTAGTGGTCTGGTCATTCATGCACCGGCAGCAGAAACACTCTGATAGGAAAAAAATCGATTCGGGGTCAGATGGCAGTTATCGACACTGATACCAATAGTAATACTCACACTGATACACTGATACGGAGTGATTGCGTGACCCAATGACGGAAGTACAATAGTAATGATGCAGATGACCCAATAGTGGTGAATCCGTGAATCCGAGTTGTCAGAATTATATTTTTGATCACGAGCTTCAATTTGTGCGCACGGATCTTGGGGAGATCCTGGAAGATCTTAATTTTATTGGGACCTTAAGCTTCGAAGTTTACACGTATTGTGAGCGTATACGTAGGTTCGGACCCGATAGCGGAGTGATGACGATATGCTTGAAGAAAGTGTAAAGTAAATGAAGGAACCTTTGTGGAGTCTGAATATTGAATATTGAATATCGGTGGGTTGGATCTCGATTTTGGTTTCGAAAGGGTGCTTACAGAGTTGGGTTTGGCTTATTTACCGGTCTATCCGTTGCGAGTCTTGATCTGGACAGCTACTGCTTTCATCAAACATTATTTGGAAACTAGAACCTCGGGCTTGTCGGGCTTGAATATAACATGTCTCATCCTAATCTCGGTTAGCAGTTCTAATTTGATAGAAAGGAGTTCAAATGTATTTGACAATAACAAGAGCAATTGATAATATCATACTCCCAATGCCAAAGGTAGATTTAACGATAAATAATATTTACACGCTAATGGTGTCTTTTTGTAATTCGTTTTGTAAAAAACAACTGGGTATTTTGCAGCGCACGTTGTTCTACACGCTATACATTGACGCCTGCACTGCAAAAGAGAGCGACAACACCGAATCCGGCCAATACGCTTGCTAGGAGTGCGACACCCAGTTCGTGTACTGGTATGGTTGCTTTCGGGAGTCTGGGTGAGGTGATTACCCTAATAATGAACTGAATGAGGATCGGTACGTACGTGGAGAAGTAGAATCCGAGAGCAAATGTGGACATTAAGAGAATGAAGGCGAGGTAAGGGAGTGTGCTTGCGGGCAGGTATGGCGAGAAAGGCGGTAATGTTTCATACAGTGTCTATGGCAATAATTTAAGTGATATCAGAAGGAAAAAATGCCTTTTTGTTTTGTTTTTTTACCTCAATAGAAGCGTAATCTGACATGGTGTGCTGCAACACTGTGTCGAGGGTCGAGTGTCGTGTCGAGTCGAGATTACACGTTGTGTGCGCACTGACCGGAAGATGCCGGGCTGAGTATAATACGTAGAGTGTGACGCAAGCGGAGCGTCTCACACTTTCTGGCGTCGTCTCCACTGAAATTTTAGTCCTCCAATCTCATCCCATCGTCATCGACATCACCTGTCGTATATAAAAAAAGGAGGTACGTAAAATAATAGGAGTATCTTTACTCCTATTTCGGTATTGTTTAAAAAATGACGTCTCAATATGTTGACCAGACGAAAATGTCTGCACAAAAAATGCAAAGCCATCCTCTCGTCGTTCAAGCCCAAAATAAGGCCAACTATTATCTTCAACAACTCGATAAGGAGGTAATTTCAAAACTTTGTTTATTTTTTTAATCGCTGTTTACATTTTTTTTACGTAGTTAAGTAAATACCCTATACTGCTTCAAGTCGAGCAGAGGACCCAAGTACCTAAAACGTATGGAGTATTGGGTACGGTCGCAGTCGTGACTCTTCTTCTTTTCATCAACACTCTTGCTTCGTTCCTTTCCAACCTTCTCGGATTTGTATTACCGGCCTACATGTCGTTCAAGGCACTGGAGACGCCACAACATCAGGATGACGTTCAGTGGTTGACTTACTGGGTCGTGTATGGTTTCTTCACTTTCCTGGAAAGCTTTGCCCTTCGTCCTATCTTGTACTACATGCCTTTCTACTACCCAACCAAGGCCCTCTTCATTTTGTGGCTGCAGCTTCCCGCCTTCAGGGTGCGTGACTAACAATCATCAGCCAGAAAGCCAGTTTCTAGTGAACTGACGAATCGTCTTCTTTTCCGTGTTTAGGGTGCGGTTAAACTTTACGCAACCGTTTTAAGGCCAGTACTTTTAGGCGGCTCTAACAACCGTGTCGTGACGACGACTACGACAAACACGGCCTCTGCAGATGAACTCCGCTCCAAAGTCAAGGAAGCGAATTCGTTGTAAAAAGAGGAGGAGGAGGAAAGGGTTAGATATGAATTAATGCTGTTCACCCTCCCCCCTCCTTTATATCACATACATCCCTCCCCGTGGGATCAAATTTTCCTTTTCTGCTTTGAGTTCGGTTTTTTTCCCCTCGCTCTTCATGATAGCATGCCCCAATCTGTCTTGTTTTTTTTTGTTTGACGTAGTTTAGTTTACACATTCTCCCCAATTTATTTATTTTTTAAAAAAAACCCAAAGAGTGATGCGTAGTCCGCGATAACCGGCCATAGAAATCTATATTTGGGAGACAGTTTTTCGTTTAGTTCCCTTCGCTTGTTCGGACCTGTTTGCGCCGGCTGGCAGGGCAAATGGGATTTCTAGGGCCATGTGAGGTGGCACTACCGTATAGTAATGTATGACATATGTTAATCTCTGGCAGACACAGAATATAATATCTGTTACCCTCCTGTAAGTCGCTTACAAATAAAATAAAATAATTCTAGTAATTGGATGGATTACATTATCCACCTTAATAACATCTCTCTCCTCGATCGCTTTGGTTTGATGTGTGCCTAGCAAGCCCTTTCTCTGGTTTCTTCTCTTCCTCCTCCTCCTCCTCCTCCTCCTCAATACCATTTACATACCCCCTCCCCTTCCTCCCCGTTTCCCCTTCCCTCCCTTTCTTCTCCTCTCCTTTCCCTAAAAGTCCCGCTACCTGATCAACAATGGTCGACGACTTTTACCATTCCAAAAGACACAACGAGAAGGACAGCGGCGTGAGCGACGACTCGTACGAACACGATAAAAGCAATCATAATATCCATCATGATCACATCCCCGGTGCAGATCGTTCGCATTATCAGCCGGCTATTTACGAGCGGCCAAAGGGATTCAAAGGGTTCTACCAGCATCCGACTACCCAGGTCTGCTTATTAGGTGCGTGTGCGTTATCGCTGCCTTACTCTCATCTCTAATCTCAATAGGCTTGACATGTTTCATGTGTCCCGGGTTGTACAATGCTCTCAATGGACTCGGATTGAATGGTCAAGTGGGTAGTACCAAGGTATCAGCCAATGCCAATGCCGCCGTCTATGCCACCTTCGCATTCGCTTCATTCTTCGCGGGGTACGTTTTTCGCCAGTATCACTCAACCCTTACCATATTCACCTCTCTCTTTCAGCTCCGTCAATAACAAACTAGGAAGCAAAAAGACTCTCATTCTAGGCAGTCTGGCATACCCTTTGTACATCGGAAGTTATCTGTACGTGTGTCCCGCGGCTACATTTTTATCCTAGTCCCAATTCCGACCCTCACTCATCACAGGGCACTGAATATCCACCCAAATGCTGATGCATTCGTCATTGCAACGGGTGCAGTATTGGGCGTATGTGCCGGTTTATTATGGTCCGCTCAGGTATGTCAGGTGCACACCGTGTATGATACTATATGCTAATCCCTGCTTATCAGGGAAGTCTGATGCTCGCATATCCAGTCGGTCCGTCTATCCTTTCTTACTCTCTTTTATTCATGCGCTGACGATTTCAAACGCGATTACTATTCAACTTATCGATTCCCCCCCCCCCCACTATTACGTCGTTAACGTTACCAAATCCTATGTTTACGTATTCGCCGTCGTCGTCGCCTTCGAATTCGAATTTGAATCTTCCCATTCATCCTTTTTCGTCCTCGCTCCGCCCTTCGACACACCACATTATACCACCCATACATATACATCCGCGTGCCAAACATACCATACATGAATGCCTTCCGCATAATTCATTGTCAATGTATCTTGTATTGCCATCATCGCCGATCTTATCAACCCTGATCCCGCCCATCAACGTCTATATCAACTTTCATTATATTCATCCCGCTTCTTAACCCTCTTACCCGATATTCCCATCCCCATTCACCCCCCAAACACACTCCGACACTTCTCCCGCTCATGCCTATGTTTACGTTGACACAGAAAGTCAAAAGGGACTATACATTGGTATATTCTGGAGTATATTCAACTTGGGCGGTGTCGTAGGCGCCGCAGTCTCTTTCGCGGAGAATTTCAACTTAAAGGTACTCAATTCATCTCCTCTCCTGTGTTTATTTCACATTGTCTAAACTGACTCACTACTACTAGACCAATCACGTCGATAATGGCACCTACGTACGTAAAAATAAAAAAAACTCATCACCACTCCTAAGCCTAATTCTCTCAACATCGTACTGTAGATTGTCTTCCTCGTCCTAACATTCACAGGCGTCCTTATTCCACTCGTAATGACCGATCCTAACAAGATGATCCGCACGGACGGAACACGCGTAACGACGCCACGCCATCCAAGCTGGAAAGTAGAATTCTATTTCCTCTGGGTCGCACTCCGCACAGACCCATTCATATTGCTGTTGTTTCCGTTGTTTTTTACGAGTAATTGGTAAGAAAAACCTACGGTTCTCCGTCATCTTTTTTTTTAAGATCGCATTACGTTTTTTTTTCTTTTTTACTTATACTCCTTTTTATCTTAAAGGTTCTACACATGGCAGGTAAAAAAATAAACATCCACCTTTGTTCTCGCACATTTCACACAACCTCACGAATTTCTGGAAATAGTTCAATGACTATAACGGCGTCTTGTTTAACATCCGCACCCGAAGCCTCAATAACTTTTGCTATTGGCTCTCCCAAATCGTAGGCTCACTAGCAATCGGACTCTTACTGGATCAACAACGTCTCACTCGGAGGGCACGTGCGTTTTTAGGGTGGACCGTCCTTCTGGCTATGGTCTTTGCTGTACATACTTGGGCATATATTTATCAAAGGTAAGTTTCTAGTTTTATTTTTTTTCTCCTTTTTCAGTCATGATAACCTCTTTTCTTTCTATCCCCTTTTTTAGAGAATATACCCGCGCAACTGTCAAGAATACAATAGACTTCCTAGATCCAAGTTACCCGCCTAGATTATGTTTATATATCCTTTGTGGTAAATTTGATTTTCATTCTTGTTTTTTTTTTTCTTTGAAATCGTCTGATTTTCCTATTCAGGTTTGCTCGATGCCATGTGGCAAACTGCTGCATACTGGATGATGGTAAGTTTTAACCTAACACCGAAATGTCGTTCGTTCATCATCGAACGACATGACACAAGAAACGTTTTTTTGTCTGATACGACTTCTTGAGAATACGAATATGTTCTAACATGTGTTTTAATGTAGGGCGCAATGAGTAACGATCCTGCCAAATTGGCTTATTTTACAGGATTCTGTACGTCCCGTGTTTTTTCTTTCTTCTCTTCTCCGGTTTTTTTTTTCTATTCTTTTTTCGTCTTCCCCCTTCTTCGCCGCCTTTGGCCAATCATCTTTCTTTGGATGCACGATGCACGTCTCCCCTTAATTGAGGCCCCTTCTTACTCTGACTTTCTTTTCTCCCTCCACATTATTCTCAAAGCAGTTTGCTCATTTTCCCTTTTTAGATAAATCTCTTCAATCGGCTGGTGCAGCAGGCATATGGCGCGCCGACGCTGTTAATCTACCGTACGTATCCTCGTCCTAAACCCCGAACTTATACGTTTTGCCTCCGCGTTTGCTATATGTTCTTCTATTTGTTCCGCGTTCGGCTCATTCGAGCTCTTGTGGTTCAATGATTCATTCAAATGGTGGTGGTAGATTCATCAGCTTTTGTCTTGTTAATTTCCAATCTTCGGACTTCTTTTTGTGCTATTCCGAGTTGGAAATTTCATTCTTATGTTGGTACGGTGTCAAGAGCCGTTGTCACACGGTGTCATGGAATGACAGGGCACGCTTTACAGTTCTTGAATTGGCTGAAGGGAAAGAGCTCGTGCTTCGTGCGTCAATAACGAGTCTCGCGCTCTCTAGTTCTTTCACCTGTTTCTACTCTTCTATTCACACCACCATTATAAGTTCATATGTGATTTGTTGGAATCTACCACTCGGCAAACCTCTTCACCCCACGTTTCTTCATTGCTCTGCACTGCTATGTTTGTTCTACAGCACAGAATGATCTCTTTCTCTCAACTCCTCGTCCATCGGGATTCTTTTTTTTTTCGACTTCTTTCAATTTCCATTTCTTCGCGATATTCATATTCATATTCATACTCAACATTCTGACATTTTTTTTTTCTTCTTCCACAATTTACACAGATTCATGAGCATATTCGCTTCAACGTGGGCTTTATTAGTCGCCGGACTCATTTTTGCTCTTCCCATGCTTTATCTACGTGTACATGATACGACAGCATTCGAGGAGGAAGTACTGTAAGTCGCATATTTTCTTCGCATTTTCTGCATACACTTTTCTCCCCTGGTCCTCTTCCGTGTTTACCCGAGCCTTTTTTCTTTACCCTCTCTTTCACTCTTCGACCTTCTTCAATCTACCTGAAGCTTGATCTCTTGATGCCTTCACTCCCCTGGCAAGACACATTTATCACCCCAACTTTTGTTTCAGCTTCTCGAAACAACAACAATTCTTCTATCTTTTCCTTTGATCTGTTCTACCAGCTGCCAGGGGGGCGCCCATCTGTTTCATTTGATCTTCATTTATGATCATTACACCACTACACCACTATCATTCACTTCTTCACTTTTCCATTTTAATTCATCAATGACAAATATCGGTCTAACGATGTTCTACCCTTTTGTTTCATTTCATATAGTGCAAGAATGGACGATAACGGACATGTACAATCCATAACAGATTATCATACCCGGTCTATTTCGGATTCAGATTTCACAATAAGGGAACAACAACATGGATATTTGGGGGACGACAACGCTATTACAACTACAACTACAACTACTGCACAAAGAACCGGATTCGAGATTGGTAACGTCGGAGTCGGATTCAGACAGATTTCTTCTAATCGGCTGGAGCGCCGTCACTTGTCGGGAAGTCTGAGCGATTCGATGCAGTATACTGGCGGACGATCATATCAACGCGACGAGGAAAAACTCGAGGGTGGCGATCGCTATGAACGTCGTCATGGCGGTGATGATGACGAGAAGACTGAAGAGTTGGACTATGATTACGAGGGAACGGATTTCGACGACGACGGTGGTGGTGGTGGTGGTGGGGGGGGCATTGGGACTGATGATGATATTGAGAAGGCGAGACGGAGGTGGAAAGTGCAAGTTAATAGTGGGTCGCCAACACTGGAAGGAAGTCGGACGCGGAGATCGTGGTCCGAACCGGTGGTAACACAACGAAATCAAACGAGCCAAGAAGGGTACAACAATGGACAACGGTCGCCTCCGTCGTATCGACCGCACCCGCGCCAGCATGTACAAGCGCAACAACAACAGCAACAACAACATCAACGGATAACTTTGACACCACCACGACTACCGCAGCCTGTGCTACAGCGGCTACACAGCGGCGACGATGCTGACGATAGTAGCTCCAAAGGACTATTGTATTTGCACCATGCGAACAACAACACTAATCGATATCCGACTCCGGACGATTATAGAGTCCAGCGGAGTAAGCAAGATTGGAATCAAAGTAACATTGATAATTGGAGGGAGAAATACCGAGAAGAGGAGATCCGATGAAGTGGATACATCTAATGGCTGGTTTCTTTTCTTTATTCCTCTCCCCCCCCTCTCCTTTTCATTATTCGGTGCTGGCTTTCGGTCCTCAAAACTACAACCCCATTATCAAAATACCATTGTAGAAATACGGCACTCGGCTTTTAGTGACATTTTATTGTGTGTCGACTTTGCTGTTTATTTTTTGGGCTCAAATCGTTCCTTTCGAGTTGTTCCTCCACTACTTCGCTTTTCACCACCAAACATGGTCCTTACTCCCCTCATCCCCTTTCTCCCCCTTGTTTATTGTGTTGCATTCCGTTGTTTTTTATTTGGCCGTACTCATCTCTTCTTTATCTCTTATCCTATTTTTCTACTATCATGTGTTTTTTACTTGTTGGATTTCCACGATGGCTTGGGGAATTTAAAAAAAACTGCTGTATGAATATCAATTTCGTCATCTTTTTTATCATTCCGTGTTTTTATCTTTCAATTTAACGACAACCTAACGCTTTTCCTTTTCATCTTCTCATGCCGTCATATCTTTTCTTCTTCTTCCTCGGGTGATGTCGACAACGTTCTTTCTATCCCATCGGGAATGCGGAGCATCTAAGTTCGCCGAAAAGTGTCTCGAGTTCACTCTTCTGGCAATATGGAGCAGTTCTTATCTCGCTCGACTCGACTCGCTTCGCTTTCCGATATCCAAGGAATACCGGTTCTTCGTCCCATCCACGCCTATGAATACTAGTAGGTATGCGGCGTGTACCTTTCAGAGCCGACCTTCTCTTCTGCCCCTTGGAATGCCGCACAGCCCCGTATACTCTCTCATACGCGTTACGTATGCCCATTGTGCATATCATGATTGTTCGCTGTCCTAGAACTATCTTCTTCACATCGGCTACAAAGCCGACGTCGTATCAGGGTATATCATGATAGCCTGGTTTAGCCCAGTTTGCTCTCGCCCTCGTGCCCTCGTGTTGTCAACGGTTCAGCGATACATACATACATACCGCCTAAACGTTGCCCGTCGTCCCGTTTTTTTCCTTTCTTTTCTTTATGATCGTCAGTGAGATTTTATGTAGTATTTCCTCTCTCGAGTCATTGCTCTCGTTTCGTATGTATATACACGTACCATTGAGGCTTAGCAAGTTGAAGAAAATGTAATTGATTTATTGATTTCTTCCCGTTGCAATGTAGATCATTCATTCATTATTGCATATGAATATATCTTTTAACAAAGTTTCCAAAGTGACCGAATAATCTATTATACCAGTGATATAGTGCAAACAACATGCAGTCGCTTTTAGAGTTACAGGCGGTTGTACACTATATGGACATGACATTGTTGGTTATCATCATGAATGTTTAAATATGGGACATGAAAAAGGGCGTAAAGTTTCGTAGCATGTTAGAAATATTCGTTTAAAAGGAGTCACGGGTATGTATGTAGAATGCGCATGCTTACTATAAGAGCAAGGCCAGATATATCCATTACGTCTCCAAGGTGAATTCTAAACTCCTCAAAAGATCGTATCCAAAGCATTTTCATCCTGTTCTTCAAGAGTTTGGGATGCAAGTTTCGCCACAAGCTGATTAACGCCGCTATTTTTCCCAAACGTAAACCCAACCCAAACACCTCGTCCGAACGATTCTTCTTTCTCCCTAACCCTTTCAACATTACGTTGTTTTTCTTGGACTTCAGCATATTTGGCCATGTCTTCTGCAGATGTGAAATCGTCGTAGTACCCTGTGTCAATTTCGGAGTCGAGGGCTGGGACGAAGGGTGCTTCCCGTCCTCGGGGGTTGTCCCATGGTACATTCGCGAAGAATGGGTGGGCTTTGAGTTGCGACATTGTGGAGTATCGTGTAACTGAATGAGCTATGAGTCTAAAAAGATGAGATTTGATTTCGTCAGATACCGCGGATAGCTTTTCGGGAGAGAGCCATGGATTACGAACTTGGTAACCGCATCCCATGCAACATCAGTCAAATTGAAGATGAGATCTTCAGGCTTGTCATATTCGGGCCTTCTAAGCACCTTTGTCCAATTCTTAAGGTTCGTCCAGGTTTCTTCGGGTGTTCCGCCAGAGAAGGGCGGGAATCCAGCGAGGAACTCAAAGAGGATGCACCCAAGAGACCAGTAATCAACTGAATAAGTGTACGGTTTTCCACGTAGCACCTCAGGTGCCATATAATCTGGAGAACCGACAATTGAGTCGGCGTATCTTGGGTCGGCGTGACGTATGGACCGGTATAATGATCGACGTTCAATTGTACTTCGTTGAATGAGTGGACTGTCTTTTACTTGATCGAGCTTGATATGGAATTACGATCAGATACCCCGTGAAAATTTGTTGAATAGATAGTGTGAAATCGTACTTTGACTTTGAGTGATTCGATGCGTTTGGGATTCAATGCACCGGTGGCCAAGCCGAAGTCAGTCAGTTTGACATGTCCAGTGCCGTCTACAAGAAAGTTCTACGAAGGAATATCAATCACATGGAAAAGGAAGACGGGCACAAGTTGGATACTTACTTCGGGTTTTAAATCTCTATGGATATAACCCAACTGATGAAGTTCACTTACACCCATAAACATCTCTGTAATATAAAATCTAGCATGTTCTTCCTTCAGTACACCCGAGTTGTTAAGTAATGTTCGGAAATCGCCTCCTGGTACGTATTCCATCGCAAGATAGACATATTCAGGATCTTGGAAGGCATATAATAATTGGACTAGCCACGGAGTCTTTGTAGCGGTCAATATATCGCGCTCAACGAGGACGTGACGAATCTATTAACAACAAAGAATGAGCACATATGAAATGACCGAGTGAACTCTACCGAACCTCGTCCATTTTGAAAAGTGTTCTTTTGCGCATTTTCTTGAGTGCACACACTTCACCAGAGTCTTGCTTTCGTGCCAAAAACACCTCACCGTAACCTCCTTGACCGACTTGGGCAATGATATGGAACTGATCGACTTTGAGTTTTGTACGCCGACGACGAAGTAGGACACGCTCTCTTCCGCAGTATGATTTGAATTCCGTCGCATATTCTTCTTCAGACAAGTCACGAGCTCGAGTGTCGGCATCGAACCGTGCACGACGATCTTTTCTAGCTGCAAGATAGCCCAACGTTTGAAAGTAATAATCAAGGAAATCTGATGTGATTTTTGTTAGCAATCATGGTTATAGGAGCCGGAGACAGAGAAACATACACAGCTGAGCTACAGTCGCTTTGCGTTTGACTTCTGAGCTTTCGAGCAATTCCACCTCCCACAGTTGGAATTTACTCGTCACTGTCGTTCCCCCACCTTGCACTGTCTCCATCCTAACGTCGTTCAAGGTCCTGTTACTAGGAAAAGGTAATCCGGCTATGGCATTTCGAACGGTATGCATCTTTATATCCTTGATTGTGTTCTTGACTGTGTTCATATGAATGTCTGTGTCTACTACATAAGAGAGAGGGGAAGATGGCAGCGGATTCGAAATCCCTTTGGTTGGGGACGGAGGAGGAGAACGCTGTTGTTCAGCAGCCTGCATACGGGTGAGGATCATGGTTGCGGTTGAGAGATGACAATGATCTCTTTTACCTAATTGAAATCAATGGCCGGCCGGTTGGGATGCAACTGAATTGCTGATTTATTGTAGGTCCACCGTTGCGAACAAGTTGCTAATCGATCCACGTGTCACGTGGGGTCACGTGGTTTACGCGTCTCACTTGTTGTGTCTTGTTTGTGCTTAACTCGTCATGCACGCTACTCGGGCCCAACATGTATCTCTCGCCAACATTCTCGCTCTTCCCAATCCAACTATCGATCTCAAGCTAGAAGAGTTTGAGAAAACATCGCAGAAGTTTTTGGCTGCTGTCAATGACTATACGTCTCGTGCCATCGAAGAGATATTGCGGCGGAAAGACGCGGAGGCGAGTCGAATCCAGAAGGATGGAGAACGCAAAAGAGCTTTGGAGTTGGAGATTACGGAGTATAAAGAGAAGGAGGTGCAACTTTTGAAAGGTCCGCAAACCGAGATAGCAGGCTAAGCGTGCACTAACATCTCGCAGATATGGAGAGAGAGCAGTCGGAGCGGAAAGATTCTGAGAGTTCGGTAAATGCCCTCAAGCGACAACTTGCTTCAATCAAGGAGAATTGTAGCAAACTCGACGCTGAAATCGAACAAGCCAAAGCATCCATTACTACTCTAAGAAAAGGTCTGACCAGCCCCATACCACCAAAGCTCACTGTAATTGACTCTTTCCTCAGAGCGCAAAAAAGAAGCCAGCATTCTGGAAAAGCATGACTCTCAGCAGAAGCCCGAATTGAAAGCCCTGGAAAGTAAATTACATATGACGGTGGAAGGTGTACGACGTACGTGTTTCCTTTGATACATATATTATTATTTGATTTTTAACATGGGTCCTCCGTAGAGGATGTATTATTAGTGTTGTTTACACACATTGATCCTTCGGATAACGAACGAGAATTTTATATTGTTATTGACGTGTCCAAGCCCATGTACGAAGGTGAGAAACAAACGGTGATGACAGTAATAATAACTAATGTTTAACAGTTCCCTCATGCTCCCCTGTTATACCAACGTTGCCCCTCCTAGTAAGCGAGCTGAATGAAACACGGGAATTCTTCAAATTCATAAAGCAGGTTCGCAAAGCCTTTGTTGAGCTTGTTCGTATGTAAAATAGACTTTATATTATTTGTACTTGTATATCCTTTGGATGTAACTCTCCACTGTTTTCTTCAAGTTCTAATATGATTAGACTTTCTCATCATTAATTTTGGCCAGTCTCGTTGACTGGATTGGAAGGCTCCCTGCTCCAGCGCTCCCTGGAATTTAATTTCAAAAAAAATCAAATAAGACCTGGTGCAGCAGCAGAAAAGATTTGAGCTTACTCATATTTCCACAGACTTTTAGTTTCCCCTCTGACGACCCCCAATAAAAATACCGCAGCCATCATAGTTGGGAATTCTATAACAACCGCAATGAAACAAGCGTCATATGGACTTTTGAAAGGAAATCCGGTTGCAAAGCATAAAACAATCGTTCCAACGCGTATGAAACTCCGGGACACAACGGCGACAGTAAAATAAGGCTTAGGGAATGATATGCCGGGTGCTATTATCACTTCTTGAGGTTCACCAGCCTTGTCAATACATGACAGCTTGAACTCATTGACGTGATTCATGAAGTCATATCGAAGCATACGAGCAACCAGAGTACCTTGGGTAGTACGATGATATCACTGTTGGCAAAAAGGATACGTGTAAGTCTTGAAATGTAATCGCAAGCCACATGTCTTCTTCATCTTGAGATTGGGTTTTTGTGAGGTGTTGTCTAATGCTACATATGACCAAAAGAATGGCGAGCTACAAGATACTGGTTAGTCTATATTCGAGCTGCTATTCTTGAATGAGACAAGGGATTCAAACCGAATGACAAGTCCAGAATCAGAACATATGCCACCACCGTCGCATTTTACCCATGCGCCCTCCAGATGCAAAGTAGACCAGTGCCAGCACAGCAACACAAACGCAAAATGTGTCATTTTCGGACGAGCCAATTACCACCGAAACACAGAAAAAGATGATGCTTAATTGAGTTTACCAGTCAATTCGCCCCTTGCTCAGTGGACTAGCTAATTTGACTTGCAAATCTTGAAGATGTTTTTGGATTTGTTTGAGTCATCACAGTCTGTTAGCAGGGCAACTCACATATCGCGCATTTGAAACGCAGACTAATAACGGTAGAATTCGAAGCGAGTAGTAAACTCTTACCTTCAATACAGCAAAAACTAAGCTTGTAAATATGCAGCACCCCGTGACACCCAACAGGATCTGCTCGAGTTGCGGAGGAATGAAATTCTCCATGGGAATCATCCATTGTAGAGCACCCAGTTCTAAGGACACTAAAAGCCGTAACTTAAGAAATATTTCGTAAGTCAGACGTTCAATGTATTTTGAATCGTCCCTCGGGGTCTGAGGAGGCTCGGTTTTATTAGGAATCGGGGGAACAGGACAAGCTTCAAATTCTCCAATTCGTAGCGCAGAGCACTATCCAAAGGATCAAGGATGTTAGATTGTTTTGTTTCCCTCCATTCTAGCGATTAGACTCGGAACGACTCACGTGTAAAATTTCATAACTTTTAAAGATAAATCCTACCAAATAGGGTATGAATAGCAGGTATAAAGATTTGATAAATGGTCTCAAAAGAGGGAGCCATAAAGCAAGTTTTGTTAAAACAGCAGATCTAAAGGAATACATGAGCGGTCAACTTGAAGGTGAGCAGGAGAAGCCTGGTCAATCTAACTCAACGAGGCCCTTTTGTACGGAATTAGAGCTGGAATGGCACGCACTTAGCAGGCATGACCGGACTCACAGCCGCCGGAGAATACCAAGAATTGCGAGATCATAAAGAACCAAATTTAGACCCAATTGAGATATGCGTTTGAGTGGATTTGCACAGGCTACGGTCCTATTACGGTAGCTTACCAAAAGTTTATGGTAGGGTATAATAGACATGTGACTGGAAGGGTACTGCATATAATATCTTGGATTATCGCAGTTTGCAAGGTCAGCATCAATACTTTTACCCCATATATCGAGAAATCTTCGCAGTTTCAGATTACTATGCCAAAATATGTATGGCACTGATGGATAGATGGTAGAGGGTCGAAAGGAAGCTGCGGCTCCAGCGCTTGTTACTACAAAAAAATGTCGCAAAAATCGGAGGTTTATACATACCAAACCGGCTTTATTTTCTGGACGCGGCCACTTCTATATTTTTGTGTTAACTTTCATCCTGGCGATGTATAGAACTTTAATTCCCCCCCCTGAAGTACAAGTTTGCTTTTTTTCAATGAACGGGACTGCAACTGGGCTGTGACATTTGTCGGCCATGTTGCTCCCACTTAGTGCACATGGTCATTGACACTAGCTAGAGTATTATAAGCTATTAAACTAGTAGTACTCTCAAACTTGTGATCCAAAATCTTAAAGATGAAAAAAAAATCTAAGAAAAGAACAGAACGCTGAGTAGGTTAATAAACATGGCCGCTAGTTTGTAGTAGCCTTGTATTCATTATAAGTATTACCTCCCTTCTGCCAAGTTACATTATTAGGTTTATAATTTTCCCAAATAATCAAATTTCGATTTTTGCGACAATGCCGAAGTACTTGAGAGCTGGCAAATCATTTCTCGAGTATGTGAATAGCATAAATTACATGTATACGTTGTCATCGTATGTGGACGCCGTCTTACAGTTTATTAGACATTCTTATCATTCGCATTCGTCGTTACATCCACTTGAGCCGCCTTATTAGACTTGGGGATCCAATTCTCCCTGAAAGAAAATAAAATATCAAGATCAAAACCGGAATGCTGCAGCAGACGAAAAATTTATAGCCCACTCGTAATCTCGCAGAATCCTGGTTTCTCCTCTGACAACTCCCAATAAAAATATTGCAGCCATCATGATCGGGAATTCTACGAGAGCCGTGTAAAAACAAGCATCGTACGGACTCTTGGCTGGGAAGCCGGTTCTAAGACATAAACCAATTGTTACAATTCGTATGAAGCTCCACGTTATGATGGCGACAGTAAAGTAAGGCTTAGGGAACCGAATAGCGAATAGATCGCATCCGATTTTAATCACCACCCCTTTATGAGGTTCATTAGACTCGTCGGGCCTAGTTAAAGACAGCCCACCCCTGTCAAGATGATTTTTGAAGTCGAACCGAAGCATACGAGCAATCAGGCCACCTGCACCAAACGAGGCCAATGCGGCTGGTATAAAGGCTACGTATATGCCTTGGAACGTAAGTCTCGGCCATATATATTCTCCACCTTGAGACTGGTTCTCGGTGGAAAGTCGAATGAAATTATACCAGTTGATCAAAGTCGAGAGCTGGAAAGAGGACGGTTAGCTAATATTCGAGATAGTTCGATGAGGAGAGGGTTCCGAACTGCTTGAAAGGCCCAGTATCCACACACTAGTTTCCATCGTCCCACTTTCTCCATCACTTGCCCCTTAGATATGAAGTAAACCAGCGACAGTGTAACGACCCAAACAGAGAGCTCAGTGTCTGATCCATACAGGCCCAGCGGCATTATTATAGCCAAATAACCGACGCTTGCAGCGAAAAATACAACAACCGAGAAACTCTTAAGTAGGTTACCTCTCGTCACGAATCTTGGATGTTTGTGGGTTTAATACTGGCACGGTGCGCATGGGTGGGTTGCGGTAGTGACTCACGTGGTACTTAATGAAACAGCCATCTAGTAGACAGTGAAAAGGGTATGAGCTGTCGGTTAGATTTGACTTACATTTCCTACAACGAAAGTCAAGCTGACATAGAACAAGGACCCTATGTGGTTGAGCAGAATTTGATCGAATTGGGTTGCACTTCTTAGAAGACAAATAAGTTGTAGACAGGCTAATACTGTGTTAATGAGGAGCCCTATGATCAAACGCCATATATCAGCGCGGGCCATAGGTTCAGCAGTTTTCGAATTGTCTTTCAAGATTTGAGGCTCTGCAGAGGAGGCCGAAGGAGTGAGACAGGTATTGATATAAGCCTTGATTCAAAGGGGTTAGTATATCCAGCCAGTGAAGTTTCCAAGAATTAAAACTAACACATAGGGCGTTGTAACTAGCGATAATAAACCCCAGCAAGTAGACTATCAGAAGGAAAAACAAAGACTTGACGAACGGTTCCATGGACGGGTGCCATAAAACATAGTTTGTAGAGGAAAACATGCCCGGTCGATGACTAGGGAAATGATCAACTCAGGAATATGTTGCCTCTTTATATGAACGAGGTATTGATACGTTGTGAATCAGCGCTCAGTAGAGAATCAGAGATATTACGTATAAATTTAAATACCACGACCGCGTTGTCAGCCAATCCGGAGATCAAGCTAACGGCCGAATGTGAAAAAAAATGAGGATATGAGCGGGCGACCGGCGTGCATGCTCGAGTCGAGAGCTCAGCCGAATTTTAAATTCGAACCCAATCTCGCACTATGACACTGGTAAGGCAATTGAAAATATCGGCATGTGCATGCACAGCTTGTGCAGAGAATTTGGAAGTCCATAAGATGAGCGCTTGAAGCGGTAATTACATATATCCCTGTCTACAATACGATGTCACCAGATTATAAGGATATTGCACCTTCGGTTAGGGACAGCTTCCAGCCCTCACTGTCAGAACGATCAGTACAGCATATCTAAGTAAAAGATCTGAAAAAAGGACACACTCGTAATTCCATAGTGCTTTAGCTTCCTTCCTGAAAGCCGCAAATAATGATAATACAATTACAATAACCGGGAACTCGAGTAATAGCGCCATGGCACACACTGCACACGAATTTGATGTTGGAGATCCAATTCCGAGGTATAAGACGATGATTGCGATTCGAAAGATACTCCATGTAACAAGAGCGACTATAAAATATGGTTTGAGGAATGCACGAGGAGCCCATTGAGGTATAAGGATTCCTTCTACTAAATCTTCTTTTTTGTAGAAGATACTGTTGACAGTAGGCGCTGGTACAGTGGCCAAAATTATTTCTTGACTGCTGTTAGGGTCGTTGAGATGCTTTTGGTAATCGAAGCGAAGCATTCGAGCAATCAATCCACCCGAGAAGGCGGAACACAGTGCAGCCGGTACAACTAAAGATGTCTGCAGCGTAGTATTATTGACCTGCTTTTGGTGAATCAACCGTTGCAAGAGAATGAGCGCCACGATTGCAGTGACCTGTGAATGAGATATAGTTAATATATTGTTTTGTTAGGAAAAGACATTTACTTACTGAGATCAAAATATAGCGCTTGATCATTTTCAACAATGTCAATTTGCAGAAAGACGAACCAGAGACGAGATGAACTATAGCCATTGTAACAATGCTGAATGATATTATGTTGTTTGTTAGCAATAAACCCAAAAGCACCAGAAGAGTTGCAAAAATAATGAGAAGGCTGATCCAGATGTGTTCCTTGTTGGAGTGACACTCGTGTAAGCGCTTCAGGTATCCTGCAAATGAAAACGGTGAACTCCCCCTCCCAACACCCGTAAAACAATTTCATACCTCCATCCGGCGTACGATGAACAACCACTTTGTTTAGGCCTAATATCCGGTTTGCAAACTGGGGGAGGGGTGAACAGGATGAACTTTGAAAAGGCCGCATGACTTACTCTAGATGTAGTGTAGAATAAGCCACCGTATAATATACCTTGTACAAGAACAAGGGTGATTGTATATTTTGTTGAAGGACTTTTGACTATCGAGTTAAGTTCGAGAATGCATAGGACCACCAAAGCCACCATGGCAAGAATGATATGCCATTTCCTGCCACGGGACTCTCGAGATTCGCCAGAAGAAGCTTCATCTAAGGTTGGAGCCGGTATTGCTTTCCTAAGAGCAATCCAAAGCTATATCGAAACGTTTAAACATAACGCGGGATTATACATAGTAAATACGTACACGTAGCTCACTAAAACTAGCAACTATGAATCCCAATAAATAGGGTACGAAGAAAACGGCCAAAATCCTCGCGACAGCGATGAAGCCTGGTGGTAGCTTATCGATTATCGGTGTGTTTATCATGGTTGGTAACTTGAGAAATGAGTTTGAAACACTAATCACTGTAGACAGCTCAACTTATACACCATCATCCAGGCTGCGTGCGTTGCCAGACGAAGCTTGACGCTGGTGCCTAAGCCGATCGCCCATTTAAGAAAAATGCGAGAATCACCATGAAGGCAATACATGAATAAAGGAAAAGAATGATCAAAAAGTCTATCTGGGGAGGGTTTAAAGCGCAGAGGAAATCGGCTGCTACTGAGGTTTAGACTCGGCGGCCGCTTGATTATCCCATAAGTCCATTTTTAAGAAGCGGGCGGGGACTTGAACAACTCAACATCTCTTGCAAAGTCGAACTTCCGCTATGGAGGAAGACGTTGCTTGCGTGCGTGCGCATGTGAAGGGAGTATATTTGCGCTGCGACGAAGTAGGGCTAGGAGTGACTATAGAAGTGAGGATATGGGCGGCATAGCACCGTGCGCGCTCGAGTCGAGAGCTCAGTTGAATTTCGAATTCGAACCTTGTCTTGCCCTATGGCACTGGCGGATAGATAGATGCTGTAACAGGGGTTGTTAAGGCCGCTGAAAATGTTGGAGATATCGGCAGTGCGTACAGGCACGAATAGTCTGTGTTCTTCGAAATATGGAGGTCCGCAGGACAAGTGCTTGAAGCAGTAATTACATGTGCCCCTGCAGAACTACAATACAATGTCACCAGATTTCAACGACATTCAAGCACCTTTGGCTAGGGACAACTTCCACTGGCCCTCACTGTCAGAACAGTCAATATAGCATATCTAAATAAAAGATCTGAAAAAAAAATGGACGCACTCATATTTCCATAGTGCTTTAGTCTCCCTCCTGAAAGCCGCAAATAACGATATTACAGTTACAATAAGCGGGAACTCGAGTAATAGCGCCATATACGGATTTGATATCGGAGATCCAAATCCGACGTTTAAGACGATGATTGTGATTTGAAAGATACTCCATGTAACAAGAGCGACTGTAAAATAAGGTTTAAGGAATGCACGAGGAGCCCATTGAGGTATCAGGATTCCTTCTGCTAAATCTTTTTTCTTGTAAAAGATACTGTTGACAGTCGGCGCTGGTACAGTGACCAAAACAATTTCTTGACTGCCGTTAGGGTCATTGAAATGTCTTTGGTAATCAAAGCGAAGCATTCGAGCAATCAATCCACCCGAGAAGGCGGAACGCAGCGCGGTTGGTACAAAAATAATGTAGAGCGAAATCAAATGCGGCTGGTTTTGGTAAATCAGCCATTGCAAGAGAATGAGGATTGTGACCTGTAAACGAGATATAGTCAACATATTGTCTTGTTAGGAAAAGACATTTACTGACCAAGAACAGAATATAGCGCTTGATCATTTTCGACAATGTCAATTTGCCAAAAGACGAACCAGAGACGAGGTGAGCCATAGCCATCGTAACAATGTTGACTGATATAGTGTTGTCTATCACCGATAAGCCTAAAACCACCAGAGAAGATGCAAGAATAATGAGTAGCACGATTCCGGTTTGTTCCTTGTTGGAACGACGCTCGTGTGAGCGCTTCAGGTATCCTGCAAATGAAAACGGTGAACTACTCCTCTCAATAGTAAATACTTGAAGAACAATTTCATACCTCCATCCGGCGTACGATGAACGACCACTTTTTTTACGCCTAATATCTGGTTTGCAAACTAAGAGAGAAGGATGAACAGGGTGAACTTTGAAAAGGCCACATGACGCACTCTAGATGTAATGTAGAATAAACCACCATAGAATAAACTACCGTATAATATACCTTGTAGAAGAGTAAGGGTGATGGTCTTAAGAAGATCTTTTGCTGAAGGACTCTTGATTATCAAGTTTAATTCGAGAATGCATAGGACTACTAAAGCCACCATGGCAAGAGTAGTATGCCATTTCCTGCCACGAGACTCGCCAGGAGAAGCTTCATGTACGGTTGGAGCCGGTGTTGCTTTCCTAAGAGCAATCCAAAGCTATTATCGAAAGGTTTGAGCATAGCGCCGGATTATGCATAGTAAATATGTACGTACCCGTAGCTCACTAAAACTAGCAGCTACGAATCCCAATAAATAGGGTATGGAGAAAACGGTTAAATTCTTCGCAACCTCAATGAAGTATGGTGCTAGTTTATCGATTATTGGTGTGTTTATCATGGTTGGGGGCTTGAGAAATAATCACCGTAGACGGCTCGTCTTATATGCCATCATCCAGGCAACCAGGCTGCATGCGACGAAGCTTGACGCGTAACGCTGGTGCCTTGTGCATAGTCGTTTGCAAAATAGTTTTCCGAGTTGAGTTGTCCTCGGCTACGCCTCTACTGAGCGAGGCTAGCCGAGGGAAGCTATTTTGCAAATGAGGCGATCGCCCAGTTAGAAGTTGTCTGCCAAGGCGAGCCGTGTAAGTCACTAAGATCCTCTATGAAAAACAAATGAAAAAAAAATAATGATACACGGACATGAGAACTAGAACAACAACGAATTGTCTCAACAGTAGAACAAGTATAGGCAAAACGAAAAGAGAGTTTGAAAAGAATGATCAAAAAGTCTGTCTGGTGAGGGTATAAAGCGCAGATGGAAGTTGCCACTACTGAGGCTTAGATACAGCGGCCGCTTGATTATCCCACGAGTTCATTTTTAAGAAGCGGGCAAGGACTTCTTCAGATCCCTTTTTAAACAATCCAACATCTCTCACAGGATCGAACTTTTGCTCGGGAGGAAGACACTGCTTCTTGTGCGCAGGCGCATGCATAAAGAGAGAGGAAGTAGAAGTAGGAGTGACTGTAGGCTCCTCATTTTTAGGTGCAACACTCAACGTCGCCGTCTGAGGTAAACTCCCACTCACCGTGGCAGATGAAATGCAGGAGAATCAGGAGGACTACCGGTTCCAGGTTTGTTCACATGACTGCGTTGTCAGCCAATCCAGAGACCGAGCTAACGACCGAATCTGATAAAAGTGAGGATATGGGCGGCATTGCACGCCTGAGTCGAGAGCTCAGTTGGATTCAAACTCGAACCCAGTCTTGCACTTGGCGCTGGTGGATGGATAGATACTCTAAAAGGGGCTGTTAAGGCCGCTGAAAATGTTGGCTGAGATATCGGCATGTGCGTGCAGAATAGTGCATACGGGCACGGATAGTCGGTTCTTCGAAATTTGGAGGCTCATAGGACGTTTTGCTTGAAGCAATAATTACATGTATCCCTGCAGAACTACAATACGATGTCACCAGATTATAACGATATTGCACCTTCAGTTAGAGACAACTTCCAGCCCTCACTGTCAGAACAGTCAATACAGCATATCTAAGTAAAAGATCTGAAAAAAACGGACGCACTCATAATTCCACAGTGCTTTAGCCTCCTTCTTGAAAGCCGCAAATAATGATAATACAATTACGATAACCGGGAACTCGAGTAATAGTGCCATGGCAAACGCTGCATACGGATTTAATACCGGAGGTCCAATTCCGAGGTTTAAGACGATGATTGTGATTTGAAAGATACTCCATGTAACAAGGGCGACTATAAAATAAGGTTTAAGGAATGCACGAGGAGCCCATTGAGGTATCAGGATTCCTTCTACTAAATCTTCGTTCTTGTAAAAGATATTGTTGGCAGCAGTAGACACCGGTGCAATGGCCAAAATTATTTCTTGACTGCCGTTGGGGTCGTTGAGATGCCTTTGGTAATCAAAGCGAAGCATTCGAGCAATCAATCCACCTGAGAAGGCGGAACACAGCGCAGTTGGTACAAAACGAACGTGGAGCCAGACCGAAGATGTCTCCGGCGCATTATTATTGACCTGCTTTTGGTAAATCAACCGTTGCAAGAGAGTAAGGGTTACGATTGCGATCTGAAAACGAGATACAGTCAATATATTGCCTTGTTAGGGAAAGACATTTACTAACTAAGATCAAAATATAGCGTTTAACCATTCTCAGCAATGTCAATTTGCCGAAAGATGAGCTAGAGACGGAATGAACTAAGGCCACTGTAACAATGCTGACTGATATTATGTTGCCTGTCGTCCATAAGCCCACAAGCACCAGAAAAAGAAGAGACGCAAAAACAACGAGAAGGCAGATCCAGGCGTATTCTTTTTTGGAACGACACCGGTGTACACGCTCCAGGTATCCTGCAAGTGAAAACGGTGAACTGGTCTTCTCAACATCTAAAAACAAGTTCATACCTCCATCCGGCGTACGATGAACGGCCATTTTGGTTACGCCTAACATATTACTTATAAACTAGGCGCAGAAAAGGCTGAGCCGGGTGTACTTGTGAAAAAAAATCGCATGACTTGCCTTGGTCGTCATAAAAAACAAGCCACAGTATAATATACTTTGTAGAGTAGTAAGGGTAATGTTCTGAATAGATTTTGTTGAAGGACTCTTGATTATCAAGTTAAATCCGAGGATGCATAGGACCACCAAAGCCACCATGGCAAGAATGATATGCCATTTCCTGCCACGGGACTCTCGAGACCCGCCAGAAGAAGCTTCATCTAAGGTTGGAGCCGGTATTGCTTTCCTAAGAGCAATCCAAAGCTAATATCGAAAAGTTTGAGCATAACGCCGGATTATGCACAGTAAACACTTACACGTAGCTCACTAAAACTAGCAGTTATGAATCCCAATAAATAGGGTACGAAGAAGACGATTAAAGTCCCCCCAACAGCAATGAAGTCTGGTGCTAGTTTATCGATTATCGATGTGTTTATCATGGTTGGTAACTTGAGAGAAATGAGTTTGAAACACTAATCGCTGTGGACAGCTCAACTTAGCTGCCATCATCCAGGCTGCGTGCATTGCCACAGACGAAGCTTGACTGACGCTGGTGCCTTAAGCCGATCACCCATTTAGAATGTCTCCCGAAGCAAGCCGTTTGAGGTCACTAAGACTCGATAAGGAAAGAAATATAATGCTAGTTTCGAAGACACACGGACATATATTATAGCAAAGAAAACTAGAACAACAGCGAATTGTCGCAACAAAATAAGCAGCATAGGCAAAAAGAAAAGAGAGTTTCTAGTGCGCATGGAGATGAAATGTTTGGAGACATTGTGTGAGCTCATAAAGAAAAATGCAAGAATCACCATGAGGGTATATGGATAAAGGAAAAGAATGATTAAAAAGTCTGTCTGGTGAGGGTGTAAAGCGCAGAGGAAAGTTGCTACTACTGAGGCTTAGACTCAGCAGCCGCTTGATTATCCCATGAGTCCATTTTTAGGAAGCGGGCAAGGACTTCTTCGGATCCCTTCTTAAACAACTCAACATCTCTCGCAGGATCGAACTTCCGTTTTGGAGGAAGACGCTGCTTGTGCGCAGGCGCATGTGAAGGGAGTATGTTCGTGCTGCTGAGCGACGAAGTAGGGCTAGGAGTGACTGTAGGCTCTTCATTTTTAGGTGCAACACTCAACGTCTCCGTCTGAGGTAAACTTTCATTCACTGTGGCAGATGAAATCCGGGGAGAATCAGGAGGACTACCGGTTCCCGTTCCAGGTTTGTTCACTTTGAGGGAGATTGATCGTGACAGGAATTCTCTTCTGGACGCACGAGAAGACGATCTATATCGCTTGAAATCTTCAATCTGTACCTGAACGAATTGATTCTTCGTAAGTTTAGGCACTGTCTGTACGCCTACCGTTTTGTATGTCTTGCTATGAATTACCTTTTTGGATGTTCTCGCAGACTGGCCGACAGAAGCGTGCGGAGAAGATGGCTTGTCGTCATCTTCGTCTTCATCATCTGCATCCGCGTCTCGACTGCTTTCGTCTATTCTCTCTTCCCATCTTCCTATACTCCCTTTACTTCCCTTCCTGCTATGCCCAGCGGCCGGCCCCATTGCATGTTTTTGAGGAGTAGGCTTGACCAATCTTGTTGCATACTTTTGTATGCTGGGTATAGTATCCCACGCATTCTCATACATAGTCGTCCGAGGAAAGTCTTGCGAAAGGATCGGATGTGTGTCTGGCGGGAAAACGCGAGTAGCTGATCGCCTTTTACTTTCCATTTTACTCTCTATTGAAGGCGGAGGCGCGATTGACGGTGACGAGGGTGGTGGAGGCGACGGAGATCTCACAGCGACGTAAACAGGAGGGGGACTATCAGTTTGTGGGAACAAGCGTTTTGGTGTTTGACGAGGCTTTTGTTCCCAGGGAAAAACAGGTGTAACTTTTGAACGGTCCGGACGAGAATAGGAAGGAGACTGATCTTGTTCGGTAGAGACAACCGAATTATGCGATCGGCTTTTTCCAGGATGCACGGCCAGTGGCGATTCTTCCACGTTGTGTTTTTCTTCCATATTGACATCCTTTATATTGACATGTTCTCTTATATACCGATCCGGGAGTCGTAGAGGCGATGCAGCCGCCGACGCTGACTCCTCCACAGTGGACGTCTCCGTCCCACGCAAGCCGGGTCTCTTCTGAAGATGAGGGCTTGGAGAGGAGAAATGACAGGGACTTGATTGAATTTTCCTTTGTAACGGAGAATCTCCGATAACGGCTTTGTAGTGACCTTCTTTCACCAGCATTTCTGGTATAGGCGGAGGTTCAGGTATGTGAAAAAAATCCAAAGTGCTTCGGGGTTCCACCAATTGGGCTGGTTCATCCCAGGCATTCTGAAAATACGTATCTCGGAAAATATTGGCGGCCGAAGATGGGACACTAGACGGCGGCTCTTCTACAGCTGGATTCCATAAAAGAAGCGGAGGGGATGCGCGGCCTGAGGACCGTTGAACCGGGGTAGTGGGAATAGAGGATTGAGGTTCAGGATTGAAATGAAAACTTGAACTTGCATTCGCATAAGTCGGTGTCTCCGGAGGTAAAGATCCACCCCTGAAGGATGGGGCTGGAGGTAATTCGTTGGGTCCAGGAGTAGGCAACGTTTGCATTGGGGTATTAGACCGAACAGGTGTTCGCGGACCCTCAGAAGCAAGAACACGCGTGATTTGCGGAATTTCTTTGAGAACGGGTGGCCTTCGAGGGCGAATTAAATCGACACGCCCCTCCAGTGGTAAAGACACATAGTTGTCTCGCTCGCCTGCAGTAACAATTTTGCTAGAGCCTTCGGTAGCCAATTTCTTCAACTCATCCAAGTTAAATGGGGCAGGTTTCGGGGGGGGAGAACTTTCAAGGTGCTTTTGGTGACCCTTGGAGTCCCAGATGTTATCATATCTTTGTAGAATCGGATCTTGGGATATGTTTGGGTTATTAATAGTTGATAAAATGGTTGATGAAATGGTGAAATCTGGAATAACTTCGGATGGGGCATAATGGGTGTCATATACTTGAAACCATTGGTTTAAAAGCGCAGGGTAATCGTACGACGCTAAGTGTGCATCAACTCCGGATGACCGAGAGGATTCGCCGGATGTCGACCGTGTATGCGACGATATAAATTTCCAGGGTTTCTCTGGTCCAATGAAATGAACATTGCGTATCTGAGTACCAAACCGTTTATATGCAGGCGCATATCTATAAACAGTTGAAAGAAAGCTCGGAAGGGAAACGATAAAAACTTACGTGTATATAGCAGTCGGTGTGGTATTATATGTGAAGCTCAAACGGTGCCAATTTGAACCAACCCACTCATTAAGAACGCCTTGGTCGCCCCCATCCCAACTGCCTTTTGTTTTGACTACGTCCATAATGCCGTTAAATTTTTCTTGGCCGGGTTCTAAAACTAAAAAGCCGGAATTAAAAATGTCAGGCCAGCCAACGTCAGGAACGGCTGCAAACGCCGAGGGTAGATGGAATAAATGCGAGATTGGTTTTATGGGTAACATATCCGCGTCCATGAATATGATTTTTCGATAGGAAGTCAGTCTGAAAACGTGTAATTTTGTGAGGACTAGTCTAAGATCTGGACGGCCTAATTCAAATTGCTCAATGTAATGGCACAAACGTATAGCCGTTAACAGCGTACCTAATAGTCGTAGGCCCTCTTCGTTGTCCTGCTCTATGACTTCTACACCGACAACGACATCGAAAGCTTGTCGCAGCTGCTTAATTGTGCTGATATCCACTGTTTCAGGCGTTACCAAACAAACAATATGGAATTCTGAGGGTTCGAGTTCACTCGAATCTTCTGGAGAAGGCCTATGGATATCGCGCAACGCCGCTGCCACTACCAGGGCACCAGGCAGATAGTGGTCCGAGGTTACGAGAGTTACAAATGCATACAAAGGAGCATCTGGCATGGTTTTTGTAACTCTTCAGTAACGACAGAAGTGATAGCTTTGAAGACGCGGATTTTTTTGTACGGGGTTATTAGGAACCAAAGAAATAGAACATTGCTTCCCCCAGCTCAGCGATCCTGAAAGTTTCGGAAATCTTACGTAAGCTCGGAAGGAGATTAAGACCAATGCGTCAACAGGTGTCCACAAGCTTCAAGGACATGTCTACTTTCATCCGCCTTTCAAGGCGGTCAACCGCCATCTCATTTCCTTTAAGAAGCGGAAATGCTTATTTGACATGCAGAAATGCAACTACAAATGCAACTCAAGTGCCTACTACTCCGCCGCAAGCATCTAAGGAAGATTCTGGCAGCGTCACTGGCGGCAAATCGCAATCATCGTCAGTCGCACCCGTACCGGAAACAAGTGAAGTACCGGTCGCGGCGGAGATTGTTAGTGGTGCTCCAGGTATTCATCCCTTATATGATTTAAATTTTATTCCGCATCTCATTTGTCATTCAGTGGAACTTAGACATCGACTCGTAAGAATCTACCAGCCGACACGAAACACAATGCAGAGCGGATTGAAAGAGGAGAAGTGGAAAATTGATTGGGACGTTCTTCCTGGCGCTGGCAGGTGGCAGAATCCGTTAATAGGATGGGCTAGCTCGTATGTTGAAGTCCTTACCGTATTGTTATATCAAATCTCACAGATACCCAGGGCGGATTACATGCAAGGGACTAGGGTACTCTTCTCGACTAAAGAAGACGCAGTTAGGTTTGCTGAGAAACAGGGTAAGTTAATCTTCGTTCGTTCCATTATTTTATCTTTGAGCTCATTCTTATTCAGGCTGGGATTATTATATCCAACCCTCAACAATCAAACGCGTCCCACCGAAAAACTACAGGTATGTCCACTCCGAACAAATTCCCCAACGGCATTGAGTTGGTAACGGTGTTCTTTTTTAGTGAAAACTTTGTATATAATCCCAACAAACTGAGGATCATTCGCACGAAATAATGTATATTATATCATATAGAGCTTCGTCCTCCTATAACCTTGAGTTTAAAACATTAATTCAAGTTTTCACGTCTAAGATACAAAGGTAACATTAATACTTATTATTGGCCTGCACTACTATCCCTTTCCATTCACTTCTGCGAAACCAAATGCTGTGAGACTCAAACACACAAAGCAGAGGTACGGAGCTTGAGCATAGAAAACGAAACAAACTCGATCCTACTATAGATCGATCAATAGCACCTCTTTTTGTTCTGGTTTCTCGAATCCAGCAGGAGGCGAATACATTGATAGTGAGATAGGATCCGAGGAAGGTGCTGTTGGGAAAGACGGCAATTGAGAAGGCACATGATAGGACTGAGGTGGAACTGGAGAGGTGGTAACATTGTGATATGATGTTGGATTCATCCCATTGGCCACAGGCGCTGACGCAAAAGAGATTGAAGGTTGTGCTTGTGATAAGGTATTGTGTCTCGATAAGGTAGGCATAACGGGTGAAGACAAGTCCTGATGTTGTTGGACAACGGAAGGCGGATACTGCTGTACTTGTGGCTGTTCAGGAACCGGTGAAAAAATCTGTTGTGGCGGTGGTGCAGGCGCAGCAGACCCTTGCAACTGGGCTTGGGAATACGAAACGAGCGGGGCAGCATTTCCTAATGCACCATGTATTGACTGATACTGATTGTTCTGCGGAGGAGACCATCTATCTTGTGGATGTAGCGCTTGTTCTGGCGGCGACTGTAACGAATTCAAGCGAGGTGGCGAAACAGAAACGGGTGACGTCGGCTGTTGATAAAACTGGTTCTGGGGAACCTCGGGACTATGATACGAGCTCGCTGAGGGTTGGTACGACGGGCCTACCTGAGCAACTTGGGGGGCAACATACTGTGGCTCCGAATACATACTCGTAGGTCGTGTGCTCATTACGGGTACAGGAGGTGGTGATACCACGTATGTTGCGCTTTGCATCGAAGGATTCACCTGAGAAGCCGACCATTGCGGTAATGAAGTATATCCGTACGGTTGCTGTTGAGGAATCGGGGGTGACCGCCATCTTGGGCGTGATAACTGTTCAGTTAATATATTGTCATACAGTTTAACAGCTTCTGATAGCTTTTCATGCATTTCCCCGAGCATCTCTGATAAGAGGCGTAAGCAAACAGCAATCTCAGCCATGCAATAATCGTTGACTAACCCTCTTTCCGCCCCGTTTCATCCAGACTCAAAGCTAACTTGGGATGCAAACCGCTGGCGTGACTGTACAGCTCATGTATATTGGGTATTCGCGATAAATCTGAACTGCCCTGTGACCGCGCATCATGTACGGTTTGACTAAAAGTCAAAATAGTATCTGATTCACGAAGTTCCAAATCATGATTTGGCAACGACGGCAAAGGAAGTTGAGTTCTGGGTGTTGGCGTCTGATTATCATGGCGGTCTTGGTTAGAGAAATAGTCATTGTGAAGTGCGTAGCCGTTGTACTGTTCCGATGGAGATGGAGATGTGATAGGAGCACTTGGTTTTGCAGCGTTGGCCTCACGCAAGCTAGCTTGAATCGCTGCCTGAAGTTCTGCGTCATCTTCTTCCTCTGTTCGGTGGCGTGGACGGGTCTTGCGATCGTATAGGGGAGGTTCAGATGTCTCCCATGTCGAAGGTTTCGGACTCGAAGCAGGGCCGTCCTGAAGAGAAAGCTGTATTGCTCGCTGTATGTCCGTATCCGAAAAATCTCGCACGCTACGACGTTTCCGAGAGATCGAGTCCTGTCGAGGATGACTAGCGTTGCGAGAAAAGTCAACGCTTTGACTGTGATTAATTGTTAACTTTTTTACGAGGTAATGTCTAGGCAATACTCACGGCCTTTCCCTCTCTTTGCTATTCTTGGTAAGCTTAACATGACAAGGGTCGCAAACTCTGACTTCTTGAGTAATACCGAAATGAGGAAGTGGCATTGTTTTTGAAGAACAACTATGGTCGAATACCCCACCGCAGTTGCGGCAATGGTGCTTTCGATTCATGAAAGTAAATGGGTCCCTGCATTTCAAACAAACATCAGAATCTATCCATTCCGGAGCCGTTGATGTATCGATCATTGCGGAGTTGGCAAGTGTCAAGTCTTTTGGAGGAAATTGGAACCCTGTGTCGCGACAAATTAGTCAAGGTCATGGTCATGCTTAATATGTAACAGACTTGCCTGATGACTTTAGATCCTTATACACCTGACCCACATATCCTAAAGTATATTTTCCTTCGAAAGCAGTCGACCAGTTTTGAATTAACCTCAAAATTTTATTCTTTACTTCAAAGTTGAGATCCTTAATCTTCAAAACGGAGACGAGGTTGTCCGTGAATTCTTTTGATGCTACTTCGTTTAGAAAATGATCACCCCCATTTTTGACGCAAGTATCTATAAGCTTTGAGAATATTAGCTGATTGCCACGCAAATTAACCGAGTGTAGCAATTACCCCTAAGGCTAGTAGTTGAACGTTGGGGTTCTTATGATTCAGTCGTCGCTTTAGAGCACGAGCTGCATCTTTGGGAGGGACAGACTTCGAGCGTATTTGATCACAAATCTCGAGATTTAAAGCGATATCTTCTTCATTCAGTCGTAACTCGGACGTGGCTTTATCTGTGGCAAATGAATAGTAAGTCGACGTACGTGTTGCGAAAGTTTCCTAGTATCAACGTACCGACGGCTTCATCGAACTGGGATTGTCCCCAAATTAAAGCACTAAGAGACATACTGGTCAATTAGAAGAAGGAAGTCGACGGAAGCCTATACGAATAAAAGCTGATGTTGGTTGAGGTAGTAAGTAGGCGGCTTAAGATGACTAAGCACTACGGCGGAGCCTATCCTCAGCGAACTCGAATCTTCTACTCACTACCATCAAATACAATCACAAATTTTGACGACCAGCGCTTTTGGCTCATTATTGTGCCATTTATTATCATGTTACGAGCATTTCTCATTGTCGTATTATAAAGTATACAATTCATTTAAGTCTATAACTATGCCATGATAAAAGCAAAGATCCGGAGTACAAATTAGAATGGGGTTATGTGAGAATCTAGCATTTGCGCATGTAAAAAAGAAGAAAACCTGCTGGGGGAGGTGGCTCTTCCATCTTCTTAGATGTTAAAGGATTCCCCACATCCGCAGGCATCTTTGATATTTGGATTCTTAAAAGCGAATTTAGAGCTAGACAAAATATCAGCCTTCAACGTTTAGTCCTGTAAATAGATTCTGTCGCACCTTAATTTATCCTCTTTCCAATCCATCTCGCTCCCAATAATCGAGAATAGAGCCTTACTATCAATAAGCACCTTTACCCCATCTTGTTCCACAACTTCGTCGAACTTGCCGGGGCCCTCAACGTAATCAAGATGATATGACATGCCTGCACAGCCCTTATTCCGCACGCCAATCCGAATGAGTTGAGGCGTAGGGCCGCTTAAGAGTGCCTGGAGGCGAGAAACAGCAGCGGGTGTCTGCGCACGCATTTTAATACATAATGTAGCACGGAACCGAGTCACTTTGACTCACCAGACTTATAGCAGCTTTACTGGGGCGTAGTCGGGGTCGAGGCATTATTGACTTTTGTGCCTGTACAGATGATTTTATTCTGTCCGTCTCGGGTGGCACTTGTCTGGTTGTATTTGCAGACTCTGAGCTTGATGCCACACCTGACATTCCCTCGTCCCATTTCGGAATAACAACCGGTGGTGAATCAGCTAACGGTAGCTCCTTCGAACGGTTTGAATGTGATATTGTGGTTGAATTATACCGAGATCGTGGATGATGCTGCAAGCGAGATGGGTACAAGCCCGACCCCGAGTGGACTATTGGTCTACAACTCCATGCTTGAGACGTTGCTCTCGCCTTAGTTCTCAAGAGCCGTCGGCAGGTTGTGGGTCGAAAGAATAACCATAAAGATGTGGGATGTGATAGGACCGACATTGTGTGTTGTCTTGACAAGCTAATGGCCATGCCAGTAAAGAGATGATGTTAAGGAAATCGTGTATAATAATGATGATGATTACGAGAAGAGGCGAGTTTGCCTCGGAAGTATCGATCAATACGGGAGAGACTACGGGTGGAGTCAAGTTGTCTTCTGAAGGGACAGAGCCTCAGAAGGATGATGCTGAGTCGGATTACGTAAACATCCACCCTATGTGAGTTGATCGGAAGAGACTTTTTGTGCTGTTTTACAATACGAACTTTCTTGTATATTTCTTTGTTCACAATGTGAATTCAATACACTCTCAAGTCCGACAAGTTGGAAGTAAAAACTAGCTCTCCTCAGGAGAGGAAATTGGCGTTGGAGTCAACGCCCCAACGCTTAGGATGTCTTACACATGACAGTATCAATTAAACTGCGTCCAGGAAAAGCTGTCCTAATGGGACATACGCGATCATCGACATACCTGTGTCCGGCGCGTTCAGTCCCCAATGATGGAGTCGGTGTCCACAGGACCACAGGACCATGGTGGTGTTTTTTTTTTGAGCGGAGATTGAAAAAGAAGAAACAAACAGGCGTCCTCGTCGCGACGTTCATCATCCCCACCTCTTAGGCCCTGCCATTATCGGACTTGCTTTATTCGAAGTAAACTTAACGGGTCTATCGGACTTTACCAACGCGTTTCTACTGGTTTTGCGGCTTTGTTACGCCAAGTCGGTTTACAAACTTCGGTGCCACCTCGTGCCCTCCCACCGTACATTTCTTTGTTTTAGGTCTATTTTCGAGTCATAAACCAAGATTTCGCTGTGTTTGGGCTACTTTTATATTCACATAGAATTTTTTCCTCGGTTTTCGTAAGACTTTTGGCACTACCTTCATTACACTCAGCCGTCATCTTTCCTCCTGTAACTGCAAAATGTTGGGTCATCAATTTGCGTATTCTGCAGCTCCTATTCGCCAGGTCAAAGAAGTTCAATTTAGTATTTTGTCCCCGGAGGAAATTGTTAGTTCAGGCGTAATGCCACCCGTTTTTATATCTTACGCTAACATGCCGTAGAAAGCATACTCTGTCGCGAAAATTGAACACCCAGAATTATGGGAAGAAGGCACACATAAACCCAAGATGGGCGGGCTTATGGATCCTCGGTTAGGTACCATAGATCGAAATTTCAAATGTCAGACGTGCGGTGAAGGAATGTCAGAGTGTCCGGGTCATTTCGGCCATATAGAACTGGCCAGACCAGTTTTTCACATTGGTAAGAAGTGCCGAAATATTTGTGTCGTAGCGTCATTAATATATCTATTCTAGGTTTCATTGTCAAAGTGAAAAAGATTTTGGAGAGTATATGTGTCAATTGTGGCAAGCTCAAGGCCGACCTTGTGAGTCGACATTACTTTTGCTCTCAACTCGTTTTCGCGCCCCACCTCTCCAAATTTTCTGGGGGCTCTCCCCATTGAGGGGAACCCCAAACCCGTAGTCGTTTCTTTTTAAGTTGTTGGTGTTCCTTCCTTTGAGGTGGGGTTGGGCGCGCGACTTCGGTCGCTTGACCGCCGCGTTCAACCGCTGCACACACTTCTTATGGTTGGACCCACGATGCGGGTGAAATGGGGGGCTTTAACGAGGAGTGCGAAAAAGATGGATTGACCAGACAAAGGAACCTTCTAACGGAAGGCCTCCTTTGTTGTGGTAGTAAACGCACATCTTCACCGGCAAAACTAAGCATGTTCTTCTTACGTTTTGTCTAATCGTTTGGCCCTTCTTTTGTTTTATATTTAATTAATCCCATATGGGAGTCCGCGAAACAATTGCTAACATACACTTTTCATATTTTTTTTCTTCTTCCTTGGTCTGTGTCGTGATTTCCCGCCTATTTCACTACACCCATGGTTAGTCTGATCCCTCCTTCGCCGAGAAAGTTAAGCATTCTCGCGAGGCAAAAACCCGTATGGCTGTGGTTTGGAATTACTGCAAATCAAAAACTGTCTGCGAACTGGATGCAATTGAGGAGAACGAAGCAGATGTGCCCGATGAATCGACAGGTGTTAAAAAAGGTCATGGCGGTTGCGGTCATGTCCAGCCTGTTATTCGGAAGGAGGGTTTAAAGCTGTTCCTGCAGTACAAGAAAACAAAGGATGAAGATGATATGGTGAGTCGGATCCAATGTCTTGACGCCCAAGGCCTAAGAACCTTCGTTCGCGGTAGGACGTCAAATCCACTCAACCTGAAAAGCGATTGTTCACGCCGAGCGAATGTTTCAATGTTCTCAAGAAAATTCCTTCTTCCGACATAGCTTTGCTGGGATTAAGCGAAGAATATGCACGCCCCGACTGGATGATTCTTACTGTGCTGCCTGTGCCCCCGCCCGCAGTTCGACCTAGTATCGCCGTAGATGGTGGTACAGTGCGCAGCGAAGACGACTTGACATTCAAGCTAACGGACATCGTAAAGGCATCTGCTAATGTTCGACGGTGCGAACAGGAAGGCGTGCCGGCGCACGTAACGTCGGAGTTCGAGCAATTACTCCAAGTATGCCGTTTCTACACACACTATCTTTCTTCTAATATCCTTTTCACAGTTTCATGTCGCCACATACATGGACAATGATATTGCTGGCATCCCCCAGGCTTTACAAAAGTCCGGGCGCCCGCTAAAGGCGATTCGAGCGCGTCTAAAAGGGAAGGAAGGCCGTTTACGTGGAAATCTAATGGGAAAGCGTGTAGATTTCTCAGCAAGAACGGTCATTACTGGTGATCCGAACATCGCTCTCGATGAAGTCGGGGTGCCCAAAAGCATCGCCATGACCTTAACATATCCAGAAAGAGGTATTGTAGTAGTGCATAGGGATACAGCTTGTCGGCTGATCTTCCTTAGTTACACCATACAACATTGCCTATCTTCAAGAGCTAGTGCGAAATGGTCCCTTGGAGTATCCGGGAGCACGATATGTAGTCCGAGATACCGGTGAACGAATTGACTTGCGGCATAACAAGCGGGCAGATGCTTTTTTAAATTATGGATGGATTGTAGAGCGACATTTGAAAGACGGAGAGTAAGTTGCCATTCCCGCCTTCCTGCTGTCCTAAACTAATATCCCTCAGCTATGTTCTATTTAATCGTCAGCCCTCTCTTCATAAAATGAGTATGATGAGTCATCGAGTAAAATTAATGCCTTATTCAAGTGAGTTCATTGTTTTCTTTGTTCGAAATATCTATAAATAACTCCTTACGTTGAAAGCATTTCGGTTAAACTTGTCCGTCACACCACCTTACAATGCTGACTTTGACGGTGATGAGATGAATATGCAGTAAGTAGTGTTTTCTTCTTTACGGAGCACTGATTTAATGTTATCCAGCATCCCACAGAGTGAAGAGACTCGAGCAGAGTTGAGCCAAGTTGCTTGGGTACCGCGTCAAATCATATCTCCTCAAGCCAACAAACCGGTGATGGGCATTGTCCAAGATACTCTATGCGGTATCAGAAAATTCACACTACGAGATTCATTTTTGGATTGGAATCAAGTACAAAATATATTACTCTGGGTCCCTGGTTGGGATGGTACAATTCCTACTCCGGCCATTATTAAACCTAAGCCTTTGTGGACCGGTAAACAGTTGCTCAGTATGACCATCCCTAGAGGTATCAACATTTCCCGGAACGCTGACGACCGGTCTCCAAATCCTGTTTTCGACGACGGCATTCTAGTCGAGAACGGTGATATAATCTACGGAATTGTGGAGAAAAAGACTGTCGGTGCTTCGCAGGGTGGTTTGATCCATGTTGTGTTTCGCGAGAAGGGACCAGATGCTTGCGTTACATTGTTCACTGGAATCCAATGGATTGTCAATTATTGGCTATTCCACAACGGATTCAGCATCGGTATCGGCGATACGATTGCGGATAAGCGTACTATGCTTATCATTAAACACCGCATTACTGAAGCCAAGTCCAAGGTGCAAGACATCCTTCAAGAGGCCTACCAAGATCGCCTTCGTCCATCACCTGGTATGACTATCAGAGAGTCATTCGAAAGCAAAGTTAACCGGGAGCTGAACGTGGCTCGAGACGAGACTGGACAAGAGGTTCAAAAAAGTTTGAAGGAGGACAACAACGTCAAGCAGATGGTGACAGCTGGTTCCAAAGGTTCTTTCATTAACATCTCACAAATGGCAGTCTGTGTGGGACAACAAAGTGTTGAAGGAAAACGAATTCCGTTTGGTTTCAAACATCGTACACTACCTCACTTCTGCAAAGACGATTTCTCAGCGGAGGCTCGAGGCTTTGTCGAAAACTCTTATCTTCGTGGTCTCACCCCTCAGGAATTCTTCTTCCATGCTATGGCTGGTCGAGAAGGTCTAATTGATACGGCTGTCAAGACAGCGGAAACCGGTTATATCCAGCGTCGTCTGGTAAAAGCCTTGGAAGACGTGATGGTCTGCTACGATGGAACCGTGCGCAACTCGCTGGGTGATTTAATCCAGTTCAGTTACGGGGAAGACGGGATCGACGGTGCCTTCATTGAACGTCAATCAGTAGAACCGTTCCATCTCAGCAATAAGGCTTTCGAGCGACGATACAGAGTTGACGTGACAGAGCCCTCCAAAGGATTTTTGCCTGGTACCCTCCAGTTCGGATTGGACGATAGTTCAATTGAATTGCAGACCAAATTGGATGAGGAATGGAATCAATTGGTCGAAGATCGTCGCGTCCTCCGGGACTTCATCTTTACAGCCAACGACGCGACACGGCCACACTATCTACCTGTGAACCTTCGACGAATTGTGCAGAATTCGCAACAAATTTTCCATATAGACCGTCGGAAGCCCAGTGATCTCCTCCCTGCTTATATCATCGATTCAGTAAAAGCATTGTCTTCCAGGCTAATCATTGTACGTGGCGACGATGTCATTAGTCGCGAAATGCAAAACAACGCAACACTATTGTTCAACATACACCTTCGGTCAACGTTCGCAACTCGACCCGTACTGGAGGAATACCATCTGAATAGAGAAGCGTTCGAGTGGGTGTTGGGTGAAGTGGAAACGAAATTTAATCAATCAACCGTTAATCCTGGAGAGATGTGTGGGACACTGGCAGCACAATCTATTGGTGAACCAGCGACGCAAATGACATTAAACACCTTCCATTATGCAGGTGTCGCCTCAAAGAACGTCACACTGGGTGTACCTCGATTAAAAGAAATCATCAACGTCGCAACAAATATAAAAACTCCATCGTTGACCGTTTTCCTAACCCCAGATCGAGCCAAAGACGACGAGCAAGCCAAGGCTGTTCAAACGGAACTAGCTTTTACGTCGCTTCGAACCGTTACTGCAGCAGTGGAGATTTGGTACGATCCCGATCCGACCGCCACTCTAATTGAAGAGGACAAGGACTTCGTGGAAGCCTTCTTTGCCATTCCAGATCCAAATATTGAATCACAATTACATATGCAGTCGCCCTGGCTCCTGCGTCTGGAATTGGATCGCGCCAAAATGTTAGATAGGAAACTTGAAATGAGTTTCGTGGCGAGTCGGATTGCCGACAGTTTTGCTCAGGATCTTTTTGCCATTTGGAGTGAAGACAATTCCGAGAAATTGATCATTCGTTGTCGTGTACTTGGCAGTATGGACAAGGATGAGGAGGGTGTGGCGGCTGTTGAGGAAGACATGTTCCTTCGTCAGTTGGAGAACACTATGCTTAACTCTGTCAGTCTCCGTGGTGTCGACGACATTCGCCGTGTCTTCTTGATTAAGCATGACAAAGTCACCATTTCGCCGGAAGGGGTCATTGACACTAAAGGCGACAAAGAATGGGTTCTGGAGACTGACGGCGTCAACTTGAAGAAAGTCATGTGCATCGAGGGAGTTGACTTCCGCAGAACATATTCTAACAGCTGTGTTGAGATATTCAAGGTGTTGGGTATCGAAGCCGCTCGGGCTGCTTTGTTGAAGGAGTTGCGGTCCGTCATCGAATTTGATGGTTCTTATGTCAATTTCCGCCACCTTGCTTTGCTTTGTGACCTCATGACGCATCGAGGATCTCTGATGGCCATCACTCGACACGGTATTAATCGTGCAGAAACAGGTGCCTTAATGAGATGCTCTTTCGAAGAAACAGTGGAGATTTTGATGGAGGCTGCTGCCATTGGTGAGAAAGACGATTGTCATGGTATCGCGGAAAACGTACTATTTGGTCAAATGGCGCCTATGGGGACTGGGGCATTCGATGTCGCTCTTGACATGGATATGCTAAAGGATGTCATCGTGGACTCCCGTCTACAGGCGGACACCTTACTCACTGCACACGCTGATGGTGCTATGACTCCCGGGCCCGTGGCTATGACGCCGTATGATAGCAATTCGCCAATGTGGGTCGATTCATCGTTCAAGGGTGACGCAGCTGCTTTCTCGCCCCTTGCAGCTAGTGGCGGAGAAGAGACTGCTAACTACCAGTATCTTGGTTTCGGTCAGAGCCCTTTGGGTGCTGGTGGAATGTCGCCGGCAGGGCCAGCATACAGTCCATCATCTCCTAATGCATATTCCCCTACGTCTCCATATGTCCCACAATCACCATTTGGCGCCGCAGCAACTTCACCTTTTGCTACATCTCCTTACGCTACCTCGCCATTTTATGATCGTTCTCGTGGTGCAACGTCTCCTACTTACTCTCCTACTTCACCGGCATTGAATTTGACTTCACCGGGATACTCGCCTACGAGCCCTCGTTATTCTCCTACTTCTCCCACATTTTCTCCAACCTCCCCTCGTTACAGTCCACAATCCCCATCATTCAGTCCTACTTCCCCACGGTATTCACCCACGAGTCCCTCGTTTAGCCCAACGTCTCCCAGATATTCCCCGACGAGCCCATCGTTTAGTCCCGCTTCGCCACGCTGTAAGCTTATTTCTTTGTTATAGTTTCCAGCTACTTATGTTATCTCTGTAGATTCACCAAGCAAGTACCCTTCCTTTTCACTCTACTTCGTTTGTATTAATTTTTTTCGTTTATCTCTTTGAACATCTAGCTTGTAAGTTGTTCATCCACGTTATTTCGAAAGCATAACTAAGTCGCCATGTTAGCCCCCGCACATGCGTCCCCCACTTCACCCAAATATTCACCTACGTCGCCGTTAGCTTCTCCCACATCTCCTAAATATTGTAAGTGTTTCCAAACCCTATTCGTCGGAGAAACATGTCCTTATATTCTCCTTAAGCTCCCACATCACCAGCATATTCACCAACTTGTAAGTCAGGTCTTTATCCTTTTCGTCCAGAATCTAAAACGCTTGATCCTTCAGCGCCTACATATTGTAAGTAACTTTCTTGTTCGAAAGGTGCGCACAAGATTGGCTTATTCCGTTTATTTTAGCCCCCGCGTCCCCTGCCTACAGTCCCACCTCTCCGGTTTGGTCACCATCAAGCCCCGCCAGAACAAATGGCAAATCAAGTGTTTACAGCACATTACCCTCATGGGAATGATTCGTATGCTATGCAACATACACATCTCGCAATTATAGAAAAAAAGCAGGTTTCTCATTTACGAACACCACGCGTTTATTCCCAACGATTGTAATATACATATGTCCACTCTGATATTTTTTTATTGGTATTGAAAGTCTAAAAATACACACTACTTATATTGCTTTCACCCTTAGGCTGATTAGTACATTGTTATTATGGTCGTACTTATAAAAATATGCGATGTAGGTACAAGTTACGGACGTAGTTTTTCTCAAATAAAAAGATTTAAACAAAAAGAGGCGCTTCTTAAATATTGGAATTTTGTTCGCAGGCACGTATAATACAAATGTTTATCTACAGAATAATCATCAATGATCAACAAAAGAAGCGAAGCAACGTTCTATATGTTTAACGGAACTGCTTTTCTCCTGAGAACGGACCCAGCCCAATGATATATCAAAAATTGAAAAAAAAGTGAAGAACTTGGATTGTGAATTCCAAGCTCCAAGTTTTATTGTGATCAGAATTGGAAAATGCGTTCCATTGGCTCTTGTTAAGTTGACGGTGATTGTCGGGATTTCAGTGGGGGGGAAGCAGAACTTGCGCGTGGTGCTAAGCTTATTCGTTCCGTCATCTCGCCTAGTACAACGCATCAAGACCACGCCAATGCCTAATGGACAGAGATAACGTACCGGCTAAACATGTGTAAAACCAGCAGCCAATAATGGAAGCATGAAAAAGCTGCAGTTTGGCTAATGACGATCTGAGGCATCGCAAGGTATCTAAAATCCCCCTCAAATGAAGCTAGACTCCACACATTGCAATACATAAAAGAAGTGTATGCAAGCGTCGTATACTACAAGAGCAAAGAGAAAGACAGGGTGTTAAAGGCACAGGACGCATGATCCAAAAAGTTTCGAAGGCAGAGAGGGAGAATGAAATTGATGGAGAATCACGGAAAGGTGGATGGGAAGGTTAGTGAGAAGAGAAGGAAAACAGGCGAAGGAAAATGGAAGGTAAAGATAGCCACCATAGATACGAAGATATAGCGGTTTAGAACATCTCATAAAGAGCCAAATGGCGAAATGAGATTTAGTGACCCTGCAGAGTTCGTACTTTTAGAAAAGAAAAAGGCCGCTTCCTTGAAAAATACCGCGGCGAGTTTTATATCCGATCGAAAGAGTGTCGGCCCACATATTGCGAAAGGAAAACCGAAAAGGAACGAAAAGACAGGATATATAGGAAATGAGAGACATCCATCCACACCATCGACGAAGTTTGAGACGGAAACCGTGTGACCGAAAGTTGAAAGAAGAGGAATTTGTATGCTTGTATATCTTTCTATTCAGCGTGGAATATGAATGTGCCAGTGAGATCTCCTGAATGCCGCAATCACCAACCACCTAAAGTTGAAGAGGGCGCAATGCCGTTTTGAAGAGTCGTCTTAGTTATTTTTTTGGTATGGTTGACGGAAGGCCGAGAGTTCATCGAAATTAGGTATCGGACGAACTTAAAGGATGTGTATACAAGTTGGCTTAAGCATAGACGTTAGGTGGTTGCATAGACATAAGGCATACGGAGAAGTCAGGGAGGTCATAGGCCGAAGTTGTGAGCGAATTTTATAAATTTTGTTTTTCGGTCTTGGATTGTTGAAGCTTGAGGACTATCGTGCCATGGATATCTTCAGGAACATTTTTCTGTCTTTTGTAAAGAGGTGTAGCGGCTGCAATCAAGGAGCGAGAGGAAACGATGCTGACTGCAAAGGGTTTCGAAAGGGAAAGAAAAAGATTACGTTTTGTTGAAGGTTTAAAGGGCAAAGAGGACAACACAGAAAGGAAAAGAGAAGAAGAAGGAAAAAGTCCATGATGAAAGAAGATAGAAGGGAAAGGAAAAAGGGGAAGGGGGGTCATCATTGATGCGAAAAGAAGTTGGTATACGTAGATATAGATGAGCAAATGTAATGATGATCTGTCTTGATGAGGATAATGATGCGTTGGTATGGTTTTTTTTTTCAATTGTGAAGACCCGAGAAACATATATTAACAAAAAAGAAACAGGAGACCGAAATTTCATAACGTGCGAGAGGGGGGTAGATGAAATGAGATGAGATGTTCTTTCAAACGAAAAATTGCGTGCTAAAAAGAAGTTTAGCTATGTTTAGAGCTGCAGCGAGTACAAAAGAAGAAAAAAACTCACTGTCCCCGACTCAACGCATGCACCTCCATCTCTTCCATCTTGTATGAATTGAGTTCTTCCTTGATCCTTTGCGCTAGCGCAGGCGTTAGCCGATTACATGTGGCAGGTTCACTTCTTCTATCGTACACCGCCGCAGAGAATGTATCGTATATGGATAAGTTAGCCGCAAAGGCGAGCTTTTTCTGCGAACCTTTGGGACGAATGGTTGTTGCGTTGGTAGAGTGAGACGCGAAGGTAGAAAGTACAGGCGCGGAAGAGTTGACGGGGAGACTGAACACGCCGTGCCCCGTGCTGCTTACACTCACGTTGCCCGGACTGGAAGACCTCGGTGGGATGTGTGCATCTTCGAATGTGAATGCGGGGAGGTGATCGCCGTTAACACCACTTTTTTCGCGGTGGTGTTGTAAACCGTCAATGTGGTCTGGATCGGGGTCTGGAATCCTTGCCAATGGGCCCGGTTCATTGATGGATCCGTGGTTGTACGAGTTGGAACGGTATCTGACTAGCGGCACTGGTGTATCATCTGTTGCAATGAATGAGGAAAGGCTGGATAAAAAAGGCGGGAAATGTGTCGAAAGGGCTTACCGGTTGAAGGGCTTTGCATTTGAAGAAGGATATGTTCCTGGGTATGATCTGCATCTGAGATAAAATGTTATTTTGCGCGTTCAACCAACCAACAAATTGGGGGGGAGAAAAGACATACTTCTCAAGATCCCTTTCGCCGGACGTTTTATACGTTCAAGGCTCCGGCGAATGCCAACCGCCCATGCTTCGTCATCTTGCTCGGTGATAGGAAGCATAATCTAAACAGTAAATTATCGTTGATATATTGGATTAATATTCATAAAGTATAGCAAGTAATAAACGAACGCACTTGACTATTCTGAGTATTCATCCCGCTCGATTGGGAATGAATTTGAGGATGTTGATTAACTCTGATCGTAACGTCTTCGTCGTCGTCAAGATCCAGGTCCTGCCATCCACGTGAAATCCGTTCCATGTCTCTGTGGCTATGGCCATGTCCGCTATGAGTGCCGTCACTATCATTATCACTACCACTGTCGGCGGGGTCTCGATGTAATTGATACTGATTAGCCTCATCATCATCGTCCTCGTCATATACATATTCACCTATCCTTTTGCCCTTCTTGTTCGTTGTTCCTCTTTCCCAGACAGTGACGCTATCCTCGGAAGCCTGTTGTTGTCTCACTCGTTCCTCTTCGGCCTTCTTTCTGGCAGCAGCGGCTTCTTCGTTCTTCTTAACCCTTAAGGTATGTTGCCTAACGATCTCAGCTGCGGGACTTAAACCGTCGACACCCATGCGATCTACCTCAGCAGTGGCGTGCGTTACGCTAGCTTGAGAGGCACTACCGCTGCCGTTGGTATTATTGCCTTTCTTGTCCTTAAATAGGCTAGTGATGCTCATCAGACTGTTCTTTCGTGCCAGTTTGCCAACGCTCAAACTGCCCAGTTTACGAATCATGACACTAGCGCTGGAGACGGTCGAAGAAAGGGATATGTTATCTGTAGAAGCATTTATTCTGCTGTTAAAGAGAGACCGACGAGGCCGGGAGGACTTGGATGATTCTTGGGGTGACTCTAAGATCGGAGTGCTGGGTGGTGCGTCTTCATCTGGAAGACCTGCGGCAAAACGGGAAGTGCTCTTGCTATTACTGCTGCTGCTGCTGTTGCTAGCTGGTAATGGGGATGACGACGACGATGATGAGCTGGCATTGTTTTTATTAGCATTGGCAAGAGCTTTCTTGCGAGAGTTGAGTTTAGTATCCTTCTCGTCTTCGCCCTGTTTGTCAGAGGAGCTGCCTTCTAAAGTGGAAGTGGCGTTAAAAGATAAGGCCCGACGAAGTCGTCCTTTGAGACCACCAGACCGAACCATCGATGCACTAGGTACTGTAGTAGGCTCGCCCAGTTGGCTATCGTCTTTGCTGATACTAAGTTTTTTCTGATGAGTGGGACGTGAAGAGGGGGAGGTTGAAGTGGAGGAAGCGGGAGGAGCTGCTGCCGTAGATGTGGATGAATTCTGCTGACCAGCCGTGGTCGGACTGAAAGTGACCACTGACTTGGGGGTAGGCGGGGATTCGGCACGAACAGTACTGGAGAAGCTGGTGCGAGATGGGCTCGGACCAGCAGCAGCAGCAGTAATCGCAGCATTGGTGACGGGCTGGCTCAAGGGACTTGGCTTGGTGGGACGACGGGCGTCGGAGTTGGTAGAGGGAACAGATATAGATCTTACGCTAGGAGGACGTTCGACAGAGTTGGTAGAGGTACGGGAGGTGGAAGAGACGGTGCGGCCATGGGACACGTTGTTGCTGTTGATGTTGCCGTTGTTGATATTGTTGTTGGCCGAGGTAGAGGGGGAGGACGCGTTTGAGCCCTTTCTGCTGCGACCTGAGCTGCCTGAATTGAGAGAAGACGAAGAGCCTGCAGCATCGTCGCGTGCGTATGGCGGATTGGGAGCAGGAACGATGGGGTAGTGGTGGATAAGAGTGTCTGGCTGCGGGGATGACGAAGATGAGGATGATGATGATGATTGGTTGGGGAAAGAATGTTGACGCTGTTGGGGACGGCGCGGATAAGGCTGAAAGGGCTCAGAGGAACGTGGAAAATGATCAGGCAGTGGCTGTTGGAGTTGCTGGTGCTGTTGTGGAGGGGTGGCACTACGCGTCCCTGGTTGTGCGAGCAGCTGAGCTTGTGCAGCGGCCACGGCAACCTGAGCGTGGTGAAACTGAGCCTGTGCCTGGGCTTGGGCTTGGGCGTTGAACATCATCTGCTGATAGGCCCACTGGGCAAAGTGCTGATTGGGATCGAAATACTGGGTGGGAGAAGCAGCAGCGGGGTGCGCAAAAAACGGCGGGTAGGTGGGATAAAAGGGAGCAGCCTGGGGAGAGGGCTGCCACGGGGGCGGATGATGGACAGACGATGTGTTCGACGGCGAGGACGATGATGAAGCAGAGGACGGATAGAGTCTGTTGTGCTGAGCAGTCTGGTGATTGGGCTGAGCGTTGACGGTGGCATTGGCAGCAGCAGCAGCAGTAGTATTGCCAGAGTTACTATTAGTGGTCGAGTTTTCATTGGAATCCATTTGCCAGTCGGCGACGGCAGCCATTAAAAAAATATAAAAAGTAGCTTCTTCGTCGCCGTCCTCGATGCGCTTGTCGTCGTCGTCGTCGTCGTTGTGGTCGTCGTCGTTGTCCTCTCGGTAAATCGGCGTATCGCGTTTAAAATTCCTATATTAGCCTTTGGGAACTCTGATCACGTAAGCACTCCTAGCGCACCCCTCCCATCACACCCACTCCGCCGTCCCTTCCCTCTCTTCACCATACCCGTTAAAAATACCCCACACAACAACAGCAACATGGCAATGGACTCGTCTCTCGACATGGGCAACGGCAACGGCACAACTCCCCCCATCATCACCAAAAAACTAATGGGCTACGTTGGGTTTGCCAATCTCCCCAACCAGGTCCACAGAAAAAGTGTGAGGAAAGGTTTCCAGTTCACTGCCATGGTCGTCGGTCAGTAGAAAATAAAAGCAGCGTGTATGATTTTAGTGAGAGACGTGTATTTTTTTTTTCTTTCTTTTTTCTCAGGCGAGTCGGGCTTGGGGAAGTCGACTCTTATCAACACTCTCTTCAACACTACACTATACCCTCCAAAAGACCCCATCCCTCCCGGCACAGAAAGTCCAAAGACTGTTGCTATAGAGAGCATCAGTGCTGGTATGTATTACACGTGTTCCCTCCCCAGAAGTCTGGTCTAACGTGTCATCCCCCAGACATCGAGGAAAATGGCGTTCGCCTACGTCTCACTGTCGTAGACACCCCCGGTTTCGGTGATTTTGTCAACAACGACAGCAGGCATGTTTTTATAAAAGAAAAAAATAACTCTATAAATGATGATATCTATTAACACCGTCTTATTACTAGCTGGAAACCAATTTTGGACAACATTGAAGCTCGTTTTGACGCCTATCTTGAACAGGAAAACCGCGTCAACCGTCAGAAAAGAGTCGACAACCGCGTCCATGCGTGTCTTTACTTCATTCAGCCCACAGGTCACTCGTAAGTCTCCCACGTTCATTTCATGAAATCGACCTTCTAGTTCCCGTTGCCAATACGACCCTCCTTGTAGCCTCAAACAAATTGATATCGAGTTTATGCGTCGACTTCATCAAAAAGTCAATCTCATTCCCATCATCGCCAAGGCGGATACTTTGACTGACGAAGAAATTCTAAGCTTCAAGCAAAGAGTAAGAAACGACGCGTCCCTGTTCCGTATATTCTTGTCGTCATCATCGTCGTTAATTCTGTTCCTTTACTCAGATCCTCTCTGATATTGCTTACCACAACATTGAAATCTTCCAAGCCCCTGTTTATGAGAATGAAGACGAGGAAACCCTCGCAGAAAATGAAGAGATCGCTGTAAGGGCTTTTTGTCTCATTTTATTTTTTTACATATTAAATGTCGTTTGGCAGAGAAAAGTACCTTTTGCTGTTGTTGGCTCAAATAATGAAGTTGAAACACCAGATGGTCGTACCGTCAGAGGGCGATCATATCCCTGGGGTGTCATTGAAGTTGACAATGAAGAGCACTGCGACTTCGTCAAACTAAGACAAATGTTGGTTAGAACTTACATGGAGGAGCTTCGAGAGAAAACCGACTCGGTTCTATACGAAAAATGGCGTAGTGAGAAGTTGTTGGTTTCGGGCGTTCAGCAAGACGCTAGTATCTTCACTGAAATTAAGTACGAAATCTCATGTCTCCTTTTTTTTTTTTGATATTATCATTTTTCTTATTTCCTTTTTCTTTTTTGCAGCCCTGCTCTTCGACTTGCTGAGGAACGATCCCTTCATGAGCAGAAATTGGCCAAGATGGAAGCCGAAATGAAGGCTGTCTTCACTCAAAAAGTACAAGAGAAAGAGACTAAGCTCAAACAGAGTGAAGAAGAGCTCTATGCCCGACACAAGGAGATGAAGGAGGCCTTGGAGAAACAGCGACTTGAACTAGAAGACAAGAAGAGGAGAGCGGAAAGCGGCAGACCATTGACACCTGACAGAACCGCTGTAAGTATATCTGTCTTCGTGTCATAAAGACCATTTGCATTTGATTAACATTTTTTCAACTACTAGAACAAAAGGAGATTTCTGAGAACATGAAAGGATGTCGAGATACGGACAGGCGTGGTATACCACCCGAGATCTCAACCTCTGTCGACTGTTATAAATGTGTCATAGCTTCCTCCAAACGCACGGACGGACATTATCCCCTCAAACCGTATTTACTAGGTTATCGTCAGATAGGCTATTTTGTTTATGCCCTTCTCTCCCTATGCTATTTTTACGCTATCCTACCCAATCCATTCATTTCTTGTCCTTTGTTGGACTCTAGGTTCTCTCGTTGATGTAATCTTTTTTTGGCGACGATCGATGACATTCGTTCAGCTATTCTTAAAACTGGTCTTCTTCCTCGTACTCGTCTTTACGGTTTTATACCCTCCTTTTCTTCCCTTTTCTCTCTCAGGCTAATGTAGCTACATATCCCAACTTTTGATAGTTACACATTTCCCACCAATATTGTCAGCATTTCAAATGTTTCCGCCTCCATATTAATACGAACCATTTTTCCTTTATTGCCTTTCTTTCTTTTATGTCAATAATTGAACAACAAAGGTACCGATCGAGAGTTTATTTAGTGGGACCGCTTGTGACAGACACGACGTGATCCTGCCGTGTAACAGCAACAACTCTTTACCCTCATCTACATCCACGTCTTACGAGATTTCATTAATGACCTCTACACAAACACAAGAAGCCCAAGTCTTGGCTGCATTAGAAGTTTTCAGCAGCGCTACCGATAAGGACGCAATTAATCGTGTCAATAACTGGCTACTAGATTTCCAGCATTCAGTAAGAACCGCCTTTTGGTTATCCCTTCCCGAACCTCCCGTTCAGTAATCACGATTTAGTCTGAAGCATGGTCAACTGCGAATAATCTACTTTTAGCATCCGATACCCTCCCCCATGTTCGTCTGTTTGCAGCGCAGACGTTTCGTGCAAAAGTAAGATGATTCTTTACTTTACAGATCACGAAACCACATCATCTTCTTGGTTTATAGGTGGTTTTTGACCTCTCTCAAATTCCTTCAAGTCAGCATCTTCCCTTGCGTGATACTCTTATCACTGCTATGCAATCGATCTCCCAGTCGGGTCCCAAAAATGTCATCACGCACCTCTGCCTTGCTCTGTCCGGTCTCGCGCTTCAGGCACCGCTATTTGATATTATTGATGTCATGGTCAAAACGTTTGGACAAGATCCCGAAGGTGTTAGAGTTCTCTTAGAGTTTTTAACAGTCTTCCCAGAGGAGCTTGCCGATAATACAAGGATACCCGTCCCCGTGAGTAGCGTGGGACGTAATGAATCAAGGTCTTCGTTTGTTTTCTAACGGGGCCGATCTTCTTTTAGTCTGAAGAATATAACGAACGTTTGCCTAAGTTATTGACAGAGCATGCAGCAAAAATCTTAGAACTTTTAACAGTTTACATACAGAGTCCAGGTGCGCCACTTGCGTCCTTCGCCCTTCTCGCCCCGTTTTCGCTCATATTCGGATTATTGGGTTCTCTTGTGTTAATTCCTTAATTCCTCTCCCTCCAAAAATGCCACCACCGTAATCAGCCGCGACTATTACCATTCAAAGTCAAGTTTTCAAATGTCTCCGCAGTTGGCTGAGTGCTGGAGAAGTTATGGCCGTGTCCGTGGCTGAAACTCCCCTTCTCCAATTCGCCTTCGAAGCACTCTCATCGGATGTGTTATTCGATTCCGCTGTCAGTCTAATCGTTGACATCATACACGAAACTCAAGAATTGCAAGAGAATATGTCTGTTATCCACATCATTGTGCCTCGAGTCATTGCATTGCAGCCCATGCTTAGTACATGTCAAGACGACGCGGAAAAGATCAAAGGATATACAAGAATTTTCGCCGAAGCTGGCGAGACATATCGTATTCTCCTTTTGCAAAATCCCCAGGAGTTTCTTCCCATTATTCAAGCCATTGCTGAATGCACTGCATATCCAGATCTGGATATCGTCCCGCTGACTTTTTCTTTTTGGTGGCGGCTCGCACAAAGCATCGGAAAACGACCTACAGTTCCACCTGTCTTGCTTGAGGTTTATAATGCCCTTGTTGAAGTTATTATCCGGCATCTTCATTTCCCCACGGATCCGAATAGCATGACTGCTCAAGAACAGGATGATTTCAGGTCATTCAGACATACTATGGGCGATACATTAAAGGATTGTTGCCACGTTCTTGGAACCGATAAATGTCTCATGAAAGCTTACGAGATGATTGTCGCCGCTTTGTCTGCCAACACTGGATGGCAGGCTATCGAAGCTCCGTTGTTTTCTATGCGTTCTATGGGTGCTGAGATGGATCCTATGGACGATCATGTTATCCCTAAGGTTATGGATTTGCTGCCAAAGTTGCCCGATCACCCTCGTGTTAAATATGCTGCGCTTCTTGTCGTTTCGCGCTATACAGAGTGGATTAGCAACCACTCGAGTTATATACCATTCCAGCTGCAGTATATCTCGGGAGGCTTTGACGACGTTCATACGGCATCGGATAGTGAAGTGCCTGCTGCTGCTGGATTGGCGATGAAGTATCTCTGCAAGGACTGTAGACAGGTAATGTTTTCCTTTATTTAAAAACTGGACGGACATTTCGATCTTATTTATCATTTATTTATTTATTTTGCTTGGTTATAGCATGTGGTCCCTTACATTTCTCAGTTGCACTCCTTTTTAAACACTGTGGGGACAAAACTTAATCATGCTGATCAGCTGCAAATTTATGAAGCTGTGGGGTATGTTATATCCTCTATGCCTACGCGGGAGGCGTCTCAAACATTGCGAACGTTCTCGACGGACGTTTTGGCGAGGATTCATGCCATAGTCAACAAATCGAGTGTCGCTAGTAAGGATGAGCTGCAGTCGCTAACCCGTGAGTACCAGATATCTCTTGTTAGTTCCACTATTCAAGACTCTTGCTTCAAGATTATTTGGAACACCTTGAGACTATGTTATACGTGGTGAAAGGCTTTAGCGAAGAGTTGCCCCAAAACTGTCATGAGACAGGCTTAGAAGCTTGGACGTTGTTCGACACTCTCCTAACCAAGTACGGAGAAAACTTCATGGTATGCGATCGTGCCACGAGGGTATTGCGGCACGGTATAGAACTTTTCGGCACTACCGCTCTCCCCTTCGTACCTCAAATCCTTTCTCGTATGACCACTTCATTCGAGGCATGGGGACATGCTGGATACGTTTGGATTGCTGGAAAAACGATCGCGAGATTTGGAAATAGTGCCGATCCAGCACTTCGACTGGTTTTTAAGCAGACATACGAAGGGATTAGTGCCAAGGTATTCACGTTGCTGCAAACGGTTTCTCCGATGAACATTCCAGATGGTAAGTGTCGTCATATCATCAAGTTTTTTTTGTTTCACTATTCTTTTTTGTAGTCATAGAGGACTATCTCCGTTTAAGTCTTCAGATGTTCGATGTCATACCGGACGTTCTCTTCTTGTCATCACAATTCTCAACTAGTTTCGCGGCATCTATCGCTGGTCTAGCACTCGTTCAGCCAGAAGTCAATCTTGTTTCTCTCGATTTCATTCAAACAATAATCTCCCATGATTGCCTAAACGCTCCACAACCCGGTGTAGTCCCACCTCCGAATTTCGTTCTCTATGCACAAGTCATCCAGGACACATTTTCCAGACAAGGAATGCAACTTTTAGGTTTTCTCTTATCCGGTTTGATCTCAGCTTTTGACGAAGATTCTTGTCCTATTGTTATTACTATATTCCGGATTATAGGGAAAAATTGGCCAACTGAACTTGTGACGTGGTTGCCCTCGGTTGTGCAACAGCTTCCGAGTTCGATACCAGCAAATGTGAGGGAACAGTTTGTGAATGATGTCACAAGGTATGCACGATCATCTATTTTTGGCTTTATATTGTTTTAACGACAGCGTTATGACTACAGGGCTTTGACATCGAATGACTCGGATGGCGTCAAGAATGCAGTCCACTTTCTTCACCGAACTTCGAAGCGCATTAAAGCTAGGAGGACGAACGTTCTGAAGTAGATAGATATAGGATAGTATTATAACATTGAAGACATGTATCGAATATTATAAGATGGAAATACACTATAAATAATGTTTGTATTTAAAACTCGACGGTCGGACGGCTTTTCGTATACTAATACCGTCGCATAGAATGACCCATGTTGTTAATAATGGCCATATTAGTTTCATGGCGTACTTGTTCCAATCTCATACGCTGTGCAAGGTCTTCTTGAGAAAGCTGTACATTACTCTGGGCAGATGGTTGAGACTGTCCACTGGCGGCCGGTCCGTTCGATCCTTGCTGGGATTTGATTCTCTCGGTAAAACCCGCCGCCCATTCGTCGAATGTCTTTTTGACATTTACATCTCCAGACGCCGGAAAAATAACGCGAGGAATCGGTGTAGGAAACGGAATTCCTGTGAGAGGATCGGGTAATTTGAGTAGATTTAGAACTTCATTCCAATTCTACAATAATAGCGATAAGCTGTTTGTTAGATCGGATGACGACTACTTGTTTTTGATAGATATCGCGTACTTACTTGATGGGCTGTTTCGGGGTCGGCGCGTATCTCGTTGACGAGATAATGCAGGAAACCTCGTCTGTCAAGTACGGCTTCGCGGTTTTGATTCAACTAAAAAAAAACCCAATGAACCCATTGAGAAGGAAGTGATGGAAGAGTGATAACTCACGGTATAAGGAATGCATGTATGGTAGTAAAGCTGCCTTATATCGAGAAGAGGTGCAATGTTCTTTGTGATTCATCGTCTTTTAGGATAGACAGGAAAAACGGTATGAATTCATCGGCTTACCATGTTCATCAGTTTACCGAACGAAGTTTGGCTGTGCCAAAGAAGCTTCTCGGCCTCTATGAAACCACTACCTTGGTTGACTGGACAATTCTTATCCAGATGGAAGAATAGAGAATCGGACAGCCGACAAAAGAGGTTTGTGGGTTTGGTTGTTGATGGTTCGATTAGCCTGTAGGATATCGAACAATGGAGTTTTTTTGATCTGGAAATTTATGAGGAACGGCTCACGTCGAATAAAAGTTATAGCCCCCAGACATGTCTAACGGGGTTGCATAGGATATAGGCGCATAATCAGCGGCGGTTGTATATCCAGAAAGCGACGGTTGGAAGTTCGACATTGCAAGTTTGATATGTAGTCAAATTGCAGAGAAATGCAAAGTTTGAAGTTTGGAATTCCCATGTCAATGAGATGGCAGGCCTAGGTACGAGAAAACACAGATTTGGACGGCATCGTGCCGGACGCGGCATGATCATGAACTAGGACATTTCGTCCATTCCAGCACATTTTCTTAGCTTTATCGAGAGCTCGTCGCTGCGTGCTTACCCATAACGTACGTCTATTTTATTATGTTTTTATGTTAGAACCGATACTAATATTCCCGTCATGCCTTATAAGCCAATGCAGTGCATCTCACCTGACATGCCTGGAATGGGCGATCAGCCAAGCGTGAGCGTCTTGTAGCTGTCTTCCTGGACATATAAGATTCATCTGTCTAAGATGATCACTGTCAGCGTTTTAAAACCCGCTTATGAACCATGATAAACATACTAGCAATCGATAAACCAGAGCTAACCTTCGTTTCCATTGTGAAAGCTTTGGTCCTTTTCTTCATACCCTATTTGATTGGATTTATAGTTGCCAGTTTTAGTGAGCTACGCGTAGGTATTTGCTGTGTGTAATTCGGGATTATGCTTAAGCTTCTGGTGTTAGATTTGGATTTCTCTTAGGAGAGTCATACCGACTCCTCCAGGCGAAACTTCAAGCAACACTCGCAGGAAACGGTCTAATGTTATCGCCGTTGGGCTTCTACTAGCCCCCTGGATATTCCTTTGTAGTTTGTGCATTATGGCTTCCCTGCCCATGGACCATCGTGGAGAGTTCGGCCTTGGCATTCTACTTAGTGTCCTATGCAATGGTTTATTCTTGATTACATCCAAAGTAGGTTGTGCAGTCTCACCAGATTTCACCCTGTTTACAGAATTATGCCTTCTACTCTTCAGTTTTTACATCAGATATGTGGCGTGAACAAGATGGCTGTTCATCGTACCCCAAATGGAGGTATGAGTTCTCCAATGTTGAGAATGTCGATTGACAATTCACCCCGATAGGATTCCTAAGGTGTCTCTACGATCATCGCTCCAGCTGGGGGCATTCCATAACCAGACTTCTAATCATTATTTCGTCCATATTGGTGGTTTTATACTCGGCGATGGCAGACGGTTCAAGTTGGATCTCAATCATTTCAGTCAGTGTCGCTACAATGGCTTTGGTTCATCCCGTCTCTGGATCGTCTTTCATGAAATCTCCATTACTAAAAGTTATCGAGTGCTATGTTTTGATATTAGTGAGCGAAATGTTTCTAACCTGGAAACCATAATTTCACCTGTTTTCCGCTTTTAGGTTGCAATCGCATTCTTCATTATCTTGAATTGGTTGATTTGCCAGAGGAAAGGCTATGGATGTGTGTTGCCGGCGTTTCCCCGAAACTGGTACTGCGTTATCTTTGTGCCAACAACGCTGTGCTCCGTCTTCTCGGGCAGCTTCATTGCTCGAATGCTTCGCTTTGATTATCAAAGGCATCTCGATAAATCTAACGGCAATGAAGAATTAGACTTAGTCACTGTGCCAGCGCCCGCTTTTAACACTTTCTGCTACAACAAAGAGGACTTGGTAGAAGGAATTCTGATACCTCAGTGGGCACCTCGCGCATTCTATAAACCATATTTTGCAGTTTCTCTCGTTTTATGGAGCATCGCTCAAATCACGATCTTCGGTTTGTACTTTGGAATAGGGTTTCCTGTAGTATCGAATCCGTATGTGGTGTGTGCTCTGGCGCTGCTGCTCGAGTTCCCGGTTATGGTGGTTGTACTACTATGCCTTGCTGTCGTTAGGAGAGAGGCTAAAACACTATGGAATTATCAGTGCGTTAAATTATTTTAACTTTCCTATTCAAATGCATTGTATTGAACACTCTGATAGGGAGAGCTGGAGGCTGTCCCCAGCCGAAGGTGTAATATCGTTACCATCTGATAGCAATACACCATAGTTCCGGGACGTACATTTTCGTGTCTTTTATTGTACCATTATGAAGTGCTCAGCCCCATAATCTCTAAATGCTCTCAATACAATTCGATCTGGATTCGCGACTCGTGTGAAGGCCTCAGATGACAATCCACATCGAACGTGGATGCATGAATTCACGACGACAGTTTACTCAGAGAGACGTTTGTTTCAAGTGCTTGCTTTTACACGCCGGTATCATTGATACAGCTTCCCTCAATAAGGCTTTTGAGCTACATATCCCGCTATGGTATGGCAAAGAACTTGGGGGGTGGCACTGGTTGTCACATTTGTTCACCTCGCAACCGTTGGTTACTTGTGCGTGAGCCTACCATAACTTGATTTCTCAAGTCTATTGATTTAATTGTTTTCTCTTCAGACTTGTGTCTCACCGAAAAACAAGCTGCAATTGTCAGGGAGTGCGATGATGACATTCAGGTTAGCCGCTCCTCGCGTCGTCAAATTTAACGACAGCAATATTCCCAACCAAGGTGATACACAGGCCTTTGTCTATACAGCATCTAAATGAATTCCAGTCAAGAGATCTCCAACAGGAATCGATGCTACTGAGATTGAGGAAATCAAGCGTGTTCTATAAAACCAATAAATTATAACAACTGTTCATATCGTAGCGGAGAATTTTTATCAATAAACCACATAGAAAGGTGTGTCGCACTGTGTACAGACGCATGCATTCACTCTGGAACTTGCTGCTAGATGAATTGATGAACGTTTGCGTAGCTCCCCAAAAGGTGTCTCGTTACGCATGTCACATTCGATTCCTGCCACCTTTTACCCGTAACTCCTTGGCCAACGTTACATTCAATGCTCAAACTCAGTTACTTATGTTGTTACGTGCGTAAAACCATCATGATTACTAGCTAGCCTTTCCTCATTTAATTGTTTTCTTTTTAGACTGGTGTCTGACCGAAAAACAAGCCGCAATTGTCCGCGAATGCGATGATGTCATGCAGGCTAGGCGCTCCTCTAGCCTTCGTACTGTCCTATGTTTCCACAATTACGTCGTCAAATTCGACCAAAACGATATTCATCACCAAGGCGATACACAGGCCTTTGTATATGCAGCATCTAAAAACTCTCCTGGTGCGCCTCGCGTGCCAGAAGTGTATGAGTGCTTTTGCTGGGATGGTCTGGAATATCTTGTCATGGAACGTGTCGACCATCCAACTGTCGAGTCTTGGATTAACGATCCCACCATCAACAAGACTGAGGCCGACTCTCGTTTTGAGATAGCCTGTCGAGCCGTCGCCGATGCCCTTCGCTGGCTTTTCAATCTTACACCTCCTGCAGATGCTGACATTGGACTCTTAGGAGGTTCCTATACTCGAACGCTGGGGTGCACGGGTTAGTCTTATGTCGGTCTGCTCCTCGCCCGTTTTTCGCATATACGATCACTCCCTGCTACTTTAGGTTCTCGTGCACGATGTGGCGTCACTCAAAATTCATTCTTTGGTTACTATGGTGCGCCATTTCGCTACCCCGACGGGGCTGCTCTGGAACGACACATAACCAAGGTATGATAACCCCAACAGTCAATATATTCTCTATGTACATAGCTGAGTTTTTATTATTATCACAGGCTCTTAGCAGACGTCCGCTTCGCGCCCCTCCGCGCGAGGTCAAAATTGCAGACGAACCGTTGATGATGGTTCAGTGCGATATCGAGCCAGACAATTTTCTCGTCGATCCTGAGACGCGCCAGGTGACTATCATCGACTTCAGCTGTATTTGCGCGCTCCCAAGCTCGTTTGTCGGCTTCGCGATGCATAAGAGAAAATGGTTTACTGAAGGCATCAACAAATACTTGAACTGGAAATGGTCTGATAATATTCCAGGGTTGAGAGCGGCTACGGAGATATATTGCATGTCAGCATCTAGTGCTCTTGGTAAGCCACACACACACTGCTTGTCTGTTATCATTCATTCGAGTTGACAACAGTTATACTACAGGCCTTGACAAGAATGGTTTTCCAGTGCAAAAAAAAGAAACGTCCACCATTGCTAGTGCCCTCGCGAAGGCGTACTAGAATCAAGATTAGTACCGATTAATTTATGTACTTTTAACACTAACGAACGTGTATTTTGCTCTGTCCTCGTGTATTCTCTTCACTGCCTGAGTGATACTCAGTCCTATTTGTTTAATAACAATACATTTATCCCCCCTTTCACCCAGGCTTTCCCTTCCATCTCCACCAAGCTCTCCAGAGAACTCCCTTAATGTGCCGGTGCCGACTCTTCCCGTTCGCGCGCTCAGCAGATGGTCCAGAGGTTGAGTAACTACCTATGCAGAAGAAAATGCACAGTCTAATTATTGCCTCCTTTCGGAATAACTTTATACCACAGCGGGATAGCTCTTTTAAGACGGAATGGGAATAGAGCGCAGGTAGTATAAAATAACGAGTACCCTTCCCAGGCCATTTTTCCCCTTCCAATCGGACAAAGATAGTCCATTTCTCTAACCAATGATGTGCGTTAAGACGCGGTGAAATTCTTCCCAATTTATCGAGCTATATTTCCAGAAACCGAGAATGTGCGTTTGTTAAGAGAATTCGACATGAAATTATTCACACAACCAATGGACGGGGATTTGCAACAAATTCGATCATCTATTGCAAAAAATTGGACTCGGAATGCAAAATTGTGATGATAAAACTGCATTTTCAATGCATCATATTTTATCAATACTTTCCTTCATATGTACAATAGCGTCAACTGTGGCCGGTTACAATGCGCAACTGCCCGTGTATATTAGACACATCAATGTTAATGTCCGTAGAGATCGAATGTCATTGCATGAGATGACTTCGAAAGAGAAAACGAGACATGCGTGTAGGGACGTCCACCTCGAAATGACCGTTTATAACTCAAACGAAAAGCTGTGAAGCCCGGTTCAACGACTGAGTTAAGCAACAGGCAAAAGACAACGCTCACTCACAAGACGAACCCCAAGAACCCGTGGCCATATATATGGGTAAGTGGTGGAGATGCCAAGTACTCAACTGAAAAAAAGGAAAAAGGAAAGATATATTTACCATGTAAAAGCATCAACGGTCGTTAGACTCAGCAAGCTGAGAATCGACTGGACGCATGAATAAAATGTTTTCGCTACCCCAGCAAAGCCCCTGTGGGCCTCAAACCAGGGGGGGAAAGCAAACAAGATCTTGGTAGCTAATGGACCACTTACCTATCGTGCTCTTGTTTGAGAGCACAACCCCAGGCTTGAGCACTGAATAAATAGGTTATTCGACGGTGGCAGGGCCACGGGGAGGAGCCGGTTATCAGTGATCACAAACACACATAGTTAAAAACGTGTACAAACAACCCGCAGGTTGCTGCATGCCAGTGCAGGGGAACAACACTAGCTCTATTCGTGTAAATGTATTGTTATTAGACAGATAGTACTGAGTATCACTCAGGCAGTAAAGGAATACACGAAGCAGAAAGAGAGAACTATAGATACACGCTCGGTAAATTTTGTTACAACTTGTCGGACATAAATTAACCGGTACTAATCTTGATTCTAGTATGTCTTCGCGGGGGCACTGGCAATGGTGGGCGTTTCTTTTTTTGCACTGGAAAGCCATTCGGGTCAAGGCCTGTAGTATAACTGTAATCAACTCGAATGAATAATAACAAACAAGCAGGTGTGGCTTACCAAGAGTACTAGATGCTGAGAAGCAATATATCTCTGTGGCCGCTCTCAACCCTATAATATTATCGGACCATTTCCATTTCAAGTATTTGTTGACGCCTTTGATGAAACTTCTGTCTTTATACATCGTAAAACCGACAAACGAACTCGGGAGTACGCATACACAACTAAAGTCGATGATAGTCACCTGGCGCGTTTCAGGATCGATGAGGAAATTATCTGGCTCGATATCGCACTGAACCATCATCAACGGCTCATCCGAAATCTTGACTTCGCGAGGGGGGCCGTAGCCTCGTGGTTGTTTGCTAATAGCCTGTGATTAAAAAAAAACTCAGCTATGTACATAGAAGGTATATTGGGCACTTGAGATTATCATACCTTAATTATGTGTCGTTCCAGAGCAGCCCCGTCAGGGTAGCGAAACGGCGCACCATCGTAACTGAAAGATGAACTTGGACTTACACCATATTGTGAATGAATGCCTGAAAAAAAGCAGAAAGTGATCGTACATTCGAAAAACGGCTAGGAAAGGGCCGACATAAGACCAACCTGCGCTTCGAGCATACGGACCTTGAATGAGTCCAATATCAGCACCTGCTGGGGGTGTAACACTGAAAAGCCAGCGAAGGGCATCGGCGACGGCCTGATAGGCTATCTCCAAACGGGAGTCGGCCTCAGTCGTGCTGATGGTGGGTTCGTCGACCCAAGCCTTGACAGTTGGATGGTCGACACGCTCCATTACAAGGTATTCCAAGCGATTCCAGCGGAAGCACTCATGGACCTCTGGGACGCGAGGTGCACCAGGAGAGTTTTTAGATGCTGCATAGACAAATGCCTGCGTATCGCCTTGGCAGAAAATATCCCTTTCGTTAAATTTGACGACGTGATTGTCGAAGAAGAGGACAGGACGACGTCCAGGGCGACTAGCCTGAATGTCATCATCGCATTCGCTGACAATTACAGCTTGTTTTTCGGTGAGATATGGCTCTAGATACAGTGATCAGGAAAAGTTAGCGATATGATGGTTTTACACACGCAACGACATTCACATAAGTAGTAGGCAGCAAATGGTTGGACAAATGGTGTACTGAGCAAGATCTCCGACAGGAATCGATGCTAAAGATCAAGCGCGCTCCATGAAATCAATGATAACAATTATCCATATCTTAGCGCACAGCGTTCATCAATAACTTGAAACCATGCTGCTCAGTGCTGGCAACTACTACTATGGATATTGATGCCACTGGTAGCTTTCGTGATTCCTTCTCTTAGCTGAAACCAATCACACAAATCAGTGTGCAGTACACTTTCATTCTGGTTGACAATTTTCAAGGCAACCGTTTTGATCCTTACAGCTCTAACCCCGTCCTGCAAGTCGAAGCCTAAGAGTCCAATGTCAGCATCTGCGGGAGGTGTAAGATTGAAAAGCCAGCGAAGGGCATCGGCGACGGCGCGACAGGCTACCTCAAAACGAGAGTCGGCCTCAATCTTGTTGATTGTGGGATAAGAGGACGGCGCGACTTTTGGTCGAATTTGACGACGTGGTTGTGGAAACATAGGACAGCACGACGCCCCGAGGTCTGAATGACATCATCGCATTCGCGGACAATTGCGGCTTGTGTTTCGGTGAGACACAAGCCTAGATACATACAGTAATCAATGCAAGTTAGAAATGATAGTGGTTTTACACACGTAACAACATAAGTAGCTGGGTTTGAGCGTTGAGTATAACCTTGGCCAAGTACGGGGTTATACGGGTAAAAGCTGGCAGGAGTCGAATGTGACATGCGTGACAGCTAAGCTACTTTCTTTTAGTCCGAACGTTCATCGACTCAGAATTTCGGGTTAGTGTAATGCGCAGTCATTATTAGCCCACCGTTTCGAGAAATTGACATGTGTGCTCGCTCATCTGAAATGCGGGCTAATATGATCTAAGTAAGGGCCAAGGCGCGTGCCAGTGAACTTCGCCGGGAAGTCGTAGCGTGGTCGATGATTGACGCAAAGGTCGTTGTTGTCGACAACGAACGAGCTCATCATGCTATGTGCTATGAGCTGGCACCGTGGGCCGTGGCAGTTGAACCAGACCGGTCGGAACCCGTGCCGCTCTTAGCGGCCAATTGACACGGCATACTGAGTTGAACCGACATGCAACGATGCTCAGCGCTGTCAACGCTTGTTCGCAGGAATATCCATCACGCTGTAACTTTACAAGTTTGTTGAGCTGGGCGCTGTTAACATTGGTCGTTTTGGCAAAGAATGGCTGAGATTACTTAAATTAGCGTCGGGTTTTCTCAATCAGACTCATGTCGTCTTCTGCATCCACTATACAGGTATTTATGTCGCGAATATTTCTGTCTCTTTACATTTTTTTATTGTCACTTTCTTCAGGCCTTCAACAGGCATTTCGCGATCCCTCGTCCCCCTTCTATCTCGCAGAAGGAGAAATAGGTCCCGCATCTCCCGATGAACTTCCTCGTACGACTACGACTACGACTACGACTACGACTGCTACACCCATCCTGAGCCGATCACCCAAATCTGTCTCTAATATCACCTCGTCAATCCAAGGTTTTAGTAGTGAAATTGACAAAGAAGCAAGAGAATACGCCCTAAAGAATGGCTACGATCCCGATTCGTTTTACGAGCACAAGGTCATGTGGGGAGAAATGGACAGCTTTAGACAAGTCCTTGTGCTTCAATGCTGCAAAAGACAAATAAAAAAATGATTAACTCTTATGTAATATACTTAGACATGTTAATAACGTCCAATACGGTCAGTTCGTTTTTACTCTGAACGTATTCAAATGTTCACAAATCTCTGTTGGATAGGCAGATATATTAAATCCGTGAGATCAAGATACCTTTCAAGAAGGGATCTCTATCTCTATTAACGCAAAAATTCTCCACAGTCGTCTTCAACGGCTTACATCTGTCTATCACCAGGTTGGAGGCCCAGAAGCCTGCGGTCAATAACTTCCTTAAGCTCAAGGAATCTGCCTAATCCTAAAGTCAGTTTTTATCAACTACAAACGTCCAATCTTATTTATACCCAGATACAGTGTGTTTTCATTTATTTTTTGTAGTTTTATCATTTATACTCAACCCGCGCCCACCTAGATTTTGATAGCACATCATCTAGTGTCTGTTGAACCTCCTTCGATCACCCGTTTCAAACATGATGCCATCATTTATTCTTATAATCATCGCAGCGCCGCTGCTACGGGTGAATCCGTCCTCGTCTGGTACAATTACGATAAATTGCAGAAGTCACCCCCCTCGGATTCCATGCAGAAAGTCTTAGATGATAGAATGAGAAAGCAGGAAGAACAGAAGAATCAAGCTTGAGCAAAAATCACGTGGCTCGTATGACAAAGTTGAGCCCGAGCCATTGATCTTGTTCCCTAGTACGCAGATATTTAAGTAAAGAAATGGCCAGTTATAGGGAGTTCCCGTGATCACATTGACAAAAGAGGGAAAGCCATCTATAAGATAAGGACGTCCTTAGGGCAGAGAGGCCCGATTGTCTCCAGCAAGATTCGACTGTCCAAGATTTTTATCGGGATGTTTATCGATTATCTTGTCATCTCAGACGGTAAATGCCATAACGCCTGTTAATATCGGCTGCTTGAAGTGTGCTTGGCTCACATAGATACCCCAAATCCGCTGTTGGGCCAGAAGCCCTATCAAATTTTAAACTATGTATGCATCATCGACAGTTTTCGAATGAAAAAGATTTTGGATTCCCTTTTCATTCGGATACCATAGGAGTTGGGTATTACAAACTTCTTCTCATTAATGCTGGAATCGATTACCAAGTTTGGTCAACTGACACGGTATGTCTACAATTGGACTTGGTAGTAATGGTTTGCATAAAAACACTCACAACCCACAAATATATAGCACTGGTTCCACCGATGGGGTCATAGGAGAGGATGGGACATCTAAATAGCTCGAATTCCTGGTGCCTAAATCATTGAATGATGGTCGGCGTCACGAACAAGTCTTTCAGATACCAATCCATTCCATTTGAGCCAAATAGTGAATAGAATCCTTCTCGCTTGGCTTGAGGGCATATCAAGCTATGACGCTGAAAAAAGAAAACACCAGTTTTTAGACGCGACCACACACACTCTCTTCATGCTCATCGCGTCGTATTACTACTAGTAGAACGACATTTCACCTTCCCCCTTTAATTCGATATGCCTGGTATCAGAATAGACGTTTCACTCCTCGTTGCAATCATCACACAAGCTGTCCTCTTTGGAATTTATCAAGTTCGTAAACAAAAATACCTTGGTCGTTCATGATGGTCTTCTTACTACTCGGACGTTTAGGTTTTATTTTTTGCATGCATTTATGTCTTGCTCAACAAGTTGGATCTCACTCGTACTAGTCATACTCAGATTCTGATTTTTGAACAGGAGGAGCGGACATCCCAACTGGCTTTTTCTTACTACAGCTATTGCTATGGTGGAATGATTGCACTCTTTTAATCCTTGTAAAGCTTACATCGTCCTGCAGTGGATTCTTATAGGCACTTATTTTGGAGTGAGTTGGAATGGGATCATGGGTGTGTTTCTTGTTGCATTTTTTGTCCTTTGGGTTCGCCGAGAACATACTTTACACCCGGTAGATGCGTTTATCGGTTTACAATCATCGCTTGGGGAAAATCCGAATGCCATCTCTGAATATTTCGAGAACCTGTCTAGCTGGTAAGTAAAGTGTGTAACTCACTCGAACCGAAGGCTGAGGTTTTCGTCAGGAAAGAAGTAATGACTTCACTTGTGGAAGTTTAACTCTAAGTTGATCAACCTCTCTTGACAGATGTTTCGTTCCGCAGTTTATCAGCTTTTGACAGCTGTTGCCGATTCGCTATTTGTGAGCGAGGAATAAACACTGCTTTGTTGGAAAATTTTCAAACATTTAGAAACAGATATACAGGTTATATGTAGTTTGGGGTAAGTAACATACATATGTATTTCCATCTGAAAGCGATTTCTTTCAGGTCACAACCGGTATATCGTCATTCTACCTATTTTAATGCTTTGTGCAAGCATTAGTATGTTCGACCTTCCTTCCGCTTCAAAGCTTGTGTCTCATTCATACGCAGCCTCGGGCATAGCAATGATGATCTTCGTCTCTTCTGCATCTTCGCGTGTGAGTCTTCTATCTTTCTGTACTTCTACTCTTCCTCATACACAATGTAGCTCTTCACTCCGACTTTGACAAAGTGGGCAAGAGCCTTTCTCGCGCTCACGCTTGTTCAGAATGTTTCGACAACTTCTTTAATTATGTGAGTAAATAATATTTTGTCAAACTATATATTATTTGTTACCGATTGCCATTCGTTCCTGTGTTATGTAGCCTCCGCATTTGGTGGGTTAGCAGCGGCGTTCCTGGTTTAAAAAGTAACTCCCTATGGCCGGCGGTGACTGTTCTTCTCGAAAGTGGCGCCATTTATTCGAGCACCTTGTTGGTGTTATTGGGGACATATGTCTCCGGAAGCTATGCTGAAAATATAGGTATGGTTCTATGGTATTTCGTCTTTTTTCTCGTTCGACTGAGCTGATTATGGCCTGTTTAGCAATTGAAATGCTCGTTCCTATCATTGTAGTTCAATTTTCTGGAATTATTTAAAATTGATACTAACACTTGTTTTCGATAGGGAATTACATTCAACTTTATCATTGTCCGGGTACCCTTGAATGTCTATTATGCAATTATATAACTTAACTAAAGGTGGTTTTTTTTCTGTAGGTCGGATTAGGTCTCTCCCACGTTCCAACAATGAATATCAGTCTCATGGTCACTACATGTCCGGCCTTCAACAAGGTACCACTTCGGAGATTCACTTCTGACACTGTTACACAGGACGTCCATACATCCCAGGAGACAAATCAGACGAGAACGAACGTGCCGAAAGCGGCGAGTGGTGAAGAAGACGCTTCTTCAAATACCGGGGAATGGAAAACATCAACGATTAGTGAATATAGGTGTTAGGATACGGGGTGCTCCTTTAAGTGTGCTTGACTCAAATCCGCCGTTGGACTAGAAGCCCTATCATCATCAACCAATTTTTGAATTATGTATGCATCGTCCTGTGATATCTACAAAGATTTTAGATTCCCTTTTCATTCGGATACCACTGGAGTTAGGTACAAACTTCTCACTTGAATCGATTACCGCGTTTGGTTAAACTGACATTCAACCCCCTCGCGTTTACCCATTATTGAAGAAAGTCTAGGTTCTTCCGGACCTAGACGTAGCGGATATGTATTCGGATATGCACTGCGTGTATGTATGGGTACTTCCGCGAAAGAATATAAGCGACACTACTTAATACTATCGCACTCACTGCTTATTAGTACGAATTGTTCCAAGAGTTGAATTGTGCACGCTTCCGCCGGACCTGATAAATGAAGAAGACGCTAGTTACGTCGTCAAGAAGAAGGAAAATGATTTGACTGATGGGAGAACATTCATGTTTTTTCCGAACGATGCATGGTTACAACGCATCAAGCAGCTGCACCACGGGGTTTTCCGTCAAATCTCAGCTAAGCTCCTTTGAGTCTCGGAATGGTATGACTGACGATTCTCATGTATCAATAAGACGTGCTCTAGCGTTCTGTCTCCATCTCTGTCTTTGTCTTAGCACGTCGCTAGCCCGCCATAATTGACAGCTTCGAGCGGCGGTGCCGGCTGAGTGGATACCCGACATCCGCCAGCGTGTCTTTTTTCTCTCGACCATGCGCAGTGCAGTGCCTCTGTCTGAGCGCAATTGTGTGTTTGTCGAAATTATGCCCTCATGAAGAAACGTGCCATCGCAACGACAGCAACGACGATCTCAGGCTTGGCTTGAGCTGTTCCTTGCCAACGAGCTAGTGGCGGTTTTACAATCAGTATTTGTTTTTTTTCGTTATCGATCGATGATCGGCCGTTACGCATTTTTAATTGTTGTCTCGGATTGAAGACTCGGAGTTCGCGGAAAGCTGCTATTTCGACGGAAATTGCCAGTGTCGTCTCTGTTGAGATCTCGGAATAAGGTTTGGTTCCGCCCCCCCGGCTCGTGAATTCTTTCACTTACAATTGGGCTTGGTAGTAACGGGTTTACAAAAAAAAACACTCAAAACTTAGAAATCTATCGCACTGGTTTCATCAACGGGGTCTTGGGAGAGAATAGGACATCTAAATAGCTCGAATTCCCGGTGCCTGCCACTGCAGTGGAATATTGAATCACTGAATGATGGTCGGCTTTCACGAACAAGTCTTCAATCCATTCCATTTCAGCCGAATAACAAATGGAATCTGTCTCGCCTAGCTTGAGAATATATCAAGCTATGATGCTGAAAAGGGAACACCGGTTTTTAAACGCGACCTTTCTCTTCATGCTCATCGCGTCATATTAACTACTAGAACGACATTTTCATCTCCCTTTTTTAATTCGATATGCCTGGTATCAGATTAGACGTTTCAGTCCTTGTTGGAATCATCGTGCAAGCTGTTCTCTTTGGAATTTATCAGGTATGTAAACAAAAATACCTTGATCGTTCATGATAGTCTTCTTACTACTCGGACTTTTTAGGTTTTATTTTTTGCCTGCATTTATGTCTTGCTTAACAAGTTGGATCTCACTCGTACTAGTCATACTCAGATTCTGATTTTTGAACAGGAGGAGTGGACATATCAATTGGCCTTTTCTTACTACAGCTATTGTCATGGTAAAAGATGATCACACTCTTTTATTCCTTCCAAGGCTTACATCGTCCTGCAGTGGATTCTTATCGGCATGAATTTTGGCTTGAGTTGGAGCAGGATCATGGGTGTGTCTTTTTTTGTCCTTTGGGTTCGCCGAGAATATACTTTACACCCGGTAGATGCATTTATCGGTTTACAATCATCGCTTGGGGAAAATCCGAATGCCATCTCTGAATATTTCGAGAACCTGTCTAACTGGTAAGTAAAGTGTGTAACTCACTCGAACCGAAGGCTGAGATCTTCGTTAGGAAAGAAGTAATGACTCCTCACTTGTGGAAGTTTAACTCTAAGTTGATCAACCTCTCTTGACAGACTTTTCGTTCTACAGCTTATCAGCTTTTGACAGCTGTTGCCGATTCACTGTTTGTGAGCGAGGAATAAGCATTGCTTTATTGGAAAATTTTTAAACATAGAAACAGATATACAGGTTATATGTAGTTTGGGGCAAGTAACATATGTATTTCTTCGATATTCCCATCTGAAAACGATATCTTTCAGGTCGTAACCGTTATATCGTCATTCTACCTATTTTAATGCTTTGTGCAACCATTAGTATGTTCGACCTTTCTTCTGCTTCAAAGCTTGTGTCTCATTCATACACAGCCGCGGGGATCATAGCAACGGCGATCTTCATCTCTTCTGCGTCTTCGCGTGTGAGTCTTTTATCTTTCTGTACTTCTACTCTTCCTCATACACAATGTAGCTCTTCACTCCGACTTTGACAAAGTGGATAAGAGCCTTTTTCGCGGTCTCGCTCGCTCAGAATGTTTTGACAACTTTTTTAATTATGTGAGTAAATAATATTTTGTCAGAATATATATTATTTGTTACTGGCTGCCATTCGTTCCTGTGTTATGTAGCCTTCGCATTTGGTGGGTTAGCAGCGGCGTTCCTGGTTTAAAACGTAACTCCTTATGGCCGGTGGTGACTGTTCTTCTTGAAAGTGGCGCCATTTATTCGAGCACCTTGTCGGTGTTATTGGGGACGTATGCCTCCGGAAGCTATGCTCAATATATAGGTATGGTTCTACGCCACTTTATTTTTTTCATTCGACTGAGTTCATTATGGCTTGTTCAGCGATTGATATGATCGTTCCTATCATTGTAGCTCAATTTTCTGATTTTTCTTTATAATTGAAACCAACACTTGTCTTTAATAGGGAATTACATTCAACCTTATCATTGTCCGGGTACCCTTGAATGTCTATTATGCAATTATATAACTTAACTAAAGGTGGTTTTTTTTTCTGTAGGTCGGATTAGGTCTCTCCCACGTTCCAACAACGAATACAAGCAGTCTCATGGTCACTACACGTCCGGCCTCTAATAAAATACCACTTCAGACGTTCACTTTTGACATTACACAGCACATCCATACATCCCAGGAGACAAATCAGACGAGAACGAACGTGCCGAAAGCGGCGGGTGGGGAAGACAATGCTTCTTCAGATGCCGGGGAATGGAAAGCATCAACGATTAGTGAATATAGGTGTTAGGACGCGGGGTGCTCCGTGAAGTGTGTTTGGCTTACCTAGATAAATAAATACCTCAAATCCGCCGTTGGACTAGAAGCCTCCTATCATCGTCAGCCAATTTTTGAATTATGTATGCACCGCCCTGTGATATCTACGGTTTTCGAATACATTCCCTTTTCATTCGGATACCATAGGAGTTGGGTACAGACTTCTCACTTGAATTGATCGACGATTACTGGGTTGGGTTAAGCCTCTCGGGTTTACCCGTAAAATAGGCAGGCGCCGGCACGGCACCAACGTCCTGTCGAGCTCGCGGGGCGGCCAAGTCATCGTGCCAAGCCTAGCAGATCAGCCGATGGCACACACAAGCTACTTCATTACTACCACAGCTGCCAGTGGAATGAACTCGTATAGACACTCCACGTGGAGTTACCAACACGGAGGGGGACTCATTACCGTGGCCTATTCAGAGCAAGGGGAAAATAATCCTAGTCAGCGATACCAAATTTCATCATGGGTGTGACAGAGGCAGGTGAGTAGTCAGTTCAGATTTTTATGCACCCCAGTGTGGTTCTGTCTTCGAGTGCGGTGCACTCCATTGTCATTGCCCCTTGAGTCGAGTGTGCGAAGAGACGGTGTCTCTAAGACCAGTGGGTCATGTTCGAGTGCGGTGCACTCCACGATTCCTCCTCATGTTGAGGGTGCGAAGAGAAAGTGTCTCTGAGACCAGTGGCCACTGTCGAGCATGGTGCGCTCTACTGTTCCTCCCTCAGGCTGAGGATATGAGGAGGTGTCTCCAGGGCCAGTTCGGCCGCCCGATGCTCAGTTCGTGTCAATACCACGCCATAGGAGAGGGCGGCGCATGACTACATATGCTTGTGTGCACCCCGCCTTTTCTTGCTCTAAAGTTTAGTCAAAAGACAACGCTGACATGCTACTCTCCGGTTACAGTGTAATAACATGAAACTGACAATGTTTCGGTTAAATTAACCGCTACAGACTGGGTCACTGGTGGATGGCTGTATTACTCTGTACCGATGCTTTGAGTCTAATACACGCGAATTATATTCAAACAGCCGGAGGTCTAACTGAGAAGTCCACCATAGTCCTACCCAGTTGGGCGAGTTTACTGCAGAGCTGTAATCTAACCCCGCCATCAATGTGGTAAAGTCAGTGAAAGACGAGCTCCGTCACCGCAAGATCATGCTATATATTTGGAGATCCCTCTAAGCCCAACGTGCACCGGTGCAGAAGGGCGGAGCTGGATGCCTAACACGCCCCCGAGATTGCCGGACATAAACACAATTCCTCGTCGCGCATTAATTCCACCCACATAACAACTGCCACTCCTACTTAGCAATTCCCACCCAAGCAACAGCCTGAGACGTAGCTGGATAATCTGGGAATTGGCAATTGTTCGAGGTTAGAGTGAATTTGGCCTTCCCTAAGCTCAATCACCTCCCCGCGCGGTGCACCCCGCCGAGTAAACAAACTTTGCTAGAATCCCCCGTGTCATTTGGGCCCGAATGTCTCGCTATCACCTTGAATACCAACACTTGGTTTCCCGCATTCGCAGCCTCGGGGAGACTCCCGTCAGGGCAACACCAGGTCTATCAGTCCACAATCAAGCGATTACCGATCAATCTGTCATGTTGTATATGGTATAGCCAATGTTTTTTTTACCCGGTTCCATTTGAATGAATGCTCAAGCAGAGCAGACAGCAGGCTGCTGCCCCCATACCTTTCCATCCAAGGCGGCGCAAGGCCGGACCCACAACTGGACCCGCCCACGCGTTTCCTCTCAACCTAGTTCTCCGGTGTTGTGCGCCTCCTCGTTATGCATGTTATGCATGTCCCAGGACTACTCATTCTCTTGTAACGGCCCGGACTATCTGTCTCTCAATATCGGGCTCTCTCCCGGTGCTGCTGAGTGGGTAACAGCAACCCTCAACAGATCTGCAGCCCAGCATTGCCTCCATGCTTTGGAGCCAGCTTGAAAGCCTACCTCCCGTATTCCCTTTCACATGGAGCTTAGATGCACACCCAGTGCATTTGGAAAGGCCTTTGCTTGAGCAATGCACGACTATATTCTCAACAGCCTTCGCCCAAATACTTTATGCAAACTTATAGACCTGTTTCAACAACCTGCCTCAATATCCTACGCAGCTCAGGACAAAGGTGCCATTGAATTGGGGGGTCTTCCCCTCTTTCGGCCTCCTCGGCATTCCAACATGGCTTTTGAAGTATTATTAATTTTCTTTAGTCCATAATCTGCCTGGTGCACGCTGACCAGAGAACTACCGACCCTCCATGGTGTGGGTCTATTGGTGCCAACCCTAAATACTCCAGCACTCAGTGCCGGGTTGTCCCCCCAGGTGCGCAGAGACGACAGACGGGTCTGATCTGGTTGACTGCGAGGCCACCCTCTCGTTCCCACTCGGCCCAATCACCAGTGATGTCTACTCCGATCCGCCACGACTCAACAAGAGGGCCGCTTGCACTGCTGCAGAGGGGAAAGCCTTACTGAGGAACAGTTCATACAGGGTGTTGGGCCGGTTCCCTGTAAGGGAGAAACTATGCAAATAATTGCCATGAACACGATAGTGTTCCATGGTCCTAGCGATGTCATCATTGATCCCGCACTCCGCTCAGTATCAAAACCACTTCCATAATGCGTGGCAATAAGGTAAAATGTGTTTTATAACATCGAGACGATGAGACTCTAATGCGATACCCATAGCCTGATGGGACCCAGTCAGGATCACGTTACAGTTACTTTTGTAAGCACCCTCAATGATATTTCGCGAGCTGGGGTCAACTCTTCAACCTTTCTCGCGATCGAAGAGCGATGTCCGATATGTCATTCCTTCACTTGAGCTATTTACCAATAACCGCGGAGCGGCCAGTTTTTCAAGCAGGACTTGCACCCGAGCTAATGACAAGCTCCGCCACATTTGCAAAGGTAGCGACAAACATTGCTAGCAAGAAGTGCAGCCGTATCACGGAATTGCTCCTGTCAGCTCTTAGGACGGCGGCCCTCGGTCCTAATTTTGCAGAATTGCCAAGCGCATTGTCTAGTCCTCTGACTGCTAACCTCGTAGAGTCGGACCACCGGCGTGGTTCAGTTTTTATTTAATATGCCGATTTGTCCAATACATAATGTACTTCGCAGTTTAGATCATTTGGTCAAATTTTCTTCAAGGTCGACACCATTAGCAGATATCGTGAAACTGCCCCGCACATTCCATTCAACGCCATCCATCTACTCCCATGCGTAGTCAACTCCTTCACATGGACACATCTTCGTCTCGAATATGAGAAAAGCAACAGAGAAGGGCAGGGGTACTCAAAAGAGATAGACACTAATCTTGATTCTACGCCTTCACGAAAGACTCTGGCGGGGGTGGACGTTTCTTTTTTTGCACTGGAAAACCATTCTTGTCAAGGCCTGTAGTATAACTGTTGTCAACTCGAATGAATGATAACAGACAAGCAGTGTGTGTGTGGCTTACCAAGAGCACTAGATGCTGACATGCAATATATCTCCGTAGCCGCTCTCAACCCAGGAATATTATCAGACCATTTCCAGTTCAAGTATTTGTTGATGCCTTCAGTAAACCGTTTTCTCTTATGCATCGCGAAGCCGACAAACGAACTTGGGAGCGCGCAAACACAGCTAAAGTCGATGATAGTCACCTGGCGCGTCTCAGGGTCGATGAGGAAATTGTCTGGCTCGATATCGCACTGAACCATCATCAACGGTTCGTCTGCAATTTTGACCTCGCGCGGAGGGGCGCGAAGCGGACGTCTGCTAAGAGCCTGTGATAAAAATAAATAAAAAACTCAGCTATGTACATAGAGAATATATTGGCTGTTGGGGTTATCATACCTTAGTTATGTGTCGTTCCAGAGCAGCCCCGTCGGGGTAGCGAAATGGCGCACCATAGTAACCAAAGAATGAATTTTGAGTGACACCACATCGTGCAGGAGGGCCTAAAGAAGCAGGGAGTGATCGTATATGCGAAGAATGGGCGAGGAGCAGACCGGCATACATAAGACTAACCTGTGCACCCCAGCGTTCGAGTATAGGGACCTCCTAAGAGTCCAATGTCAGCATCTGCAGGAGGTGTAAGATTGAAAAGCCAGCGAAGGGCATCGGCGACGGCCCGACAGGCTACCTCAAAACGAGAGTCGGCCTCAGTCTTGGTGATGGTGGGATTGTTAATCCAAGACTCGACAGTTGGATGGTCGACACGTTCCATTACAAGATATTCCATGCCATCCCAGCAAAAGCACTCATACACTTCTGGGACGCGAGGTGCACCAGGAGAGTTTTTAGATGCTGCATATACAAAGGCCTGTGTATCGCCTTGGTGATGAATATCGTTTTGGTCGAATTTGACGACGTGATTGTGGGATAAGAGGACGGCGCGACGGCCAGAGGTCTGAATGACATCATCGCATTCGCGGACAATTGCGGCTTGTGTTTCGGTGAGACACAAGCCTAGATACATACAGTAATCAATGCAAGTTAGCAATCATAATGGTTTTACACACGTAACAACATAAGTAGCTGGGTTTGAGCGTTGAATATAACCTTGGCCAAGTACGGGGTTATACGGGTAAAAGGTGGCAGGGATCGAATGTGACATGCGTGACAGCTAAGCTCATAAGCTACTTTTCTTTTAGTCCGAACGTTCATCGACTCATCCAGCAGCAAGTGAATGGTTTCAATGTGCTGCATGCGTCCGAGTCTGTACACAGTGCGACACACCTTCACATGTGGTTTATTTATTGATAAAAATTCTGCGCTACGATATGAACAATTGTTATAATTGGTTTTATAGAGCACGCTTGATCTCAGTAGCAGAGATCTCTTGGCTGGAATTCATCACAATTCACACTCAAAGCTTAAAGCTTAAAGAACCGACGTGTTATGTTAAATGAGGGAGCAGCACCCGCTATTTACGCACACACACAATCCGATCTCAACGGTGAACACCATTCGACCATCTTAATCCATAAGGCCCGAGTCTCCATAACTCTGAGGTGGCAGGGACTTGGATTTCGACTTTGGACTTCCACAAGTAGCGAGGCGATCTAATTCTATTACATATATCAACGGCTGGCAAACGTCTAAGAGGAGATTCAGTATCTCCTTCCCCACCTGGTAAGAATGTCATCGAAGTATACGTAGGCCAACTCAATATACTGTCGTTCCGTCTGTCTGGGAGGATAATGTAGTGGTGTGTATCTCGTCAATCTATAAAGCTTGAAAGCTCGGCTTTTTGTCCTAGGCATGTTGTTATCGACGGAAGGGGCGGTCTGAGCCCCCCGGGGGTCTTCGCTCGATATCAAGTTGGGATTATGCGGGTTTAACGAGGATGAATTGGTGGCCAATATTTAGCTTGTGCTGTCTTCTTTTTGTCAACCTGGTACACCACCACGCTTTCGTCCCTCAATCCTAACTTCCTACATGTCCACCGTCTTTTCGTCCCCCTTTGACGATCTCGAGGAGTTCAGCTGGACCGCGCGTGAAGGTCCCGCTACGTCGCTTCCAGACCTGCTGAGGGCCATGCCGCTCAAATCGACATGGAGGGTGGAGCTTCTGTACCTTGAGGGCGACAATGCCAATGCGGGAAACCATTTAGTTTCCTCTGTCACGTTTGAAAAGCCGCTCCGAGTCTACTTTAACGAAGGTGTAGTTATAGACCGTGACAGTAGGGAGATAATTGGTTTTTACGAATGGGAGGGACCGAACATTGCCAAGAGTGAGGATTTTGTTGGTGCCAGGGTCTCCATGGAGTTCCTGAAAGCTTCATCGAGGTCGTAGATGAGGTCGACGAAACTGGTCAGCCTGAGGTGAGCGACGGAAACGAACTACATATCATCACAGATCGAGAGCGGCTGTCTCTGATTCCACCCTTTTCCAGCCCGGGTCGTACTTCGACGGATCCCTCGTACCCGGGGACGATTATTATACTGGCCGGTTCACCGTCAAGCTCCTCACGTATGAAGGTGAATCGAATAAATCTCTCAAGAACTTTACGTTCACATTCACCGAGTCGCTCACGCTCGGTGACCTCGTTGATTTCGTCATCGACGAACGTATGGATGAGTTCGTATTCCTTTCATACGGGAAGAAGTGGAAGGGATGTCGCGACTTCATGTGCGCTTTTTTTTCATCTCTTCAATTCATACTGTATGCTGAAATAACCATTTTTTTTCCCTTTTGCTCCTTGTCTTGACATCGGCTTTCAGCATGCAATTGTGGGCTCTGCTTGTTAGTCGCGGCAAGCTCGAAAAACTCGCTGAGGGCGAGGACACGCTTCTCAGTGAGGATATTCGGGCTAGCTACCATTCCAAAGCCGACTCCGGATTCGTTGTACGCCCCGTCCGGAAGGGCTGCTGGGTCCGCTGGGAGCGCCTGACCGACGACGTGGATGGTTTAGTCCCTCTCCACGTCTACAGCACCCAGAAGCCAGATGGTTAGGAGCTCTGGCCCCGGTATTCACCTCCACCCTCCCCTTCGTACCCCTCTTTGTTCGCCCTCTTTGTTCGCCCTCCTCCCTGTTCGTCCCCTTCATCCGTTTCACCGATACCTACCGGACCCCCAGGTCGCCGTTGTCATATGGGTCAACAGCGAGTACATAGCAAAGCATCATGCTCTAGGCAAGTAAAAATAATGTGAGTTCTTGGTCCAGCCGATATGATTATACACACAAAATAGCTCCGTGAAAAGCAATATGGCGTACCTCGGATTAATGTGTCCCAAATGCAACGATAAAGGAAAAGGGAAAAGACCCAGTAATTATTTCTACATTTTTATACATTGCATTTTAAGGTCTGGAATTTTTTAGCCATTGAAGGTGCTAGAAATGTGAAAGAGCAAGAATTTATTGAGAAAGGGAAGAGTATGCCCAATAACCACGGATCATTTTTTCCCTTAAGGACAACGTGATGAAGAGGTACGGTTGTTATAGTCTTAACCTTTGTCAGAATTCCGCATTGACATCCGATTATCAGTCCGAAATCCCATCAATGGATGATCATGAAATGATGTTTACTCAAAAAAGTGAGCGATTCATTTGAACGGTCTGAAAATGACATACACACCTACTTGCCAGTTTCTTCTCAGATACCTTTCTCGGATTCATTCGCGCTCTATTTAATGTCCATGCACGCACACTAGCTATTTTATTACCACCAAAAAAACCCCTACTTGCCTCGGGACAGCTCCTGGCACCCTCACGAACTCGCTCATTCCCTCATTTCTCTCCTTTCTAGAACTTTGCTCCACTGATCTTTGTCCTTTTCTCCCTCCTCCTCCAAGTACCTCGTGCTTTTCGACCTCCAATAACAAGCACCTCCCACGTTCCTATTGTTTTGTGCGACCTCCTTTTCCTACTTTTTCGTCGACACAACTTACTGCTGAATTCTGTGTGGGAACCTAGCCAGCCAGTGGAACCCCCCCCCCCCCAACCAGCATATATCGGATGGTAGCATCAACATTCCGTCGCAACGGCTACGATCTACCGCGATGATGGATGGTGGCCCATATCCGTGAAGCTCAGGTTCGTATTGGAATCGAACGATTCCGGGCAGCAAAGGAGATGGGTTGAAAGCAAAGGAGAGCTGGAGTTCCCGAACGACGTCGACGGACCCAGGTGCGGACGACCATATTACTCGGGTTTTTTGGGCTTCGATTCAACAAGCGGCGTACGGTCCACAATCATTCTCAACATCTCGCTTTTGTTTTTATGATGTTGCCATTATACCTCTTTCATCTGCCTGGTCCGAGTCTCTATCGTTTTTGGCTCAAGTGTTGTGCATACATACACACAGAATGGCCATTCGTATTCTCAAGAGCCTTGAACGTAATCAACAATAGATCCTGGCAACTCAAACAACCAATTTCAAAAAAGATTGAGAATAATTTCACGGTCTGCTCGTTTTTGTTTTTGATTGGTTTAAATTGTATGCTGACTACTGACTGCGCCTTGGTAGATTCGGCCTCGGAGAATAATGAGTGCAAGAGAATTGCGACCTACGTACTTTAGAGGTTTTTCTTTTTTCTCTTGCAAAGACTAATGTCGTTGAAATGTGAGCAGGTGACCATTGAAGGTTAGGGTTTGTGTAAAGTGCACATCGTCAGTACATATCTTTTTCTTGAATCGGCAGTCTTTGTCATTTGTTTAGGATTTCTTCCTAATGATAGGGCCCCTCACGTTCACCACGGTGTTGGATCAGAGTTTTCCGAATAAAAAAGGCCACCTCGCAGATTTAGTTGGGTCATAATGAGAATGTCACTGTGGATAAGCCTCCAGAGGACTCGAGTCACCAGGCGAAGATTGACCCCAGTGTAAGGTTTAAGCCTCAGTCCTCCCAAGTTACGCCTTTTAGATCGTAAATTTTGAATGAGCTGCTTTCCAGATTTCTGATCGTCCTTTGACCTGAGTACGCCGGGCATTGTACTCGAATACAAAGTTGTGCCCTAGGGTTCGGATACATTCACACTGTCAGGGTTAGAGCAAACGTTCGTATCCCTGGGATTTTACACGCATCAATGTAAGCATTTCCATCAAGAAGTGCGGTCTCTAAACGGGACCGGGACCAGTGACGACACATACCTTCAGTAATATGGCGTTCTATAAAATAAAAATGTCTAAACGGGAACACCTTTTTCGAAGCTAGGATGATTTTCATAGAGTAACTTCTGGGTAGTGAAGCAAGGGCATTGGTGCCTCTGTAAGTTCGTGGCTCTGTCCCGTTATCATACGGAAGGTTAGCCAGTTGGCTGTAGGCATAAAAATGCTGCTGTTAGTCACTTCGGTTGAGTGTTTGGTCATTCAGTCAGAGGTCTACAAAGTGTTGACAGTCTGTGCAGACTTCAAGCTCTGTATTGGGAGGGGTTTTTTCAACCAACTTATTTGTAGCAGATAAAGCACTCTCAAGACTCAGTAGTAGGTATAGAAGAGAGTACTAAAGAAAGTTTTTTTTTCACACATTACGTAGATGTTGAGGCTGATCGTCCCAGCACTTTCGCGGGCGTCAATCGTAGTTTACTCGTCAACACGTCATTTTCCGCTCTTACTTTTTTCTAGAAACTCTTCTTTTTCTTACGCCTTAGCGGACTTGAAAGCACTTGCGAGTAATACGAATGCCCATTTACAGTAATTTTGTGTTGTCCATGGTTTGTGTAATCTAATTGCGTCATGATTGTCGACCAAATCTGCAGAAATACAGCTGTCCCCAGCCGTTGATCAGACTCGGACGTCCATAATTGTATCTATCTTTCGAGTAACATGGGATCTAGTTGAAGCCGAAAGTTTTGTTCTTCCAAGTGAAATCTCAAACTTTCAACATCTTACTGCAGCAATTAGTAGGACGACAACCCATGACTAATTGCCCATGTTAATTGGCAATGGATTTAAATTCGATGAGAAAGCAAAGGAAATTAAACGAGAAGGAGAACTTTGTGAATGGTTTGATGTATAACTTTATCTCCTCTTCCTCAATCTACGCACTCACCTTTCTTTTCAAGCTCTTCACCTACGGCCTTCCAGTTTTTAGAGCGTGGCACGAGGTATTGACCTTGTAAACTTGGAGGAATAAGTTGGGGGGCATAGACAAGAATGCTTCGTATCTCCAAAAGAAATCAGCCTTAAACGTTGAACACCAGTCTGTATAATAATAGCCAATAGTACATCATTAACATTATAATACAATCGTAAAAACCATGTTGTCGTCTTTACAACTGCTCCCACCCACCAACATCCATAATCGCATCCACCTTGCGAGTAATGTAGGAAGGAATATTATGATTCAACCAAAGCTTGCGTATTTCTTCATACCGGATATCATGCATACTCTGGCGGCGTCCTCTTCTAAACAAATCATCAACGCATATTAGTTTGCTTCTTGAAAAAGAGAAAATAAACTCAAACCTTAAACTGTAATCTACCTCTCCATGTGCGTCTAAATACGGAGCAGGCGCAAAGGAACCGCTTCCATCGAATAGATAAAGAACGGTACATCGTTTGACCACAAAATATGCTCCAATAACACCGGCACAGCTGTCGGGGGTAAACACGATAAACAAAAAAACAATCAAAAGAGAGAGAGAAAAAATTCTTCACTAACTCTCGTGTGTGTAAATTGCATTCGCCTCGATTGCGGTTTTCCGCATCAACACAACAATGACTGGAGAAGCATACGGTCGAACCACAGATCAAACAAATAGCAGGATCGGCTGGAGCAGTATTACAACGCGCACATGTCATCTCCGGATTCTTATGTCCGAATAAATCGTCTAGATAAGATGGCAACTGAGCAAGGTGATACATGGTCGGATATTCCAAAGGAATGTTACAGTCCAAAGGATGACTGCCATGCATGAAGCCGTAATGGGCGCACCATCCGGACAAGGCGTTCTGAATAGTATCGTAATTGGAAAGCTCGGCTAAAGGAGGAACACCGAGGACATGCAATAAACGGTTATATTCGTCCATATCTTCGTCCATAGGCGGCACTGGTGAAAGAGATGATGGGTGAACTGCTTTTCGAAGGAGAACAGCCTTGCGTAAAAAGAGCAGTGAGTAGTTATACAATAATTTGGCGAATCTTTCCTCTCCAAACGCTTCTAAAACCAACTCTGCCGTGTGTTCCAGTAAATTGGAATGGCGGACGACAGACATCACAAACGTGCTGAGAGTACCGAACGTTTGTCGATAGTTGGGATAACTTGGCACATGTAGCTGAAGATGTTGAATTTTAATCAAAGCCTGAACAATTCCGATGGTAATTCTGGCCAGAGCTGCATAATACGATAGGATAGTCACATAACGAAGACTCTCCGGAGAAACGGCAGACATTTCAACTAAGATCGCGAACGGGTCCCGTAACAACAGAGGACTATTAAACGCAGGCTCTCTACGCCATTCGGGCAATAACCGTTTGACGATAGCTTGACGAATCGCATTTTGACCACCATCCGCCCGATCTCTGAAAGTCAGAGCCGCCAATTTGGTAAGGCAAGTAATCAGTCCTCGAATCAACAACACTTGAAAGTCGGTCAACTGATCGGCCACATATTTTCCGGGAAGGGTGGCGACCCCTCGTAGCGTTACTTCTATTGAGGAAATCGTATACCCTACGAGCTCCTCCGGCAAATACATTCCAACGCCACGTTCTCCCGGCTCCTGCTCTATCCGATCACGAAGACGTCGAGACTGAGATGAAATTATCCTCGTAGCGAACATGACACTATCAACCATCTTATGTATATCGGTAGGATCGACTCGGTCGGTATTCCTCGGGAACGACTGGTAACCAAAGTCCTGTGCAGACCAAAACACGAATTCGCCCGATCCGCTCTTAAAATGCAACGACTCCATCAATCGATCCGGGGTAGAACGTAAAAGACTTATGCCCGTCGTACGAACCCAATCCGGAAAGGATAAAGCATTGGTGGTCACGTTGCTTACGACCGAGTTGACTGGTATAATGACATTACCCAAACTCTTGCACAGAGGGCAGATGAACTCTTTCCTCTGAATCTGTTCAGGATGATTCCTCTGCGCTTGTGTTTTATGACGCTGTCGAACTGCGTTGGCATATGTGGCAAAGCAATTGAGATGTATCATATGTCCGCATGAAGAACCGTACATTCCAAAGCGAACGTTACTCCGAGGCATAGCGTTGAAAGGCATGTGTGTCGGTTCTGTAGGAAAAGGTGATGGTGACGTTGCTTTCTTTTTCCCTTGGTGGTCTGACTGATCGACACGATCCCACGAGCGGTTGCTTTCCAGAACGGTGTTGAGATGACTTTGAGAACTAGGGGTATGGTCGGGAGAATACCGGAGAAGCTTGCTTGCTTGGATAAAACCTAAATTACCGAATGGCCGCGTAGAATCGAGAGGCTCTTGACACACAATACAAGGACCATACGACTGAAAAGATGAAACAGGATCACCAGCATCCGCCATCTCTTCATCTTCATCTTCATCATCGAAATTATCTAAAAAGTTCTTCTGGGCAACGGCAAACTGTTTCATAATCGCATCTTGACGAGCTTTGGCAGCACGCTTCTTAGGATCGCCTGTAGAATCCTTCGCCACCGCCGTTTCGAGGATTTTACGCTTTTCAGACACCGCCGAAGATTCATGTACAGCCATCTTGTCTAAGCACCACTGAATTTTACTTTTCAAAGATGAAAATGCTTCGTTGTGTTCAAGTAAACAGAGCGCCTCGATTAAAGTGTAATCGTTCCCTCGTTTGTATGTCACGACAGCAGACAACCGTGAAAAGGCCCGCGGCTGTTCTACTAAGCCCAACATTATGAGATGCAGAGACTGATCCAGAATAGCCTCTGCGTAGACCGAAGTCATCTGCCCTTTGTTTTGACAAACGTTATAAATCGCGAAGAATATGATTTGGTGAAGCACCGTGGATTGGAAAGCATTGGTCAGAGCCGTGAAAGGTCCCGAACGTACATTCAACGGTTGCGGGACATATATGTACTCGGTTTTAGGATTCCTCTTCTTTGCACGCGCCTTCAGAATACCTTCAGCCTCTTCCCGTTTATTTCTTGCATAGTGATAGAAGTAAGGGTTGACCTCGTCGTAGAACTTGTCTTTAAGCTCGTAAACACCCGAGTCTGTGGTAGTTTCCGGCGACTTGAATGTGGCAACCTCCAATAGAATGTTCTCAAAGGAGACATCCTCCACCAATCTTTCAGCAACGCGTTTGCAAATATCCGTGAATCCGCACGGTCCAACGGCGAGGGCGTGTATTAGTTCCCTACGAATGGCATCCCGTATAGACAGGTGTTTTGCGTTTCCATACTCGCTAAGGCAAGTTATGATAACGTATAGGAATTCTTCGACCATGCAGGATAACTGATTGTCATCATATAAGGCGGAATCCATATCTCCAGAAAACCATCCCAATAATTGGAATCGGTCCAACGCACTGACAAGCACGATATTGGGGTCTAAGATGACGAAGGCTGACTGTAAAATGAACAGGTCCTGATCGTAGCAAAGCTCCCGTAACATGAAATCCCGGTAGTGGAGAAGCTGACCCCGTACAGCAAATCCATTTCGTACCCAAAGACCGGCACGAATTTGAGCAATCATGGTGATCACTGATAACTTGATTCAGCTGAATAATCTAACGGTTTTTGAGGGGACAAACGTTTACCTCTCAAAGGAAAGTCGATCAATGTTAGGACATCCAAATCTCCACCATTTCGAAGGAGAACGTCCCGTAAACTTCGATATCCAATGGTTTGAAGAGATTCGGAGCTCAGCAACTCAACGTGCTTGAAGAGCTCCGATAATAACCAATGCAATCCCTGATGAAAACTAATCCATCCTTCTAAAACGTCAAAATTTACAACTTTATAAGTCGCGTTGTTGAATTCCACCACGTGGGGTATTATTGACCTGTACTTTAGTCGATCGAGTCGGGGTTCTTGAAGCGTACATACAGACATCGTGTGTCGGATGACCTCTGTGATGGCGTCGACTAGTTGAGAAACCGTAGCTTTGCTGTAAGCTTCCCCGTAAGCTTTGATCACCCGTGAGAGCGAAAGTGTAACGTTGAACACGTTTATCCAAGTGTCGGATTCGTATTCAACATGTGTCTGTTTTACGCGTTGATTCGGATTGATGCCCATAAACATCTGGCACATTTTGCAAAACCCGATAATGAACTCCTTGTTTTGAACGACTATCTCCTGCACGGTGGGATTCGAGCAAAGATAGCGCAGGTCTGCGAAAATAGGCATAAATCTTTTTGATTTAAACGCCTTTGATTCTGGATCGACGATACGAGTTGGTTCAGGAGGGAAAATGATGCGAGTATCTTCTATTTGTTCTGTTGAAAATGCAGTGATGATTGCCAAGAGACGAGGTATGAGATTGTATGTGCGAACGACATGTGAGGCGATGCTTGGAACAGTGAAAAGTTGTAATGCAAAATATTTGACGGAAGTCTCAGCTTCCCGGTCAATCAACAAGAATGAATCAATAATACGGTTGTAGATGGCTGCAAAATGAGAGGCTAATGAAACTAAAGTTAATATATCTGTTGTGCGAGCAAGAACTTGAAACGAACCTATTATTAATTTGTGTTCGTGATTTAATGTGATCATGGATACGTATAGTTGTTTGAGATTGAGACGAGGCTTTTTCCATAGTCGAGTATGGTACAAGAACAGCCAGTCCAGACGAGATGGAAATTCAGCCTCTGTATACGATTTAAGTTGTAGCTGATTAGAATATAACGTGTTCCCTCTTTTTCTCGGATGTAATAGTTCAGGACAAATGAGTTCTCGTAAAACTGTGGCATCTGTTCCCACTCGACACCGAGTTAAATCCAAGAGCCATTCAATCATAATGCCGGAAATTTCTTCTCTAAAGGTATCAAAGCTACGCCGAATCGTGACACCAAGATCGATCTGGTGTAGTCTGGTACCAACATCAAGAAGCTTTGCAAAATCGTCGCTCAGTTCGATAATATCTCGCCCCTATTGGCATGGACAGATGAATTGGTTATTAATCGAATGTAAGGTCCGACCTACCTCTTCATCTATTCGATCTACTGAGCGGGATACTTCAGCTACGTTTGCGCCTGTCGCCTCGCGTACATTGTTAATCACCTCATCAAAAGAGTGTTTGTCATCGTTCCAAAGCAATACAGCGTAGAGATCATTTTCATAAGGGTCGGCCGTCTGTTGAGCGCGTAATGCGGCAATCTCCACAGGCGGAACAGCATCATCAGGGGAAAAATCTAGAGTATCCAGGATATAATCGAGAACATATGCAATGGTTTTTGTAATGGATTCTTTCAATTCGTTTGGGAAGGTGGAACGAGTTGGGTGCCTGGTTGGTGACCAGACATCAGGAAGTTTGGGGGTACCTTGTGTTACAGTGGGTCGGGTAGTCGTGGCGGTGGCGGTAGATGGAGGATGGTAAGGGCAATTGGGACGAACACGCCAAGACTCGCTATCGCCACAATCACAGCAGCCTCCGGGCTGATGGCTGATGTAAAAAGTGACATTATGTCCTTCATGTTGGGTGGCTTTGAAACAACGGAAGCACATGACAGAGCTGTCGTCCAAAGCACAATCTCTAAGCACATTATGATCAGCCAATGGAATATGAAAGAACTATATATCATTTAACTTGCAACGGTAACAGCATTCGCCTTTCTGAAAAATGTGTCCGCACGACCGACCTGGAATTGGTTGTTCGTTTATTGGGTGTTTGGCTTGGAGTTCCGAAAGCAAACTCCTCACGTGTGGCACGTTTGAAGCAGTAGGAAGAAACAGTCCGACATATGAACCCCAAAATGCTTCGTACAGTGCTATCAAGACTTCCACTCGCATCTGCGATGGCGAGTAGGACCGTTTCGAGGTCAGGACATTTTCCACAGTATAGCGAAGCCGCGTAAACGAATCGGAGGACTTCTCTCGTGAATTTATAGAACCTAGGAAGTTTTTCATTGATGCCAAAGACATGTCACTCGTTATTCCGACGATGAAATACGGCCAAGTATTGTGAACAAAGCTGAAGATTTGGAGGGCTTAGGTAACCGCCGGCCGAACGCGCCTCAACGACACGGTCTACAAGGTCACGGTAGGACTAGTGTCACGGCCTCAGTGAGGCTTGCACCAGTCCAAGCCAAGAATCAGTCGACATCCTCTGTCTGTATTTCGCACTATCACGCTCGATGTTCGCGGCTTATTCGCTATTATTGTTTTCGAATGGGTCCTTCGCGTTGACGCTAACTGAGTTTGATATGTATTATGATGATCTGTTAAGGAGCATTCAGTATTCAATATTCAGTGCTTGACTTCTTCCATTAGATCAATGGTACTTAGTCTGAGACTCTGTGGACTCTGTCAGTAATCACCACCCTCCGAGTCTCCACTGCCATGTTACACAACGTCGTATCTTTTTGTTGGCAGCCAAAACAATCATATAAGTTTACTCATATAGTTGGTAAAGTGGCGCAGTAATCATTTGATATTCCTCAACTGCGATCAAGGAAGACTTCCAAGTTGTTTTAATAAGCCCCAACCTGTCCATTGTGTAGTATGTTTCAATCATCACTTCGATTTATGTTCACATGACGATCACCATTCCCCCAGCAGTATGTCCGAGTTTAGTGAATGCCAAGAATGTAATGATAGTGAACTGCGCTCAGAGTAGCTGCGCCGTAGACATACATACGCCCTCACTGCGCTATTCTATCCGGTAATCTACAGTGAGCCCGTGGTTAATTACTGACCCAGGTTTGGTGAGTTAGCCGTCTAACTTCACTTTTTATGTCAACACTGTGACGTGAATTTGTATTGGCCGCATGAACGATTCTTATAGTACACACCCGGCTTACACTCTAGCGACTACGTGACGTACTCCTTTGCCGGAGACATTCGTAATCCACTCCCTGGCAGGCCCTGAAACGCTAACTTGGAGATTTAAACTCGAAGTAGGACCGCGTATGCTCTCTGCCTTTGTACTAGCAGTTTCATCATGGCACACATCCTAAACAATATCCTGGCTCGCTGTGCTCCGAATTCTGAGCTATCGATGACGATACTTCCTCCCCCTAGAACATTTATTCCACGCCGTGATTTACCTGACCTTTCTGGAGAGGTATGTACCTATCCCGAGACATTACAAACTACTACATAACATAATATCCATTCAGATCATTTTTATCACCGGCGGAAATACTGGAATTGGCTACGAGACCGTCAAAGAGCTTCTATTGAAGAATGCCAAAGTTTACTCGGCATCTCGTTCAGTCGAAAAGGCCCAAAAGGCAGCTGACAAGTTAAAAGAGGATACGGGAAAAACTCCCGTTTTAATTCAGCTAGACCTGGGGGACATTCCAAGTGTTAAAAGAGCTGCTGCTGAGTTTTTGAGCCAGGAGGATAGATTGGATGTCTTGTTCAATAGCGCGTGAGCCAAATTTCAGTGAATGTCAGTAAAAATTGACGAGGTTCTCATATAGAGGCGTGATGTTGCCACCAACAAATGAACTTACTGCGCAAAAATTCGATCTTCGTAAGTACTTTGTTTTTTGGTACCAGACACATCCTTTCTAATTTATTCAAGAATTTGGTATGTTTTTGTACCCAATTCCTAATTTTTTTTCTTATGCGGCGGAAAGGTACGAATACTCTGGGTCATTATTATTTAACGGTAAGGCCTTTTTTCATCTTCAAATGACAGCTCCAAAGATAATATTATATCCTAGACATTATTACTTCCGGCCTTGAAACAATCAACATCTACTCAAGGACATAAGGCTCGAATTGTTAACGTTTCGTCTTCCGGGCACGCATTTGCTCCGGGAAACGGTATTGATTGGAGCGTCCTGAAAGATAGTCCAGAACGTACTGCAAAGATTAAAGAATGGGGGCCATCCAAAGTCCCTGGAAGTGGTGCTCAATGGCATCTTTACGGCATCAGCAAAATAGTATGAACAAATACACTTTTGTGGTACGAAGGAACCACACCTTATCACGATTTTAGGGCAACATTATGCTAACGGAACTATTTAATCGTTATTATCACGAATTTACTGCGTCATACTCTGTCCACCCGGGGGGAATTCGTACCGAGCTTCAAAGGTAAGCGTGTCTTGAGTCTTCTTTTCCCGTCTAAGCTAACATCCGTACTTTGGCAAGATACAGCAGCGTAGCAGTGAGAGCCGTCAGATTCCTGTTATTTCCTTCTGAGTGGGGATCTGATTTCTTTGCTCACCTGGTTGTCACTAAAGTATAAATTTAAGATACGGTCCTATTAATCAATTATGGGCAGGAATTATGCCCGAAGCTGAGGGTGCAGTTGGAGCCGTAAGTTATTATGATAAATTGTACAAGAATCTATTGTGTTGCTCACGGTTGGCTGTCTTGCAGTATATCATTCCCTGGGTTAGAATCTGGCAGCCCGATCCTAGGTCGAAAAATAAAGAATTGCAAGGAGAATTAAAGCAATATCTTGATGAACAAATTCGTCTGTTCGAAAACACGGGAAACCCCAACAATAATGAAGCTCTGATTTAGTCTGAACTGCTCATAGGAAAGTCACGTATGTTCGCAATTACTGCACCAGTTCAAATAATATGTACATACATTGTGAATTGAGTTGAGATATTTCATTGTATCGGGGAAAATTGAGTTGCGGTGCATAAAGAACCTCAGCTTAAATATCTAGTAATACACGGCGCATCATTCCCTATAAGTTGGATCGATTTTTCTCGGTTGGTTTACCGAAATTCAAAGGAGAACTAACACAGCCCACATCCCGCAGCCGCAGGTAGTAGCACTGAGCGGTCCTGGGGAAACATTGATTACGTAAACCGCTCCGCCAGGTGTCGCAGTAATATTGCTTAGTTCCCGAACGTTGAACATTAAACTTCCTGGCCTTTTTGTCATCACGCTGTCAGTATGGCCACCTCCTCAGATACAGAAGGTAAATTATTAGGTGAGGCGCTGAGCACAGTAAAGATACAGGCGCAACATATGAAGCGATACTTGGTATGCATCGTCTTTCGGCATTTCTTCTTATTTTTGTTTTGACATAGAGCGCGAATACAGGAAACCGAACAATTAATGGATGCTTTAAAAAGCGCGAGCACTATGTTGGCTGAGCTACGCACCAGCTCTCTAACGCCTAAACAGTACTATGAATTATGTGGGGGCATCCGTATTATCTTCATGTTTATACTTCATTCTCGAATTTAGATATGGCCGTATTCGATGCACTTCGCTTTCTCGCAAATTATCTATATGAGGCGCATGTTCAAGATCGTCACCACCTTGCTGACTTGTATGAATTGGTTCAATACGCAGGCAACATTGTTCCGCGACTATATTTAATGATAACTGTCGGTTCAGTATATATGTCTATACCAGGAGCACCCGTGAAAGAAATAATGAAAGATATGCTGGAAATGTCCAGAGGTGTACAACATCCTACAAGAGGTCTTTTCTTACGACACTACCTTAGTGGTCAAACTAGGGATCACCTTCCCATAGGTGAGGAAGACACGTATGTTGTATCATTATGTATATGACCACTATTTCTCTGTTTAACACTCAACTAGGCCACTCGGGAATTTGCAAGACTCGATATCTTTCGTTCTTACGAATTTTATTGAGATGAATAAACTTTGGGTCCGTCTACAACATCAAGGACATTCGCGGGACAGGGAGAAACGAGAGGTGGAACGTCGAGAGCTCCGTATATTGGTCGGAACCAATTTAGTCCGTCTCAGTCAGTTGGAAGGAGTTGACCTCGAAATGTATCATACAAATATCCTTCCGAGCATCCTCGAGCAGATAGTCAATTGCAAAGACATCATCGCTCAGGAGTATTTGATGGAAGTGGTGATTCAGGTTAGCAAATATATACATTCCTTCAATACATTTCATCTACTAACACTTTTTTCCGTAGGTCTTCACCGATGATTTCCACCTTCACACTCTCGGACCATTTTTGTCAGCCACCGCTCAATTACATCCCAAAGTCAATATCAAACAAATTGTAATTGCACTTATCGATCGTTTGGCCGCATATGCTGCACGTGAAGCAGAGAACGAAGATCCGGAAGAAACAAAACGTCAAGAAGAGGCAGCCGCAAAGCGCTTAGCGGAGAAGGTTAATGCTCAAAAGAAGGCTAGACAGAATGGTATCGCTGGAGAGGCTGTCAGCTCGGATTGGGAAGGAAAAAACAGCACTCTTCTCTCGCCCACCTCTTTTTCTAACGGCGATAAAGGTAAAGAAGTCAGTAACGGTCAGGTTAAAAAGTTCCGAGGAATACCAACCGATGTCCGGCTATTTGAAGTCTTTTGGCAACAGGTCGTGGAATTGATCAAGGTAAATATCATGTCCGGGTTAACTGTACATTTGGTCTAAACGTTATCTCTAAGGCTCGACCGGATCTTCCGTTTCCTGATATCACAGCGTTGCTGGTGTCACTTACAAACCTGTCTTTGAGCTGTTATCCCGATCGCCTCGATTATGTCGATCAAATTTTAGGATTTGCTCGTGATAAAATGCAGGAGTACAAGGATAGGTGAGCTTGGTTCAACGTTGTCCATTCATCCTCTCAAACTCTTGTTCAGTCCTGATCTGTATTCACCGCAAACGATCCAAAATTTGGCCAATCTTCTACTAGCACCTGTCAGTTCTTATCAATCGGTTTTAACACTTCTTGCTTTACCCCAATATCCATCACTGTTTTTCTTGCAACCTCTATCAACCCGTCGTTCGCTTGCACATGGACTTATATCATCAGTTTTGAAAAACGAAACTATAATTGAAACCCCGGAAGACGTTGATGGTGTTTTGGAGCTTTGTCAAGTTCTAATTCGAGAACAACCTGAAGAGAGTACTCAACAATACTCGAAAGACGGTAGACGATCCGGATCACATGGACAAGAGTCCGAAGAGCTCGCAGAGGAACAAGGTTGGGTAGCTCGCATGGTACACTTGTTCCGTTCAGATTCTCTGGATGTGCAATTTGAGGTGAGCAGCTTTTCTGGCCAAACTGTCTTGACTTCATTACGAGGTAAATCTTTCAGCTATTACAAAGAGCTCGCAAACATTTCGAAGCTGGTGGCGAACGAATGCGTTATACATTCCCATCGCTTATCTCGTCTTGTATCAAGTTGGCCCGAAGGTACAAAGAATCCGAAGCTGTGGTATGTCAATCTGCTATCTTCGCTTGGTTTCTTCGCAGCGAAATGACGGGTTCATTTTTTCAGGAACCCGATTGGATGACAAAGGCCTCAAATATTCTCAAATTCACCCGGCAACTTATCTCAATCTTGGCAACTCAAGTTGAAGCACCCACAATCGCCCTGCGGTTGTTCCTTTTAGCTGCGCAGATATCAAACGAATGTGATTTTGAAGATCTGACGTATGAATTTTTCGTGCAAGCGTTCTCTGTGTATGAAGAAAGTATCTCGGAAAGCAGGGCCCAATTGCAAGCTATAGCTTTGATAATCAAAACCTTACATGGATCTACAGTATTCGGGCCAGATAATTATGATACCCTCGTTACTCAAGCCGCTCGTCATGGTTCGCGACTATTAAAAAAATCTCATCAAGCCACTGCCGTGCATCTTGCAAGTCATTTATGGTGGCAAACAGCTGATTCATCTAAAACTTCCGAAACTGAAGAAAAAGATTCTACGGAAGGTGCAGACAAACCACGAGCAGTAAGAGCCTTCCCATTCTAATATCATTACGAAAAGATTGATATTCCCTTTTTTATCAAGTATCCTCATTGGGATAGCAAACGGGTGTTGGAATGTCTACAGAAGTCCTTAAGAATCGCAAACGCAGCCATCGAAGAAATTGTTACTGTCCAATTATATTGCGATGCCTTGGACCAGTATCTCTACTATTTGGATCACGACGCGCCAGCTGTAAGCACTTATTTTGTTAAATTTATATATAGAATGAAAACGGTGACTTTTGGTTCTGTAGGTTACACCTAAATTTGTCAACAGTCTCGTGGAATTGATAACTTCGAGTATTGATAACATCGCTTCCCCTGATATACATCCCTCCGCACGAGCACCCCCGGGCCTTATAGAAGGTGTCCAGACTCCCGATATGATTATTAGGCACTTTCGTAATACGTTGCTCTACATCCAATTAAAAAAGGATGCATTGTCAAATTCCTCGGAAGAAGCGGGTGAGAAAATTCGACAACGATGGGAAGAGGTTGACGTAGTCGGCGCGACATTAAAAATGGGTATCGAGCGTTGAAACCATATAAATTCTTCTATACTACTATTGTACTTTCGTATTCTACCGCATTCTATTTTATTTTTGATATTCCCCGACAAAACCTCTACTAAACATAAAACCTGTGTTTTCTTTTCGTTCGAGTTGGGACCATGTGCGAAGAAAAGTTGTCTAAGCGAAATATGGAATGCTGCCGTTATCTTCTTTATCTTCCTTGAGAAGTTTCTGAGATTTGCTAGAGTGGTCAAATGGTCCTCGTGACAAGGTGGCATAGATCCCCATCCCCAGGGGGAAAATGAGAAGCGACTGAAAATAAAAATGCATATTCACATAGAAATCGACTTATTGTTTCTTTCCTGGAGTACGACTGATCACCGATCATGCTATCGAGTGTTTCTAAGGGATTGTTCCCTTGTCTTGTTGCTGCTATTCTTTCGTGTATAACATATGCCGGTGCTCATCCTGGCCATGGTAAGAGTGGTTTATAACAAATAATGTTGCATTTTTGCGTACCTGATTTGGTATAGAACATGAAAGAGACACTTTATCGGTCAGAGACCTTGGTCTTGATCAATGCGCATTTGTTGGGGATTGGCCCCCTGGCGTAGGACAACAATTCATCCCTCAAGCCCCCGATGCAGAGCTACAGGAGATTATGGCTCAAATAGACCCTAACCGTGTCCAAGCGATCATCGAGAAATTGGTAGCATTCGGAACACGACACACCGAGTCGTCTCAAACGGATCCCGTTAGAGGTATTGGGGCAGCTCGCGATTGGATTACACAACAGATGCAAGGCTTTGCTGAGGCTTCTAATGGACGTATGGTAGTTACCACGCAAAGTTACATCCAGCAACCCGTTCCGAACCAAATCGTCAATGCAACTAACATCACAAACATTCTGGCTACGATCAAAGGCTCGGTAGACCCCAACAGAGTGTACATTGTCTCCGGGCACTACGATTCAAGAGTAACCAATCTTTTAAATAACATAGACGATTCTCCAGGAGCGGATGATGATGCCTCTGGCGTTGCTATTTCTATGGAATTGGCACGCATTATGGCGACCCATATACCAAGAGCAACCGTCGTGCTGGCGGCCGTCGCAGGGGAAGAACAAGGACTATTCGGATCAACATTCATGGCGCAACAATTCTTCAACGCCGGTGCAGATGTCCAGGGAATGTTTACGAACGACATAGTGGGCAGTTCTACGGCAGATGACGGAACGAAAGATCCCAATGATATCAGGCTGTTCGCTCAAGGGATACCTTCTCAAGATTCCCCTACTCTTGCAAATGAGATAGTATCGTTCGGAGGGGAGAATGACTCTCCAGCCCGTGAGCTAGGACGTTTCGTGGCGGAAGTTGCAACCAACAACGACACGGATATGACAGGTACATGATCCGAGTATGTTTTGAGATGAGATAGTGCTAACTGTCGACGATCATTGTTCAAAGTGCGAGTCATCTACCGTGCAGACCGATTCTTGCGTGGTGGAGATCACGAGCCTTTCTTGGCCCTTGGTTTTCCAGCAGCACGATTTACAGAACCGAATGAGAATTTTGCACATCAGCATCAGGATGTGCGAGTCGTAGACGGTGTACAATTTGGAGACCTGACCGAGTTTGTCGACTTCCAGTTTACGGTAAGAGCAGGTAGAGTCAACGCGGCGGCCTTGTGGTCGTTAGCACAAGCACCCAGTAAGGACCAGTGCAGATCTGGGAAAGAAGTGTAATTCTCATGTGCTTCTGCTAGGAACCCCAAGAAACGTCACTATTGATATATCTGTTCTGACGAACAACAGTACCTTAACCTGGGCCCCGGGCAGTGATGTTGACGACGACAACTTGGCAAGCTTTGAGGTTGTTTGGAGACCGACGACGGAAGCCTTTTGGACACATGTTATTCCCGTTGGATTGGTTAACGCAGTGACGGTTCAGCTCTCCAAAGATAATGTAATTTTTGGTGTTCGGGCTGTGGGTAAAAACGGATTCAAGAGTCCCGCTGCTTATCCATTCCCCACTGGCTAGTAGCTTTAGTTTCTCTGCCATTGTCGATGATAGTTTGTACGAAACAATGAATGCAATGCAATGTTTCTTGTAGTGCCATTTGCGAGAACCAGGAGTCAGATCTCAGAATCTTAATCAGCGGTGACTGTGGAGGTCCACCAAGTTCATGTGTGTTCTGGTCCGGGTGATGTTCCGACAGCATGGTCCTGCTCCGCTTCGCACCGTCACCCACCGGCGCACTACATCTCGGAGGACTGAGGACTGCCTTGTTGAATTATGTACTGGCCAAACAGCTCAATGGAAAATGGATTCTGAGAATCGAAGACACGGATAATGTCAGTATTCTTCTATCACACCACGAGTACAGTGCGGTGCTTACTTTCAAATTTTGCCAGACCAGGTTTGTGCCAGGCTCCGTTGAAATCATACAAAGAGGCTTGGAATGGGCTGGACTGAATTATGATTATGGCATGTTATCAGCTCTTACGTTGTCTGATTTTTTGTAACTCGTTTTTTAGGTCCTGGCATCGGCGGGCCACATGGTCCCTATTTCCAAGTATTGTGGTCCCAAATTCATTGTTAACAGCTAATTTATCGCTTTTCTAGTCACAAAGGCTGGGTATTTACCGCGAATTTGCCAATAAATTACTAGAGGTCAGCTGGCATGGCGTCTTTTTCCCTTCCTTCAGAAGACGTATGAATTTGGCGATATTTTCCAGAAAAATCATGCCTATCGTTGTTTCTGCTCGCCTGCTCAATTGAGTGCTACAAAGGACAGATTAATGAAGGTGGGATCCTTGGCAACGTATGACAGAGCCTGCTTGCACCTTACAGAGGAGGAAGTTGCTCGTCGCATTCGATCTGGACAGACATTCACTGTCCGCCTTCATGTGACTTCTCCCTAATATGAAGGGCGTTTTTTTTTCTGAAATCTTCCTCCCATTAATTGTAGGATGCCTCTGTCCCGAAAAGACCTACACCTTCTGATATCGTTTTCGGAGAAATTCGTGAAGCTCGTCAATCTCTCCCTACGGATCCCATTTTACTTAAATCTGACTCATTCCCCACCTACCATCTTGCCTCCGTGGTTGATGATAATCAAATGGGGATAACACATGTTCTCCGCGGTGAAGTCAGAATAATCAGAAAAGTGAGGTTTTCTCTTCCGCTAACAAGCATCTGACAGGAATGGCTGCCTTCCCTCCCATTACATCTGGACCTGTATGCTTGTTTTTCATTATCACCACCCAAATTCGCTCATTTGCCTTTATTACTTAACCCCGATGGTTCAAAAATGTCAAAACGCATGGGTGACGTTCAAGTGAATGATTACATAGTAAGTGCTGTAAATGTTTTCATTGATCCTTTGTTGACGTTGCTAACAGAAAAGGGGGTGGGAACCTGAAGCTGTGATAAATTGGTTGGCATTGATAGGATGGGGGAATAGGAGTGTAGAAGAGAACGCCAAACTGGAACGTGGTAAAAGTGTTCCGGACGTTTTCACTCTTGAGCAACTCAGTTCAAAGGTAACTTCTAGTCCATCTTTATTCGAATACCCGAACGAGTGTATCTTTTAGCTCCGTTTATCCAAACTCACGAATCGTCGCGGGATATTGGATCCCAATATATTACGACATCTCAACAAAGAACACTTATCACTAAAAATCAAACAGCCGTTAAGCTTGAAACAACTAACCAAAAAGGTTATACCCATTCTCTCAGCTTCCTTTCCAAGCAGGTAAGCTGGTTCAGACACGTGCTTTAGGCTTTCTCATTTACTTAGACAAGCAGTGGACTTATCACCCCCGATTATGTTGGGAAAGTCATAGAGGTACTAGAGGTAAGTACCTTATTTGTACCACTCCCCTTGGCAATATCCATCTGAGAGCCTAGGATCGAATAATCAATGTCTTTGATTTACCTGATATAGCGCCATATTTTTTCGTCGATCCTTTATGGTCTTCTGAAACTGCCGAAGGGATGAAAAGGAGTCTTGCTGAAGGAGTGTATGGTAGGTCAATGTCTAAAAAAGGTGGAGTTTTATTAATTCCATTTTGTAGAACGTTCTATAACACAGATCATTTCTAACCTCGGTGGGATTGAGAACCGGGATTGGAATCATGATCAATTGGTTCATGCAACCCAACTGACCCGCAATGCTCTCGGTTGCACCTCTAAAGAGGTCATGACCCCATTACGGCATGCCATAAGTGCAATGAAGGTACTATTTTGCATTAATAAAAAATTTCTGTGGAAATAAATTTTTCTGATATTTATGTGATTAGGATGGACCGAGTGTCATCAAAATTTTGGAACTCGTTGGTAAAGAACGAACATTAAGTCGGCTGCGACAATGCCTCGCTTAAAAGTCACCCCCTCAAATAACCGTGCGTGATGCAGTGTGTGAAAACCACATACATATTTTGTATACAAAAATAATATAATACAATGGCGGTTGTAACACAAAAGATGCTTCAACTCCCGTGAGATGTCTGCTTAAGTTGTGGTGTGTATCTAAGCGAACTTACATAACCCTGACCTCAGCTCGACGAATGACCAAACACTCAAAAAAAAGACAACGACTAAAGTCGGAAAAGGAGTCAAAGCCTGCAGCTCCGCTTGGTTCCAAATTACATGAAATTTACGATGATGCTGAGAAAGACGAAGAAGAGAAACGGCTAGAAGCACTTCTGTTTGGGAAGTTTTCTACCGCTGAAGCGACAGTCGACACCGACCGACAGGAGAATGTCGCAAATGGAGGACTATCCAATCTTCTTGATTCTGATGTACGTAACTTTGCTCTTGTCTCCTTTATATCATGGAGCTTCCTTATTTACCCTATCGTTAGCTATTCGTCATTGACGAGGGAGCCGACTCTTCCGCCATACCAGAACACATACCCAACTTGCTGCACAGTGACACAACCCGAAACAAGCAAAACGGAGAAGAAATAGGACCTTCTTCAAACTCTATCTCGACTACCTCGATAACTGCACCTGAGCCCAAGTCTATTTTGCAATCTTCACATTCCTCCCGAACAGCAGCCTGGGCTGACCCGGACGATGCTACTATCCATGTTAATATTGCTACAGACACAAGGCTACGTAAGCTTCGAGATGCCCCTACAGAAAATGAGGTCGGAGGACGCGACTATGAAGCACGTTTACGTCGCCAGTACGTATAACGTGACCAGCTCATAAAGGAACCCCCTAACATACTGAATACTCCTCGGTTCCATTCTCTAGGTACGAAAAAATACATCCTGTACCCAATTGGGCCAGCGCAGCTCGAGATAGCGTACGAGGCAAAAAACGTCGTTTATCATCTCCAGGGTCGGATGACGAGAATAACGATGGACATCTGTTAACACTCCTAAGTTCTTCGGGTGCATTATTATCCTCCAATCAACCAAAACTATTACCTCCGAACGAAATTTCTATCGAACGACTGCGTGATGCTAATCAAACAGCAAATGCTGACACAGAACTTGTCTCAGTGCAGTTCCACCCGTCACCCGCTGTCCCCGTGCTTATGACAGCAGGCAAAGATCGCAGAGTACGATTGTACAATGTGAATTGATCCATGTGTTCCATACGGAGTACTATCATTTTGCTCACCAGATATTGTTTTTTTTTAGATTGACGGCCATACTAATCCACATTTGCAATCCGTTCACTTTCCCGAACTACCCGTAACCACAGCAATGTTCCATCCTTCCGGTTCATCGATATTACTAACAGGTAATCGGCCGTTTTACTGTACCTATGACTTACAAAGCGGGGCGTGCACTCAATCTCCTCGGGGACTATGGGGCTCAAATTCCGGCAATCCAGACGGTGCAGACTTGAGCATGGAGACTTGTGCTTTTTCTCCGAACGGTGATTACTTGGCTGTTGCTGGACGGAGAGGTTATGTCCATTTGGTGGATTGGCGTCGAGGTGGCGGACAGGTTGTTGGTAGTGTCAAAATGAACAATCCCGTGAAGGATCTACATTGGGCCGCTGATAACCGGCTCTTGAGTCTTGGAGCAGACTGCGAGATATTTTTATGGGATATAGACAACTATCGGTGCTTGCGGCGATGGAAAGACGATGGCGGATTCGGAAGCGCCATCATGACTGGTTCAAGAAACCAAAATCATCTGGCTATAGGGTGGGTTTCCCTGAGCGTTTATTGTTCTAATAAAAAAAACATGACACTGTTTCATAGTGCTACTACGGGTTTAGTTAACTTGTATGGCACTGATGGCTTCGCTGAAGTGGGATCAAGTGCCCCCAAACCCCTAAAAACTGTCGAAAATTTGACAACAGCAATTTCATCGATGTGTTTCAACCACGATGCCCAGATTCTTGCCATTAGTAGCCATACCAAGAAGGACCAATTGAAACTGGTTAGTTTACTTCTTTTTTTCTCTCTCTACTGTTGTGAAATATATATTACCCGTCTTATCGATCCTCTTTGCATACCAGGTTCATTTACCTTCCAATACAGTATTTTCCAATTGGCCGACTTCGAAAACACCCTTGGGTCATGTTACCTCGATGGATTTTTCTCCCAGAAGTGATTACGTTGTGATCGGAAATACCCGCGGTCGAGCATTATTATACAACATTAGACACTTTGGTTTGAAATGACACCTATCATTACACCTGCGCCGCATAATACATTTACATAAAAAAATTTCAAGTCATCTGGTTAGCTGGCACAGGTCATGATCTTCTACATTCAGGATCTCTTTTGTCGGTGGAAGCATGTTGGCTTCTATAAATTCACCGTCTATTCGCAAAAGATGACAATTTAGTACTCCAGAATGCAAGGGCGCTGATTTCATGGGCAGGGAAGTGTGTGGGTCCCGCCTACGTACTTACTTGGTATGTCATTGCTTTCCGTTCTCCACACAGCTTCTTCCCAAGACCCGGCTACACCCGTCTCGACATGGCGGTGACAAAGTCGTTCTTTCCCTTGTACTGGATCTACTCTGACGAACCATCGTTCGTCCAGAGATCTCCCGGCCTTAATCCATGGCTGGATGTTCAGAAACACATACAGACCTTCGATTATAACGATCCGATGGTGAGGACGAATTACTACATCATCCATTACGGGGTCTTTCAAGGAGTGGGAGAATGAGGGTGCCGTCACAATGCTATTAGTGAGCATGACCTGAGTATCTCGAAGACGCTCAAGGAACGACACGTAGCCTTCACCTTTTTGATTCGGAAAACACACATTAGCTTGCATTGCCAAATATGACTTTGGGAGAAATATAAAAGCAAAATGAAATACCGTTGAATGTCCAATAGGCACCACGTCGGTCATAAGCCAGCTTAGGGTCAGGAAATGTATCGAGTGTGCTGCGCGGTAAATGCCAACCATCCAATGGAACGACGGTTCCCACAGGATCCTGCGCCTCGGGATTAAAAGACTTGTAAAGACGGTTCACGTGAAACTCTATTCTAGCTGAGATTGTCGTCTATAAGATTCCGAAACGATCAACTGATATTCACAGCCACGGCTCTTTTGCCCATTGAATCTAAAGTAGTGTGTACCTTGCCCGAACCGGGAGTACCAGATATTCCAACACAAAGCCGAGTATATTGCGGAAGGCTGTTGTTTGAAGGAAGTAATTGTTTGTTTGTTTGTTTTTTCAAATATCAGTGCATGCTCCATAGACAGCTAAGATAGACGACTGGACTTGCTCCTCTAATCGTTTCAGAAGGCATACGGCTAGCTCCAATGCCACATGGTCCATGTGGGGGCACACGAAGAGATATCAGAGTTATAGAATTGAAACAAGAGACGAAATAAATTGGTGTGGCAGCCGATGCGAACTGCGTCAATTAATGTCGTTGTGGTTGTTTTTGACAGGATTCAAAACACCAGGATTGGCAGATACAGTGTATGACAGGGCTCTCCCACGGTCTTCTCTCTCTGGCCTTCCATATTGCAATGCCAATTTGCCTTCGTGTTTACCACGGATCTATTGAAAAACATTGTATAATGGCAGAAGCCATTCGTGAATGACACATAAACCACAGCTACAAAGCATTGAAATAACAATCTATCAGTCAAATTCTTAGTTTCGTTTCCTTTTTCATCCTTGATTCTCCTTCCTCCCATAGCGCGCGAGAAGATTGCTGTAAGTTTCCGATATCTATTGAGGTGACATGAAATAGATATCCGGGTCATTGACTGTTTCCCATCAGGTAACTTCAGAGTCTAACCTTTTGGGTCTTTTCCTTACTATCGGGCACGTATCGGGCAATCACCGTCGCACATTCGAACCACCTTCTGGCTTCATCCAAATACGAGGCTCTGTCATGGTATCGCGATGAGATTATTTGTTCCAAGATACCAACTGATGTATTTGATCTTCTAAAGATCACAATCACTTACGCTAAACATTCCACCCCTGTGTTATATGATGTGCTAAGAAGCCACTGCCTTTCATCTATGGGATATCTCTGGTCTCCCAGTCAACTATCTGATGGGTTATAGAAGGGAGATATCCTGGGACTCAACTTGAACCTCAGGTTCTTCCGTAGTACTGCTTTCTTCAATCACGTTCACAGCTTGCTCCACGTAGCCTATCGCCTTTGTCCTATCCGAGCTGGTATTTTTGGCCAACAAAATAGTGCAAATAGCCCTAAGCCATCTGGAAAATTTCTCTACCGACACGTAATCCCGGTCGAGGCAAGCGTGCAAAATAGCTTCCAGTGCCGAATATAGGACTTAGCAAATAATAAAAATGATATATCAATATTTATTAGGCTATAACGAACGCAAGGGCTTTTATATTATATTAAACTCACCATTCACTGGGCAGTTCTTATTCACCCACTGAATGTATAATCTCGTTGAATACGGGAGTAATTAAGAAGCAGGTAATATCTCAACTTACCAAGATATCCGCGATAGCTTCAAATGTGCTTGCTTTCACCTTTGGCAACTGTGATGCTTCCTAAAACAACAACATTGTTTAGACATCAAAAGTGATTTCCCAAAAAGTCCAGATATCAAATCAAACCTCAATGGAACCTAAAACGCCTTGCCAGTCTTTCAGGAAACATCGTTGCTCTGTCTCGAACACAAGCGAGACGTGTATCAATGAGTCCACACGGTCTTCTTCAATCGTATCATATAATTGTCCGTTATTAACAGCAAGTTTGACACTATTTTTGAACTCGTCAATATCACGGCAGATCCGCTTGCGTAGTAGTTCCGCCTGTATAAAAGAAAACAATGCAGGTGTGCTTAGTATAACTTGAATTTCAACACGAATCAAACGGGAAATGAGTTCAGGAAGGAAGAAAGGTGACCTGTTCAGCATTTGTCCCTAATTGGCGAACGGCGAAGACACGACATGAGATACTCGAAAAGGAGGCTAAAATAATGTGGCCATGCACAAGCTTGTCTGGATCCGTGACTGACGCCTTGCAATACAAGTCCATAAACTAAATATAGCCCCTCAGGTCAGTCAGAGAAGTCAGAGAAAAACTCCACGCGACGTGAGATATATTACGGCACGAGATAAATCAAATAGCTCAGCGAGCTGTTCCTCGGAATCTGTCCATTCCGAACATCCTTGAACTGCGGTATTGTACGCTGTTCGCCACAGCCAAGACACCTCTTTCACCATGGCAGGGAAGTCTTTCTTTTCTTGCGCCGATTCGCACACGGTTTTTCCTAAAAATCGGAACGTATGGAGATATGGTGTGTAAGATGATAGAATTGCGATGGTGTTCGTATATCAAATTCTGTTCAAAAAGGGTGTTTACCTGTGTTAAAGTGCCCAATCAATGTCTTCACCAGATTCTTTCTGTCTCGACTAGTGATCAGCCCGACCGAGATAAACACTATGATATCAAAGAAACGCCAAATCGAGACGTACGTATCGGCAGCCGGTTGTTTTAAAAGCTCAATTACTAGACGTATGATGCAACTGTCATGATGATGACTCAGATCCCAAGCAAAAAAGGGTCCCATCTCGCGTCAAAAAGAAAAAGATTTCTCACCGAATCATTGTGAGAGCTTCGATATCATTGTCAAACCCATTTTGCGCTGTTAGGAACTGTAAAAGGGAAACTAAAACTGTCAGAAGAACTGTTTTTAATCCAGCGTCGTGAGCCAGCTGAGTTGCGAGAAGAAGCATCCTCCGATCAAAATCTTTGGCCTGAACGAGATCTTGTACCGCGCGTATAGCTGTCAAATTATGTAAATGACAAAACGAATCGATTCCGAAATAGTTTGGAATTTAGAGCCTAGGTAATAAAACCAAAGCCAGCTGCAGCACCACATACCTTCGGCTTCTAGACCTAAGAATAATAATGATATTTAAAGAGGGATCCCGTAACAGACGAAGTTTTAGGTGGGATGATGATGATGAAGACAAAAATAAATAACCATTCCTAAAAAAACACAAACAAACAACTTTTTACCTTGGTTAATAGCGATCAAGAAGACAATATAGTGAGTGGCTGCTTCATTGTTACGACAAAGTCGCGCCACAGCCGTGGCACGACCATATTCCTGCTGTTGGAGATAACACAACGCCGCCTTTCGAAAACATTTTGCATTATTGTTTCGAGCCATTGATTTGAAGACATCGTGAGTTCCCAGGGTGAACCAATCCGCAGCCTTATCCCAAGCCTTGGCGTTGTAATGGCGCTCACCGAATTGCCACAATAACTAAAGCGGGAGAAAAGAGAGAAAATACGTAAATAAAAATGGAAACAAACCCAGAATCGAACCAATGTTAGGCATGGGGGGCATGGAGTATTAAAAGAAGGGTTCATACTGATTGACATGCTGTGGTTGGGACTTTCGGAAGTTCATAGTCTCCACGTTCAGAGATACCTATAGATATGCAATGCATGTTTGTCAGAGGGGTGGGTCCTATTGATCCATCAATCACATGGAGTTAATTACTCTCACTCACAAGAACATGCGTCTCGGATTGCCTTAATGGCTCTTCCGTGATCAGTATCTCGAGAACAGTGAAATATCAAGGCCAACAAAATCTTGTCAATAGCAGCTCTCCCCGCAACTTCGGGAATGGCTAACCCCGTTTCCAGGAGGAGTCGATGAACTTGCGTTACTAGCACCCTTTGTTGAGGCAAAAGATATCATTCGGAAAAATAAATCAAAAGAAGCAAACAACGACAAAGGGTGGATTTCAACGGACTGTTGTTGTGCCATACCGCGCAATTCCTGAAGAAGTCTGTATGTACATAGTGTACGCACCAGACGGATATTCTTGTTTAAGTGAACTGTTTCAACGAAAAAAAAATTGGCGTGCGACGTCTTACTCTGAAACTTCTGTTTCCTTAAAACTTGCATGTCCGATTATAGATCGAAAGGCTGTTGAGAAATGATTTCCGTATCAAGGGGTGGAAAGTGTATAATGTGTAGCGTTGGAAGGTGATTCGAAATTAGTATTGAAAATTTTAAAAATAGAGCATAAGATGAGTGATGTTCTTTTTTTTCTTGACCGGAGCCATGGTAGGGGCAGGGCGCACCTTCAAACAACTCATTATCGGGAGCCCCTTTCCGCTTCAATACGGCGAGACGCATCCATCGCACCGGCTGAAAATCCGAGTGCCTCTGTTCAACATTAATGATTGATAATAAAAAGAAGGGATTCATGTGTGAAAACATAAACCAATCCGGTTAGTGATGAAGAACCCACAGTATCAGGCGTATCATCTATTGATGTTATTAGTTCGTGTAGAGTGACTTCAGCTCTGTTCAGATTTTCTTGATCAATGGACGAAGCGAGATAGTACACCCTGGCTACAATAATGATGTAACAAAAGTCAGTCAAGGGTTGGAAGTGCCATGTTCCCTTCGGCGATCGTGAGCCAATATATGAAAAGGAGTCTAACCTAAATTTCGGAGAATCGTCCGCTATAGTAATTCAAAAAACAAAACAGAACAAAACAAAACACAAGAAGGTTACCTGAATAAAATCACAAGCTACTTTTTAATATAAGTAACATTGGTTTGCTTACTTTAAGTTCCAATATGCCAGGTGTTTCTGATGCAGCCAGGTTCTCAACTAAACTCAAAGCTTTCTGTATCCACTTGATAGCATCTTGGGCATATTTTCCGTCGGAAACCGCATTTGACGACGTTGGTTGTTGTGGCTGTTGTCCCCTTTTGACTGCTTGCCCGCCCGCGACACCTTTGCCAATTCCCAGAAGTTTGGACGCTAGCTGCTCTCGCTTAAGAAGAAGAAAAGAGTTTAAAGTTAGCTTCCTTCCTTCCTTCACCCCACATTTCCTTTCAACATAATGGCACACGGCTTTCTAGCCGACCGAACGGCAATTCTACCCAAAGGCAAATCATAACGATAACTTACATCTTGAGCCGGCAAACTAGATAGACGATGCTCATTTACTTCTGTTGTCGTTCAGTGGGTTTCAAAATCATATAAAATAAAGGAAAAGAAATAATGATGTCAGCCAGGCGAAGAAAACAGCCTAAGATGGATCATGTGCCTGTAATTTTGCGGAGCATAAACTGAGCAACGCCTTCGTTTCCTTCCTTCCATGCCTTAAAAAGGAATGGGGAAAATCCATAAAAAAAGCGCGCGATAAGAACGCGGCCGCAGGTAAACAGAAAATAAGGCGAGGTGAACGTACAGCTTCCATTCGACAGGTGTAATAGACAATGAGGGCACGATCTCTTGATTGCGTGTGAACCTCGTCAAGTGCATCCGCATTAATCACGAGTTCTTCAATCTAACAAAGCATATAATAAGTAAAACTATTAGCCCTCATAATCAGGAATACACCATGGCATCGCTTTTAAGCCTTATCAAACTATTGACCGGCGTTTTTATTTTAGAGGAAGAAGGGCAAAGGTCGGGTGGATGATGGCTGAATGCAACTATACTAACCTTCGCAGCCGCTGAAAGAACGGCACCGGCGAGAGCATGGTTTCCGATGTCTAAAGGCGGACATGAAGTTCACACGCAAAACGGGAAAAAGAAGATTCAAGAGAAAAAGGGAAATAATAAAGGAAGTAAAGACGTGCGAAAAAAAAGACCAGGACAGTTTCGGATGGTTTCTGGGCGTATTATGAAAAAGAAAAGATAGCGCGGGTTGGGCGGCGGCCACACCGGTTGACCAATGGAGGAAGGGGGAAAAGCAAACAGAACAAGAGATCGAAAGAGATCGAAAGCACCTGAAAGAGCGGATCCTGTTTTGCTTGCCAATTGTAACACGTGTAGTAGCGCTAGAAACAAGAACCAGAGTGGGACAATATGGCGCGTCAAAACAAAAGAGGGAAAAGGCCCTAATTTCGTTTGAATTGAGATAGGAACGGGATGCGTACTTTGTATTCCAGGCTTCTGCTCCAAACCTGCCTCGACCAATCGGAAAGCGGCCAGCCGGACTTGATATATTTCATGTCATACCAAAACAGTAATAAAAAGGAGCGGTAGCTCATCCGTCGGCATAAAAGGATTCTTTTTGTTTAGGGCGAACAGTTTACTCACGAGCGGCAAATAACCTGAGGCGTCCTTCTTGATCCTTTCCTTGACGAAGAACGGCCGACATATTCCAAAGATTGACGCCTGATTGACATTAGCCCCCGTGCGAAGAGGAGATAAAAGAGCCACACGAGTGGGGAGGAGAGACGTGGAGAAGAAATGGGATATAATGGTTGGTTGGGTGGGATAGATTGAAAAATTGCACGTGTTGTGGTAATATAATAGATGATGTTTCTAACCTTCCCTGTCAAGTTCATCAGCTAAGGATGACCACCCCTGTTTCTTTGAACCTTGACGGTGTTCAGTGAAAGATTCGGCTAGGTTGGCAAGCTTGTACAGGTCAGCAATCACGGTAACATCGTTTGAACTTTCGGCTGATAGTTTTGGCTTGATTTGCACCAATAAATCTGTTTCAAAGAGCCAAGGATTGCCGAGACATTAGCGAGAAAGAATGGAGCAGGGGGAAGGAGCAAAGTTGTTAAACAAAGAAAATTAATTGAAAAGGAAACACGCCTGTGATGGAGTTGTATACTTCTTGAGGGCCTAGAATGACTTCCGACTTGCGTTTCTTATTGGACATTGGAACGGGTAATATGATGACGCGAAAAAAATAAAATAATAAAATAATATGTAGGAGAAGCCACAAGGGATTGGTATTATATCGGATGGAACACTAATAATGCATACAGGGGACAGGGAGAGAGAGGAAGGAGGAGAGTGAAAAAGGCGCTCAAATTGACGTGTGTACCCACAGGTGCCCCATCCGGCACAAGCCAACTGCAAGCTTTACAAATGAGCACTGTCATACAGTGCTGAACCCGGTGCACGCCCGATTGTAAAAGAAACTCTGGTTCTATTCTATAATACAAATGCATTCTAGTGACAAGGGAAAAAGGGAAGTTATGATATACAGCGACAATCATTACGATTACTCATCCAACAAGGCAAGTTTCCGAAGTGAAAACCACTACTTATACATATTATTGTATTGATATTATATTGCATTATTGATATTCCCGCCAGTGCCTCAAGGCTTCGATTTGCATCATGAATTTATCCTTCTAGTCAACAAAACGGAAGCCATACAGATTCGCCGGAAGAGAGCTAGTAGCCAGTGACTCACTGGCAGTTCTGCCTTCGATTTTTGGCGCTCCACATGTCAAGACATATAGCCTACTCACTTTACGCCAGTGCGGGTTAAGTATATATATGTATGTACGTTATGGTTCAGTGAACGATGGTTCTATTTCAGGCTATGCCATGGCTTACCTGTCAATGTCATCCATGGCCACCGTACCGCTCAGGCTCCGAAGGCCAGATTGGCTGGCTGACCGCTGCCATAGAGAACACAATTGGCTCATAGATAGATAGTACTATTTCACCCGAAACCATCGTAATAATAGCCCTTACTTCCCATCCCATCCCATCCCATCCCATCCCCATGGCTCCATGTGCGTCATGACTTGACGTTATCATTTCGTCGGGTATTCGGTTCATATCGTGGAACGTTTTCGAGCTATGTATGTATGTACGTTACATCCGAGTCTATAACATAACAGGGGGCACTGCGTATTTGAGTGTATTTATATCATCGACTCGGTCCTCTCTCAGGCTCAGGCTGGGAATTTCATAACCAGGCCGAAATTGTTTTCAGGGGGGTCAATCGTGCACAAGTGATCTGCTAAATTATTGCCTTGGGCCTGGGTAATACCGTAATGCACTCCTTTCGGCATCCAATTCCGTAACTGCAGGAGAGAGGGCTTTATTTCTTCTTTCTTGCATATCTCCGTCAGAACTTATGTAGAAAACCCATAGCCATGGCTGTACATCGCACCCGAAAATAGAGCTATCCTGTCCCTTGTGCGCTGCATATATTTCCAGTCCTATAATTGTAATCTGAATCTGTAATCTTTTTATTTTATTCTATTTTATTTTATTTCAATTATCTCCTTTATTGATTTCCAAAACTAGAACTTTTTTATCCCTAGCAGATATGAGCATTGAAAGAGAAAACAAAAACTATTTTATCTCGAAATGAATTCAAAGTGTCAATCGGGTGTCAAATGCTCAAACACCGAACGGCCAATTTTCCCAGACAGAACAATGAGAAAAGGACGATCATGGCTGGCAGGCATAGAGTTACATCGCATTAGTCTTCTTGAAACTCAGTTCTCCCGGAGTATTATGACGGGTGTACATATTTATATGTACAATTCAAACCACTTACTATTAGGGTTTACAACAACAATCTTACCAAAAAAATTCTCCAACATCGGACAAATGGTAAATTAACTGAGATCTGGAATAGAATTGAAGGGCCAAAAAAAATTTACCGAGGCAAAAAAATATGACTTGGTAACAATGATATTGTAATGACTAGTGCTAGTGACATGCAATCACCGACAGTGGAGCGGGACATCGGAACAATAGAGGCAGAAGGGCAGCGCACAGACTACAGAAGATAAAAAAAGACGAGGTCGGATCCGGACCTCGTAGTTTCAAATACATACCATGGCCACTTCCCTCGCATAAAAATCATTCCCATTTCGAAACAAACAACTCGAAGGACTTATTGCGGTCTCATTGCCCCGATAACGCTAGGATATACAAATAGGGTAAAACATGCTCAAGACAGGGGAAGAACGAAACTAAAAAAGGACCTGGAGCGGGGCACCCTGATCAAGACAGGACAAGACAAGGACAAGACAAGGACAAGGCATGGGTGGAAATGTATGTATTATTTAAAGCTAAGACATTTTTACTAAACATGGTATGCATTCCAATTGCAATCTCCACGTCCAATTGTCGAACAGTAAACTTCCCCACTAAAAGAAGGATATATATGTCAAAAAAGAAACAATAATAAATTTCCCCGATAGCACTGCCGTTATTCAATAAACGAAAAAATCCAACTTGGCATCCAAATAAGGCCATGATCGTGCGCCGTCTCGTCACGGCTATACACACGTGTCACAGTCACATAAATGTCACACTTGTCATCATTAATGAATCGATGATAAATCCCCTCCATGTGAATGTTGCTCAGATGGCCCTATTAGCAGCAAATAGTATATACACAAATAATTTTTTTTTTCTCTCCTTGTTGTTGTGTGGATTCCAATTCCCGCAATATTCGGCTATTAGATCCACTTCAGTCTCGGTGCGTAGCAGATGATCGAATATGTATTTCCTTAGCTTACACATATATCTACCTTTCCCCGAATCCGAGTCCGAAGCCGAATAATTTATTTATTATATAAATAATATATATATATATATATATGTCATTGCACCCCTGCATAGCGTATACATATACCGTCCTGATGACAAACTTCACATAAAATATCGGAGCGAAACCGAAATCGAAATCATGTCATGCATGTTTATATAAAACCCATATTGTCATTGCTGTTTAATACAAATGATACAGATGGAACAAAAAGAGAAAAATAATCGGGATCCGGGGAGAAAGAATCATGCAGACAGTAATTTATAATGTGTTGCGTGTGGAAAAACAAAGACCATAATGTAACAATGAAAACATGCGAGCATCGAGACAGAATATAAAATCGTAAAAAAAAATGCTAGACGATGAAATGTGGAGTGACTTTTTGTAAGGTCCGTTTTGATAATCGAGAATGACAGGGATGAATGGCAAAAAAAAAGGGGAGCCGAACGGGAAAGCGAATATAAGTCACCATTTTTTTTGTAATGCAAATTCGATGAGCTGAGGTGAATGAAAGGGAAAAAAGGGGGAGAAAAAAAAAATGAAGTAGGACTGGCTTAATATGCGTGCGATATGACTCTAGAAGAGAGAAAAAAGTAGAAAAAGCATAGAAACACGTAAGGTCGTTTCATTACTCGGCTGTAGTAACAAGATAAAGAGAAATGTCAATGAAATGGAATGGAACGAAAGGAAAAAAAAACGTTTCAGAGTATATTATAAATATGAAAAACAATAATAATGCGCGACGGCTAAATCTGGCCCATTGAATACCGCGTATGCGGGTAAGCATGATGACTCAAAGGTTGCGTGTACTGCGCCTGCGCCGATGGCCAATGATGAACTCCAGGAGGCCCAGCATTAGCAAAAGGCGCAATAGGCACACCTCGGCTGGCCATTCTCAAGCTTGGAGGTTGAGGTTGAAGTGGTTGACACGCTGCCACCGGCTGAATGTAAGAAGAGAAGGAATCGTCGTCGCTTGTACTTGATGGCTCTCGTACACGTATCGGCGGCAGTGCCAACGAGTCCATGCAATTATTACCACTCTGATGGTGGTAGTGAAGATGGTGTTGTTGTTGATGATGATGGTGGGTATTACTATTAACGTAGGATGGATGACCCGATTGATGAATTACGGGATGCGGATAACTTGTCGTAGAGGTCGGAAGATGGTAGGATGGCAAATATCGACATGAAGGTAATGAAGGATGAACGGGACTAGCGCTTGCTGATTGTGTGTATGTGGGATGGATTGGTGCTGGAGGACGCAAATACCCCACTGGTTGATATGTCGGTGGAAGATGAGAACGTAAAAGAGCCTTATGTACACGATTATCACCCTCACAATGTGTAGGAGAGCTGGCGAGTGTATAGTAATATAAATGCTAAAAAAAGTGTCAATTGCCTATTCTTCTTTGTTGTACGAGAATATGAAAAAAGCTTACCTGAGGATTTGGACCAGATCCACGATCCTGAAGGGTATATGGAGCAGCTAGTGTTTGAGCACTTTCTGTCGTCGATTGTTGCTTTGATTTTGACGGCGTCTGTCGAGACGACACCGCCACCGAATTATTAGGCTTATTTAGCGATAGTTCTGCAAAAGCAGATAAGGGATAAGCCGAGCCAGCACTAACAGGCCCTTGAGTCGGTCGGACAAGGCTCATATTCAACGATATCGGTCGTTTAGTAGGACCACCTTGCAGAGTAGCCGAAGGAGGTGAAAACGCAACAATGGCAGGTCGTTTTACACCGGGTAAAGAGGGAGGGGTGATAGGAGGCCGCGCACGACTATGCACCGCTTCCGAACCAGAAAAAGGGTTGGTGAAGCTCGGAGCGACAAATGTGAACGGGTAGGAGGCCTTGAGAGAAGGTAAAGGAGACGACGATCGCGCACGTGGTAGTGGATAGGTTACACGATCCAAAGAAGGTGAAGAAGTGGAAAGACGGGGAACAGGAGCATGGAATGAAGTATTGTATCGTCTCGAATAGTGCCATTGTCGCTGATCACGCTCCTTGACTGCAACGAGCCCTTCTAACAAATTCACCCACGCCTTGTATGTATCGGTATTAACATAAAGGCGGAAAGCGACACCACGAAGAAATTCGCGTTCCATTTTATTAATCTCTTGCAGCTCGATCCCAGACACCTCTGACCATGTTTTGTTCGTGTATGTGTTACTAAAAAAAACGGGCCAATTAGTCAGTATGAAAACCAAAAGAAGGAAGAGGGGAGGCCTTGATACGCACTCGTCAATGAACTTGTTGGCTAACATTAAAGCCACAACGGCAACTCTAAATTCACTCCCGGGTTTTCCATTTGTAAAATGGTTCTCCTCTTTTAACCGATAAATATAATGTAGGGACAAGACGATGACCGACTGGCTAACTTGGGTCGTTTGCAGTAATTTTTGCATGAAATTGATGAATTGCGGGGATGGAGCGAACTGAAGGGCGGCTGTCGTCGCGTCACTTAGACCGGTCAACGGTTCTGCCAAGGAATAGGAAGATGAAGGTGTAGAGGTGGATGTGGCAGCCGTGGTGGTACCGCTGTTCCCAGTGCTGCTACTACTATTAGACCGCAACGTCCGTTTTGACGACACGGCAGTAGTTGACGAAACTGAAGATCTCAACGCCGCCGTCGATTCGCGATAATGCGGTGAACTCTTCGGTGCGCCGAGTGTATTCGAAAACCACAAATAGCAGACCATTTCGCAAGTCTTTTCAGCAATAGCCTGAGCGGACGGATGCGGTCCTACCCAAAACCATTGATTCGCTGTACCGGCAGTTGCTGGAGTTGCCGACTCCAATGAAGACGAGGAAGAAGATGATGACATTTTAGTCGTCGGTAGGTATGGAGGAAGCATAACGTTTGTTGCGGGAGTAGCAGGATGCGACTGCTCCATCGGCGAGGGAGGGCTCGAACTATCATCTGGAATTATTGGACTTGATTCATACGAGTCGAATGCATACGACGAGTCTCTCCATTGTGTTGCAGGAGCTGAATAAAAAAACACGTCCACAGTTTAGCAAATAGTTCCCTGGATGACGTCTGGGCGACGTACTATTATGATATTGTCCAAACGATTGGATGGACGGTAATTGTAAAGGGGAGTTTCTTTTTGAAGGTGCACTTGTGGTTGTGGTCGTTGTTGTCGTGGCCCTTTGGCACCATGGGAGAAAGGAGGCGGAGATGGGGAGATTCGAGGACAATGAAGACATGAGCGAGGACGGTGTTGGCAAGTAGAATGAATCGGCACAAGAGGCCATATGAGGAGGAAGAGGAAAGAAAAAAGCGCAAAGTGCTGAAGAAATATATGTACTGTAGATAAAGAATATAAAAGAAGGGAGTAGTAAGTAAGTAATACAGCGACAAGAGCAGAGTAAATTAGCAAAAAAAGAGAGACATGGGATTTCATTGCAGGCGGGGTCGATTGACCATTTTTGCTAAACTAAGATCTCATCGGGTGAAAAATTTGATCAGTAAGGGTTTTTCACCCGAATCCGGCTAAATTTCACAAAGATTACAAAAAATAATAAATGATTATTATGATTATTATAAATTTCCATTATTTTTATATCATTTTTTGGAAATAATAAAAATATTATATTTTTCAAAGTCCGATGATATGCAAATATGATCTAACTCCCTATCTGTAGGTGGGTTCCTGTCTATCCGGATAACCCGGATATCCTTGCGGTGGATACCCGTGGGAATACATGGTTGCACCTGTCATTCCTCCCACGATCGACGCTGGCGGTCCGTGGTATGTGGTGCTATGGTCCTCTTCCGAGTAGTCTGCTCCTCCTGCTCCAGTCAGCAGCGGATCTTTCACCTCCCAGACCGCCGCTTTGCTTCCCACACTAAACTCAAGATCCTCCTTCGTGATCGAGTCCCAGTATTTATACACCATCATCACGCTAAGCAGCATGCACAGTGTGAAAAAAAACAGCCCATCAATGTAGTGTTTCACCCCGTTACAGATCGTCACGCTGAATACGAACAGCACGACCTGTGCCGCCACGAAGAAAAATCCGCCGAAGAATATGTCCCCCAATGGCCATCGGTCGTCTAGCGTTCGCCACACCAGCAATAGCTGTGACAACACGTAAACTACGACACAGATCAATGGCCACAGAATGTAAACGATCCACAGCGCGATTGGATCGGTGAAACTGAACCCGGCGAAGCTCTTGAACGTCGCAATTGCGAGGAAGAACGAGACCCCAAACACGACCAAGCATGTCAGCCGCAGGAACTGAATAACACATCAAAGTGAAAGTAGACGATGTCATTATCATCATTAGCTTTTATTGAACACGCAGCACAACCAGTCACTGTTCGCACTTACCCATAGCGATAGTGGCGTTCCATCTTCGGCAAATTGGAACCCAACGAATCCATTAATTAACAGACATGTATACGCTGCCGCGACCAGTCCCGTATAAACCGCTGCGAACCACTACAGAGGAATATTATTATTCAATTTCGCTCAATTTCTTAATCAAAAAAAAAATCAGTTATACACACGGGGTATGGTGCACTTGCAGTTTGGATAATCCCAGAATCGAGGAAGATAGCCAGGAATTCAATGACAGCGTACATATAGAAGAACGTCACGATTTCCTTGCGACCTAAGCGAAAAGCAATCGTTAGTTGTCTTTCCCTGTTCCTTCGCCCTGAACGTCATTGATATCATTACTCACCGACAGCAGTATATTTACTACGAATATGGAGTATCATGATAATGGTCATTATAATGGCGACAATGTGTATGAAACATGTCGCTGCGCAAAATAAAAAGAGTCATATCGATGCTTCAGCCTCAGTCGTCATCATAATAAAGATCCCCACGTACACGGTTGAAAAATGAGTGTAGATGATATTTGAACATTCCGGCTGTAACAGGTTGGCTCAATGCCCTGTGCTGTCCCGACCAAAGGGCAAATTATGAGCGCGGCGGTTTGACATATATGATCGAAAGAGCCGAATTCCAATCCCATCGTGCGTGTTCAGAAACGGATATATTAGAAGCGAATGGAGAAACTTTTTTTATCAGGTATAGATGGATGGATATTCTATGGGCAGAAAAGGCCCTGTTGAAAGAGATTTGGCTGCACCGGAGACAGTGGTGAGGGTTTGATGTGTTCAACGGTGCGTATAGGAACGTGGCCCCGTTGTCGGAGTTTCAAAATTGTAACGAATTGTCACTCTCTCCTCGCCCCACATCTAACTCGGACGAGAGGAAAATCTGATTCACAAAGAAAGTTCTGCTGCAAAGGTGCTCCTGTTGTTGATGAAGAGATTTAAGTCCAAAGGGTTAACAATACCCGACTATTGTTTGTTTAGAAAGGAACAACGGGATCAGTGACAAAAGGGGAAAGGGTTTTTGGAAAGTGGTGGCCAATGGCACGCGCTTCAACAGCCCAAGCAAGCACGCGCATGCTATGCACAATGGAACTTGCACTCCTCTCTGTCGCAACTATGTAGCTAGCCTGACTTAAATTCAAAGCTTAAGCTTAAAATGTCAAGTCCCTTTCATGTCATGAAGGCAAACACTTCTTCTCCCCACGCCCACTCCTAACCGCAATCAAAATTCTTTTGGGGAAAGTAAAGTAAAAATAAAATAAAAAACCATGTACCTTGAACCTGGAACATGTAGTGCCATACTTTTCCCTACCTTTGCTTGGAAGAAAAGACTAAGATATCAAAGTATCCTGGATACTCCTCATCCTTCGAATGTACTATCCCAAAACTCGCTTTGTCAGCCTCGCTAAACCGGTTACTCCGTTAACCTGTGGATGTGGACAACGAAACACAAACGATTAAAAAAAGCCCGAATAGCTAACGTAAACCCGACAGCCATCATCTCGAAGAAAAAGGAAGGATGTATGGACAGAAACGAAAAAGAAAACATGGGTTGGTTCTCTTTCCTTTTTCCAACTTGGTACATAATATACATACAACGAACAAAGATGAACAAGGAAAGATCCGACTTCAAAATGGGGGCTTCCCAAATTCTCTCGTTCTTTGTTCGAGATGTCCCCCTGCCATGTTTTTTTTTCTTCCAAAACTCCTCTTTATTTCAACCTACAGGTGACTCCGGTGGGAGTCTAACCCGAACCTGTTTTTTTTTCCTTTTCAAAAAAGAATGGTCGTTTCTTTTCCTCCTTTGTGTGACACTGCGCCTTAATTTATTTTGTTCATCGTAATTCGCAAGACATGTCAATGGGTCGTGTTGTTACACGTTGAGACTCTGTCTGAGTCATGCCATGTCAAGATCCGGCACTGGTCACGGCGGCCCTTCGAACCAGCAGCGTTCATCATGGGACGAGGTATCTATAATAATACAACTGAGACACTGCCAGCGGTAACCATTCTGAAACACGGTACGGTAAACGGAGAAGAGAAACAACAGCCCGTAGTCGTTCGTCGTGTGCTCTGGATTAGTAAGTAGCCTAAGCGCAATAAATTTACTTTCAAGACATCCGAGCCTTTTTTTTTTTGAAAAGAAGGCTAAGGGGGAAACAGATTATTAGATCGAGAAAAAAAAGGCTGCAGTAGAGAAATTGCCGAGATAATATGGTTCGGTCAAAGGTTAAGACATCTAGGATCATCTTCGCCCCTTTACGTAAGAGATTTGACGCCCAGTGTTTAAATTACCCGTGAGTAAATAGGACCGGTGACCTGTGTGTCTATAGGGGTAAACAACAGCAACAAAAACTTTTTGCGGAAATCGAGTATCGGAACTTGTAATGCTCCAAGATTTTGCAGGAGAGGAAAGTTTCTTTTTTTTGCCCTGCTAAAGAAATTATACATACGTACAAATGTATTACCGGCGGTTGAGAGGATTATACCTGATTGTAAAGATCAGTGGAGTTCGGGTGAAATGTTTTGTTTTTAGCCTGGGAGTCCGCCTCTTCTCATGATTGATTTGAGTTCTGGTTCATAAAAGGCAAAAAAGACACCAACGCAACAGGGATATAATTTCGTAGATCACATTTATTTACCGCGCGAATGTTCGGTCCCTCGGTTCTTGAAAACGCCACATTTAGTTAGACGTCGAGGCGCGCAAGCACCGCAGAACAAAGAATCAAATTATTGGCAAAACATTCATTCGACCTTTGTACCAGAGGGGATTGCTTCTTGCTTGTCAAACACAAATCAATATCAAGATATCACCCAGTACTCCGCCGAAGATAGAGGGAGGGAAAATAGAAGAAATGATGGCCAGAGTCGGGTTTTGCGATGTCATTCCATGCCATGGCATTGCCTACAAAGGATCGCGTCTACGGAACTGTGGCACCCTCGTGTCTTCATTTCAACCCTATTCGACGACAAGCTCAAGATCATCGTATCGTGCAATCTATTTATCTATCGTCTATTTATTTATTTCTTGTATATCAACCCAAGCCTAAAACTGTGGCCAGCCATGGCCTTGAATATAAATACATTATTCTTGTCTATCGTTTCCGAGTCAGTACCGCGCTCCAAGATACGTGGTCATAAGGAGGCCGTGTTCCAAGCAAAGATCCAAGAAGACAATAAAGATAACATGACTGGAAGTAGTATAGGCTGCGTGCGCTGTGCTTTCCCATATTGAACGTCACCGCCCGCGCGCGAACGCAAAACGCGACAGCTCGGAGCAAAGTGCCAGTGTTATAATAAAGTCTCGTAGCAATTACGTAAAGGATCCTGATTTACCGTTTTTAGTTGTCAGAATAATCGGACCAAAAAAAAATGGTCCTTATCCCATAATGAAAATAATAATTTTTGGGGGCAGTGGGCATCACCAGCCGTGGCCCAATCAGCTGTCTCGGTTCAATTGTTGCATCCATCCGACTCCGGCGCTCACTCACGCGTTAGCTCGTTCCTCGACGCTCCGAAGCTAGAAGTCATACAAAAAGATCATCGATAAGCAACTAAGCAATCGTGTGCGTTGCACGTATGTATATTGGTTTGTTGATTGCATTTTGGGTGTGAGGTACTTGCTTACAAGAATAGCTGCATGGAAAAGGGCCATTCCCTCCATTTTCTCCTGGAGTAAAATAATAATAATAATGACAAGCTGCAGGCAGAACGTATTACCAACCATCCCTTAATAGATTATATCAACTCGTTACATTCATTTGCAAGTCCTCAACCCTACCCGGACTCGGAATCGATCCTCACTTCATGATCTGCCTCTGCTGCTGTTTGTCTTCCCTTAAAAAAAAAACTGTCAAAAAGGCTACGCACGGAGATATCCGGAGTGGGGGTATCTTTTGTTTTCCTACAGGGTGTCTCAGTTGCAATTTCAAGGAGACAGCCCTTCTAAAAAGATTACATTATCCCTGATTTCATACAGGTCTGATCTTCCGATTTTGTGAACTCATATGGCAAGCAGGTATATGAGATACTTCCTTTGGTTAGAAGCCTGCCGATTCGCCATTTTCCCCCCTCTCCTCCAATCCGCCGTGTGTATTATGTATGTATGTAAGTATAGCTTCCCGACCTCAGCCCCAATACTTGTTCCAGCGCAATTCAAAAAAAAAAAAAATCAATGTCAACCGATGAAACGGTCTCTTTTTATTTTTCACACCAAAGAGGCTATTTCTCTCTCTCCCTACTGATATGACTTTTCCGATCTCTCGGAATGCGTCGGGTCTTTTGGCGGTTGGTCTAAAAAATATTATAGCGGTCAACAATGGGATGGGACTCGGATGGGATGATGGCGGATGGAGGATGGCGTGGCGGTCCGGTGCTTCCTTTCGATGGGGAGCAAATGTAATAATTGCAAGTCACTGCACGATACGCGTTGCATGTTGGTTAATTGCAATGTATCAGACAAATGCCCATTATAGTCATTTTTTTTCTTTCTCTCGACAATGAATATATTGAATGATGGGAAAACAGGCATGGCTACGGACAATGTAGGACCCACGTCGTGTCGTATCCATAATAATATTACGTTCCATATGTTCCGTATGTACATATAATTGTTGTGAGCACATAGTGGTATGTATGGCCGTGGGTTACTAAGAGTCTTTGTCCTTTTTTTGGCGCACAAGCAACATGCCATACATTTTGTGATTTTGTGATACGTGGAGCTAAATGTTCACGTCACCACCTCAAAGGATCTTTAGCGTCGGCGAACGAATGTATGGATATATTCTATATATATAATCTATGAGCCTTGCAATCTCGTTTCATTATTGTCTTGTGATTGATTGAAGATGGTTGTGTCTTTTCGCGACGGATATTCTCAAGTATGTATGGCAACACCTTGCGCCGAAGTCGAACCAGTGAGAGCTTAAGCTCTTTTAAGGGGGAAGGGTAAGCTAAGCTAAGGTAAAAAAAGGGGGGAAGTTATCTGATCCTTGGGTATAATCCTGAGATCTTTCCATGTTTGGGATAGTCTGTGTCTTCAATGGTTGAGTGATTTTAAAATTGATTGGTGCCCTGGCCGGAATAGGAACTCAAACCTGCCCATGTTGAGGAAGGAAAAACACGGGGAAAAGAAAAGAAAAAAAAAACAATACCGTCATGCAGTTTTCGTCTTTTTAGCCCGAATAGAATATTACAAGGAACTGATAGGGCCAAAAATGAAAATGAAGAAAAGAGTTTCACCCTACTAATACTGCCGAGCGCGAGACTAGCTCATTCAAATAACGAAAAGGATAATCCAATGCTACTTGGGCAGGATCGATGGAGTTGCGGCCGGACGGAATTTCCTTTGCCCTTTCAACGGTCACCGGTCATAACTGACGACGTCGCTATCAAGCCCAAACATTGATAATATAGGATCACACACATTGAATCAGAAACACACAACCAACAGTTCTCCAAATTGATTCGATCACCCGATTGCATGGGATCCGGATAGGGAAATTAGGAACAAAGAAAAACAAACCCAGCCATGACGATGAAAAAATTCAAGTGTACAGATGGAAAATTGTAATAGCGACGCCGCGTTGAGATGGTATCTGCGATTGTTCATCTGAAATTGAATGATCTCAAGAGTTTATTACGGTATGTACTACCGCAACAGGATTGACTTACAGATATTATTGTTGCTTAATCTCGAGCGACCTCCGTTCCGGCGGTCTTCCTATTAGCACGATATGCAAATGCAGGCGCAGGCCATTGTTCATAGCTTTTTTTGTCACTTTTCACGGGTTTCCTATTAGAAGAATTTATTTTTTCTTATTTTTTCAAGAATTTCTGAACGACTGAATTACGCCAATACAGTGATAAATAAACCCCTATTCCAAACGGTATTTTGTTTTGACTTTTGGCTTTTGAACCAGGTACGACTGTTATTAATTACATACCGTGGAAGCACTACGTACGGACATCCTAAATTTCTTTCACCAACGGCTTAGTTCTGGTTCGAGTAATTTCGACTAGGACCCATCAAACTCCTTTCCTTTCTCGTGCACTACCCCTCCAAGGTGTTTTCCGAACTGCCTCAAGGCTGCGCTTACGAAAACGCTATAGCAGTTAAGCCTTCACAAGATCAAATTTGGAATAGCCTTTGCAATTCCACTAATAACTTGTATTCAAATTCGCCACACCACCCTACCAGAACCAGATAATATATAACCGTTTGTTTGTTAATGGCATGTAGATTCGGGCAAAACGGTTGTTCGAGGAGCGATACTACATATTATTGATTACTATGGAATGTATAGCTTGCGCGTGCATCGATCTTACACATGCTCTGCCATATCAGGGTTGTTCGCTTCGAGACTTCATCTCTAAAATTAACACCAAACAAATGATATCACCTAGTCGAGAAATTATAAGTGTAAGTGAATCTTGCGCGTGAATCTCATCTTACATGAGCCGCATCTCTCATAGATAAGATTAAATTCCTTGATCAGACCGGTTAAGGCACGCCATAAATTTATTGCACCATAACACAACCATTGTCTTTGAATCTGGGTGTCCGGAATGTAGGGCATGGACGTTGTTGGTTCAGTTCAGTTATCAGTTTGAATCGTTTGGCTGGATTGAGTTGTTGGTGTTGAACGAGCGAGGACGCCATCTATCACACGAAGAAAATGAAATGCTGTCAACCCCGAAAACGTCTGAACTGGCTCGATTACAATTGACATGGAGCTATGCGGCGCGTCAACCTATGCCTCATTCGCCCCCAACTTCGTAATCCTAGGACACCCGCAGCTGCATGCTATGCCGCATTCAACGGGGATCACTTCATGCAACAAACAACCTGGCGTCAATGATATAGATGGCCCAGAGGCCGGTTATCAGCAAGCGTATCCATTAAGGATTTCCTTTGCGCATGCCATGGTCACGTAACACTATATGTAGACACATACATAACATGCTAATAAATCTCCCTTGATTCGCCCGTTTCTCGGGAATCTAATTATAATAAATCCATGCGTACTTACCATTCCTTCTTTGTTGTGCTGCCCTTCAGTTGACATCGAAATGGAGCTGATTTCGAGGTGTGGTTGTAAGACAGGCGCGCCAAGCGAGACGTACATACGAATATATTTGTTGTCTATAGGAGATCGGTTGTGCCCACCAGTGATGCGTACCACGGTACTCATGTCAGATTCCGTGAGATGGAAATTGAGAAGATATCTCAGAGCATGATCAAGTTCTGTCGTTTTGGTTTTGTTGAGCTAAAATGTTGACAGCTCGCAGGCCAAGTTGTACGTTACTTCTCGTAAATTTGATTTACGACTTGGCTGCAAGTCTTCTGATCCACGTTGCTTAGGAAGGAAAAGCGGGGAGTTGGCAAAATAGAAATGCTGGGTAACTAGAAACTGGCTTTGAGTTCCTTTTTTTTCCCCTCGTGAACCAACGGGCTTAGAACCTAAAACCTATATCACAGATATAATGCCGGAGTAGTGAGTGGCGTGAGTAAAGGGAAAGTGGCTTTGAAAGTCGACACACGATCTCACAGTACGTTGGGTACAGCAAACAAACAAACATTGTTTCCACCACGCAACCAATAAATGTCCATGGATATTAGGTTTGTTCTGAAATGAGTGAGTATAAGCACAACCGGAGCTAACGCAGAACCGAACAAACAGGTCAACATAATACATGATACAGATTTCCATAAACTGACTAGACGCTCGTCAACCCCCATCAATCTTCCATGATGATAGATAGATGCTTCAGCCGAATCAGCTTGTGGGGAGAACTCACCGTCCCAAAAAAAAACCTCATTACCAACAAAAATCTGAAACTTGGCTTGCTACTAGGAGGGTTGAGAAGGACTAGTGATTTTGTATATCAAAGACACGAGCTAGTAATCTGAACTAAGGTGAAAAATGAATAACATACTTGGGAGTCTATGGTCCGGAATGCCACGCATTGCAAGCCCGCGTGTATTGAATGAACAGATCGGCTCTGGGATAACTTTTGTCTGTATATATATATAACCATTGTCCGAACGTGGATGCCATGAAAGGAGCACAAACTGGCCGTTCCGCGTATGCAATTTTTCAACGGCAATGTTCCACAAGCGTCTGTATGTAGAGCACAAAAATTCTTCCTTTTGGCGATGAAAACGCAAGCACTAGATTGGAAACACATTCCCGTATGTCCCGTGTTCAAAACAGAAAAAAAAGTACGCGAACCAAATCGAAAGAAATACCGCGGCAGGAAGACTCGGAGAGATAGATAACCATTACTCATGCGATACACCCATGATAGTTCAACAAAGGCAAGGCGGTGCCCAGAAACCTAAGTCATCAGTGATTTTTTTTTGAACTTAAGGACGATAACAAGTTCACATTTGACATCGATAATTGACTCAGTAGACGGCAGAAAGTTAGGGGCTCGCCAAATTTCCTCAAAGTTGATTGACGCCAACCGGCGTCTGAACATACGATTACGTAATCTACATGAAATTGAGTTTGCAGTGTCCTTGCACTGTGTGAATGTTATCCTATTCCCCATGAGGAGCTAGAGTGCTGCCAGGCTTAGCTCTTATAAATCCCGCAAATGAATTATAAATTAATTGTAAATCAGACAGACTTTTGTTACCCCTTCGCCAAGCAGTGGAATTTGTTTTTGCGAATAAAATCCATGAGCCATTTGTACAACTTGTGGCTTTTGCAGGCTAATCGAGATGATCAATCATCACATGCATGACATATGTCATGCGGGCACGGTCGCCAGTTTGTTGTCGAGCAATTTGTGTGTACATATTTATCAATGCATATTTAAGGCTTTCGCAGCACCACTAGTTACTTTACTCATAACGATAAGGGGCGGCGGGCCGCGTCTCTGATGAATACTAAAGAATTGAGCCTAAACTTATTGTAGCTTCCCTGTCATCTAGTAAAAATTAACGTGCATGGATATAATTATATTGCCGTCACTATTCGACGACCACGCTCCATTCATGGGTAATTCTTCCTTCCTGAATCTCAAGAAGGCGATCGTAGAAAGCCTTCCCGATCTCTCCCAAACCGTTGATGTCTTTTTCGCCATCTTTCAAAATGTCTTCCAAACCAGGAGTGACAACGATATCTTGATCCTCCCAACCGACTTTCCAAATTCCTGCCACGATGGCGGCTGTCCCAGTTCCGAACATTTCTATTAGTCTGCCTTCCTGTGACCACCGCGATATATCAGATACATAGATCACTTGCTCTTTTACCTCGAGTCGAAGATTAGGAGAAAGGCCCGGAAGCGGTGACCCTTTGTTGTGTTCGGTTGCAAGCTTCAAGATGGAGTCCCGCGTTACTCCTGGCAGAATAGTTCCGTCAAGCTCGGGAGTTAAAATATCAACGCCTAACGGGTAACAGTAAATGTAGAACAAAAAAAAAGATCGTCGTCAGCCACTATAATAACCAGAATCCAAAAAAAAATAAAATTAACCTCCATCATCGCGTCTGATAGCACACATAACATTCATGTTCCCAGCTTCGCATACTTGCCAGTCTTTTCCCTTCTCAGTATTAACAGGGAGAACCCAAAGGATTTGTGAATAACCTCGCTTTGCTGCCTCACGTTGCGGAGAGAAGCAAGGAGAGTAATTTAATCCCAATTTATACCCCCCTGTTCCGCCCGGCCATGCTCTCACCACTGACGTAGACGAGGAAGCAAGCAATCTGATCCAACTTCGTCTTCTGGGGGTACTTTGAGAAGGGGAAAAATAAGGACCGGTAGGGGAAAGTATCACGTAAAGCAAAGCATGGTTCGATTCCGTAACCCCAAGACCTACACGGGTACCGATTACAGTCGGGCGGATATACAGGCTGTATCCTGGCGAGCTTGGAATCCAACGACGATCAATCAAAATGAGCCTTTTGATTAAAGTTAAAAGGGAATCAATGTCGAAGGGCTGTAATGGATATTTTGAACAAATTTCCCCCGGAAATAAATCAAATAAAGGGCGGTAGCAGTAGGCGGCAGAACGTAAGTGAGTGAGTGGTCTACGTAATGCGATGTGATGAACAGTTGGCTCACCGGCAGGGCAAGTCTTTCCATAGAACGAGACATTCTGGCTAAATTCATGCCTGGACGGAACAAGCGGGGTTTACCATCCGCACCAAGGTAAGCCTATACAAAATGCAAAGGTTGTATTTGTATTCAGAAACATTGACATTCCATTCAAAAACAATGGGTCCGGTGAATTCAAGTATCCATGTACCTACCTTTGTCCCTTCAAACAAATTTGGACAATACTGAAAGCATGAACTTGCAGGGTCCAGGCTAAGTGGGCCATAAGGTTTTATTTCAGGAGCTGACCAACCCGTTTCAGGATCGAAGCTCACGGTAAGCATATGATCAGTCGTGTGCTGCGGCCACAAGTGAGACCAGTGAAATTTTCCTGAAAAGAAGACTACTTTACTTTTCCGAAAGTCATCGATTGCAGAGGTGGAATGGGTTTCAAATCGGATGATAATGTTACCTTCAGCTTCGATACCTACGAAAAAAAAAACATTGATCCGTTTCTTTGGAGATAAGTGAACATGCATGGAGATTACGAACATCTATTTTTCTCAGGTCAGGCTGCCCTGCGGCACCTCCGTTAACGGATAGTTGAATCATGATCAGCAGTTGAGGGTGTTGTGTAAAGCAGTATAATTGAGATTCACTGCAGTTAGCGTTTTTGGGAATGGTTTTTATAGCCGCTTTTGAATGGGCCTGAGCATGCCGAGTCATATCGGACCCTGAAGCTTATTGGCTTAAGCAACTTTGTGTGGGGGAACATATTTTGAGACGAGCATTCCCAACCAGTCCCAACCCCAGACCCATCTTTATGTACATGTCAACTTTCGTTTGATTCACTGGCATCAAGCATAATATTCTGACTCATTTCGAATGTTTTTCGAGTCTTGCAGATGGGGGTTTTGCCTTTAAAAAATACAGTTTCACTATGACACCTTGCAAGCATCATGCACCTCCTGTTGACAAGATCGCATGTGTGAGTGTCTCTCCCAGAATCGCGCAACGATAAGGCAGAAACCAGCAAATCAGAAGTTCTTTACTAGTCCGCCATCGATTAGACCTAACATAGACGGGGTTCTCAGACCGCGACGGCAGTCTATTTCATCCTTTCGCCAACTGAGATTTAGGCACAAGTGAGAGAATTTACTACGCTTAACTCCCAGCATTGAGGCCACCTTCGCGTGCAAAACAAAATTACGGCACTCACACGAGGGTCGACTGAAGAAATACGAAAGACGAGGGGTTGAAGAGGAGAAGCTGCAGCTGCAGAAAAAAGACAATGAATGAATGAACGACCAGTACCAAATTCAAATACCAAACACAGTTTTTCTATCAAGGCCGTTGGCGTCCAAAAATCCACGTGTTTGATACACGGTGTGACCGTGACACGTTCACCACTTGCCGCGCTGCAGCTCACGACAAAAACTCTAGTACTTTAGCTCTAACGCTTCATTCGGACTCTTAAAAGTCAATAACTCATGTCAAGACAAGAAAAGTCAATCACTGAAAAACATGCGAAGATTTTACGTGAGCTAGTGAAACGGTCGGATAACAAAGTCTGTGCGGATTGCAAACGAAATGGTAAGCGTTTTCTAGTCATAACTTCTCAACACCACTTGACGATTCATTGACCTTTGAATGTAGATCCTCGGTGGGCTTCGTGGAATATGTATGTTCTGATAAAACTATCTGCGCACAGCACAAGTGAAATGATCCCCTTTTTTTGTTCAGAGGTGTTTTCCTGTGCATACGATGTTCGGGCATCCATCGCAGCATGGGTACTCATATCAGCAAAATCAAGTCTATAGATCTAGACATTTGGACCCCGGAGCAAATGGAAGTAAGTTATATGACAATACTCTATCTCGATTCTAATACTGATCCTCGAAATTGAAAACGTGAAGTCTATCCAGAAGTGGGGCAATGCAAGGGCGAACCTGTATTGGGAGGCTCATCTGAAAGCAGGTCATGTTCCTCCAGATCAGTATGTTTTGTTTTTTGTCTGTTTGTGGCTTTGTTTACCACCATTCAATCCTCTAGCAAAATGGAGTCATTCATACGCTCAAAGTACGAGTCGCGTCGATGGGCTCTAGAAGGACCGCTTCCCAAAGATCCGTCAGTTCTTGAGAATGGTTCAGCTAGACAGGTTATAATCTATTGACTGATTCATGTTCAATTAGACACTTACTCGTCGTTTTTTTAGAATACATCTTCTCCTCCACCACCACCTCCGGTATCACAGAAACTACCAACTGCACTCCCAGCACCATCCACAACGACAACCTCGACCCGCGCAGCACAAAGACAAACAACCACACCCCGTCAGCTTCTTTCTTCCCAGACACGGTCCCTTCCAGCAGCCCCATTAAGCCCTCCACCTTCATCCCAATCTCAACAACAAAAACAACAGTCACAACCGGGGGCACAAGCACAGCAACCTGTTAGCTCTCCTCAAAACGATTTGTTTAGCTTAGATTTCCACAGTCCACCACCTGCTAGTTCTCAAACTCAGATAACATCCTCACAGCCACAGCGGAACGTTAAAGACGACATTTTGTCACTATTCTCTGCAGCACCTCCGGCAGGAGCTGGCGTACTGGGCGGTGGCGGTGGCGGCGGCGCATTCGGGAATCCCGCCGCAACAAGTATGGTGGGAAACGCAGGAACAGGGATGTGGGGCGTACAGTCTGGTTGGAATGGCGGCGCACCACCGGCAATGCAGAGTCCACAGCAGCCGAACATATGGGGTCCACCACAAGCAAACGCGTGGAGTCAACCGACTGTTCCACAGCAGCAATCGCAGCAGCCTTTTGGAACGTTCGGGGGTGTTCCATCTACCACCGTGACTTCGTTTGGTACGCAGGATATTTGGGGTAACGCCACTTCTCCCGCATTAGCAACGGCTGGTGTAGGAGGACAAACCAACGATCTTTTTGGCGGTTCATTCTCAACAGCCACAACTCAACAGAAGAAAGACGATGCTTTTGGTGATATTTGGGGAAGTTTCAAATGATACTTGATTGGTTTAATTTTCCTTACATTTGTCGGGCCATCATTTTGTTTTTATTAAAATACAATTTGCCTATATCCTCCCCCCCGCTCATCCCTATTTGTATTCCGGTATACCACCACCAATTCAAGCTAATCCAATGTCCTTTAGATTATTTCAGTCTTCATTTCCCTTCGATTTCGAACAACAGGAAGAGAGAAACTCACCTTCTTAATCAAAGCAACAGCAATAGGATGAAATTCGGACGCATGAGCAAGGAAAGTTTTCTGAGCCAGTTCTGGATCTATTTTATAAATCGCACGGAAAGTAGGCCTGCAGAATTTCATACGTCCTTTAAGACCTTTTTCATCGTTCACAAGCCAATTGGCAGCATCGTTGATAAAGTCCTTGGCAGCTGGTGACGATAATGCTAGTTCATACCAACGGAGACGAATTTCAGCATTAGGAGACGTGTTCAGAGAGTAAACGTCCGCCAAGTGGTGGACATGGGTTGAAGGGAGTGGTTCGAATGATGAGAGGCGTTCGAGGAATACAACTACAAAGAAAATTCTTTTTTAGGTTTTCGAATGTACTTCCGGGTTACAAACATATGTACCTGTTTGGTTTCCATTAAAACTGGCCAAATCATCGGGCTTGAATGAAAGCTCAGAAATTGAGATTTCACGGGCAGAATCCCATCGAGCTGCCAATGCGTACGCCTGTTCTGCGAGTGTTGTATCGTATTTCATTTCGACAGGCAACGTGATACCTTCTCCATAAAACCAAGACTATTATATTAATTAGTGAATGAGTTTGAATGATACAATAACAGTTTCTTGATAAGTGCACCGTGACATACCTGCCAATCGATCGTATCTAACAATTTAACCTTCTCAGGATTATTTTTCTGAAAGTATCCGTACAAGTTATCCTTCCACTCTATTGCGGATATACTTTTTCCAGTGAACGTATTGACATAATATTTGACATAAGGGAGTAACACGTCCACCCCTCCGAGCATCCTTTCTTCAAAAGGAATGTTTCCTTAACTCAATTGAAGCACGGCAGTAAAATATTAACTTACCTATATGCAATATCAGATTAGCACCTTTTTCGTACGGAACTTGAGAATATGCATCATCGGGGTCTTCGCCTTTCTCAAAATCAATGACAAGTCGCTGATATCTGGGACGATTTTCGTATCCTATCAGATCGTCGATCAAACTTTTGTAGCCGATGATGAACGAGAAACCACGGTGGCCATGTCCCTTGATTTTTTGGAGAAGATAACGTTCGGTGTAGGTTGTCCAGCCTTAAATATACATTTTTTGGTTTGTCAGCTAAAACGTTTTAGAAAAAATGAAAGGACAAGCCTTCATTGAGGAAGAATGAAGATGCAGTTTTATGTCTAAGATTGTCGAATTAGATACTCTCTCCATTAATGAACGAGGACTGCTCACGTTACTCCATTCCCGAACCATGAGTGGGAGAGTTCGTGGATAATCACATCGTTTAGACTACGATCTCCAGTTAAAACGGCTTTTTATTCAGAGAAAATTAAAGTCAGCATATACAATGACTATAGCAACAGAATCTTACTAGGTGTCAGAAATGTCAGACAAGCGTTTTCCTGAAGTGAACATTGATTTCAGACTTTTATATTGACCTACACTCTTCACTTACCATTCCTCCGTACGGGAAAGAGGGAGGTAAAACTAACAAGTCATAAACCGAGAATCTATATGGTGTGAGCGTGTCTTCCGCGGCTGAAAGATAGCTAGACGTAATACAATTAGAAAAATCAGCTGGCAGAATAAAATATTGAACGCATACGTACGTTACAGTATCCTCGCTGAACTCATTATATGCGAAGTCAATGAGACTTGGTTCGGCCCATACGCCAGATGTCCAGTTGCGATTTTTGACAGGGAATGGACGATATCTCACATCTCCAGCTGCAATCGCAATCAAATAGGATGGAATAGGTACTGGCTAGGGCGAGTTATAGCACCGAAATGGTTTGTTTAAAAAAATTACGAACCTGTTCGTATTTGTATGTCACAGTTTCTTTCCCTATCTCTTTACCGTTATGTGCTGGTCCCGTGGACGGTGGAGATTGTCGAACTGCCGAAAGGAGGACTGGGAGCGTCGAAGTTACCGATGCCGAATATGTCTACGTGCACTATCAATAACTTATACTTGGCAGGAAAAATCAATGGTGTAACCTGTTTGACAGAAGGGGTATCTAGAGAAAATTCAGACTTTGAACTTGGTAAGTGGGATTTCTGCGACATATGTAGTACCTTGGACAGGTAGGAGGCTACGGGCATAAATAGGCTGACACTGGCTGAAGAGATACGGATGTTTTTTGCCTTGTGTTTGTCTGTTAGAAATAGCTTCTTAAGAAGAACTGGTAAATTAATCAGTATTCAAGGGACATACTGAGGATCTAGCCATTGCAGAGCAGTTGACTTTGTTGAGGTCGAGTAGTCGATGTTGACAGATACCGTGTTCCCTGATGAGATGACTTCAGATAGTGAAATCGAGAGGGGAGAACCCATGACTGGATGTTCTTTTCCGAGAGCATACTAGAACCTCCTCATTATAGAGAAGATTGAAAAGAATGATGGTAAAGACTTGCTGAAACTTGCTCATTATCAACCTGCACATTGGTGATATTCAACCCAAAGGTATCGAATCTAGCCTGATGTTGAATACTCCGAAAGACTTGAGATCAGGGAGACACTCACACTATCTCGTTGACATCTTTTTTGGCGAGAAGTTTGTGCCGCACTGATCCAGCGATGATTTTCGCTTTGAAATCAATATTCCAGATAAGCTCGATATGCGTCGTGGCAATGTCGAGATAGTTTGATTGCGTCGTTGGATCGATTTCCAGGCTGCCCATGATGATAATCTGATGCTGTGAGCCTGCGAGTGACTAGGAACGTGACTTTGTGCTTTGAGCTCTCAGGCTGAATCGAACGTGTCTCGATTAAGTAGGATGCTCAATCTCAATGCTGGAATTCTTCAAACTTTTCTTGGTGTTTAACGAGTCATTTCTTATCAGTTTCTCATCGACTCGGAAATCCCTCGGCCTCAAATTCCGAGTCGTTGCACCGCCCGTGTCAGCTGGCGGAGTAATGTGGACGCATGTGGGCGTATGACATCACACAATAATGCCTCCGGAGTCTGCCAACGTTCCAGCTCAACTCTTTAGGTTTGACCACCACCCTCAAACTACCCCGAGAAGATATTAAAAAATGTCTTCGACCCTTCTTCACGACGTTTTGCGACCCTATGGCATAGATCACCTCAATCGCAAACTCGCACAGGCTTCCTTAAACGCGTCCACTCAGGCATCCGAAGATGACCGCGACTCAGAAGATGAAATCGTCGGCGTTGTGAGTCTCAATCCTAGCTAATTCATACTTCGATCCGTCTTCATGAACTTGTCTCTTTTTTCAGCAATCGTTGCCAGGAACACCATCCCGATCGAGGGCACCTTCACGACCTTCATCCAGACCCAGCTCGAGAGCTGCTTCACCGACAAAAGGGGCATCCAAACGGCCCATACCAGGGCCACTTCACATAACCAAAGCGGTCAGCGCAGACCCACTACGGATATTGCCTACAGAGCTGAGTCAACGTATATTTGGCCTCCTCAGCGTTGGTGACCTTGCTCGTTGTTCGCGGACTTGCAAGAAATGGAATAGAAGTCAAACACTAAATTATGGTATGTATCCCCATGCCATCCGTATCGTATCAGAGTGTACTTACTCATTTAACTCCGCGACGCAGTTTGGTTCCAACAGTATAGAAAAGAGACATTTAGAGATGACAAATTGCCGCCTGGCAAATGGACTAAGCGGGAATCTAAGCAAAACTGGGTATTTAACTCTCCTAGTATTTCTTTTTCCACCCATGTGTTGATCTTGCCGGCAGCGCCAGGAATATGTCCGCACTATACGGGCACAAGAAGCTGAGCTTGTGCAAACTCCTTTTTCACATTCGTCTACGCCATCAGGCTATCAGACACCTCGGGAAATACGGGAAGAGCAATGGAGAATAGAAAACGAGTCGATAGCTAAACCCGGTAAACTTGAAATGAGAGAAATGTACAAGGAAATGGGAGGCAGAAAGTCTCGCACGAAACCCAAGTTTGGATCAACGATAGTTGCGACACGCGATAAGGGCGGGTGGCAATTCGGCGATGATTACCTGTGACTCATAGAATTTTTAGCCACACGTTTCTTGCATATGTATCATATGCTAGTCTGTTTTATTTAACCTGTATGACCTTGAGAGTTTGTTTAATTTATTATCCCAGACGTCTCGCAGGGGATTTCGTCCCTTGCGATTGGCGGATACCTGATATGGCAATTTTATCGGTCGGATAAACGTTCAAGCAGGCCCTTGTGTGGAATATTTATAACGAGGACTCGGAAGGAATTATAAATCTTCTAGTGTTTTTTTCCTCACCTTGACCACCGTTTTACAGTTTAATCTTCTCGTCATGGCTTCTGAAGCACAAATGAAAAATCCGCTACTTGTCGGGAAGGCAATCCGAGCACAATTAGAGCATGAAATACCTCAAGACTTGCCTCTCGAACGCGATTTCCGTGAAGGAACTGACCATACCATTACAGATCAGTAAGCATGAATAACAAATCATACGAACTGATCAACTAGACAGATCAAACAGTGTCCTGGACTTGCATGAACGACTTACACCAGATCCGAGGATTAAACAAGTCTTCAAATCGCTCATTACCCACCTCCATGCTTTTGCCCGTGAAACGAATCTGTCACATGCCGAGTGGGCTCGTGCAATTGAACTGCTTACACGTGCTGGAAAAGAAAGCACACCTCATAAGAATGAATTTGTACTGTTGAGCGATTGCATGGGTCTTAGTGCGTTGATTGACGAGCTGGAACACCCCAAACCACCGGTATGTTCACTTTCCCTATGGTCAAAAGATCGATACTCAATATATGCAGGGATGCACGGATTCATGCGAAGAAGGTCCTTTCTTTACGACGGACGCGCCTGAAGTGCCTTCTGGATCGGATATTGCTGCGCCGAATACTATCGGAGAGAGAATGTATTTTGAAGCCACTATTAAGAACACAAAGGGTGAAGGTATTGTCGGGGCTAAAGCCGATGTCGTAAGTATTGTCTTCTGCGATAAAATGCACGTGGAATTCTCACATTTATTGGACAAGTGGCAAGCTGACGGAGATGGTTTGTACGATGTCCAATACCCTAACAGAAACGAGGGAGTACCAGATGACCGGGCGACGATCGTTGCCGAGTCGAATGGATACTTTTGTTACCGCGGGAGATTGCCTGTTGCATATCCCATTGTAAGCTGTCTGGTTTCATTTAAGTTTCATTTCTCTCTTCTTACGTACTTGAAAAGCCTAGTGACGGACCTATTGGTGACGTTCTTCGAGTATTGGGTATGCTATTCCGTAACATTTTATAAAGCCTCGAATGCTGATTTAATACAGGTCGACACCCTCATCGTTCTTCGCACCTTCATTTTATAATAACGGCACCCGGCTATGACACGTACGTCGGTCCACCATCATGTGCATCCAAATCCTAGACGATAAATTCCTTTGCCTCTCAGGTTAACTACTGCCGTATATCCCCACCATTCACCTTTTTTAGGAACCGATCCTGTCTTTGCAACGAAGAAAAGCCTTATTTGTCATCTCCAAGAAGTGACAGACAAAGCTGAATGGCGTAAGATGGGTTTCAAAGAGGGAGATGTGCCTCAGGGGCGTGTTTGGGTCTGGAAATTTGATTTCGTACTACCTTCCGTCGAAGAAGTGGAAAACTTGAAAAGTCAGAGGAAAACACATTGAAAATGCGCTAATATTATAAAGTAACTTTTCAGTGTCGTAGCGTAACCCCCAAGTGACCCCCGAGACGTGTGTTGTTATTGATCATGATTACATAAGACATTACGTTTCTCAAAAGTTGACGATTTCCATCTGTCGTTTTTTACTCTCTCAAAAATATCCCTTACGATTATCTTGAAATCATGGATGATAAGGCAGCTCGTATTGCCGCTCGTCGTCAGGCTATTCTGAATGCTCGAGGAGACAGACTTGCACGATTAACTTCATCGGCCAGAGGTGACGATCCTGGAGGCGTATACGCCCAAGAAAGTAAGTCTAGTTGTGTCTCCTCTCACGGTGATTTTTAAGTGCTTTGAAAGCCCAGACTGCCACGAAAAGTAATCTTAATGCCTTTGTAGGAGAGGAGTCAATTTTACCACCACCTTCGCCGCCTCCGCCTCCTTCTGTCAATAATACACCTACCAAATCAGCGACAGCTCCAGAATCTACTCCTTCGAGTGCAACCAAAACTCCAAAAACTCCAGAAAGTTCGAGAATAAGAGCTGCTGCTGCACGAGAGTCGACAACACCTGAATGGACACCTCAGCAGCAAGAAGAGCTATTGAAAGCGCTTTTAGGCGCAGATGCAGCATATTCTACTCAGCCTCGTCTTCCAGGACTATCTGCTACTACTAATACTGGTTCGGATGCTAACCCTGAAAATGCGGAGAATGTTCTCGCTCAGATGTTTTCTTCGTTTGGTGGGGGTCGTGTTGAAATGGCTCCGCCGCCTCCACGGACATTGGGCCAACGGCTTATTCCAGTACTCCATTTATTGAGCATGATTGTTCTCGTTGTTTGGTTTGCGGTGTTCAAAGAGCCGGAGCAAGTTAGGCTCAATGTTGCGAGCGTTGGTGTAAAAGGGGTTGAGGTGGAGGATCATTTTGGATGGAAAAGATGGGCCAGGTTGACGAGTGTGAAGCCTACTGGGGATATGTGGAGTGTACCAATGATGGTAGGTGTTTTCTTTTTTCTTTTCTCAATTCGAGGGTTTCTTATGTTCCAAGTCTTCGTTTTTTTGGGCTTTTACAACGATTGAGCTGGTGCTTCATTCACTACGGCTTGTTTCGAAACCAGTATGCCATATTTCGTCAATCTTTCTTATCTTCAATGAACTACAGCACTGAAAAACTAGACTCCATACCGACCCCCTTTCCTTTTGGAGCTCGTGCTCCCCCATTTACCACCTCCAGCACCTAGAGTCATAATTACATCCCTACAGTATCTCCAAATGGGGGGCATGGTTTTAAATGATCTCGCGGTTCTAATATTCGGGATCGGGATGGTGGTCTTGGTATCTAGTTGGAAAGCTGGGTGATATGTTATCGTGTCTACTGATATTTTCACTATACTTGTCACTTCGGGATTGTGAACAAGTTTATATCTTTATTTTGTGGCCTTGCTGCCTGGCGCTCCTGCTCAATTCACCTGTGCCGCTTGGCTTTAATTTAGCATCTGGTGCAACTTGGAAGTGCAAATCTAACAGCTCCTGCAAGATGGTACCGCTTAGTTTGTTGTCCATGTTAATTGCTTTTGATTCTCCGTTTCCTAAACAAAGGGGTGTGTGTCAAGTTGTGTAAGAAACGATGGAAAGTGAAAACATACGGAAAGTAACTTCCATCTCCGGTACAAGCACATCTTCTGGCTTTTTGGGTATCTTATTCACAGTGACGGCAAGGGAAGGATTTGAATATGCAATTCGACATAAATCTTCTTTTACGAAATGTCTATGACATAGTTCAATAAGAAACCGAAGTGAAGGTTGAGTGGATGCATCTCCTTACCGGGCCCCAAAATGGTCATTACGAAAGGCATACGTCAATTTCAAGGACTGAACTGCGGGCAAATATGGTCTTGGTTCTTTTTGAAGATGTTGAAGAATTTTTGAAAGCCGTGAAGGTTCTAAAGGATTTCGAGGCATGGCTCCTTTCAGAGAAGATTCCGCTGACGTAAACTGAGGGCGCTTAGGAAACTGAACTTGACAAGTCAGTTTCGCCACTCTCTACAAGTTTGAGCTTTCGCCAATGAATGGAACAACGAATGGAGACGTAGATGAGTTTACACACAATGTGGCCATTCAGCTCTCTAGAGCTATGAACTTGATCAATCCTAATGACACACTCGCCAAACGAGGTACTGTTTCATTACAAACAAATGTTTGAATAATGCTTGTGATGCTAACTTTTGGTTTGAAAGTGATGGATATCGCGAAACATAATGACACTGACGATTTCATTAAAGGTATCTTTGTCTGTCACCTTGTACTTTTGTGTGTCTAATATATTTCTTTAGCGGCCGCTAGTTTTGGCAAGTTCCAAAAACAGTTCTTATCAGAACTCCACGCCCAGATTCTCTCCCATATTCGTAACGAACAAGCTGGTCGTACCGATCAACCTGTTCAAGGGATTATAGTTCATGATACTGACGTCTTGGAACCGGACCCTGTCAGGAAAGGTGGCTTGCTCACCCGAGAGGGAGCTGTAAGTGTTTCTGAAATGGTTAGAAACGGGTTATGTTGCCTCATGGACAACAACAGGTACATACTTTCAGAACTCCCGCTAAACCGATTCCTCCTCCTACTCCTCGTGCATCGGTTCTAGGCTTAGACCGTCTTGCTCAAGATAAACGAGCTGCAGAAGCTAATGGTGAGAACGGTCGCAAGCGTCCCAGATTAGAAGAAACATCCTTTAAAGGTATGTGTTCTAGTCGTTTTAGTATCTATTGTTCCTTGGCTTAACGAATTATTAGTGCCCTCACTACCCGCCTCCCGTTTGAATAATATTCGACGACGTGGCGAAGAGACACCTTCGCATGGAGGCGGATTGACGTCTGAAGCTAAAAGGAAACTAGACGAATATCGTCGGAACAGGGATAACCTCCGAGGTATACATTACACCCCTTTATATTCGTTCATTACTGATATTGGATGTCCGTTGTTATAGAGGGAATGGCTGCCCCGCGTGAAAACCGTTCTGGTGCACCCCGAGGATTAGGAGATTACCAAAGACGTCTTAACCGCGACCAAGATTATAGAGATAGACGGCATAGAGGATGGGATGCGACGCCTCGCTCGGAGCGTGGAGCGGACGATGCACCAAGTGTGCGTATTCCGAATGCCTCATGGGATGCTACCCCTCGTAGTCAATCTAGTGGGAGGGGCGGTTTAGGGTCAGCTCATGATCGTCGATGGGATGCTCCTACTCCTAGAGTTGCCCGTGGTGGAAGTCCTGAGGATCAGACTGGTGCGCTGGGGATTGATGTTAGAGAATGGGAAGAGGAGCAAATTCGGCTTGATCGTGATTGGTATATGGGTGCTGAGGAAGGTGCGCTGGCTGGTGATGAAGAAAATAATCCACTCGCGCAATGGGATGACCTTGAACAACTTAAGCAGGCAGAGTTGCAGAAGAAGCAAGTGGTATGTATTAACCCAAATCTCTTTATGTCTTGTCTGATCAGGTTCTGTTTTAGAAAAAAATTTCTGCTCGCCAAGCGCAATATGTAAGCTGTTCACTTTGTTGCATATGAGTTTAACAACTAAACTAGTTTCTTCTAGAATGCCGATAATGATTTGTGGGAAGCGAACCGAATGGTCACTTCCGGAGTTGCCACTCGCAAAAGTCTTGATCTGGACTTCGAAGATGAGGTTGAGTCAACGGTGCATGTAATCGTGCATGACTTGAAGCCTCCATTTTTGGACGGTCGTACTGTCTACACAAAGCAGCTAGAACCAATCAACCCGATTCGTGATCTTACATCTGATATGGCCATATTCTCAAAAAAGGGCAGTGCCCTAGTGAAGGAGAAACGAGAACAGGCAGAGCGGGCGAAAGCGGCTGCCAAAATAGCCGGTCTCAGCGGTACCTCACTTGGGAATATTATGGGTGTCAAGAATGAAGAAGCTGATGCTGAAGGTATGGGCTTCTGTTTGTTCTAGTAACCTTTAGGTTGGACATTCACAAAGACTTCTTTTATCTTCAGCTGAAGCCGAAGCGCAGGCCAAAGAGAATGGGGAGAAAAACTATAAGGGTGATTCGAAATTCGCGTCCCATCTCAAAGGGAGTCAGTCGACGAGTGCTTTCTCGCGCTCGAAGACGCTTAAGGAGCAACGAGAATATTTGCCGGCTTTTGCTTGTCGTGAAGACTTGATGAAAGTGTTGAGGGACAATCAAGGTACCTTTTTTTCTCTTTCTCTGTTAGGTTTTCCAGCTTAGCATGAATTAGTTGTCGTCGTTGTGGGCGAAACCGGTTCAGGAAAAACTACTCAATTAGCTCAATATCTGTATGAGGATGGATACTGTGCGTACGGAATCATTGGGTGTACACAGCCTCGTCGTGTTGCTGCAATGTCGGTTGCTAAACGTGTTAGCGAGGAGATGGAGGTATTTGTACTATATTCAATTGACCGGCCTTTAATTAACCATTGTTTGTAGTGTCAGTTAGGTAGCACCGTGGGTTATGCTATTCGTTTCGAGGATTGTACTTCCTCGGAAACGAAAATTAAATGTGGGGTTATGCATGCTCCTCTTTCTTCGATACCTAACATCATGATTTTTTAGATATGACCGACGGCGTTCTGTTGCGGGAATCATTGAACGAGGGCGATTTAGATCGATACAGCGTCATCATTTTAGACGAAGCACATGAACGGTCGTTGAGCACTGACGTTCTCATGGGCCTGTTGAGGAAAAGTACTTGTTTTTGTTTTCAAGTCTCTACTGTAATGTTCTGACACATTTTAGTTCTATCCCGACGGCGCGACTTAAAGTTGGTAGTAACATCAGCTACTATGAATGCAGAGAAGGTAAAAGCTCTTAGCCCGTATTGATCTGATTCTGAGGCTAAATGTCGTTAGTTTTCGGGTTTCTATGGAAATGCCCCGACATTTACCATCCCTGGTCGAACCTTTCCTGTTGAAATCTTCCATGCCAAATCGCCTTGTGAAGATTATGTCGACAGCGCTGTGAAGCAAGTCTTACAAATTCACTTATCCCTTCCACCTGGTGATATTCTGGTGTTTATGACTGGTCAAGAAGATATTGAGATTACATGCCAAGTCGTTACGGGTGCGTTTTACCATTGTGCTACCTGGAATCTGACCTGACTAGCGACACAGAGCGGCTGGAGCAGCTGGATGAGCCGTCGCCATTGGCTGTTCTTCCTATATATTCGCAGATGCCTGCGGATTTGCAGGCCAAGATTTTCGAAGCTACGTCGGATGGCCGTCGTAAAGTCATTGTTGCGACCAATATTGCGGAGACATCTTTGACTGGTGCGTTGTTATGTTGGTGTCTGATCTCAGAAACTAAACTTGAAATTATGCAGTGGATGGCATTCTTTATGTTGTCGATGCTGGCTATGCCAAGTTAAAAGTTTATAATCCCAAAGTTGGTATGGATGCGTTGCAAATCACACCAATTAGTCAAGCAAATGCCAACCAACGGACGGGACGTGCTGGAAGAACTGGCAGTGGGTAAGAGACTTTTATATGTATTGTTTGTGTCAGATATTTTCTTATTCATTGTAACAACAGATTCTGTTATCGTTTATACACCGAGATGGCTTATAGAAATGAATTGTTCCCCAATACTATACCAGAAATTCAACGGACTAACTTGGCGAATACTGTCTTGCTCTTGAAGTCACTCGGGGTTAAAAATTTGTTGGAATTTGATTTCATGGATCCACCTCCACAGGTAAGTTCATCTCCAAGAGTTTTTAATGTTATTTGACGTTTCTATGTTCTTAGGCAAACATTTTAAATTCCATGTATCAACTCTGGGTGCTGGGAGCTCTTGATAATGTTGGAAATCTCACTCCTGTGGGTCGAAAGATGTCTGAATTCCCTATGGAACCATCAATGGCGAAGATGCTGATCCAATCAGTTGAATATAAATGCTCGGTGGAGATGCTCACGATTGTATCGATGCTATCTGTTCCAAGTGTCTTCTATCGACCAAAAGAACGATTGGAGGAAGCTGATGCGGCTCGGGAAAAGTTCTCCGTACCTGAGAGTGATCACTTAACCCTATTGCACGTTTTCAACCAGTGGAAATCTCACAAGTAAGTCCGGGCTTGGCTGAACTGCGACGAAATGTGAGTAACTCATCGGTTATAGCTTTCGAGACGATTGGGCTGTTAAGCACTTCCTACATCCCAAACTACTGCGCAAGGCTCGCGAAGTCCGTGCCCAGCTCGAGGATATCATGAAGTTCCAGAAGATGGAGCTACATAGTGCAGGAACTGATTATGATGTTGTACGGTACGCCATCCCCTTTTTTATTATGTCTTCATGGAAGTGTGAAATTCATCATTTTGATTAGGAAAGCAATCACAGCTGGCTACTTCCATCAAGCGGCACGGGTAAAGGGTATTGGTGAATTTGTTAACATACGAACTGGGTATGAAAGGCTATTTTCATCCTTACTGTTAATCACGGTTAATCCCTGTGCTAGTCTGCCGACGCATTTACATCCCACGAGTGCGCTTTATGGTCTTGGATGTGAGCATTTGGTTCATGAAGAACTATGTCCTTTTACTAAAACAAGTTTAGATACACCTTCCTATGTTGTATACCACGAGCTTATTCTAACCTCAAAGGAGTAAGTGGCCCGCGTTATGTTTGTTCCCTTTGATGATCTAATGCCACTTGTTGTATAGATACATGACACAAGTCACTGCGGTCGATGCATATTGGTTGGGTAAGCTTTTTTAGAACAACAAAATATCACGTTGTTAACCATTTATTCGCAGCCGAGCTCGGGTCTGTGTTCTACTCTGCGAAGGAAAGGAACTTTGATGATCGAGGAAATCGCCGCAAAGCCGACAAAGAGTTTTCGAAGAAGGCTGAGCTCGAAATGGAAATGGAAAAACAACGAGAAGAGTGCGTTAAAAACGTAGGATCTGCTGATTTCCATTGCTTATACTATTTTCAGGGTCGCAAGACAAGAGGCACTCGCTGCTAATGCAGTCAAGACAGCTAAAAGTGCTCCCAAGATTATTGTACCCGGTACCCCAAAACCTGGCGCAAGAATCGGACAAACACCGCGACGTGGTATCGGTATCTAAATGGCATTGTATATATCATGTAATTATGTGGACGTAGATGTAAAACAAGATTATCAGTGTAATTGTTGCCAAGACGCCAGCCCAATTGGCGTAGACGCCGGACAATGGGAGAGATAATAATTCGGCACCCGATATTGTCTTGGTCTCTTCTTTCCAATCTATTTCTCTTTACTTTTTCCTTTAATGGTTGATACTTTTGTGTCAACGTCTTTATATCAACGGTCGCCGCTGGACATTTTGAGCAGACAGTCTTCTGGAAAGATAGCATCCCCGGACGGTTTTTTTACTCCAAGCTCCTCTAAATTTGTCATTCGCCATGGGGATGCAACGACGGTGACACCTCACAGCCCTCCTTCTCCTCTCTTGCATACAAGATTCAAAGCACATTCTGGATCAAGCACGGCAGCGTCATCGTTTCTCGATTATCGCGAGGACTATTCAGCCGATTCGGTGGGTCGGGCCATAACTAAACCTTCCAGGAAGGACGACGACGTTTGGTCGCGGGACGAAGACGATAGTATCCATTATGATACAAGCTATGATTCTCAAACCTTGACATATCCAACTCCAGGGTTCCAATATATCATTGACGCGATGAAGAACAAATCTGCCGATCCCCCTTCGCCAATACCGTCATCTCCTGGTATTGTGCCTGATGAGCAGAGGTTATCATATATGTCAGCTGCATCCGCATACACTGTCAAGGATGAGCATCCCCACAATAATTCTGACAGCTACCTCGACGCCGCAAACGGTGTGAATAGCACAGATCAATCAATAGTACCTCAAGTTATTGTCTCATCACCTCCACCGTCCGTTCGAGGATCATTTAATACTGACAGGCCTTCGATTGATGGTTCTTCTCAAAGCGCTCCGCTCCGGGCGCCGACGCAATATAGCGTGTCCAACTTCTCTAGACCAAGACGTCTTTTCAATCAAGGGGACGAGCAGAGGAAATTCGAAGTTTTGGAACGCAATCGAGCCAGAAGTCCGACTCAGACGTCAGCGGATAGTCGTTCGGGAACACCAACGGGTCATACTCAATTAACTCATTTAAATGGAGTTTCACACCAAACGTCGGCACCTTTTAATCACGGTGCCACTTCCACTTTTGAAATGTCACCACCTGTACAATTGCAATCGCAATCGCCGACATCAACTCGCCCCATTTCACCTAATGGGCTTTTTGTTCCGGCATCTCTGCAACCGGGACAACGCAGTGCCACTCCTACAGGAAGGCACAGCCAAAGTCGAAGCCCAAGCCCAAGCCCAGCAAATGTCATAACAAATATCAGTAGCGCCCAGCCTACACCGGATGCACAATCAAAAGAACAGCGCGCAGAATCGAATTATATCAGACTCCCGAACTTACCACCATCTCCGCGTGTTACTTCTCGAGTATCCCTTTACTCTACCTACTCTTATTATCAACTTGACGACAGTCGCACACCATCGCCTTCAACTCCCGGTCCAACCTCAACTGAGTTTGGCGTTATTATGAACAACCGCACTGCTCCTCCTTCCAACAACACCGGCAGAGCAACACCTGGTTCGCAAGCCCCCACTCCCATGCCAGCCACGCCCGGACCACCCGCAGCTGAGGAATACTTGGTCCTTGGAATACAACACCACGAAGCTAATCGATTACAAGACTCGGCCGCGTGTTTCGAACGTGCAGCCACGTTGGATGGTGGATGTGGCGTGGGTATGTTAATGTGGGGTCTAACTCTCCGACATGCTTGGGGTGTGGCGAAAGATGAAAAAGCAGCATTTATTTGGTTGAGACGAGCAGCGGAGTCGGCTGTGGAAGATTTGGAAGCGGCCAGAGAGGGGAAGGAACAAGTTGCTGTTAAGGTTTGTTGTCGGCTTTATGGTTTCTTGATCTAAAACAAAATAACCAAGCTACCTTTCAGGCTGAGCTTGTTCTCGCTATTTATGAAGTGGGCCAATGCTTTTTCCATGGATGGGGAGTTCACCAAGACAAGAAGATGGCCGTTGTATGTATTATTCGGGATTACGTCTGGTTGTCGGTATATTAACCCTTTCCTTTTTAGAGCTACTTTCAGGTCGCAGCCCGACTAGGGGATGTCGATGCTCAGCAGGAGTTGGCATTCTGTCTTGCCAATGGCAAGGGCTGCAAAAAGAACAGAAAGGAAGCTGCTAAATGGTATCGAGCCGCTGTATGTTCTATTTACTTCATTTTACTACCTCATGCTGATAGGTTATCCTAGGTCGAGCAAGGAGCAAGCTCTGTCGGACTCGCATGGATTTACAAATCCAAACTTCAATGATAAACATATACTTTTCTCAGTCCCGTCGTTGACTCTCACCACTCCTTTTTCATTCCTTCGATTTTGACTCATTTCCGCAGCATACAGGCTTGACGTTGTTTCTTTTTCTTCTTCCCTTTTACTGCAAGAACCGAAAGTGTATTAATAGATTAGGCTAGGCAGCCTGGTATGTAACAGACATCAACTCTACATAACATAAGTAAATTATAATACATGCACTTTCCTTTGTTTCGTTTTTTCGTCTCAATCGTGGCAGTAAGACTATGCATATTAGGATTAAGTAAACATGTCCGTGTCCTTCGCTTCCTCCTATCACAAACACGAATTTCATCATGGAAAAGGTCGACAATGCATTGGTCCTGGCTATAGTAAGTCCTAAAAGATACATCACTTCGACAATGTTCACAAGTTATGCTGTTAGGCTATTTGTATTGTCCGCAATAAACCCTCAGACCAATCACTGGCTTGTTAGTGCATTTCATAGAATTCTCCTCGTAGCATCAAATTAACACCAGCTTAGCATATATACTTGATTTAAGAGAAAAATTCCCATTACAGCCTGAGGAGGTACCAACAAGAGAGGAACAAAACCAATGGAGGATACGCGCGTTGGCATTCGAGAAAGAAAACGAATTTTTGAAGCTTCGGCTGCAGAAGCATGAGATAGGTGTGCAATACAAAAAAACCATTTCAAGGACACTGAGTCTGATGAACTACTAACAGAATTATTGGCATCAAAATCGTCAAACCAGGTGGACAACTCTTCATCCTCACAGGCCCCCAAAAAAAGAAGAAAAGTCGAGACGAAGGCTGCTTTTCCTGATCCAGGCTCGTTGAGAGGATTATTGGATGAATTAGCCTCGGGTATGTCTTTTGCATGCATCTACATCTTCTAAAGCATATTGACTCTAGTGCTAACGTCAGGGCCCGGACTCCCCCTATTACAGGATTCGTTCGATATTCTAAGCTCCTTCCGTACATTGAAGAACGTCAACACAAACAGTATCTCAGAAACGCGAGAATTTAACACAGAAACAGTCTTGATTCCAAATGTAAAGAGGTCATTGAAGGCATTGGGAAAATTACTCGATGCTCTTCTGCTCAGGAACGAATCGAGTGGGTCTATTATCGCTCGTTCTACAAGCATACACGTCGCAGACAAGTTTCGGGAGCTATTTCTTTCTCTTTTACGTTCGACACTTCCTTTGGCACCTCGCTGTACACTTTTATCCGAAATTATGGAAGAACTTTGTTTTGGTATACTTAGGCCGGTTATCCAAGGATTTCATTTGACATCGGCGAGGATTTTCGAGCCATTGAGTAATAATGGGAAGAACAAAGAGATAGAGGTAGACGTTCGTCCAAGCATGTTGCGCGTCATACAACAGCTGTTGGATTGTTTGCATAGTTTAAAAGAGGAGACGCGAGAAATACGGGAGTTTCTGGTCCTCGAGACCGCGAGAGAGATATCATCTTTGTGGGGAAAGAAGAGTGCCTCAGAAACAGTCGGGACACTAAACGAAGGACTGCAAAGACTGGCACGAAAGGACTCGTTGTGGTATCATTGTGCTGTCATAAACATCGCGCTGGAGGATCTGCCACAGAGGCCAATTGAGGACAACGATTCGACAGTACTTTCGGAAATGGCTGCTGATCTCCTCTACAACCTTCCACGACTTTTTGAAGAAGAGGATCCAGTAGACGTCATGGCTCAAGGAATGATTCTTGCGATTGTTGAAAAAGCGTGGTTGAAGGGACTGTACAACTGCGAGAGAGAAGAGGAAGAGAACGCGAATGAAGAAAACAGCGAACGGACGGAAGAAAATTCTACGATTCACGAGTTTTCAAGTTCTTATCTATAAATTAATTCGTTCGGTCAGGATCTTTGCTTTGAGGAAGAAAAGCACCATCATCTCACCACCTCACGTGTAAAGCGAACTGTCATCCTCCGGGGTAGTAGCATTAACGTACGCGACCAAATCGACTTCCGCCTTGGTGACGTACTTCCAGGGTATCAAGATCATACCTACGAATCGACCGCCTTGTTGACCTTGTCTGTATTCGTCCGCGTTTGTTAGAATGATATTCTTTTCTTTATCAGTACAAACGAGTGTCCCGACAAATACTCGACCGTCTTGAATGCCAACTTGCCACGTACAACCCAAAAGCTTTTTAAGTCTGTCGATAGACGTCATAAGTAAGAATGTCGTTGGTTGGTGATCGGTAGACGGATGCACAGCGACGAGTCCCGAAGTCACGGTGCAACACGTCACACTCCTTACTTTTCGTTGTATGAACCCGTATACATCTGTCGTCTCGGAGATGGCACAAATATCATCAACAAATCATAAATATTCAGTCATTCTACCTACTTATAACGAAAGAAAAAACCTTCCGATCATTACTTGGCTTTTAGCGCGTGTTTTCAACGAACAGTACGTTTCACGTCTGTTTATGGCCGCTTTCCTGAGTCCTCTTTTCTTTGTAGCTCTTTGGACTGGGAAATTGTAATTGTAGACGATGCAAGCCCGGACGGTACACAAGAAGTTGCGAAGGAGCTGCAGCGAGTGTATGGTGAAGACCATATTGTGAGGTGGCTCTTATTCTTTCGGGTAACTGAATTCTGAATACAATTATAGCTACTAAAACCTCGTTCTGGAAAATTGGGGCTCGGGTATTTGCCACCTTTTATACGTCTTGAAATTCGAACCAATACATCTTTTGCTTAGAACTGCATACATACATGGTCTTAACTTCGTCACTGGCGATTTCGTGATCATCATGGACGCCGATTTCTCTCACCACGTCAGTCAGGGGGCTGTCTTATTCTATTCAGTGGACTGACCGTCTGGTATTATAGCCAAAGTTCATCCCTCAATTCATCAAGTCAGCCATCCTCTCGATTCTCAGTTTTTGATTGTGCATTTAGAGAGATAATTTCAGACTTCAGCAAAAATATAATCTGGACATCGTCACAGGGACACGATATAAAAGCACGCCGAGTCCTTATTTGCCCAATGCACCGCCTGGTGGGGTGCATGGCTGGGATTTGAAACGCAAACTCATCAGCCGGGGGGCAAATTTCCTAGCTGATACAGTACTCAGTCCTGGCGTTAGTGACTTAACGGGGAGTTTTCGGTATGTATATCCGTTTCCATTACTTCTTGATGTCTTCTTTTTTTTGAAACGACTTTTCCCCTTTTGGGTAGATTGTATCGAGCTCACGTTCTTAAAAGTATTATCTCCGTTACAGTTTCCCGCGGATATGTATTTCAAATGGAGATGATGGTTCGTGCCAAAGCTATGGGATATACTGTTGGGGAAATTCCTATAACATTTGTCGACCGCCTTTACGGAGAAAGTAAGTTGGGCGGAAGCGAGGTTGTAAATTATGCCAAAGGCGTTTGGCAGCTTTTCGTTAGCGTATAAATTATGTTCCCCTGCATTCTCCTCTCCCTTCAACTAGATTCACTCAGCGAAAACTATATTCATAGCCCGTGAATTTCCTCCAGCAGGCTCAATATGGCGATCCTCAGGCCTGTCCAAGATTTATTCTCCCGTCGGTTGATCCCTCTGCGCAGCTTTGGAAACAGGGGAATCCTCATCTTTCATTTTTGCATTTTTGCATTTTTGCGTTTTTTTCCACTATGTATCGAACGGAAGGACATGGCCCGTGGTCTAGGGAGCTTAATGCCTTGTGCAAACTCGACAATCGGCTGTGTACGGGTCTGATGCAAGTCTGATGGGACCGTCCGAGAGCCACTTTTTTATAGACTGGAGCGGCTCCCGGCGAGCATCAGCGTGAGTTTCCCATTTTACGACAAATAATTCGATATGCTTCGTGAATAACCAAGGCGATGCACTTGGATCCGCATTTCTTTCGAAGAAATCAAAACAGACCTCGAGTCCTTGCTGTATACACCGACCTGCCTACCAACGACGTACCGCCATTTGTCGATAAACGGGTATTTCACCCCGAGCAGTAAATAGATACTGCGCAAACCGTTCTTTGCTTATGGCTTGTTGTCATTTGTTGAGCGCGGACTAATTACCTCATATCGAGCTAAGTAAGCGTCTGCCCTAATAGGTCATCGCCGTTTCCTTTTCTCTTAGAATTTTCGAGCATTTTCTTTTAGTATAAAACAAGAGGTCTTTGTTCTGAGTACGAATTCTTAGTTGCCTTTTACGAACTGAGGAGTGAGTACATTATTCACTAATTACCGTTGATACGAATATCGACTTCTTGTAGACTCTATTATAGGTCAGTTAATTATACATTAGTTGTCTTTCACCAACTGAGGAACTCTATTATACTAGTCGTACTCTATTCCTATTGATGTCTGCACAACATCAGGCTACAACAGGGGGTGCTGGCTTCGCCTTTTCCCAACAAGCCTACGATCATATCAGTACCGTTTATCAAAAGGCTCTCGTATCTCATCATGAACATGCTCAAGTCGTACTCGATCGTCTTACTTCCTCGGTTTTGAAACCCCGATCTCGTATTTTGGATGTGGGTTGCGGAACGGGTAGACCCGTTACAGCTCATTTTGCTGACCATGGACACGACGTCCTCGGCGTAGACCATTCGGCTGGTATGCTCAGCCAAGCTCTCGCCAATGTTCCCAATGCAAAATTCTTGCAAGTCGATATGACTTCCTGGGAACCCTCCGACCCCGGTTCATACGACCTGGCAATCGCATCTCATTGTTTGTACAACCTGTCTATTGCTCAAATCAAGTCTTTGATATATAAACTTTCGCGATGGATTAAAAAGGACGGTCTCGTTGTCATCGGCATGTCCTATAACCAAGGAACTTTGGACAGCCGCGGTGCAAAGTTCGATGAAAACGGCTGGTCAGAAGGTTTTCGTAATACTTTTCTCGGATACGACTTTTACGATGCCACGTTCGGAAATGAAACCGCGTGGGTCGAGTTAATAAAGACTACGGGTTTGGAGATCGTCGAGGTTGATCGCGCGATTTGCACGAAAGCGAACAATCCTGATCCAGATCAACAATTTTATATTACGTCGAAAAGAGTTCAGGATAACCCGCTTTTGGGACCGTTCCCTATTCCTAACGAGTTTGGTGGTCCTCTGAAGCTTCGGCCCGGTCCTTGGGCTGAGTTGGCGGCCAAACTCGATGCGGACGCTGTCAGAGGGGTTACATTCAAAGCGTTACTCCAACAACCTAGCTGTCGCAAAGTTCTTTACTTTTCTGAATCAATCACTCCTCTTCCCCCAAGTAAGTTTATAGAAAGTATTACCAGATTATGTATTCTCTTTGTTTAACATTACGTTTCCAGTTCCCAAGGAGTTCAACATTGAAATACATCAGACGTTAGATCTGCCTTCTCCTGACATCGAACTCGGTTCCTATGACGGAATTATGCTCGGTGCCGTCCTTCAATCTGTATCTTCACCTGAAGATTACCTCGACCGTGCACTTCGAGCACTCTCGCCGACTGGTCCTGCTAAAATTCTTGTCATCCAGGCGGCTCCTGATAACGAATTAATGAACATTTTCAACCAGACCTTCGAGGGACTCGATTTTCCACATGTACATCAGGGTTATATCCTAAGAGAAGCGGAGAAGAAATGCAAAGCTGCTGGACTCCAGAAGGTAGAGTATTCGTATATCAGGAGTGCTGTTAACTTTGGCACTGTTGAAGGCGAGGAGAAGATTGGGGCCGTGGCGCAGCTTCTTTCTAGAGTTTTGACGGATGATGCGAGTGTTCAGGCACAGTTTGAAGGGCGTTTGAGGAAACTTTTGAAGATTCAGTTTTTGTTCAAGTCGAATGGGGAGATTGCATCTCAAGCGGTTCTTCTCGTTGCAGAACGCGAAACTTGAGTGAGAAGGACTTGGATTGGTTGATCGAGGACATTACAACATTAAAATACCAACAGAAGAAATGAAACCATGAATGTATTTTAGATATATCGGATATGCTCTACATGTGATTAGGACATGTTCAAATAAACACAAGGTTACCCTTATTCTATACTATTTGAAGTCGGAGCTGGAACCGACTTGTAACTAGAACTTCAAGACAGGACATCCAATTACTAGTATATATTTTATCTTTTTCCTAATTGCAATAACTGAAATATTCATATTTAGTTACACCTAGGCTGAACTTCCTCACCAAGTCGAGAAGCATGCAGGTGTGAAAATTTCTCTCGGATTTTCAACTTCATCTAAACACGAACCCCATTGGCAACGACAGCGCTCATTTATGAATTCATTCATACATATTCCTCGTTTACGTTCAGTATTTGCATAACTAGTCCATTCAAGTGATCGACCGATCCTGTTTTGGTCAGTTTGGGGAGTATCCAACGCCGCCCAGTCCAAAAGAGACATGCAAAATATGAACGCTTCGTAGAATACAAAAATCTCCCAACACTATACCATAAGCAGCAAATTCCCTCTCCCTATCCCACTTTATGTCTGCAACGCAGGGAAGCGGCTATGTCTTCTCCCAACAAGTCTACGATACCATCTGCACAGTCTACCACGACTTTGTACTTCCCCACAATGAACACGCTCAAAACGTACTTGACCGTCTCTCTTATCACGGACATCTCAAACCACACTCTCGCGTGCTCGAAGTAGGGTGTGGACCTGGCAAACCTATAACAGCCTTTTTTTCTAATAACGGACATAACGTTACCGCCATAGATGCTTCGTCTGGCATGCTCGATATCGCTCGCAAGAATGCTCCCTACGCGAAATTTCTGCAGGCTGATATGACGTCTTGGGAGCCGTCCGAGTCTGGTATCGAGACTCCTTGTTATGACGTGATTGTCGCCTCCCATTGTCTGTATAGCATGTCGGTATCCCAGGTCAGATCGTTGTTCTACAAATTCACTCGTTGGGTTAAGAAAGATGGGATAGTTGTTATCGGCATGTCTTATAACCAAGGCAATTTGAGAAGAAACAATCGCGAGCTTGACGAGCGCGGTTGGGCCGAAGGTATAACGATTAATTTTCTCGGATACCAGTTCGAAGATTCCTCGTGTGGGCGGGCAGATGCATGGGTTGATTTAATCAAGTCCACGGGGTTGGAAATCGTTGATGTGGACAGTAGTATGCTTTACAGAGCGGATGAATCCGATCCGGACGTGCAGTTTTATATTACAGCAAAGAGGGTTCAGGAGAATTCTTTTTTTGGACCGTTTCCTATTCCTAACACGATCGGCGGTGGTATTCCTTCAAAGTTTCGAGGAGATGTCGATGCTTGGGTTGAGTTGAGAGGAAAACTGGATACGGTTAAACTTAAAGAGGCTATACTCGATGCCTTGATTCAAAAACCCAAGTGTAACAGCGTACTTTCCGTGGCAGGCCAAATTACTCCGGGTAAGTTTTTTTTTTTGATATATTCGAATCCTTCTTCGTATTCAACGTTCTGCCACACGCAGTTGTCGAAGAATCAAGCGTTAGAATACAGCAAATACCAGAATTACCTTCTCCTGACATTCAACTCGCCTCTTTTGACGGTGTTTTACTCGGCGATGGCGTTCTCTGTACTGCTTCTTCACCTGAAGATTATCTCGATAATGCAATACAGGCAATCACACCGACCGGTCCTGCTAAAATCATCATTGTCGAATGTGCCCCCGATAACGAATTAATGAACATGCTAAAGGACGCTTCTAAAGGTCTCGATTGCGATATTCCACTCGGGCATTACAGTGGTTATTTATTACAAGAGGCCGAAAAGAAATGCAAAGCATGTGGACTGGGAAAAATAAAATATTTGCATGCTGGATGTACTCTTAATTTTGGTGTTGCTCTTGAGGGAGAGGAGAGGATTGCGTCTGCGGCACGTTTGCTATCTCGGGTGTGCACTGACAATGTTGACGTTCAGGCAGAATTAGAAGGACGGTTTAAGGAGCTTTTGAAAATTCAGTTTTTGTTTAGACCTCTGGGGGAGATATTTACTCAGATGGTTGTTCTTGTTGCTGAACGGGAAGCGATTAGCTCGCATTGATGAAAAACAGTGTAGTCGGGAAGAGATCAAGAAATATTTCTTGGAATATTAGTTACTAGTGGTTGTTTATGCTTTATTTGTACAAATAAGAAAAATATGCAAAGACAGGAATGAAGCTTTCAGCTTGTCTATATTCAAGCAAGAGAGTCGAGACTCTGAGCCCAAATAATAAGTTTCCCGCTTTCTGGACTAAAGTGAGTTTTACAGGGTGGCATCGCTGTGCTCGACCACTTCGTGTGTAATACATTCAGAATATGTCTTCGGCTTCGCGCCATTTTTTATGCGCTCTACGATTCCGAGAACTACGTAATCATTCTGGAACTGAGCAGTGATTGGATGTGTTTGAAGGTGCTCCTAACCAGTCGCGTGAGATGAGACGGGCACAGTCTTATTTGATCGCGACGGTCTATGGTAGGTCCATATGCGAATGAAGAATGAAGAAGCAGGTTGTGAACACAGCCCTGTGAGGTAGAGACAGCTTGAACTCTGTGCAAAAAAACCATCTTCGATGTCTTTGTTATTGTTGTTGATATATCTTCAGCTTCAGGGAAGAGCGTCAATATCTATGACCGTCGTGTCGTTGTTATTATGAGACTAGCACTGAAGGGTTGTCTGACGATTCGCTAACAGTGTTCTCGTCATCATTGATCTCCACTGTACAACTAGAATCATACTGAGCAAATGATTGACGAGTGATACTCAATTTACTCACAATTCGGACAGGGGTTGGAGCGGGTGTGAAAGTTTTCCTTCTAACAACATTTCGTCGACTTTTTTTTGATCGAATATACGCTTAGACACAAGGGTAAAATCCGTCCATTCCACAGGCTTCATTCACGACGAATTAAGGCTTTGATATCATGTCCTGACATTAAGCATCTCTTCCCAAAGTTTATCACCGTTGGATTCGGCGGGGATCATCAGAATTGTCAAATATTGAGATGAAAAGTCTTCAGACGTGCAGACGGGTATGGCTGATGGAAGCCGACTTATTGCTTTCTGAAAGTCCGTCAGCAGTGGACTTGGTGCAATGTCCTCGGTACTGGATTTGTGTGTGTCCAGCTGTTGTTTTGGGACATTGGAGGGAGTCGGCCTTTTCACTTGATCGTCGTGTTAGTCCGACCTCGCAGAAAGACCCTCCATGGTCAATTTGTGCACTTCATTTTCCTGGTGCCAGCAGAAAGGTGGTCCAGAAGGAGTAGAGCAGACCTGCGGTTATTCTCCAGGCCGATCCCTGCAGAGAAAACCCTCAATGTTTTGTTCTATTTAGTTGAGCGGATCGACGATAAATTGTAAATGAAAACATATCTCCATAGTCAAAAATTCAATCGGTTTGCGCTTTTTGGTTGCTCGGTGTTGCTTGGCTGCCGGTACCAGTAGTAGCTTAAAACGGCAGTCAAGCTGGAATAACGTAGTTGTACTGACGTTTGAATTCCTGTCAGTTGTGGTCAACGAGACCGTACCTTTTTTTCTAATTGTTCTGACATACAGAATGACGATTCTGAAGCTCCCCCCACCACTTAATTCGCACCAAAACTCGGGTATATTGAAAAATATATGGCTACATACCGTTTACTGGTACCTCTGCTACATGTCTTGTCTAACGTGTTGAGGATTATACAGCTTCGAACGATCAATCGGCGCATAACAACACAACACAAACGCTGTACATCATCCCGCATTCATTTGATCTGTCCCTCGTAGGCTGTTATCAGTATTTGGCGCAGAAGGAGCGACACTGGCACTAGAACCCGTCGCCTCAGCCGCAATCCGCGAACTTCTTCTCTCCCCAACACGAATTTCCTTCTGCGGTCGTTGACTCTCCTTAGCTTTCGTCTCTTTCTTAGCTTTTTCTTCGTGTTTAGGAGGTGGTAGTTGAGGAGGTTCGGACTGTTTGGGAGGAATACCCGCCATAGCATCGGCCCAGCTGTCTGGGACGCCTATCGCACCACGCTGCTTTTCATGCCCAACAAATACACCAGTCGGCGCACCGTTAGGAGACCAGACATACTCGTGTGCGAGTAATCGAGATAAAATACGGAATGCACCCAAGTTGGCGTAGGGAACGCCTGAACGTGGATCGCGATAACGAGCTGAGAGGCCTGTAATCGGACATACTTGAACCTGTCGACCTGAAGAGAAACATACGTAAGTCGAAATAAAAGATTGGGAACAGACGAAAATAAACACTGACTTGAAGGCCTGTTTTTCCCAACATAAACACGAACATTATCCCAGTCTGCATGTTTCCCAAACATTGCATCCATAGTCTCGCGCCAAGACAGTTTATCTTTCGGTCGTTCTTCGTTAAGCAAAACCTCGACATAATTTTTAGTCTGCTTTTCCGTCGTTTTGCGCGGTATTTGTTGCGGAGGTTGGAGTTGCAGGTGTGGCTGACGGGCTGCATTATACTGTCCTACCGGACTAGGTGTGTACGGATAATAAGGGGTGTATGAGGGATACGGCACTTGAGGTTGTCCAGTTCTGTTGGCAGGCGTGGGTGTGTAGTATGGGTATGGATAGTACCCGGGGTAAGGGTACGGAAAACCGGGTGTGGTAGAAGGTGGGGGAAATGGAGTGGCACCGTTTGATGTTCCAGGCGCTGGAGTTGGAGTAGAAACTGGAGCAGGGATAGCGGGGGTAGCAGAGGACGTGGATGTAGAAGCCACTGGAGTTGCAGGTACACCGGCTGTTGAGGGTTTCGGTGGCGTTTTAGGTCTAGCGGAGGGTGCTGCGGGTGGGAGAACGCGAGGAGGCATCGAAGGAGGTGGGATTGAAGCTGATGAGACCGTTGGTGTTGTAGGCGTAGGGTCAGATGGTGGGGGAGCAGAAGCAGAAGATTGAGGAGACGGTGGTACGGCAGGTGGAGTAGGTGTGGGTGTGGACACGGGTGCGGGTGTGGGTGCGGCAGAAGGCGCGGGGGTCGCTGTCGTCGAGTCCTGGGTTGATGGAAGAGTTTGGGACAGTGGAGCTGGGGTTGAAGGGGGTGGTAACCCCGCTGGGCTCGTCGGGGTGGCTGCATCTACTGCAGGTACTGTGGTCGTTGAAACAGGAAGGGGAAAGGGAGGAGGTATATTGTACGAAGCATAAGGAAAAGACGACGGCACGGGTGATGGTTGACCTGGGAAGGGGGAAGGAATATACGGGTTGTATGGAGCTGTAGAAGTGTATGGACTAGGCCATGGTGGAGGCGGAGGATAAGCTGGCGGTGGAACTATTGGTGGGGCAGGATCATATACAGTTACAGTCACATCTTCAACTTTACTACGCCAGCGTACTTTAGGGCCTACCGTGACTGGTTTGACCACCCGAGCTTTCTTGCGACGTTCTTCTTCAACAGCAAGATATTCGCGGTGCGATTTAATATTTCCTTCTTCCAAATCGAGTGCCGCAGCTATCAGGTCTGCTTGTGTTTTTCGACGTTTTGCTTCTTTGGGTCGCTTTGTTACAGAGACCTGTCAAAATAATAAAACATTTCATCAGGTAAAGGAGTCGAAGGAAGAGAATATTATTGAACATACACGCCTGTTCTCGGCGTCTTTGATTCGACTTTGGACTTCCTGTGTGTTGATTCTCGTGGCTTCACGCGTGCTCTTTCGTTTGCCCAAAGGAGTCTCCATAACCTCCCCGGTTTCGGCATCAATAATTTGACCCAACGAAACACGCCGGCTGGGCTTTGGCTTAGGTTTAACAGAAGAGGTTGTCACCATGTCCTTATCATCTTGACCCGGAGACTCAAACGCCACGCGTCTTGGTAATTTGGGTGTTTTCCATGTTTTTTGACGGGCCGCCTTTTGGGAATGAGTGGTACGTTTTGGGTATATGAGCTACGAATGTACATACACGTCTTGCTATACGTTCCTCTTCTTCTAAAGCTTTTTCGCCAGCCTCTTCATCTGCGCCTCCCTCTTCTTCGGTACTCGCGAAATCAGACTCAAACGCATCTTCCTCGTCAACTTCATAGGTGTGTTGATAAGGGGTCCATGATGTTATTTCCAGACTGAATAACATACCCTTAACAACGAAATCAACATCCTCCTCTGCATCGTGCGTCAAATCGTCGATGCTCATCTCTGCAAGGGCAGCTTGCATCCTTGAACCAGAACAAAAACGATAGACAAATTCTTTTTAATGCTATTACTCTGATGTTGGATTGAAAACGAGGCATACCGGTTTCCTGCCGTACTACGTTTCACTCTACGTGTCACTAGACATTCTTCTACTTCCATCTCTGTCATTTCGAAGGTTAATTATGGGTTGTAAGGCCGAAAGGGTGAGTCAAGAGGCTTCTGAACAACGGCTCTTCCAGCCCTGGTAGGAGGTTCAGGGAGAAGTGTTGAGTTTACGATATGATAGAAAAGTACCAGTCTTGAGGCTAATATTGGGAGTACAAACTATTACATGTCAAGTAAGAGCAAGTGAATCAAGTTTCATTACTAGTAGGTAGTGGAACCAGCTTGAAAACTTACAATCAATGTCTGGAAAATTTCATATGACTTCAAGATCTAGCACCCACAGAATGCACTAATCCTAGGACACGTTTAAACTCGAGGTACTATTTTACCGCGGGAATCTCAAATTTCGTAGACGAAGGAAGCGAAACAAGATGTATTCTGGCAATGCTGTAACCATTTTTAGTTACGTAAATTCCCTTACTAATTCGTTTCGCAAACTCAGCCGGCACAGACGCCAATACGTCGAACCTTCTCTGCTACAATAACGCTATTCGCACTCATATTTGTCTGAAGATAATCAACACGTTAGGACAGTTTGCTCTCGCGAAATGAAACCATGGCTCTTATGATGTGCCATCTCGTGATACCATTTACAATTGAAACTTGACTGCTACTGGAAAAAGACCTTGTTTTCTTAACGAAACTGGTTTCTTCCTTGCAGTCATCGGCTCGGTGCGCTGTTGTTTTCAGTTTTATCCTTTCAAAATAGAGTGGAAGACTTAAAGCAGCCGGAAGGAATAGTCAGGCGCCATCGTAACCAGTGTCAAAGCCGCCGAGACATGAGAAGCTCTCTTTTCTGAGCGCATTAGTGGTTATCTATCCTGGGAGTAATCAGGCCTAGTTTGAGGAATTTACAAATATTCAGGGTCCCTCGACTAATTCGTAAGCTCCATAACCTTTGTAATTCTGCAAGAAAGTTTTCTCATAGTTGAAAGTATTTGAGCCAATTCTCCGCGTATTGATGAAGGGACTACTATGTTTAGCAAGATGATCTGTTACTACGGATGAAAAATTACGCGAGGTTTCAACTGCTTGCGCTCGCACGGGTCCCTACCGAAATCATCATGAGACCGATAACATGACCTAGAATGACAGTATTGTTCTTTCCCGGGACGGTCAATCCTGAATTCTGTCAGTTTCGAAAACAGCATTTAGTACTCACGCCAGTTGGTCTTCCTACAACTTACGTTTACGTCACCTCAACCTGGATGTCCAATGTCTATCCGTCAAGCTTCTAGAAACCCTACCTGCTACTCAGCATTTTCCCTCGTTTTTTCTGGAATTTCCCAGATTTGCTGGAAGGGGTGGGTATACCCTGGTATACCTTCAGCCTTCAGAACCAGATGATCACGCTGGCGTTACCGATACCGCCCCCCACCTTCTTTTGATTCAAACTTGCCAAGTTTTTTTTACATTCACAGGGATGAAATTTGGGCCCGAAACATCTTACGATTATGAAGGTGGACATCTTCGATCCCCATGCAGGAGGAGAAAAAAATTTAAACATGGAGCGCAGTTCGGATCCTAAACACTCAAATTATGCTGTCCCTTCTAACGTTGAGTTTCGCTCTAGCGTGGTGGAGTTATCCATCCGTCTCAGCAGGTCCCATCCTCGACCTGGGTTATTCCATATACGAGGGAACCGACCTAGGCAATGGGCAAAACCAATTCATAGGCGTGCGTTTCGCGGCACCGCCATTAGGCGAATTAAGATGGAAAAAACCTGAACCGCCTTTGCGTACGAGCGGTATTCAGCAAGCGACAACCTTCCAGTCAGTTTGCTTTGGTGTCGATCAGGGAATAACGGCTGGCTTAAGTGAAGACTGCCTCTTCTTGAATATTTGGTCGCCGGCAGACGCAAAGCCCGGAGAAAAATTTCCTGTTTTCTTTTGGATTCAAGGTGGTGGATATGAGACGAATGCTAATCCAAATGTGAGGTGTCTATCTCTAACATTGTTCTGATACGTGTTTAAACAAGCTTTGCTTTAGACGAATGGATCGGTTCTTGTTACTGCTGCGGATAACAAAATGGTATTTGTCGGGTTAAACTATCGAGTTGGAGCTTTTGGTTTCCTCAACAGCGATAAACAACAAAGCAATGGCTTAGATGTCAACGTTGGTCTTTTTGACCAACGTCAAGCTTTAGAATGGGTTCAAGAGCATATTTCAGCTGTTAGCTTAACAATATCACGCCCAATAAACAGGTATTAACTACTCTTTCCCTCTTTCTAGTTCAATGGCGATCCCGATCAAGTAACCATCGTTGGAGCGAGTGCCGGTGCCGGTAGCGTTGCTCTGCACTTGATTGCGTTCGGCGGTGCACAAACGAACCTCTTTCACGGTGCTTTTGGAGTTTCCCCATTCTTCCCAAGTCAATTCCGTGTTTCCGAATTGGAATGGCAATTCAATCTCTTCGCATCTCGCCTCGGATGTGAAAACAATAGAAACCCCGTACAATGTTTGCGTAGCCAGAATTCCACAGCGCTCCAATTGGCGAATGCTGGAATGCCGTTCCCGGGTCGCACCGACGATGCAGAGTTTCCTTTCATACCAGCTATCGATGGGAATATTCTTGTGGACTTCCCTTATCGACTCTTTGAAGAGGGGCGATTCGTTAAAGTGCCTACAGTTTTTGGGTAGGTTGAACAGTCAAGTCATCTTTGCTTTTGCTGAAGTCTGAATTGAACAGGGACGACACAGATGAAGGAACCATTTTCGTTGCAAACGCATCCTCTGAAGCGGAAATGGCTTCCTTTTTTATGGATCAATACCCCCAGCTATCTGAAACTGATACAAATGCAATCAATGAGTTATATCCTCTCGTCACTCCGAATCCTTTCCTCGATCATGCCCCTTTCTTCGCCTCTTTGGAAGCTGCTTATGGCGAAGCAACATTCACCTGTCCAGGCATAACCATGACGACTTTAATATCGCAGTTCAAGCCTGCATTCCTGTATAGGTATTGTCTAAAATCGAACCCTACGCCACCCAATCTCAATCTTAATCATTCTCTAGATTCAACGTTCTTACTGCAGCCGAGATCGCTGCTGGTCTGGGAGTCTCTCACACTAGTGATCTCAGTTTCGTTCTTGCTCCACCAGGGACTTCTCCCATAACACCGATCCTTCAAGCCTATTACACCAGTTTTGTACGAACGTTGAATCCGAACACTCTGCCAGTCAAAGGAAGCATCGTATGGCCTCAATTTGACCCTGTCAAGAATGAGAGAATATTGTTCCAAAGCAACTTGACGACTGAAACGGTACCCCAGAGTCAGCGAGACCGTTGTACGTTCTGGAAAGGATTGGGAATTAAGATGGAGCAATAATTTTCTTTTTTCTCTCTGCTACGTTGGAGACTAATGATGAAATAAATTCTTCTGCGCATAGAGACAGGACTTTTGCATCGCTCATTATATCTGATATACATCAATTGTTCAAACAAGATAATCGACGATGCGTTTAGAAACACTATAGACATAAGACAGCATGACAAAAAGCAGCATACAAAGCATATTCGTTGAACAACCCTATTTTAATTCCGTTCCGCAACAAGAATAACAGATTGAGCAAGGATTCTTCCAGAAGTTTTGAATATAAAGCGAAGTTTCATGAGTTTCTTGAGACGTTCTTCAATCTGTGTTTGAACAGTTTTATCAACAGCCCAAATCCTTGACAGAAAGCTTGCTGTTGTGGCCACCCTTTCATCCGCCCCGACAGATCCGAAATTAATAGATCCCTGAGTACGTATATAATTGATAGTTTGAAATCCCGCGGCTCTGAACTTAGCTTCAGCTGACTTTAATAGATATCCGTGATGTTGAACAGGAAGATTAAGGTCTTGGATGGAAGCGTTCATCAGGTTGACTAATTCATTGTCTGGGGCGGCTTGGATAACAACAAGTCTAGCATTTCCAGTCGGAGAGATTACTTTAAGAGCGTGATCTAAATAGTCCTCAGGTGAAGGCACTATTTGAAGAATCCAGCTGAATAAAACACCATCGACGGAGCCGGATTGAACATCGAGGAAAGATAGTAAAGAGGCCTGCTGGAATTCAATGCCAGACGCATTAGTAACTGCGGATAGGGAGTTATATGTGTACAAATGCGGCACATATATAAAACTCACACTGAAAAGCGCGGCTTGGTTTATCAACGTAAAGTACTTTGCGACAACTGGGCTCCTTGCGCAAAGCCTCGAGCACAATCTGCTGGGTTTTGTCCAGCTCTATTCTTTCATCCAGCTCGGTCCAAACATCACGTTCGATCGTGACTGGACCACTGAAGGCGTCAGGAATAGGAAACGGGCCTAGAAGATGGTTGTCTTTGATCCTCCTTGTTGTAATGTAGAATTGAGTGTCCGGATCTGGATCGTTCTCCCTCAAACAAACGGCACTGTCAATATCCAGGATTTCTAACCCCGCTCCTTTTATCAGGTTAACCCACGCCCCTTCTCGTCCTTGAGTGCCGTCTCCGGCGTTTTGGCCGAGGATGATGTTAGAATAACCGTCGGTCCAACCACGATGATCAAATTGTACGCCTTGTTTGCCGAGTTTTACTTGATTATAGCAATTCCCGATAGTAACAAGGCCATCTTTTTTCACCCACCCAGCAATCTTATATACCATGGAGGTAATTTGGGCGACTGATAAGATGAAGAAGGCATTGGATACGATGATCAAGTCATATGAACTTGAGTCAGAAGGTTCCCAGGAGGTCATGTCCGCTTGTATGAATGACGCATTAGGAACTTGACGTTGTGCGAGTTCAACCATTCCCGACGAGAAGTCGATGCCAGTAACGTCGTGTCCTGCATTGGCGAAATGTTCGGCAACGGGCTTGCCTGTTCCACTGCCTATGTCCAGGATCTTCGAATTGGGTTTAAGTAATGTTGAAGAAATACGATTGAGAACGGCTCGTAAATGTTCGTGATGGGATACCATTGCCTGGTCATAGATGGTGCTGATGTTGTCATAAGCTTGCTGTTGAAAGGGAGCAAAATTTGATGGTGCGTTGAGGTTCATTAGCGTTTGCGGAGAAGATGGATGAGAAAGTGGAGCTCCATTCTTGCTTTAATAGCTAGCAGTGAGAAAGATATGATTGTCCTGGAATGCTTATAAGAAGCTTTTTCCACTTCACGTTATGGTCCCTGCAGTCACAGTGACCGATTGAGTTTCATTCGGTACGAACCTAGCTCGTAGGAAGGTGCCGGGGCGGCACCAACGTCCTGTAGAGCGCGGCGAGCACTGGGCGGGAGGTGCTCAGCGCTCAGTACTCGGTAGTTACATTCCTTAGTGACCTATACTAACTTTCCTTTGTTTCTTTCTATCTCGTTGTTTGCGCTAATTAATCGTGTTGGTCTGTTTGTGCTCCCCCTTGAACCTCCTTAGATTGTAATTCCGCAACTTGGCGAAGTAATTTGTAATTAGCTCATTGCTTCACTCTTACTACTTCGTCTCTCTTGGTTTACAATTTAAATTCTCGACTCGACTTCGGCAAAACTCAACTTGTGGAATCTGACGTCCGCGTCAGATTCAATAAGTCCCTCGTTTATATTCGCGTTCTCGAGACCTGTTAATGCTACGCTCAATGCTCAAACTCAGCTACTTATGTCGTTACGTGCGTAAAATCATCATGATCGCTGCTAACTCTCCCTGATCACTGTATTCAGACTCGTGTCTCACCGAAAAACAAGCTGCAGTTGTCACCGAATGCGACGACGTCATTCAAATTAGCTGCTCCTCTGCGCCTTGTGTTTCAGAGGTCTAGCTTCCGCTGGAATCGCACGGAATACCTTGTAATGGAGCGTGTCGACCATCCAACTGACAAGGCTTGGGTCGATGATCGCACCATCAGCGAGACCGAGACCGACTCCCGTTTTGAGATAGCCTGTCAGGCCGTCGCCGATGCCCTTCGCTGGCTTTTCAGTCTTACACCTCCAGAAAGACTGAGGATAACGGTTGCGGAATTCACACAAACCAGACCCAGGGCTTATTTTTCTAGATTAGTTACGCGTTCAAATTCTATAGCGAGTAGATATGTAAAGTTTGCTTACTAGGCTTGGAGACCCTAAGTATATATATATCGAAACTTATCCTACTGTCGGGGATTGCCATCTTTGTCCAGACCTATGACGAACGTCAGTTAAAACCCCATGTTAAATACAAGTTGACGTACCAAGGGTCCCGTCGTATGTCATCCATAAAAGTGCACTAATTATGGCCATCAATCTTAGATTGGAATTGGAAGAGGGCGGCCAATCTAAGCACTTAGCCACAGCGGCGGTGAAGACGGCGGATGAAGACATGGTATGAAGGGCGAAGGTTTCTGGCAGGAGCCCCACACTGCCGAAGTCTAAAAGGACCGTCTTCCCTTCGTTGTCGACGCCAAAGTTACTCGGGTCCATGTCGGACTGGGTGAAGATTAGCTGTTCATGGCTGATCCTGACGGGTTCTACTGGCGGGGCTAAGCGCGAGCGTCTCTTCAGTGCCTAACCCAAATAATGTGTTAGCGAATGCTCAAGAAAATATATGCAGGGACGCACCCCGCCCAAGTACCGTTGCAAGGCCTCTATGCTGGAGAAGGACAGAGGCGCTGTGTTGTCTTTGAAGAGCTTGTGGCGGGCGCGACCGTTCCCTAAAGGGCCAATTCCGACATGGCCGGGAGGAGCTGGAACCTTAGAAAGCCATTCGAGAGCTCCTGCCGCCTTTTCTGCTGCCGTTTCTATAACTGGAGAGAATGTGGGGTTGATAAATTCCATCACCGCGTACCCCATTCTTTCCCTTTGGAAGAAGTGTAAAATTTCTGGAACGCGTGGTGCACTCGGGTCAGACTTTGCATACTGGGAGATGTAGTTCTGCGTGACAACTTCAGACGACAGAGTCTCGCAGTCGTCGAACTTTACGAAGTAGTTTCCTTCAATAACCACACACTGCCTGTATTCTTTATCCAGCCAGTGAACTCGCTTGTGTTCCGTGCAAGTGCTGACAATGTTGGCCTCAAAGGCAGCTAGTTCGCTGGGCGTCATTGCCGGGATGTGCGAGGTACAGGCTGGTACAGGAGTCATAGGAGTGTCACATGTCACATGTCACATCGCTTCAGGTTCAAATAGACGCCTACCTCCGATCGATTCAAGGTTAAGAATTGAAGTGGAATGCTTGCCTTCCTTGTAAGTCATTAACCAACAATCCTTTACATTGCTTCAGTTTCATTTTCGTTTTTTTTGAAGAAAACTTTATGTAATCATACATACGGCACATGAGTTTTGGATGAATAAATTTTCCCGACTGGCTCCGGGAAAATCAGTTCACCAGGAGTACGACTGGTGATTTCCATATTGCTTCCATAACTAAGGCTTTTAGCTAATATTTAGAACAACAGAAATGCGGGTTTTCTGCTATATATTGCAATGGCTCCCGCAATGCTCATCACCCTCGAAAATTTGACTGAAACCGACGGCAAGCTTGAAACTGATCGTGACCTCAAGTCCTCTTAAAGTGTTATTCCGCCCGCCCCCTTTCCACATATAAAAACCTCGCACCCAGCCTTCACGTCTAGAACATTCCCATAACTGTCGCCACTATCTAGTTGGCACTCCATTGAACACAAACACAAATGATGTCTGAGAGAATTTACGAGCAAAAACCCGTCATAGCTAACCGAGCCCATCGTTCTTCGCGTTACCCTTACGCTGGGTATAAAGCATCTGAAATGTCTATGTGCTTTATTCGCGGTCTCGGTAAGGGAGGCAATGGCACCGTTTATCTCGCCCAAGAGTGCCCCGTAAAAGTGACCCACTTGCCACCTAAGTTATATGCCGTAAAGGTCCTCGAGAAAGACATGCATCAAATCTCGAGAATTGAGAAAGAAATCAAGCACCACTATCAAGTGGCTTGTCATCCTAATATTCTGCCGCTATACGCGGCATGCGAAACCAAGACTTCGGTCTTCGTATTTTTTGAATACATCAAAGACGGCGATTTTGCCCACTTTCTGCTGCAATACGGCTACGTCGTCTCCAGAGACGATGCGTTTATAAAGTTGCTGTTTTTACAACTACTCGACGGTGTGGCGCATATGCATAAATTGGGCGTATATCACGGCGACCTCAAACCAGAGAATATACTTTGCAGGCGAGAAAATGGCCGTGTTCGCTTGCTATTAGCCGATTTTGGTATCAGCACGGATGAACAGCGTATTGACCATCAAAATGGCTATATGAGAGGAACAAGACATTATCTTTCACCAGGTAAGTCACTTCGACCTCTCTCTTTTTTCTTATTCACTTATCATCGTATTTCATCCCTTTAGAATGTTTTCTGCGTGGAGGATTTGTTCTGCCCTATGCGATCGATGTTTGGTCGTTGGGCATAATACTCTACGTAATATGCGTCAGAAACATCCCCTGGGACCACGCCAGTCCCCGTTCAGATCCTTGCTTTTATGCGTTCGTCGCAAACTCTAAACACTTCTGGACAAGTTTACCTCTTTCCCGCACCGCTAAAGCACTATTCAAAATTATCTGGCAACCAAATCCGGAACGCCGGATGAATATTCACGATTTCCGTTGTATGGTTCAAGATATGTCGGAATTTACTATGCACTATCCAAAGTGCTCGGCAGAACTCATGATCCCTGTCAATATAAATTCGGGCTATTCTGCGAAAGACCGTTGTAAGCATCAAATGAAGGTGCTAATGCAACCGCCACCGGCGAGGATGCCCAAAATCTTTGCGCATCAACAGGCACAGCGAGTAGCACAGAAAGCGGCCAAGGAAACAACGGATCGCGGTACTCCGACTTCTCTTCTTCAAATAAGTGTTCCTCGTTTGGCCGATGAAATCCATGAAGCTGGAACAGCACTTTTGCGCTTACTTGACAAGATTTAAATGCTACTTGGGTTTTTGCCAGCAGCAGTTTGAGCTCCGAGAATTGAACTACGTCAACCGCAGCGATTTTTGTTTTGATATAGATGGTCACTTTCGGATCTTTTTCGATTTTTATCTTATTCCTCATTTATGCATCGGACTATTGATACTTTACGGACTACTATGTATATTCTCAAGTTGTATCTTTATAATATTAATTCCGCTAATGGTTTCCTAAGCATTTATATCATATGATCTTCTGCTCTTGTCAGATCGATGGCGATTGTAATCAAATTAAATCGATGGTGTATAGCATCTAGGTACGGATAAGTACGCAGGTTACAACAAAGAGTTCGATGGAGTGCCACAAGAAATTGATCTGCGTTAAACTTGATTTGGGAACAAAACTTTCAGACCGCAGACCGACAATTTAACAAAAACGGAGAACAACTTAAAAACTTCGGCTTCCAGCACCAATCAAATTTGCACGGACACGTAGTTATATGCCGTTACTTAATTACGAGAGGGTTTAATATTTGTCCGGTTTCACTTGAATTGAAGTTATTATTAAATCATATACTGTGTTTATTAGTGATTGTGAATAGAAACGGCGCAGTAGAACAAGTTCTTTGTTGTGACTTCTCACAAGCAGAACCAGGCGTTTCAAGTATTACTTAAAAAACACCGGTCTTCTGAATGCCAGATATCATCATTTACTATAGTATGATCGTACGCATTTCCTGAGCACGCGGGTACGAAGCCTCAGTGGTTACATTTCCTAATTGACCTTTCGGCCACTGGGCGTCGAATAACACGGGAACCATTAGCAATGCCTTCGGAAAGGTCGAATCCCGAAGGCTTTTAGTTTATAATAGGAATCCTTTATTTGAAATATCGCTGTCTTCTTCTAGACACATTCATTTCCTTTGGGTTTAGGCATAGTCGTGGACGACCGTACTTCTTTGCAATTGTTTTGTGAACGTTGGCAAGAACACCGACACCGGAACTTGTCAATCGATTATATTCATATGAATGTGATTCGAAAGTGCCCACTTCCGGAGCGACTAGCTCTACCAGCCACAAAGTCTACTAAAAATACCGTGGCTACAATTTTATGATGGAAACATAATTTGTGACTTACTTCTAATCGGCCATTCGTGCGATCATCTTCTCACCTCCAGTTCCATTTGGCTGATAGCCTAAATAACTTCCATGATTTTGAAGAATAAGGCTAGTCGCCACAGCGTCAGCAATAACTGAAATGTTCTGCTAACTTCAGTGAAGTTCATCTCTGAGTCTGTTTTATATTGTTATCTAAAACCATTGCCGTGGTAGTGTTTCTGTAACCATTCTAAGATAATAGCCGTCGTTTTTACTTTAGGCTCCGGATCCAGTGGCAGCATATGGTCGTTTCGCGATTGTTTGCAGTGCCTATCAGATACTATCGTATCCATGCTAGTGAAAGTTTCGGGCTCTGATAGTTTGAGGTCATATTCAACAAAGAAGGACGCGTTACATACATATTATGATGACACTGGCAAAGTAAAAAAATTAAAAATGAGTTTTCGGTCTTTCTTGCTTTACACCATCAACCCATACGTCCACTTTCTCGTCATAAAAAGCAACTAAGCCTCTTATTGGCACACATTCCAGCGTCGTATTCGGATACCACCATACAATATTTTCAACTAAACCAGATGGCGTTTTCACATCATAATAGCTAGCCTCGCCCTATGTTCTAGGTTGTAGCGTTCTCATTTAACGAGTAGACTAAATCAACAATACCTTATATGGGCACAGTGTCTTCAGAGCCGAGTCTTGAAACAGATCCAAGCGGCAGTCAGTTTTTGGAATATAAGTACGCGTAGGTAAGGTCGTTTCAAAAAGAAGATGAGGAGATTTCGTGTTGGCCACCTCCACACCGTTGATCTCGACTCTGACATGGCGTGAAGAACAAAGGACGTCTACACGCTGTGAAATAGAGAAACGATGGTAAGGAAACGTTGAACTGCTGCTCGGAAGAAAGATAACAACCTTGTAAGGATCTTTAGGGTGAACGAAAATCTGCTCATCTTCTTCAAACCACATGTCCACTTTATCGAATTTAATCGTGAAGAGTCCAGCTAATGGTCCTTTATGATGAAGGGTTACGACCTGCTGAGGCTCCGCATTTTGTGTCCCCAACGTCAGGTCGAAAATCGTGACATCTTCGTCCCCCAATTGTGTCGGCTTCAAGAGATTTCGAGGAAGCTCGATTTCGGGAAAGTAGTAGAAAGGATAGCGTTCATGAAGCCAACTAATTTAACGAGTTCATCTCCTGTACTATAGACTATCAAAGAATTGGACAAGTAACTCACACAAGCTTTGCGTTTTTTGAATACACCAGATAAGCCCCCCCGTGCAGTACTCTAATCCTTTTAGGACTATCTTCGATATGAGGAATAGGGAAAAATGATTTAAAAGACATTGCTCGAGACAATATCTTGAAAGGTGACCGTGGTAGCCGTTGTGCTGCTGATCAAGCACGTCATTGTTGGATGACTAAAACAACATGCCTCTCACGAGTTCCCTTCCTAATTGAGATAGACAAGACAATATAGAAAATGGTACTGGGATAAACGGTATAGTGAGGCTGGAATGAATTTCGTCAATTCTGCACGGTTTCGTCCCTCAAAACAAGCGCAAAACTGTTCGCACATTCCAACACATTCACTAATACATCTTGGGTTACGTCATCAACGCAAAGTCATGACGTGATATGCGTGACGCGTGGTTGCTTGTTTATTTCCCACCCGTTACGAATTCCCAACTTTAGGCTTCAAACTGGCAGAACTTTCAACTTAGTCTGACAATTACTGATAAGGTGATTCTCCTGGCAGTGCACATTTGTGTTTCTGTCACTAGAGATATCAAACAAAATCGGTACCGTGTCCCGGGAACATCTTGTTTCTCGCCTTTAACAGAGTCATGAAGATTTTACCCTATTGGGCTCAATTGAGAGATGATCTAAGACAATTAAGGAAAAGAATATCTCTCGCTACTAAATGGAGTCTAGGAACGATTTCTGTTTCCCGAATGCGCACGTACTACTACTTCAGTCTAAGCGAACGAAGCTGTAAATCTTCATAGTAACAGCGTAACGAATGGTTGCCTTTTGCCAGCATGAAAGTGGAGCTCGGGGCGTCGTTCGGCAACAAATGGAAGCATGTCCTGGACAAATCTAGTTATTGTAATTGAACTGGCTCCAAAATTATCTGTACGTAGCTCATCTCAAAATGGAGTTCATTTCAGTCACCGATCTAAACATAAAACAAGGGGTTTTCCTCTGGTTCTCAAACTCGAGTGATACAGTATATGAGCCAAGTCGGGGACTTGAGAGTTGACTAGCTTTTTCTGCTTCATTGTACTAACGAATGTGAAGCTGTAATCGGTAAAGCCCTGGTTTCTCTTGCTACTTTAGTTATGCGGACCTGTTACATGATCCTTAGCAATACGGAAGCCGCGAATCAGTCATTCAAATCACTCCTCTTTGGGAACTGCTGATTTTTTTCATGAGAATCTTTAGAGATCGTCGTGATGAAGCTTCGTGGGGAAGAAGTTATGAGATGGCGAAAAAAAAAGACATCAGGAGTAAATAACTTCCATCAATGGAATCCGGAGGATTTGAAGGCCCAGGTACTGTATGCACTCGTACGGCGCTTTCCCATAGGTATGTATCAGGACAATTTCTATAATAATCTCACCTCTACTTATCGCGTACTCAGTTAATAAATAATCTGCACGATGTCAGGTATGACTGTTTATCCGTTGTTTTTGAGATCAGTTAGCCAATCCAACTGAATTCGAACGCAAAAAGGAAAGGTCTGTAATAGATCGCTATCTATAGACAATTTTTCTGATCCTCTCGTTCATATTCCACATGTTCTGATCCAACCTCGAACGCCGGGGGTTGACGTAGAGCTACTGCAGATGATAACCTCGAAAGCTACGTCACCATCATACCACGCAGCACCGCCAGTAATAATATTAGTTGTGTCGGCCAACTTGATCGACGTCACAACCAGACTTTATTAAAATTACATTGTCAAAACTCTAAAAATGGCTCAATTCCTTCTCCCCTTTTCTTGCCGGAGTGTGGTTTGCATTGCTTCGAAAGTCGGGAGGGATCGTTAACTGCCAAAACTTCCCGGGACGGGCTCATTAAGGATAACTTACAATTGTTGCGTTGCAACTTGCAAGTGACTTCATCATCATCGATGAGCATGGACATTGGATATGAAATGTCAAATGATCCCAACCATTTGCAAGCCTAACTTATTGACAAAGAATGTATGTTTCTTGATTTAGTTTAGAACAACGGCCATGATCAGAGGAGAACCAGACGAAATTCTTGTGCACATTGAGTGCGCCGAACTTGCCAGCTCAACTTTTCTTGAATCGAAAAATGCGATCAAGTTATATATGCAACAAAATCGTCTTGCGTTCTTTCCAGGTTTCCTCAATGGCCCATACGGGAAACCCTGTGCCAAATAAGACTTCATGCAACAACGGCAATTCATTGGCTTTTCATTAGCAGACCTATGTGATTTTCCATTCAAACTCGGATCAATATCTCACGTGAACCGTGCTTACACACAGTAGCTGCAGAGAGAAAAGTGGAGCACCAACTAGTACTATGAATACAATTTTTTAATTAAAGAGAGGAAAGATCGAGGCTCGGAACGGATCTCGATTTGAATGTAGTCAACTTAATCTGAAAAAAATGAGCACACCTTGCGTGTGTACAGTCGGAACTGATAGAGTTATCGTCGATGTTCATATGCAGCACTCAGTATTTACAATGCTGACAGCTTCCATTGCATGGAAGGGAAGTTAATGAAGAGAAGCAATCAAGTAACGTAAACCCCCTCATTTCAAGTTTAGCCGGTTATATTTGGGTATGAACTTTAGGTTCGAGTTTCAAATTGAGGGCTAATAACTGAAGGTTTCTGTGGAGGGTCTTTATATGACGTGGCCACCGAGTGAGAGCATTATTTCCAATAACGTTCCATCAGAAAGTACAAAACACAAAACGAAGGGAAAAAACTTACTAGTAAATCCATAAACAACAAGTTCAACTAGTACTGTCGTCGTAGTTGTTTCCGATCCGTTGGTGAAAACGTTTTTCCACTAACAATGTTCTTTGGAATAACGTTTATAAAAAGAAAAGCCAGTTATTTATTCCGATCTTTCGATCATTACCATTGAACATGTAATTTTTCTGAATTCTCTATCTGGCAGAAATCTCTCATGATGAGTAATACTAAGAGTGAACAAAGTCGTCTGTGCATTGAAGGTGCAGGGCAAAACATGGTACTCAAATTATTTGACTTGACTTTTAGGGGGATTTTCATATGGTCAGCAGACACATAGCCCAGCATTCAGCGATCCTCTCGGAAATGGAGGGGTGATTTTGGAAAACTTCTCTACTATGGCAATTCAAAGCACTCGGAGAACGCGTTGTCAAGAAGCTCACGAGTTTCGGACTCTCAGGACCTTAGCCTTTTAGATTCTCTCATTCTCTCGTGACCATGCTTTGAATTCAGATGCTCGCTTGCGACTTACGTTACATAGTGATAGGTGAACCCGGGTTATCTGACACTTATAGGCGAAGAGTTTCCATAGGCACTATAGTATCTGTCATATCATGCATCAGTGTTATGGCAAGAAGCCATGGACGCACTGCTTTGGACATCACTTCTCCCTAAAAGTCAATGGTACTCCCCCCTAAATATCAAAGAAGAAAAGAACAACATACGACGACGAATAATATTTTGAAATCTTGATAAGTACCTCGAATGGACAGTGGGCGGGTAATAAAAGGTTTTGATCGGTCGGACGACTGGAATTTGAGTTATGAAAGTTACCCCGGGAGGAATATTTTCAAATGATTCATAGGTGACGTACCCGCTGAAAGAAAAATATAATACCATTTCCATAGCCCATGAGCCTCATCAAAGTATAATTATCTTATTCATATTGCTAGGTGTGCCTGAGGAATGCTACCATTTATGGGTGATACTTGAACCTGCCCTGCATACCCAATAATGCAATAACACATCGTGAGCGTCCATCTTTTTAAGGGCTGAACCAGGTATTAGGAAACTTGGGGGCCCATGATGTTGTGTCCCAATTTGTATAACAAGCTCGCCTCGTGTTCGCCACCTCCTAATTCTATATCTAATCTAAATATAGATAAAAAAACGGGTCCTTTCATAAACAAGGACCAAACCAAGTCCGGCCGTAAAATCCAACACGCGCTCGCATGTGCCTAAGGCCTAGGTCAAAGGTCAATAACTGCATGGAGGGAGGAAGGGCGGTGTAAGGAAGCAACTGGAACTCAACCGGACGTACATACATACCGTAAACTGTTAACCCAAAGTAGACAAGTTGAATCTCACTTACTTCAAGCTCGCCCGACGCCACAGCACTGCCTTTCTGCCATGTCTTATCATGGGGGGGAACGTGCTCGTTCCAGATTCGATTCGTATGATCTTAATTTTGTTCTCCAAGGCCAGTGTAGTCACTGGCAGGGTTTAGTGCGCGTTCAGCTGTGCAAAAGTTGGAATGCACGCGGAGAGTTTGCGCCGTCGTTCCAGTTAACAACTGCAAGTTTCATTAGATACATACATACGTGTGTGATTGATTTCGTGAGATGTTCTTTTTTTTTTTTGTGCCCAATGATATAATCTATGACATACTGGTATGTGAACATGATGTCGTATTTGTCTTTGCTCTCGCACCTTGCCTCGAGGCGTTGACATGTTTATCCGTCTCAGTTTGACGGTGTCAAAATTCCCTCAGGCCCAGCCGGTCTCGCAAAATCATCGCCGGATCTAAAGGAACGCGCATGAACAAAATCATATGAATATCAAAGAACAACACGATGCGTCCTTGACACATACAGTACATATTTATACATACATTGATACATAATTGACCACGGATCTCTCACCGGATTTGCGTAGTCTCGGATTGGTCGCAAGTGATTCCTACTTTCAACAAAACACGCGTTGGTCAGACAACTCGAAATGCAGCGCACCTCATTCACTCCGGATTACAATCTCTTTTGAAGATCATTATTATATTATTATAATCCCGATGATGGTTGGTGTGTTTGTGTGTGTGGTTGGCATCAGCGTTTTTTAATCAACTTGCAAAACCAATTATCTACACCAGCGAGTAGTAGGCGTCTATCATATCAATTATCAGAAATCAGATGGTCTGAAAGAGATGTTGAGATGAGATGAGATCTCTCTCCCCTTCCGCCCCTCCTCTGCACCCCATTCGGAGAGGCATGTTTTTCAATAGAGCTGCCTCGTTTCTTTCATTAGAAGAGAAACAATGCCCCTATCTGTAAATGAAGTAACCCGAGCCCTTACCTGATGGACCATACATACAAAGTCCCTATAATTCCCATTCAGCCTCGGCGCGTTTCCCAGTGTTGCGACAATTGCAAATCACAAATTGAAAATGCTTATGCATACGGACTAGAGACTGCCAAAACAAATCAATAGGCGGCGAGAAAGAGTAAAAGGCTAATCAATGTGAATCAATAATGAGTTGAAGATGTGCTAGTGGTAGATCCTCTAAAACACGGGCTTACTAGACGTTTTAGTCAATTAAGTGGAGGGCACTTGGGCTACCACTTGATTTGACAACAAGTGTCTAACCAACGAGCTCATCATGACCATACTCAGTGCGCGTTCTGCCGCTGTCACCGTCACACATTGACGTGTCCTCTAAACCCGATAAGTCCAAATACCAGTGTTATCTGTTAAGTTTAAGTCCTCCTTCTTTCAAACAGAAAGGCTGTGTTACAAGCCGTGGGCTCGAGGGTGTGTCGTATCCCATATTTGTTCATGAGTATGGTAGTAATGCAAGTCCGAAAGACCCGCGTTATTTTGGCCATCAGTCCCATTTTCATTCAATCGGTGGCAACGATGGGGTCATCTTTGGACGAGGACAACAAAGGACCAAATAGATGAATGGGATCTAGGATCGAAAGGGACCCCGGCGCGCTCCCCCGCCACCACGAGTCCGTCCCTCCGTCCGTTCACCCGTCCACGCATTTGCCCTTCCATGACTCACGACCATGTTTTTAAATAGGGGGTTGTACAACGGGAACCTTGAGACCCTGTCCAACAAAAGGGAAGTATCATTATTGAGTCTCCTTTATTGTCCCCACGTTACCCCGGCATAATATGAGAATTCAACGAACGTTTAATCTAATCAAAGAAAAAAAATCAAATAAGCCAGTACACTGAAGCTGTATCTCTATCTCTGTCCAACCATCATCAAATTAATTTCATGGCAATTCTTGCTTGTTTTGAAAATGATAGTTACTTACTGACAGATACTAGTCATAATGATTATAATAAGCCAATTGCGCGATCGCAGCATTTTCAAAACCGACTCCTAAACTTTCCATAGGAAGTTGAAGATAACAAATTACGCCGTTTCCGAAAGAGAGTTGGTCTACACCTTAGTGTTTATGTAAATGAATCAAAACACACCTAATAGATACGGCACTAGTAGTCCCTGTTATCGTCCTCAGTCTAATGCAATTACGAGGAAGCACCCGACCACTCCTTAGCGCTTAGTTCTTTATGTTTGGCTCAACGTTTGCCATTTCTTCTACCATTGAAATGAAATTTGAATGGAGACCTGGTTCAAATATGATTCCGCCAATAACACGTTTGTCAAGATTGTTTGCCATGGCTGTGCATCCATCATTGAACTTATGTGTGATAAGTAACATGTTTGCGATAGAGTGGCTTTTGTTTTAAAATTTTATGAACTATCCCTGGTCTGAAGTTGGCTATGATTTGATATGAAAAGAAAACAGAATACAGAGCATACTCACCGCTCGTAAATTGTACCGGTGTGCCACGTTTTTGCTATAAGTCGACTCCGACGTCCAACGCAATGTCGACGAGTAACAAAAACATAGCAAACCGGATAAACCAAACCGTTTTTCGTTCCCCCCATCATGGACATGGACAGGAAGACCCACTTCATTTTTCGCTGATACCCTGCGTGACCGTGAACACGCGAATTCTGAACCGGCTTATGTAATGGTGGGGGAACATAGCTTTATGCAGTCTGCGAAGTAAACCGTTTGTCTTGGGAATGAATTCTCACCAAATGAACAGTAAGGGGGTTCTGTCCTGAACCAGCTTGAAAAGGCGTGATTGATGGCAAAGATCCTGAATTTGTGGCTCAACTTCTGTTCATCAGGCAACAACAAACAAGAGCGCATCTGCCCAACGTCTACCCCAGTTGCGACCATCAAGTCTAGCCATCATTTCGAGTTCGAGCTTCTGAGAGAGCAGCATCCTATCCCATGAACGATCTCTCCGCTATCAAAACTCGTTGTTACCGTACTACATAAGTGCATAACATGGAATAATTGATGCGGCACTGCTTCAGTGCGAGAAACTCTCCAGCTTCACCGCCGGGCGTGACTGTCTGATGGCTTCGGACTGATGATGTCACCGGCAGTATTTGAGCTGATAGCGCTCCGAGTCTGAGTCTGAGTCTGAGTCCGAGTTTGAATCCGAATCCGAATCCGAGTCGTCCGCACTGGTCAGTCAATTTGAGGACATATTCATCGTGAAAGTAGCTCATACTTGTCAACAAAGACTTATTGACGTGTCCGTTCCCTACTAGGCCTTAGGTCTTTCGTCATCTCCGAGTCCGAGGCTAGAGATCAGCATGATCGCTCGGACATAACCCTGTCGCCGTTCGCAACAGCCTATTTCAACGGCGTGCGACCCTGGCACCCTCCAAAGCTAGGGCGGCTTTCAGTCATCAGCCCTGCATTTTCTTTAGACTTGAGTGAGTTAGTCCTCAAGTCTGGATCTATCTCGTTGATGGTTGGATTTGAATTACATCTCAAAAATGTAAGTCAAATAAGCCTAGATCTGCCTTTAAACTTTGGTTCTAGAACACAATAAACGATGAGATATTTGAGATTGCCATACAATTTAGTGTGTATTGTGTAGTACATACGTCTGAACACAACAATTTCTTAAACATCATCTGGACTGGAGTAACTCCCTCCAAACCAAACCTTCACAAATCGAAACCGAACTTTGAAGAAATCAATCACATGTAAAAATCATCTCTTCCAAGCCATTGACTCCACAAAACCTCTCCACACCATCTCGTGTTGTCTCACGCCGGCACTCTAAAAGCTCCAGCCACGACACGCTCCAACAGCCTACTTTATGGAAGTTGGAACTGAAGTGGACATGATAAAAAATGTTGCTCCTAACTTTGACAAGTGTTTTAGCTTACAATGTGGGATTCTAATTGGATGGATATCATGGTTATTTGTCTCACTGCAGTTTTCAAAAATGAAGACGAGACATTTTTTTTCAAATATCGACTTGCTGTTATGTAACGTTTAGTACTAGAAGATCTCCAAATTAAAGGTCCACTTCCGATAACTCCTGGCGAGGACTACATGCATATTCTAAAATGATAGTGAAGGATGAAACAGTCAGTTTTGGAAATTTATGTGGCTTCAAGTATGACCGCATATGTTTGTCCATCGCTTGATTTGGGAATCTGTATCATTCGGGGCACTTGAGATTTGAACATATGTGCGTACTTACTTTTATTTGTTTGCAGCGTATTCAAATTATGTCCACAATAATGTAACTTTAGGGGTAAAATGCCAAAGTAGTTTTTGAAAGAACTTGCTTGTTATTCTGCTGGTACCGGTCCTGCCACCGAAATGCGCCAACCACAGAACAGAACAAGTAGCAATCCGAATCTAGACTACTAGCAAGTGAAATGAAACGACCGAAATTACCGTATATGTACATGTTCTTGAGACGGAAATTCAATGTTACATGAATGGCGTAAAGGAGAATATCTCGACGTCACTATTCAGAAAATCGACAATATTGACCTCACCCAAAACGACGCACCAAAAATTGTTTGAACAGAGACATTGGAGGTTGTTGGCACCGTGGCAGGGGAAGTCTGTCTGAAGATCCCGCACCGGTATGACTATTATACGGGTCAATTTCCCTCAGCCTGATGCAGGTCAGGTCAGGAACCCAATCTATGGCGCTTCTGTGGCATGGGATAACCAAACTACCGAGAAGACTGAACTTTAAAAAAAAAAAATAGGTTTCAGTACTGCTTATGTACTCTTCTTCTTATATAAAAACTTCGCCATTGACACTTTGAATAGCCCCAGTGATCTATTGTTGTTCCGTTCTTCCAATCTAATCTAATTTCTTTCACGCCCTGGAAGGGGATTGTGGTATGTGCCATATATGGTAAATATAGGCATAGACTGACAATGGGATTCCATGACCAGCCGGGGTAGGTCGAGAAAAGAAGTCCGCGACTCGAGGTCGGGTCGGGTCGTGCGGTCCAGCCTGGGGGGGCCTGGGAGAGATGGCATCTATATACTATCTACTCCACAGACCACATGCATGCATGCAGATAATTAAGACGTGGTAAACTCTGGGAGTTATCGCGCGACACGAGGCTGTAGAGTAAGAAATAAGGAAAAAATAATAATATGTACCCTATGATGTATGTATGCATGTATTCAGGTGTGATGGAATCTGGATTCCAACATGGCCATTGTCGATGGCCGCATTGTTGATGCCATTGGCATAGACGGTTATTAACGACAAACCCGGGTCGGTCAGGGCATATGTACATACAGGACTAATTAATATTTACATACTTTTGTAATATGGTCGTCTGACCCGGTCTTTTACTTACGTGCGCCCTCAATAGTAATATGATAGTTATTAGAGACCTGCCTGCCTGCCTGTTGATCTAGTTCGGATGCACTCCAATCTTAAACGAGGCTCGAGCTGTGCCTTGCTGACTCGCACCTTTATGCATGGATTTGGAACAAGATATGTAAATCAGCACTCCGGCAAGGTATAGCAGACTCAATACATGGTTGCGAATCAATAAATGTATTACAGTACATATGTATGTACTGTAACAAAAACATTAAGAACAACAAAATTCATCTTGCTTCAAGTTCTTTCCACCCTCTGATGAAATCACACCGGATCTCAAAATTTCATCGGTCAAGGTATTCTTCCAGCCTAAGCAGTTGACGTCAAAAAACAAAATCGGCTATCGGGGGATCGATCCATCATCTACTGGTTGCTCCGTCGGTCTTCTTCATTGTTTTTAATACCCTCTCATAAATATTGTTCCACGGCCAGTTTCTGGTTTATTTCGTTCGCTCATTTATTTCCCGAACAGTCTACTTTCTTACCCAAAAAGCGAAAAGCGGCGATCATGGCTATTTGGAAGGACGATCCTCAGGTAACACTGTAATATATATACATGTAACTTGTCAGACTCCGGAAATCACACAATCCGGCTCAAAGTGAAGAAGACAAATTTAAATTGGTGCACACCGAACCAGAATCAAACTGAGCAGAACCAAACAAATACCGTCGTACACTATATTATATACCTAAAAGGCCCAACAGAACAAAAAATAAGGAACTAGCACTACTAATGGGAAACAAAACACAACACAACAGTGAGGCATCGGTAGAGGAAAAACGAGAAGAAATAGAAGTCAGAATAGTACACTATATTCTATATGTATGTATGATGGATGGACCGAAATGAAGTGGAATATGGATGGAATGGGGTAACTATGTGAGATATGAAGATATATATGTGAACAGATGATGGATGGATGGGTAGGGGTAGGTAAGGGGAACGAAGAATATACGCCGTAGGTAGTGTAGTGTTTAGGAGATCGGGACAGTCATAAAATAAGAACAGACAGAGAAAAAGAGGGAGAAACAAAACAGTTCGTGAGAGTTTAAGAGGGTTCATGGGGGGAAATAGTACACCGTCGGAACCGAAAGAATTTCATTCGAACCGAGAGGGATCTGCGACTGACTGGTATATAAAAGCAAAAGCGATGAACCAAAAGAATAAACAGGTTTCTCAAAGCGACAATTCGGGGTGAAAAATGGGGGAATAAAACATAAGTGTCGTAGAGTCGGGTATAAAAGGGAGTTGAAGGAAATTCCAATTCAAAGAGCCTCTAAAACGTAGGCAACTGATACCTCTGCGGTCTCCGCTCATGCGGCGCCGGAATAGTCTGAGGTCTCCGAACACGAATAGGTCCATCGACAATAACAGGATTAGCAAGCTTCTCCCGCTCCTCTTCCTCAATCCTCTCCGCCTCAACTTCATATCGGAGTCTACCATCCGGCAACCGACTATCCCACCTCGGAGAATACTGTTTAGGTTCCCAACGACCCCCACCAGCCGCTTTACACGTCTGACTGGGATCTTTGAGCGGATACCTGTCTAGATCGCCTTCGAGCTTTGTAGTCTTGACTACAGGTGGATCAGGCCAGTAGGGATTGGAGTACGTCCGATGACGTGGCGAACCGGATCTGGCTCTGGGTCGGGGAATTATAACATTGAGTGGCGTATCGTCTGGGGGTGTAGAGGGTGACAAAGTCGACAAAGAAGAATATGAGTTCACAAGTGGGACGACAGATTTGGGTGTTGATGTGGTAGTAGTAGTAGATAATCGACTTGCGCATCTTGAAGACGCGGGGTCTTCCTCCGAGCTGGTCGATGACCTTGAGGCGAACTTGAATCCGTGAAGCTGGTCAAAGCAGTCATCGCACACGCGGGCGTCGTAGACTGGAGCAGCAGGGGATGCGAATTGGTGTATCGGCGTGTCACGTGGGGGTAGTAGGAATGGTAATTTGGAAGTGTCGAGTAGAGGCGTTGTTCTGGCTGAGCAGGCACGGCAATAGATTCCGCCACATTTGCGGCAGTGCTAGAATAGTGATCTCGTGTGTGAGCAACCCGGGATCGTCCTGAGCTATGCGTGACTCACGTGTTTGCGCTCCCAAACGGAGAACTTGACTTTACAAGCGTACTTATCGCATTTGTTAGCTAAGCTGTCGGGCTGTACAATAGAGCAATGTTCAGCTTCTTTCCGAAACATTTGAAACCAGAGGCTAACCTTCCAGAGAGTCCGGGGAATTAAAACAGCGAGATGTTCGTTTCTTCTGCATTGAGCAGGAATAGGGCGAGTTATCATTCTGGGAGATTGATGTGATGATTGTCGATCTCTGGATTTCGAAAGCGAGAATGAGAATGACAGGGACTGTTGAACTGAATGGGGAAGGCGGGAACGGTCGAGTGATGCTAGATCCGGAGCCGAGGCTGAGCCAGAGGCGGAAGAGCATGAAGTGTTATCTGAAATCGGGGAGAGTATAGAAGAAGCACACGAGTCTGAAAGAAAGGAGAGAAGGGACGGCATGAGTACGAGCTGAGGTGGAGGTTGAGTATAAAACGGGACGCGCACGCACCATTGTTGTAACCCATAAACAATGACATTCCATCGTTCTCACTATCTCTCCGGCCAATGGTTGGTTTGATACTCAGGACTGGTACGGGTTGGGAGGGAGGTGGAGGCACGAGTGGTAATTGCGGCTCTGCATTCTTCTGGGGCAAGTCGGGTTGTTGCGACTCGGTCTGTTGAAGCTGCTGCTGCTGCTGTTGTTGTTGTTGAGCATCGAACGCGAGTATGCGTTGGGTTAACGAAGAAGGCATTGTGAATAGTTCCAGGTTTGCGTCTGTGGCAAAGTCGTGTTCGCGTCTGGCGAGTGAAACTATTTGTGCGGGTGTGGATGTGGAGGCGAATGTGTCGTGTGTGGCTGGAATTAGGTAGGCGTCCCTCAGTGAACCGATGGAAATGTTATGCGAGAGGTGGAGGAGAAGAAGTAGGAGAATGAAAGAGACGAGAAGGAGAAGAGCACCGCGAAGGGGATCACAAAGCAGAGAGATGGGGGACATATATAATATAACATGTATTATATAAACAGTGCAATCGTGGACAGAGCGAGAGATAAAATTATTATTATCAGTTTCTCAACCAAAATATTTAATTCCGAAATCCCGAGAAAAAAAATACAAAATTATTCATCGAGTAACTTACAAATCGGGTAACTCGTTTAAGGGACCAAAGGTGTTTTAGGTGTTATACCATATTTGGATAAAACGTGGTATTTTTTTCAAATTTTGTCGCTTTTTCCCACGATCTCTGTGACCAGGCCAACCAGCAACCACCACCCAACAAAAAAAAAACACATCCGCTTACGTAATTGCAGAAGAAAAAAAAATAAAATCGGGTTGTCCGTGCGAAAAATGTCTCTTAAACATGTGCGCACGCGAGCAAATTCGGGTGCAACCGAAACCGTGTTTCGGGGTTTCATTGAAGTGGTACAAGCTATATAGACTGCCCTGCCAAATGTTATTATTAAACCTGCTATTAAACTTTGGGACTCTCCCTGGCGGAAGAAGGTTTTACTCGAGAGCTCAATAATCACAAGCAAACATGCTCTGCTCTAGGACTGACTAGACTATCATATGTATGCACGTCTCCGCCGCTGAACCCTTTTTCTCCGAATGTCCGAGCCGTGTGTGTGAAGTTCTCCCTAGGCTCGCTGACTATTCACGGTGATCGGGATCGAAAAAACTGGTTCATACATACAAATAAGGGCTGCGAAATGATGAATTATATTATGTACTGTGTATTCAATTTGAATGATGGTCTAGTTCTGTGTGTTTCGCGGTCCAAAAGCTCGAATTTGAATTTCAGAGGCGGCAGCCATGATTCAGCTATGTACAACAGAACTGGCACTCGAAATTCTGAAGCCCTGAGCATTCCCCGCCTCACTTTCAGAAAAGTCAATTCCAAAAAAAACACTAACCCCCCAATTTATTCCATATGCTTCAATGACATCAGTAGTCCAGAATTTACCGTTCCATGGCCGATTTCCTTGACGAAACAATATCATCCCGTCCCTCCCGATCGTTTTTGATTTGAAAAAACTCGGTCTCAAAAGGTCTCAACTCAAACCAAAAAGGCTATGTACAATATAAATATCAGTCCTCGCTCGAGAGACCCCAAATCCGCACGGCTTCACCAGCTCTTCTAAACACCTTGAACGAATGATTTAGCTCCCTTTAAAACATTTACTCCTCCGTCAAGGAATTACAATTCTACTTGATTGTACCCTATTGTACCATATATATCTACGCACATGCTCTGTGCTATCTATATCTCTACGCGAGGTCCGTCGCGCAGATTTCCTTCGTCCCTGCGCATGCCGGCATCGACCCGGCCTAGGTCCTTCGGTCAACTACACACATCAGTACAAATTTAAACAGCACCCCCGTCGTATTATAAGACATCTTACTCCGTGTCTATTCCGTGTATACAACCCCTCTTACATAGTAGCCTAAACCATACGCCGTACGGCGATTAAAGCTTAAAAAAACAATAAGAACGGTGACGGTGTTTGAAGCACAGACGGCGTAAATGGACGGTGCAATGTGATGGCAACAATAGTTCAACCGATCTAGGCCGATGCTGATACGTGTACATACAGAAATTCCAAAGCAGAAGTGCGCACGGGCTGAGGCGGTGATTGATACCTTGGTGAGAGAAGTCAAAATAGGAGGTTCCTGGTTTGATACATACATATGTGATCTGCCATTTTTTCGAGCCTGTGAGCTATGCATTAGAGTGACCAGAACGTTTCTATTATTATTGTTTATCATTACGTAGCGTTTGCATGGCATTGGAAAGAGTTGCTACAAGCTAGAAGATACTACATAACGCTGGAAGGTTCTGTTGTCAGATGGTTCAAGCTCGACGGAGCCAGTAGCTTTAGAACTATCTTTCCTGGGTTATGACATCACATATATCTACCGCATCTTCTATACCACGCACACTCAAAGCTCCAAAAAAACCCACTCCAGGAAGTAAGAGAAAAGCTCCAACGGCACTCCGACAAGAGATGAATTATAGTATAGATCTCCTTAGCGCACTCAAAGACTTCATGCTCCACATATGTGCATTAAGATCTCCTCAAAAGAAGAATTTTCGTTTGCGATTGCGAGGGAAAAAAAAGAAAGCAACCGAGAAATTTAAAGAAGCTTTGGAAAATCTGGGAAAAAGGATAAACATACTAGCGATGGCGACAAGCTGCTCTGGGCGTAATTAGCATACCTCATTTGGATGTGCGTTACAGTAATCAAGAGCAATAATAAGCACCCGTTTACAAAGTTCTCTGGAATTCAATTTTCAAGCTTCAAGACAGCAAGATCTTCCTCTACTTCCCTAATTCCGAACACAGATCTTTACTTAGTAAGGCATATGCATTATGTTATAGAATTTGATACAATTGATGGAACTAAAAATGCCGTCTTCGGCATCCAATTAGTTATCGTGATTTGTATCGCATGTGAAAGGATCGGAAGGGTGGACTGGGCTTGGATCTCGATCAGGTCGCGCGAGCCGCGAGATCGGGCTCAAAAGTTCCTTGTAACATAAGCTTAAACTTGATGATGCAGTTTGGATGTATGTAATTTTACGTTTTTAGTATGTGTATAGATCAGTTTTTTGCTTGTTTGCTTGACGACGACATGAATGAATAACGGGGCCGCTCGATAACGAGAAGAGTGCATAGGATTTATACTATGTATATGGCTTAAGACACGTTCGTTGTATTGATTGTATTGTTTGCCGCGGGCTTAAGCATTATACATGTGTTTACTTCGGATGATAAACTTGCCTACCACTATTATTACTGTCAAACATTGTCGACGAAACACGAGGCTCTTTGAATTCGAATGATTTGATCCCAACCTGACTTCTGATCCTATACACAGCCTCACAGCCTCACAGCCTGAGTATACACTTTCAAATGAAAAAAAAATTTCAGCCCACCGACGCAAATTAAGGAGAAAAATCTTGAATTTAGTACATACAAAAAATCATCTGGGGTTCCATTGAGAGCATTGAAAACATTTCTAATTTGAAAAACTCTTTCCCCTGAGAAGCTATTTTCAAAAAAGCCACGTTTACGTACAGAAAAATTTCAATTGAATTCAATTGAGATCAGAGACCAGAGCCTACTAGAACCTACTCTATAGCGCACTATGCAACGCTAAGCGAGGGTGTAGCTGCGTACGTCTACTTATAACATCCTCCGACAGGTGGAACAACACTAAGTAAATGTCAATGAGATGAGGGGTAAACAAAAAAAAGTTACATATCCTCATGAATCTCATTTGTGGTGTTATTATATGTAGATCGATATATTTCTCTGGCTTGAATATTTTAATTCTCAGTTCTAGATGTGAATACGACTGCCAGTGTGATACTGTGTGTCTCAGCGCTCACAAACCCCCCCGTCTTGTTTATTAGGTCGAGACCCATTGAGATCGGAGGTAATTACGCATCGAGACGACCTATACATTTCGAAAGGGCACGCGTACAATGACTTGATCAAAAAAATGAATGCTAAACGCTTAAGAGAAGCTGACAAAGGTTGCGGTCATATATATTACACAGAGTGCACGACAAGACGAGACATGAACACATATACCTTTAAACCAGATTCAGAAGCGGCCTGTCAGAACAAGTTTCTGTATTCCTTTTTATTCCGAAGTTCAATTCAAATTGTGTCAAACAGTTAGCGTTTGTCTGATTGGCAGCGGGGCGCCTAATGTACCAAAACCCCGCCACCAGCCAATACGTGTGAAAAGACTGTATAGCATTAGCGCCAGATCTATAAAACGAAAAAAAAACAAGATCAGGTTTCTAGCGAGACCAGATAATAATAAAAATTCATACTATACCCCATATACCCGACTGTATCATTTACGCCAGTAACACCTAACTCCGTCACTCCGTCCCCTCACGGCGTCAGCGTAGCCTACAGCTTTTAATGATAGTCGATCTAGTCGATGTAAAGGGTGTCAGAAGAATACCAAATTTGTCGAGTCCCGTCCACTTTTCCTTCACTCCCGTCACTCGCATTTAACCATTCCGTTTTTCTTCGCTTTCGCCAAGCTGGCTTTTATCTTCGCAACACACTTCGGGTTCGAAGCCACACCTTCAAAAAAAAATTCTCCATAGCAAGACTTAAGAATCTCAGTTAACTCGAAGGTCTTAGTTTCGAAGCGGAGGTTACAGTATAAGTGCTTCCCTGAGAAATGAAACGTGAAACCATATCCGTGTATTCAATGGAACTTTTTGAAGAGCCCTCACTTGATTTAGTATATTACGCCTTGTCATTCATTCATGCGATAATGAAAGGTAACGAGCAGATGAAATCCACCGATGAAAACCATTCCAGTTTTACGCCCATCTTGCATGCACACGTACAAGCGTCAAGCTCTCATGAACAGGTCTTGAGGCGTTAGACTTTAAGCGTCAACGGTTCGTCAAAGACCATCACTTGCGCATATAGTAACTTACTTCGAGAACATCGAACTGGAACAGTTTCGTGAAGCGGACACTTACCCCCCGCGTCTATCATCGCGTCTACTTGTCTCCCTTCTTTTCTTCTTCTTGCCCGTTAATCTGTTTGACGTGAAGCCCCCACTCCTTCCTTTGAGCCACCGGATTTGAAATCCGACACTATGATAAAGCTTCAGAGCTTACTTTTGAAGAGCTTCCATCCTAACCTGCCAGTGAGCGGTTGAACAAAACGCCACTTGTCACTCGTCTTTCCCCGATCGGGCCAAGCAGAAAAAAAACTTGAGGGCACGTTAACCAGTCTCGGACGTACATTGCAGCGAATCGGCATCGACGACCACGGATTGACGGGATCCCGCGTCAGCGCTGCATACACTTGCGCTTTCATGCACTCAGTAATGATTCTAGCGCTTGTGCCAACGGCGAACGTTTCAACTGGAGTAATAGTTCAGAATAAGAAATAATGATAGTGATAAGAATACTCGACTTGGTTGAATTTTTCAACGCTTCTCTCGATGCCGTCCACTTCCGAGATAACCTTGAGATGAGACTTAAACCAGCCAATCGTTCCTCCCGTTCAAACTAAGATGAGGAACCACCAACCAGACAGCTTTCCTAATATTGCTGATTCATGGATAGAAACTCCGGGACCACACCCGTCCCGGATCTGACTTAGACTCCGTGACGGCGTGCGCCACATTACCAATTGTATTGGATCCACTCCGAGCCCGCGCCGAGTGCAGTGGCTGGGCCGGTTTTCCAAAGTCATGTTACAAGGCTTATCCATAACTCTTCAATTGCAAAGCATTGAGCATATGCCCCACAGATATAGCTGTGCCTCAATAAGAACTTCAACAAGGTCCGAGTTACGTTCGTCTATATGCCCTTTGATTACTACTGATTCGCTTGATAGTTACACTTGATCACGATGGTAATCGAGTCAAACTTATACTTATAATATGTTCGATATCCGGTACTTGTCATCCGTAGATCCGTCCGCATATCAATATGTAATGCATCTTATACTCTGCATTGTGTCAGTGGGTGAGAAAACATACGAAGTCAGAGAAGAAAGAAGCAGGGATCATTCGGACCTGAGTTGAACTCCTCCCAGGCTTTAAGACATATTTTGTTAACTTGACCTGATGATGTGATCCGATCAGCAGCCTATCGCATCGCCATGGTTGTCGAGAAACTCGTGGATACTTGAAGCATATGCTCGACGATATTTGATTGGGCGTATACTAAACAAGATTCAGGACGTTCTAATATTGGGAAACATCTTTCTCGCTTGGAAAATATTTAAGACGACTTTAATACTCACTGTGGAAGAAATTATATCGTTTCCTTCTTGTTCCTTAATTCTTAATAAAACATGAAGTGCTCGTCGAGGCCAAGACTTTTGGGGAAATCTTTGTGGTGTCACACTCACGTGCCATCGTAACGGGCGTCGAAACGGTCCTTGTGACCCTGAAGCCGCCAGAAAAAAATCGACGATACGCTCCGTCGATCCGAGCTTGTCCATAATCAAAAAAAGGTCAAAAAATTGAAGGTTTTGGAAGGTAAAGAAGGCAAGGAGGTATCATTCATTGAACAAGTCAATAATTTATTCTTTCAAGGGGGGCTATTAGACTTGAAATGTACAGCCGCTCACTTTCGTTTCCGCTTTCTCGTACATCCTCCAGAAGTACAAATATCAACCAACTTTTATCGTCTCCGCCCTTTTTACTTTATGTTCCTCATTTACATCGGTTCTATACCACCCCAAGTACTTCAAATGCACCTCCCGCCGAAGTAGACGTACAGTCTCAAGCTACTCCTCCCCGACCCCAAGGCATTCTTGTACTGCCCCCAAAATCAAAAACGCCTTCTTTCGCGCGAAAACCAAAACCAGGTTCGCGGAGTATATGGAAGTCACCAATTTCACCAGGAAAAATACCAGCTTATGACGAGGCTCTCAAATATATCCGTACCGATGCCCGGAAGCTTTCGCGGGAAGCTAGAGAGCTTGCATCTATTATAAAGTCTAGAGAGGCTGAATTGAAAGCAGCGAATAATACTCCTTCAAAAAATGTCGAAATTAACGAGCTGCGCCAAAAGTTGGAGATACTACAGATTCAGAGCAGAATTAATCTACCCGAAGTCAGGTTTGCTTTCAAAATGGGAAGATGTACGTTCTTGGTTTTGAATACCCGTGTTGTCCTGTTGCTAATAGTAGTCCTCCACCCACAGACCGCTTCCACGAACCCGTATTCCGGCACCTAACAGAACGAAAATGGAGAAAGGATGGTATGCTCGATTTACTGGTGAGTACGGTCCTATCTTACCGATAATCTCTTTGGAGTTATCGACCGATAAGTCTCTTAACACTCAAATCTAACGAACATCTTTCATAAATCCCATAGATGGAACGAATCTATCAAATGCATGTTGTACCTGATCTCATACCAGAGCTGCATCCTACGATCGATTTACGTATACAATTCCCTTGGACAAATGGACATCGCACATTGAGCCAGCGAAGGCGGGAAAAATCCGGATGGTACACGATTGAGCCGGGAAGATTCCTCACCTCAAAACAGGTATGTCTTCCCTGCATCCCTTTGTTATTCTGGTGTAATTTGCCTGATCATCGATTTCTCAATCCCCCCTTTTTCTTCTTTCATTCCCCTCCCCCACACACCTTTTCCCCAACTCCCCCGCACGGACGTATCAATCTGATAATTATTTTCCGATTGCGGTTTTCTCGATTTTGGGGAACCTTCGTTTTTTTCAATTTCATACCAATTTGGTTGCATCTATGGTCTTCTGACTTGCATACATCGTTTATGCATTCTACCTATTTCTTCTGATTAATCCGAGGTAGACGCGAGACCCGCCTCGTGTTGCCGCTACGGCCTTTCACACTGACCTCCGGCTATACACGATGATCATGCTAGATCCTGGTAAGCTTACATTTCACCCTCTCGTTGGGCATAGCAAATCGCAGTTGTAATATTCCTTCCTCCATCAGATGTTCCTCATGAAGAGACGAGGTCATTCCAAACCTACCTACACTGGTTAAAGTGAGTTGTCATATCATCAATAGTCTCGCAGAATTTTGGTCGCAGCCGTAACGCTCGCACGGCTAAGCTATGACCATAACCATGTTCGACAAAAAATAATTAAACGCCGAGACTGAAATTCGATGTTTCTAGACCTAATATTCCCCTCTCGGCATCATATCGCAACATTAAAATCAGTCCATCTGATGGGACACTTGTGAAAGAATCGAAAGAAGGAGCTGAACTACAAGCCGGCAACCAAGGAGAAACCAGTAGTAAGATTGCGCTGGGGGTCACAGCCCATAGCGCCAGGGATACGCCGTATATCCCTCCACATCCGCAGCGGGGAACCCCGTACCACCGTTATGCCGTGCTTTTACTCCCACACCTCAATCCACAGGAGCATCTAGATATACCGGTATTTAAAGATGAACAGAGAATAGGTTTCAATTTACGGGAGTTTGCCGCGCAGTGGGGGCTTGCCCTCGGCCCTGGTGGTGGAGCTCACATGTGGCGCCAGGTTTGGGATGAAGATGTCTCGGATGTTTATAATAATGTCCTCCGTAAGTTCTTTTATCGGCCTTGTTGCGAGGTTGGAAAATCTCATGCTAAAGGGGTTTTTTTATTTCTTCCACATTGATGCTTTGCCCCCACATCCATTATCTTCTCGAAATTTATCCGAAATCTAATCTGGATCTGCAATTTTTCAACGTAATCCGACCCCATATCTTTTATTGCTGAATTTGCGCCGGGGGGTTTTCGATTAACCAACCAGATGTACCTGAGCCGGTTTATCAGCGGCCGCGGAAAATCAGTCCTTTTGATCACACGCCCGAAAAGCGTACCAAGTATCTATTATGACGAAGACTGAACAAGGTGTGCAAGGAGGATGAAGAGCAGGGCAGGTAACAATAGTCCGATGGATGGAATTACTCGTTTATACCAAGGAGGCGAGCTTGAAGCTTGAAACTTCAGTGGATTTTGCCGAGTATTCTCTAGCTTACAGTTGAATGTTCAGGTACCCCCCTCCCCAGCTGAATCGGATCCATCAGTCTGATCGTTGCTGTCGCGGGGTTTCCTTTTCGCTTATACATACGTAAAATTCCTCGTCGTCTGTATTATCCTCCGTCTTCCTTTCTTGAATCCGAAGTCTCATCCGAAGTCTGCCCTTTGAGGTTTGAACGTCCAGGTGTTAGATTGAGATAACATGTGATATTAGTGCGGTTCGGAGAACCCATGGAGGTACGGTTTTATGATCATTAACACATCCTTGGATAACCCTAAACACTGTTCCGGATGACCTTGTACGGTCCGGCCCAGCCATCTTGAAGCAAGCCATGAGCATGACAGATGTATTTGTTAACTATTTATCTCCGAAGGTTTAGGCATTGTTGGCCGTAAAACTCAGTCCAGAAGCCCTGTGTTAAAGGGAGTGACGTCGGACCACCCGAGTTGTCCCGTAGCAATGAGGGACATCATCGTCAGCGACAATCCCCCATTCGTTTCCACTAGCACGCAAGAGTCTAAGATAAGTAGCAGATCGTAGATTCAAGTTGAAGTCGTGAAAAAAACTGATAAACCATTTGATGACATACTAACAATTGGTAGGTGCCGTTCTTTGTATTTCAATGTACCGCTTTCGCGTAATACATATACCAGAGCTAAACATCAATCCCAAGGTGTGTATAACAGATAGAGAGAGGCTATTGGTTCTCTTTTAATGTTTGATATTTAATGTTTGATACGGGATAAAAATAAAAGTAGCGAGAGACTTCGTTTGTCTTCTACAAGCCAGCCCAGTGTAGATTTGAAATTATCCCATTAGTAGACCTGATGGCCAAGGCCAACCGACTTTGAAGCGAGGTTTACTGATTCCCTAGACTCGGCCGGTAAAGTCCATAGCCTTCTTCAAAGGCAGCGACAACAAACCCGCTTACTGGTGCATCGGAGGGCAGACGCATAGTTGAAACCGGAAAAAGTCGACGGGCTAACTTGAAGCCCCTGTCAGCGTACCATTACACAGATTTTCATCGACAGCCAAACCCGCCAGACACTAGTATGAGACATAAATATAATGCATATGATGCACTTTTAGAGCTACTGAAAAAAAACGATGCGCGCTATAGCGGCGTTATAGGTATTAGTTTTTCTTGCGATAGTCGGCCGAAAGGCATTTTCCGCAATGCGCATGACATGACGGTGACCAGATAAGGAAGACCAATACAGCTCTCGTTTCGATCGAAACGGTAGTTGAGCAGGTAACAACCTTGGCCGTCAACATAGTAGCATGCACATGCTATTTTACCCACGGGAGTTGCTCGATCGAGGGATATTTGTCCGACTCGGAATATCCATAAGGAGCAACTGCGCTCTGAGGCTCCTGAAGATTTTGCCTTAAGCGGGCAATCGTACCTTCTGCTAAGAGTTCTTCCATACGCTATTAAACATACCCCTGGCTCAATGTTCGTGGCTCCGCGCGGAAGGGCGCCGCTGGTTCGGTGCTCTGATCTTCCAACTTAGGTTTCATCTTTTCCATGGCTTCGAAAAAAAACATGAAGCCATATCATTTTATCATTCATCTGCCCCGTGAGCTTTAGCAGCTCCAAATTCACAAATCCTGACATGTGCCGCTGCCAGGTGAATATAGCGCAGCATGTTCAATGTTCAATCAAACCGTGGCAAAAATGTTTCCTAGATTGATTGCCCAAAGAAAAGAAATTCTTTTGAGTGTGGACGGTACTATCATAATTCATTGGCCACCACTAATCGCTTTCGAAAGAGTGCATTTTCTGTAAAAAAAACGCGAAGACCTTGGGATCTTTCGAGATTAATTTGATATACAAGACCGTTTGCTGTAAACTGTAGTCGCCCCGTATATTGAAAACTGGCAGGGATTATTATGAGTATCGCTGAGCACTCGAATGATTCGTCGTGAATTCCGTGTCTCTACCAACAACGCAGCGCCGGATAGCGATTATCTTCGAAATTGCCTTGGCAGTAATGCGAGAAAGAGGGGGTTGAATTCGGCATGGATCCATCAGTGCATATTAAAAAAATTCTTCAAATTGTTCATGAGCGAAGAGGTCAATACTAAAGCGATGGTTTAGCTGTCCCTCATATAGCCGCCTTGGTTGTGAAACCAGATTGCCAGTGGTTTGAGATCGTGGTGATATAGGCGTCGAGTAGATTAAGACCGACTACTTTACGCCAGTTTTCAAGTTCTCTGATGACTATTGATCCGAGATAATGACCATACCTTCTTTGAGGATTTTTATAGCATAACCCATTGCTTTGGGGGTAAAATACGTCACAATAACAGGGCCCTCCTTGGCCAGATAACTTGAAACTGTGCACTGTCTTTGGACGGACGGACTAGTAATGAAACTGAGAATAGCACATACATAGAAATACCTAAGTGAATCAATATGTGCACCGGCCTTCAAAAATTACGGTAATGGCCATTAACCTGATGATAAATTGTTTGGCAGCAAAAAGATGTGATCAACGCAACAGAGTAAGAAGCACGGAAAATGATTCAATTGTCACCAGTAATTACACCGTAATCAGCTTGAAGATGGTTGCGCTTCTTATCACGCTCACTGCCAATGTTTGCTGACGAAAAAGTGGAAGAGTGATCATCCGGGCGATGTATGTGCCGGCACGAACCAATAGAAGCACATACTTGGTGTGAAAATCCGAGTGTTGCGCAAATGTTGAGAAGACTCATTGATTCGTCAAGCCGCTTTAGCGTGTCTTCTGCATCCTCATCCAATCCTGGTTCGAAAAGTCGGATAAGTGCTCCGTCATAGACGTATAAAGATGTAAGTTGACAAAATCTTTGATGTCAACGATACGATAATGTTGAAAATGGTTTTGATTTGAAAACTAAGCCAGGATAGATATTAATATTTTGACAGCGCCACAGATAATTATGATGACCAAATCCACGATCTGTTAGATATAGGTATGTTTATGGGGGCGGAACCGAAAGGAGCACTGGAGCTGGTCCGGACTTACTAGATGCTAGCCTTTGTATAGCCAAGTATGGTCTCGTAAACCAAGATAGGACCTCAGTTGTCGATAACTGACACGTCCATGTGGGCCAAAATTACGCGTGAGATTTTGTTGAAGCGGATGGATTGACAAGTAATTATATAACACAAACTCAACTCCGGACACAAACCAGATCTAGTCGCATCATTGATTAATTGGCAACGTATGTGAAATGAAATAGGAGAATCTTGTACCTTGAAAACCACTCCGCTTGGAAAGAAAAGGGAGGAGTGCCGCGATTGTTACCTGGTGAAAGCGCTTTGATTTTGCAAAGCATGTAATTTGTACTGCCTCGAAGCCACGACTTCTTAATACATCTCCTAATTTACGATACAGCGCCAAGCCAGGTTCGAGAGGAAAGACTATCGACGCTGGGTAATGATAACCAGGTATCGGAGTACGCAGGTGACCGTATAGCCTTTATTGAAAAATAAAGATTGAGGTCGAGATCTAGGACATGGTAAATCGTGCAACCAGTATTCAGGAAAAAACTAGTGCAATGGCCAACTGAGGGGTCTGCGCCATAGTACTTAGACTAGAAGTCCATTCTTCTCGTTGGGCGGCGCGGGGCACGTGTTAGAACTTAGCAAAGTAATAGTAGAGGAGCTTGGGCAACGCCGGAAAATGGAAACCGAAATAACTTCGAATCTTTAATTAGATGTCGTCGACAGGGCTTAAGAATTCAGTACGTCCAGTGGCAAAGATGGTGACAAAATAATAGCAATATAGCAACTGGCTTAACTGAGGGACGAATCACCGACGGCCGCTGACCAATCATTCCAAAAACACATGCAAATTGAGTTCACCGGTATTTGCCATTTCAAAATCAAAACTTCATGAGCACGGAAAGAAATAAATCTCTGAACTGGAAATGTCGGTTGCTGTTTCCCTATATCCGGATGGCGACTACCGTGTCATTGGTCAATGGTGCCGCTGCGATATCTACGAGAAACATTCATGTGTAACTCAAAAATCCCGGATATACTTAGAAGTTAGCTCCAGAAGTTTCGAAGGAACACAAAGGATAAAAATTTTATTTGCAACTGCATAAATGAGTCTTTGAAGGGTATTAATTACCAGGTCTTAACTAATCTCCTTTTGCGTTTCCGAGATATTCGCTGAGAAGACAGACAAATGAAGCTAATGAAGGCTCGCCATGCGTATGGAAGTGGGCGACATTCTCAACTTACGAAACATCTAATGCTCCCAATCGTGGCTGATGCATATCAAATGAAGAAGTGGAAAGGGGAAAATTATCATAATTCATTGCAAACCTATTGGACTGCAATATATAGATACCTCTCTCTTTCAGCTTCTTGCTTTTAGCTGTGGCAACGCCAAATCCCCCCCGTCAGAGTCGTGCGGACGTCACTGTTGTCTTCGCTTGCGGAACATTTGAAGTTCCACTAATTGGTACAGTTGTCCACCTTTTCGAGTCTGCTTTGCAAACCGCGCATCTAATAGGAAGTCAAACCTTGATTTTATTGGTGTTGATTATCCCGCCGACCTTCAAAGTTTCGAAAAAGGGGGCGATCCAAACGGAGCAAAGACTATGGGTGCAGTCTGCAGATGCTATCGACACTGTTGATTCTTACCCCGACACCCGAATAACATGTACCACTGATACCACCGATAGATGTTTTGTTTGAGTTTACCACTTTGATACTAGTCAGGGTGCCCAAGTGACTCGTCTGGAAAATCTCTTCTCCGGTTACGGACCATGTTTATGCTGTTGTTGTCTTTGGGGACCCCGATGGACAGTCATTCCCCGGAGTACTGGAACGACGCTCTATCACATTTTGTGCTAAGGCGATAATATTCGTCAAGGAGGGTGAGTCATCAATGCCGCTCAGCATCATCACTTGACATTTTGAAATAGGATGCAGGCGCCGCTGCAAGTTTTATAATCCAGTAGATTTCTTGAAAAAGTTGTCGCCGTAAACCAGGAAATTGTGGCTTCAATTATTAATCGTTGATATCGCCTGATACATTGGAGATTCTCAACAGGAGCGTTTGGAGCAGGTCGTTGGCTAATTTGAATACCTTCGGCTGCCGTAAAGTCTCGACGCCCCTCATAACTTTTTCCATTATGAGTATCTTTACAAACCTGTGGCTCACCGGAGACGTTGGCATTAAAGTCTTTTCTAGTTCCATTCATACCCAATTGTCTTGAGAGAAGACATTTCCACCGCAAATAAATCAACAGACGTGTAGATGGTATATGTTGGGTATTTGGAACGCCGTCTCATATTGAGTGTGTGTGTGAATCTTCTAAGTCTCTAAGCCTGAGGGCCGCGTCCTATGCGTCGAAACTATTACTTCGGCGGTTCATTCATTCGCATTATTCTTCCTATGGCTCTCTGTCTTGACCACAATAGAATTGTCCTGTCGAGCTCGTGCCGTGTGTTTTTCCCCCATGTGTGTCCGGTTTCATTTGTCTTGGGGTTTTTATGAGTCGTTTCTCGTTCGCCCTTGCGCTGTGCCGGCCCTCCTCTTTGCCTTTCTTCTTCCTTTCATTTGTGGTTCCTTGAAGATTCCATACGGTTTTTCGAATCGTTTTGTTTCATTCACGAATTCGAATAGGAGCTTCATCGCATCCGACGCCGCTAGCAACATGTTCTTCGGTATGTTGTGTTGCCAGTAATGCTTTATATTGAGTAATGGAATGCGATTAAATAGACTGAGCCGATCTCACGAGGTTCGAAGAAAATGTATAACAAGGATATCTGTTTGAAGACCTACACGTTCCGTGCCTTCATGGTGACTTTATTTTGAGTAGCAAAAACCAGTAATTCGATCCTTTGTTTCTAGCTTGGGACCTGAAAGCGACCGTCAAGCACAAATGCACTGAAAGCTTTGGTGGCAGAAGTAGTCTCCAATCATGTGGGATCAGCTCCTTGGATGTCTTTGGAGAAAAAACATTCTCCTCCCTCCGGAAGCGGCGAATAATAAGACATAAACAGTCTCTGAATGGTCGTCAAATTTTCAAGATAGAAAACAACTCGAGTCTTGATTAACTTTGAACTTTGCTAGTCACCGTGACGCCAGCGTCTGTTTTATCCCTGGCACATGCACAAATTGCGAACCGGTTGCGGAATTTGCTGACTGTTTCACATGGAAAGGAGTGAAGAACAAAGAAAGTCCACAAAACATGCACGAATTTTTATTGTTTGTTATGAAAAGAATGAAAACATGTACAGTATTGCCAAATTAATGACTCACGACCAAGTTAGTATCGCACTTGCGTATCCCGCAGCCAAATGTCCCACTACTGGTAGTAACAAAGGGGCGTTCCTCCGTACGTCGACCTAGCCCTGCATATTGTATCTTTAATTGTAGCCGTGTTATCTCGAAATGCCATGAGGCTAAGGACAGTCTGAGTCTTGGTGACTGTAGCAAAATAAGCATAACGTTGTGACAGACATTTCTAAGCACCGTTGTCTCTTTCCTGTATCCTTCATGACTGGAGTAGGACGACCAGGCTCTCTCCCATCTTCGTCGGCTTCACCGTCGATGTCGTCGCATGGCACGACGACCAGGATTGATGATCTCCTCAATATCACTATCAACATGCACCCGCCGCGCCGGAATCCCAGAGCTTCTCTTGACTCAACGCAGCTTCAAATGTCGTTGAACATGCCACCTTCTCGCAGGGCTTCTTTCAACAGCTCTAATAGCTTTAATAATAATAGTAGTAATTTTGTCCCAAGAATTATACGAGGAACGTCATTCTCTGCGAGTATGTCGGCCCCACCTGGTTCCCCTGCCTTGTCTTTCCCGCCGTCAAATCTTGCAGGGACAGCTGGAGCTACTGTTTCAGCACCGGTACTACCTTCATCCTCAACACGTGGTCCATCTCACTCTCCAACAAGAACACGACGTGGCCCCCCTTCAACAAATACCCCACACTCTAATGTCTCTCATCGCACCGTTTCCGCACCCGTGCTGCCTCCTTCTCAAACATCAATTATTATTCCACCGCCCTCGCCTTACGCCACTTCCTTTCCTCGACCGTCATATTTGGAATATTCCGCATTCCGCCATATCCTTCTCTCAGAACCAGAATCTACCACCCCACAACCCCCGGATCCTTATCGTCTTCAGTCTCTCCATGCCAGCTCGGCCGCTACCAAATTGCGACGACCCATGTCTCCAGAGTTTAATCACAGTGATGAGGACAGTAATTCTGAGCGAGAAGAGGGCATAGCACGAAATACTGGAGGCAGGGGTCGGACAGTTACCCCGTCCGTTCCCAGGAGACCAGATGTTGATACCTTCATGAAACTTCCGACAAGATGGAGCGACGGTGATGATCGATATCCTAGCCTCTCCGTATCAGTTGACGGTCGAGACTTGACTTTTCATGGTATGCTTATCTAAAATATTGTGCATTGGACATGTATCTACATGTATGTTGTAGGTCCCATGCTGGCTGGTGACAAAGACGCAGCAGCAGCTCGAACGAATTTTTTCATTCCGCCAGCATGCGGGGTATATTATTATGAAATTAAGATTCTTAACAAAGGTCAAAAGGGGTAAGAGATCATTATCATTCTTTCTATTCATCAACTCTATTCACTTGACCTCTAATATGCATAGACATATCGGGATAGGGTAAGAACCACGAACTTTTCGCAATTTCTTTCTTTTCTTATTCTTTTTGGCTCACTACCTCTTTTCAAGATTTGGTGTTCGTACAGCAAAACTGTCCAAACTTCCTGGACTTGAGAAAAGGTCTTGGGGTTACCATGGGGAGGATGGGTTTTCCTTCGCATCTGAAGGAGAAGGATCCGTTTATGGTCCCAAATTCACAAGTACGAACTTTCGTGATTTTTCTTATTATTCTCATTTTTTTTCACATTATTTGCCTAACTAGCTGGTGACGTTGTGGGATGTGGCATTGATTTCAGCACGGGTCAAGCTTTCTTCACCAACAACGGCCGTCTTATTGGTCCGGTATTCAACAATCTAACCACTGCGGGAGAATTATATCCTACTGTTGGTCTCCGTACGCCAAATGAGTCGATTCGTGCAAACTTCGGACAAGACGCTTTCATGTTCGACATTGAAAGTCATGTGGAGCAGATACGGAATCGGATGTGGGGAACTATAATGCGTTCCCGTATTGGTATTAAGTCTGTTAATGGCTCGAAATTTTTTGTGAAACAAGAGAATGATGAGTCGACCAAGGAGGAGAAGATAGATGAGAAGAAGAGTTTGGGAGACAAAGATAAGCAAGAAGAATGTGTAGATCGGCCCATGCATGACTTAATTATGGGTTACCTTACGCACCACGGGTATTCTCGGACCTCACAAGCTTTGAAGGAACAATTCGAACGGCAGTTGAAGGAATGTAATTCTGCAAAGGGCAAGGCTGGAGAGGTGGTAGAGCGGAAAGAGAGCGTATCGCGAGCGGAGGGAAAAGTACAAGAAGAAATGGTGGTAGATGCTGAGGGCACAGTGTTGAAGGATTCTGATGCGAGTACTTCTGAAGGTTCAATGTTTCAGTCGTCAAAGGCCCTGTCGCCTCCGTTGGAAAGCACCACTCGGCAGAATATCGTTCGTGCAATTACTTGCGGCAAGATTGATACCGCGTTGGCCCAGACAAAAAAGTATTACCCGGACGTACTAAGTCTCGACGAAGGGATGATATTATTCAAGCTGCGCTGCAGGCAGTTTGTGGAGCTGGTGTTAGAAGCTGCTAGGATTTCTAAAGTGGTACAAACACGAAAGGGAAAGGAACGTGAAACTCAAGTTTTCAGCGCTGATCAGGACAGTATGGACGTGGATGACGATGGTAATGCTATTGTGAATGGCGAGAAGAATTTGAGCAATATGTTGTCCAATGGTGGAGCTGCTGTGACCACCGCGGTCGACTCGATGGTATTGGTGACTAATGGGGCTAATGGGGCTAATGGGGCTAATGGAGCATCTTTGAAACCGCCAGAAGACGTACTATCATCGTCGACGGTACCTACAATACCCATCGTCACGACCTCTCAGTATCTTCTCCAGGTGGCATTAACGTTAGGACAAGCCTTACAAGCAGACTATAAGGCTGATCCACGACCAGAAGTTCAGAACATATATAAACGGACGCTTAGTTTGGTTGCATACGAGGATCCCTTTGGCGACGACGACGACGATGTCGATGATGAAGGTGGTGGATTTGACTCTCTCCATAGCGGAACGAGTGCTCTTATATCAGGAAACGGTTTAGCAACGGGTATGCATCCAGCCCCCCGCCATGACACTAAACGCAAACATACAATTCCTGAGTCCGTGCGTGAAATGGTCAGCCAGAGTGCACGAGACAAACTTGCGGAGGAAGTTAACAGAGCTATACTCGGTATGGTTTATTTCCCCTCAAACCTTTTATTTTTCATCGATAATTACTAATGTGGCTCCGTAGAATCTCAAGGAAAACCCCCTCATCCCGCGCTAGAGAGGTTGTATCGTCATACACAAGCGTGCGTCGTTCAACTAGCCTGGCTTGGAGTCGGAGCTGCTGCGTTTGCCGATATGCCTAAGGAGCTCCTAGGAGACTGAGGCGCTGTCCTTTTTTACGATGTCTGTAATTGCCGCGGTCAATAATGATTATTCTCAAAAAGAGGATTCTCATAGGACTGGAGGTATCCCAATCATGCGTATTTGAAAGTTGTATCCTGCATATGATCTAGCTTTATAATTCCTGTCCAAATCATTAATGGGTTTATTTTGCATTTTTCGCTTCTCTCGGTTTATCCACTCCAACAATTACATTAACATACCCCCCCCCTTTGTGCATTAACAAACAAGCGTACTTTTACACCATTTTATATATTCTCTTTCAGTGCCTTTTTTCTCTCCTCATTTACTTTCGTCGATCGTGTAGTTTGTTCCATTGCTGGCTTGTGCTTCATCCTTTATTATCTCTTTGAATGAAACATCGTGCTCTACACATTCCTTACGAGCATCTCACATTTCCTACACCTACCTTCCATCAAACACCTCGTACATATGTAAACCGGGTATGTATATTCTAAAACCATTCACTGTCGTTACAATTTCCCTGAACTAACCTTGTATTTACTTATAATTTGTAATACGAATTGAGCATATTATGATATATGTACTTGGTTCAATGGGTCCGTATAAATATAATATAGACACCACCAGTGCCGACTGGGCTTTCGTGGCTCTGCCAATTACAAATCTAAATTCTTATCACAGACTATGAAAGTACATATTAGAATACAGAAAAAGAATGTCAAAAAATACAAAGCCAGTGAGATCGTCCGCGCCAGTTGTATAAAAATACAAAATGAGCTGGTAATTAAATGAAAGGAGAGAAAATCAAGCAGATAGTATTAAACAAGATATAAAGTTATTAACTGGAGGATTTTAGGTGAAGCTTCATTGAATAACTTCACACGAAGTACTACACACATTAGCCGGGAGGGGGATGTACGTAACTTAACTGGCTATTCAGAGCCATTTAAGCCAGGTTTTGATATTTCCTCCGCCAGTTTACAGATTTAAAGAATGGCTTCTCCCGACTCGTGCATTGTTCTTTTTCTTTGAAGCCTGCACTAAAAAACTTTAAACATTTCGTGAATGACAAGGGTGAATGCACTTTGTCGTTTTTAGCGCGAGCCCGGGGTTTAGAGCGTCCAGCTTGCCAGAAATAGGTCTGAAGAACGGAATAACAACTCGCTCTACGCAACGCAGTATCCTGATCCCTGTATTTCGTGAATTCTGATATGGACTCGACCATACTCCGTAATTGGTGTATGTTTATACGGTCTTCTGGGTTCGGGTTCCAGATAGTTTTTAGCAAGGCTTGGGCACGAGTGGAAATACACGATCCTTCGAATACGCTGTCGGGTTTAGAGCAAAACGTTTGATAGCGCGAATCCATTTTTTCTTCGGCGTATTCCCAAGGGAGCTGTCCGTTTGTGCAGATGATGAATAATATGATACCTAGTGACCATATATCGATCGCATGGGGAAGAACGACACAACTATTCTCTGAAGGTCCGGGATAGCATTCTAAAAGGGGGTACGGGGGTTTAGGACTTTTGAATAGATGGAAATGAAGTGGTTAGGTTTACCTGGCGGACTGTAAGAGTGTGTACCGCGTACGTAGCCATCACTATGACAGATACGAGGACGGTCAGTGCTCGCCCCAAAATCGGTCAACATCAATCGAGAACAGTCGTGCACGTGGTTGCAAAGAATATTTTCAGGCTTGAGATCGTTGTGATATATACCTTGGTCGTGGACGTGTGCCACCGCGTCTAGTATTTGCAGGAACAAGGCCTTGATCAATAAATTATCACGAGAGATAAATCGGCCGAAATTTTTCAGAAATTGGTGAAAGTCGGCGCCTCCGATGTATTCGAAAAGCAAGAAAAGAGAGTCCTGTGTTTCCATCATTGCGTAGGCTCTAACAATGTTAGGATGGGGTGGGATTCGTGTGTGATAATTATACTCCTTCTTGTAAGCGTCAACGAATTTGAAGCCGTGCACTTTCATAGAGATGAATTTCATAGCATATTGACGAGGAGGGATGTCGTGTGCTTTGGTAGGGCATTCCTCTACAAGATAGACTGTGCCATTTCCGCCGTAGCCTAGACCGGCAATGGCGCAAACAGACAATTGAGGGATAGATTGTCCGATATGAGGATAATGTCGTGCTCTTTTGTCTTCCATTCGAGTGAGTTGCGCGTGCTTATAGCAGAGTGGCGACATTATTTTGGTCGCTTGGATGATGGTTGCCTCAAGTTAAGGCCTAAGGAACATATAGGGGGAAGGCGGAGGCACTGATATACACGATCGATGTACCCCCTAAATAGGGTATGCCATAAGTTCATATCGCAGACCTTCCTTCAGATACACAGCGACGAGCAAGTCAGCCGTAACATTATTGGAATGACGTTTGACAAGAGGAAGGTGTCCGAGTGATCTGTCTTCAAACATTGTTAAATAGTCTATTTGCTTCGCCAACTGTTTTAGAAAAATATATTCAGAATACCTTCTCGAATAAGGATAAACTTGGGACGCACGACTAGCCACCGGAACCGAAGAAGTAGTGCGTAATGGTTCAGAGCCTTCAAGAGGATATCCATGATCCTCATTCGATGAATTGACACTCATCGGTCATTCAACGCAGTGTACCTTTCGACAATTCTATATTCTAAGCATCAAGCCTTGTGAAAACTAGCGTCCGGCGTGCACTGACCTAAAAGACCTAAAAGACAAGAGAGACATCTGGGAAAGCTCAGCGTCAACCACAAGTGGAGTAAGTGTTAGTGCGGACCGAGCAGATTACAATAAAATCATCTGCTGCTAATCAGCTTATCAGTCTGAGCCCGGGATACCGTGAAAAAGAGGCTGGGTGCCGGAGCGGCCCAAAACCTCCAGTGGAATTGATACACAGACGCTCAAGGATGTACAATACAAACCAACCGAATACAAAAACAGACTAGTATAGAAAGTTAAGGAAAGAAAAAGAAAAAAGGGGGCGGAGTGGGCTGGGTGACGAAAAAAAATACAACGGTGTTACTACTTCGCGATAGGCAGGAAGAGAAACGGATGAGGAGCTGAGTCCTCACTAGGCCTCACTATTCGAGGTTATATCAACCTCATCGAGCTGAGACATTGCTGACAATGTCTGAGACATGGCCCCTAAGTCTCTGCAAATGGCCGCGGCCTCAGCACGAGTGGGGGTGTCATGTGACGGGCGCTCTGACCGCTGATTAGACCGTAGTAAACGATACCGTTTAAACACTAATTTATTACCACAGCTATGGCTATCATACAATAACTCTCAATTAAATGTTTTCGTATAGAATTTATTTTCGAACTTGGAGCCGAAATCAACCTACAGCGCGGCTACGTATTTCGTGCCCTTTAAGGAGGTCAATATGTCCCTCGTAGAAATTTCCGCAATCAAAATTTGATATCGTCAATCCGCGCTTTTTTCTATTAATGCAACAATGAGACAGAACATGTACAGCAGACGTAAGATGTTGTTCTACAAATCAGACATAACCAAGATCTACTGAGTTTGACGTGAGATGGTGAACGAACGACGTCCCTGAAAAAAGAATCGATGAGAAATCAAAAGAAAATGAAGCAATTTATTTTGATGATACGAACCTTTCCTTGTTGTTGCTGTTTGGCACCGCCGGCAGCCTTTGTCGCACCTCCGGCTTGAGCGTTGTTTGCACCGTTGGCACCTTTAGCAGCAGCACCATTTGTACCTTTAGCGGCGGCACCGCCTGTGTTTCCAGTAGCAGTACCCTTAGCAGCAGTACCGTTGGCACCCGTTGCCGTTGCGGCAGCGCCATTTGCACCCGTAGCAGTAGCATTGTTCGCACCACCAGTGGCAGCACCCGAAGCACTAGCAGCAGCAGCATTGTTCGCACCACCAGCGGCGGCAGCACCTGCATTACCGAAAGTCTGATCCTGACCCACGCTACCAACACTGAACTACAAAAAGGGATTTCTCCGTCAACACACTGATAAGACTCTTCCCGTCCAAACACCAGAACTTACGTAAACTGCGTCGTCAAAGCTCCCATGTTGAGCAATGGGTGCTAGCACCGGTTGATGGTTTGCTGCGGTGTTGATTGTAGACACTTTGTAGAAACCTGCTGCTAATCCACCGTTAACTGTGGTGGAGAGAACACCGCCCTGCGCTGCATCATTGAGACCCCTGAAAGAACAGAAAAAGTGGAAAAAAATTTACATTAATATCTGAACGGAGCAATAAAAAGCACAACACGTACTTGAAATATGTGAATTTGGTGGGATCAGCCGGGGTGGTGTCGGTGAAACTCTGGATTGGCTGAATGACGACGTGTGAATGTCCTATAACCTGACCGGAGCTGGCCAATTGCTGTGGAGCACCCAAAAAGTTGGTATCCGCGTTGACGAAGGCACCAGTCTGGAGACCTTGGATGGCCATAGAAATAGTGAAAGTCTGGTTCTCCTCGAAGTTTTGACCGTTAACTGGAGATGTAAACTTTGCAGAAGGCAAATTGCCTTTGCTGGGAATCTGACCCATCGGAATTGGGTTGCACGAAGCAGTCGAAAATTGTTCACCGTTCGTAATCTGTTGGCCGAGACAGAAATTGATGAAATTGTTGGTGGTCGTCAAAGACGCCACTTCACCCGCTTCACTTCCATTCGCACCGATACCAGTCTGGGCGTAGCCGGGTCCGATAACAGAGGGATCCAACGTCAACGAAGTTTGAGGATTGCTGTCACTGTTAGCATTGTTGTTGGCATTGTTATTGTTGTTGGCGGTGCTGGCCGTACTGGAGGCATTGTTGCTAGCGGTACTAGCGGTACTGGTGGTGGCATTGTTGGCATTGTTATTGGCGTTGTTGTTGCCCTTGCCTTGCTGAGAACCGGCACCCTTCTGATTCTGGTTTTGGGTGTTGCCTCCAAAACGTCCACCCGCACCCCCGAAACCCTGGTTAGCACCTTCGAGTGGGATGAGATCATAAAAATAAGGATCCCGGGAAAAATAAACACTTACGACCACCGAAACCTCCACTGAACTATACGAATTGGTCAGCAAAAAAAAAAAATGTTAAAAAAAGGGACGATACATACTCCATTGGGAAGCGCTGCTGCCTCTAGCAGAAGGGGAAGAATGACGACCAAAAGAGAAGAAAAGCTGGTGGAGAACTTCATGACGGATATACAAAAAAAAAGGATACGCAAATTTTATTGAATGGTAAAAAAGGAAAGTTGGAGAATGGACACCAGGCCCGAAAGTGTGAAAAAGACGAAACGAGAAGGGGGAGGGGGAGAGGGAGTTGGGTTCGAGATGAAAAAAAAAATGTCTCCTGGGAAGCCTCTTTTTATGTATGGTAGAGTAGAGCGCTTGAATGGTTGCTACATGTAATTAACAACCATCAGAGTGTTCCCATAAGTACGACTCATCTGCGGTCAAAAATAAACCTTGAATAGAATAACCAAGGGGATGGGTCGACCGTGGGGATTCTCTTCAATCTGTACAGGGTCAAACAACCGGCAGACCAGGCCAGGGCAGGCCATAAACTCACTTTTAGCAACGGTCAGTCTCCACTGCACAACCGCCAAGACGTACCGGTCTCCGGTAGTTGTAAGAGTACAGTAGTGATGCATGATGGGTTAGACCGTTCCCCGAGGTCGGACTGGGATCAGGATGGAGTTTAACAGTGGATTTATTGTTCGCGTAAAGCCCGAGCTGAGGATTTTTACTCGATGGCAAACAACAATCATCATATCAGCCAAATGGTTGATTCAACCCAGATAGAAATGCAGAGCTAGCAAATACCTAGGATGGGTCGCACTCGGCAGCGAAATTTCATTCGATTTTCAATTGCTTTACTTGCTGCCAGATGGACCTGTGCGTGCATACTCCTTATTCTAATCATGCTTGAAATAATACCCTTGTCATACAACGAAACGAGGAGGAGAGACATTATAATAACTACATCGGTGTGAGAGATTAGGTATGTCAAAATCTTGTTCTCAGGGTGAACAGGAACTGTTGGAGAGCTTCCATTTCATTTACAGTCTGTTTCTCGAAATGCCTCGCCGCGAGTGTCGCGAGCACGTCGTGAACAGCATCGGCATCAGCCAAAATGGGGGCGCGTCGACTGCGAGCGTCCTCCTCTTGCAGGCGGGAACTTCTTCGACGCTGATGCTGATCTAATTGCTGCCCTTCTCTCACATCTCTTCGCACCCTGCTGGCGGCAGCGACTGGGCTGGGCATTCGAACTGCGACAGCTTGTATGTTGAGCAAACTGCTCGGTAACGGCGGATTGTCTGTCGAACAAGGCGAAGGGTGTAACATAGGCACTGCCTCAGCTTGTAAAAGGTACCGTCGTAGTCTTTCTGGTGGCAGTGAATGGAAATCAACCTGGTCCAAACAGTGATCAATTCCTGGGCTAAAGATCTGACATATCTCAACGCCCACCTACATTTAGTTCTGATGTATCAATTTCGTCAATAGTCTTGTCTGTTCTCTTCGACGATGATGTTGGTTCAGCTCGTCTGCGTTTTGCTCGTTCTTGCACTCCTTCAGGCTTTTCTCCACCGCGTTTACCACTGGACGAACCCGACGGCCCAATAAAAGCACTGTCATCCGCATTTGCTCGTTTACGAGCTTGTGGACGCGATTTAGATCCTGCTGGGCGTGGTTGCATGTTTTAGGTTAAATCGGGGATTACGAAATCATATAAATTTCAATGAAAAAAAAAACGTTTTTGAGGAATCGGGATTCGGTGTCGCCGCAAACGCGTGACGTGACATTATTACTAAATCTGACTCCGAGTCACTTTGCGATCCAGGCTCGTGTTTTGAGAATAATGTCGACTTTTGGCAGCCTATTTCGTGTGACGACTTACGGCGAAAGTCATGGAGCATCTGTCGGTGCAATCATTGACGGCATGCCACCCGTAGGCCTTTTCATTGCATGGGATTGCTGCCTCTCATTTTGATACGTGACTTCTTTGCAGGGCCTCGAGCTTTCTGCGTCAGATATACAGGTGCAATTGAGTAGACGACGACCAGGACAGACAAATTTAACAACACCAGTACTACATTCTATCTCCAAGTTCTCGAACGAGTCCTCAAAAGTTTCACGTTTTTGTTGATAGCGCGACGAAAAAGATCTAGTGCACCTGCAATCTGGCATCGAACATGGTGTTACGCTGGGCACCCCTATTGCCTTGTTGGTGAAAAATGAAGATCAGAGGCCTAAAGATTACTCTGAAACGGATCTCTATCCTCGTCCGAGTCATGCAGATTATACATATCTTGCCAAATATGGCGTCAAGGCCAGCAGTGGAGGCGGAAGAAGCAGCGCAAGAGAAACTATAGGTTGTAAAAAATCCACATATTCCTACTTTTATTTCGAGCTTACAATGAAAAAAATATCATAGGACGCGTTGCAGCCGGTGCAATTGCTGAAAAGTACCTCCGACTTTGTTATGGTGTAGACATAGTCGCATTCGTCTCTTCCGTTGGTAAAATACGGTTACCATCAACCCATTCGTCTACTTCGGATGAGAATAGTGACGAAGCAGAGGATGCATTAACGCCCGAATTTAGACAATTGTTGGCTACTGTCACTAGAGAAGAAGTCGATAAGTATCAGACTCGTTGTCCTCACGCGGAAACTTCGGAAAGGATGACCAAGGTATTCGTAGTGTACTTTTCACTGAGGTATTTGTTATTGAGAAATCTCTTGTTTACGCTGTCTAGCGTATATTGCGAGCAAAGGAAGCCATGGACTCTATAGGCGGCACGATCACTTGTGTTATCCGCAATGTTCCAGCAGGTTTGGGAGAGCCTGTTTTTGACAAATTAGAGGCAAAGCTTGCGCACGCAATGCTGTCTATTCCTGCAACGAAAGCCTTCGAAATCGGATCAGGCTTTCGGGGAACAGAAGTACCCGGATCAAAACATAATGACCCATTCGTCACTCGACCAGACGGTAGTTTGGGAACGTCCACCAACTGGAGTGGCGGTATCCAGGGGGGCATCTCAAACGGAGAGGATATTTATTTCAGGTCAGATTCATTCGTCTCTGTGATGTGCATCATACCTGCCTGATTCACCTTACCATTTATAGAGTTGGATTTAAAAGTCCCGCTACGATCTCTCAGCCGCAGCTTACTGCTCAATACGACGGAACCGCAGGACAACTGGCCGCAAGAGGTAGGCATGACCCTTGCGTAGTTCCCAGGGCGGTCCCGATAGTCGAAGCGATGGCTAGTTTGGTCATCATGGAGTACGTTTAACCATGCAGCATGCGATCCCATCATTATTTTTTTTCTAACTACGCGATTGACTGTAGCGCGTTGATGATTCAACATGCGAGGGAGAAGACCTCTGGCCTTTTGCCACCTATTACTACGCTACCACCAACAATGATTTTGCCTGCTACAAAGGGAGCGAACTGAACGCATGTGCATCTCGGATGGGTTGCAACGATCAGAATGATTTTGTCTCCAAGGAGAATGTCAATACTCTTGTGCCTTATTTTCTTGAAAGAGCCATACATACACACATACATACATACATACATACGTATGTACTGGCAAAATTAAAATAAATTCATTTACTGTAAGATGGTTAATTAAACCAACCATGAATATGTATGGTGCTTCCGAAGATGAAATGATTTCCTCTTATTTTACCTTGGGAAATTTTTGATGGCCATACATGTGGCGAAGATGTTGTTACTCTCCGGCATCGCAATTATGCCGCCTGGTTCTTGATCCCATTCATGACTACATACTTCAATGAAACATGGCCAACAACGATCAATAGTGAAAATATACGCTGGGAAAGTGTCAAAACTGAAGAGGAGGAGTACCTAGACAAGCTCCGTAGGTGATCGTATTGAACAAACGTATTTTCTCATGGTTTCCAACCTCCTCCCTTTCACGTAGAGTCGAAGTTAAAACGCGTGATGTCTCACGGCGCCCAAGGGTCTTTGTCAAACTCAGCTTCCGGCAGCTCTACAAAGAACAATGGTGCCCACCGTGACGTTCCGGGCACAAATGAAGGGGATACACCGATTGATGCCGAGCCTATTGATTTAGAAGACAGCGACGACCATATCATTCCACCAGTCGATGATGAAGGCCTTCACTTATTGTATGATCGAGAACCAGACAAAGACATCGTAACAGCGGAAGATCGCGCCGAACATTCAGAAGTCGTGGTCCTTGAACAAGAAGAACGTTCCACTAAAGACGCTGATGAGCCTGGTGCTGAAGATGGGGAATCTGGATACCAACAAATTCCGGCGGATACGTCGCAAACCCAAACTACGCGAACATTAACTCGTCCCAGGATAGTCCGTTTCCACTCTCGTGTTCGTATAGGCTCTGGCATTCGGAACATCTCTACTTCATCTTCCGCATGTGAATCAGCCTCGTCATCCATTTCTGTTCCTCTCCGCGAGAGTGGTCCATCAGAATCAAGACCAGCCTTGACAGGACGGCCCACTGCATCTTTGACAGAAATGCTTACTACGGACGCTACAACTGCCTGGCTAAACGGTCTGTCGGCAGTGCGTCGGGCGGAGCGACCGCAAGCTGGGAAGACCACCGCCAAGGCTGGCGCACCTCGAAGGCAGAACAGTAATTCGCCGACATCGACGGAACGAACAGCATTGCTTGCACGCGTGTATTCCTACTCGGAACCGATTGAAAACGAATTTGACAATCAATTAGATCGAATACAGACTGCCGCGCGCAAGACTGAAGAGGAAGTCATGTTTGGGAAATGGCCATGGAGGTTGTTCAACCGATACGTGTGTAGTTTTCCCTATCCTTTCCAATGATTATTGTTTTTTTAACAAGCTTTAATCCTAGTGGTGGTGGTGGAGACTGGAACCTATAGTTTGTTGCTGTGAAAGGTTTGATGATGAATCTGACTCTGACATCTGAAGGTTCCCAATATCTTAAGGGTTTGACGATCCCTATACTATCTGTATTCTAGGAACATGTACTTATACTGACAGCGCACCACATAGGGAAAATCCGGACAAAAATGGGTTGATTGTGTATATATATTCCATAGTAAAGATATCTACAAGCATCTGATGTTTCCGCATCATCTATCCTTATAATATTTTCCGATAAACAATGTAATCAAAATCATAAGAAAAATTCGCAGGAAAAAAGTCCTTATTTATAAACTAATAAGATAGCTCTGGGTCATTATACACCAGGCAAAGTGAAATCGGGGAAGTTAGGCCAGTTGCCCAATTCTGCTGGGTCGCCACCAATTCTGATCCAGTTGGACCATGATGGTGTGCCTCCATCTAACAGGAAGAGTTGATACCAGCCAGGCGGCGCGATATGAGCCTCAGGAGGTGCGGTGATAGTACAGGTAGTTCCCGAACACGAGAACTCTGGGAAGAGAGTTCGTGCACCCTGGAAAGGTAATTGGTTAATGCCGTTTATACATCTTTTCAAACCAAGGGATCACACTCACGAAGGAGTTACCGTGTGTACTGCTGGCAGCTATTCGAGACGGAGCGATGAGATCACAAGTTTTGCAATTATAAGAGAAAACGAGCTCACCTCCCAGGATAGAAATACGAGTGCCAGCATTCGCGGGGGTTACCACATTAGTGATCTCATACTGACCTCCGTAATCCCAATCAGTCACGCTTATATTGTACGACGGTTGAACTTGTCCAGATGCAAGATACGGAGGAATGTATACTTCAATACGGTATTCTTCCGGGAATGGACCTCCATCAGGATTAGGGTCTGAACCCGAAACAAGAACACGCGCGTCTTGGAGGAGAATTGCTTCTGAGTGGTAGAGTCGAGCAACTATTGTGGTATTGAGGATGGAAATTCGTTGACCAACGGGCTGTGTTGGATCATAAAGAAGCGCTGTCAGCTCGGGATCTGTCGCCAATCCAAAGCCTGCCACTCCTTGCTGAGCGCCATTCAAAATCCTAGAACAGCATTCAAGCAATGATAACAAAAGGGAAATAGTAAGACTACGTACATGTAGGTGCCATCCGGAAGAGGGGTCATGCACGTCATGACACGTTTGAATGGCTAAAAAAAAAATAAGATTACGAATGCCGAATATATAGCACTGTGAAGGTACATACCATACGCTCAAGTGCCCAGGTAGGATTATCTGACTCAGGTTGGGTAGAGACGCAGTTATCCAAAGCTAAACCAGGACCAGGAGTAGAACCACCACAAACAAGTACTTCTACAGGATCGGTGTAGGGCGCATGCTGAGGAAGAATGAGGGCAGTTCCTTCAAGAGGGTATGTTCGACCTCCTCCGCCTCCTGTTACCGCACCGGGAATTTCTGGGAACGTCTTAATCGTTTGGAAGGTAACCTCGTCTAAGATTCTAGCTTGGTTATAATAGAGAATAAAGATACCGCCGTGTGGCATGACAATAAGGAATGGATAGAGATTGTTAGGATCCGTTTCCTGACAAAAATTAGCGAACTTTTTATTGACAGACTCAAACGTCTTACCAGCAAGAAATCAAGAAAAACTGTTGTGTTTCCACCTGCGGGTGTTGGGAGGATTTCGAGGGTTGGAACAGGACTACCATTACTTCCAGCTTCACCACCAACAACCAAAACAGACCCATTGGCCATTACAACAGTTCCGGGGTACCATCGTCCATTCTGGAAAAGGTGGTCAATGCGAACATCCCATTGTACGGCATAACTATACTTGCTTGTAAGCTGAGCTCATTGACATTCTCTTCCCAGTCAGTAGTTCCATTGACGCCAGGACTTCCCGATGGAGTATAAAGCCTCACTCCAAAAGTGGAACTAAGTGACCAACCACCGACGTTGAGAACACGCCCAGCTTTGTCCGGTAGAACTACTGATCCAGAGCAGAAAACATCTGTTTTGACATGCATGGCTCGCCATGCTAGATCGAATTCGCTGACAAGGGAGGTATCAAGCTCATAAGCACCCGTCGAGTTTGGCGGTCCAGTACCCCACTTCTCCAGGAATGTAACCTTATTGTTGATTCCGAGTGTTGCAATCAACGGAACGACAACACCAGGTACGAAAAACTACAGAACAACTTAAGCGATGTGGGGCCTTAATGTCAAAGGGAGACTCGACTTACTTCATACCAACCAGTGACTGCGGGTGTATGCCAGACATTCAACGGTGTGCCCACCCATTCATACAGTGATAATCGAAGCGCTCCGCCACACAGATGAATAGGATCACCAGTGCAGGCGGTGCTACAGTCCGATGCATCAGAAAAGGTAGCTCCATTGGCCACGATATCTTCAACGTCACCGCACCCTTGAAATTGGCGTAAGTACTGAATGAAACAAATACAGTGTAGTGACCAAGTGCGTACAGCATTCATCACCGAATTCCATTCCCGCGGCAGGATAACCAAATGCAGCACATTGGTTAAGACAGGTCTCTGCGGAGTTGTTCGTCTCGAAGAAGAGTTGGTACGGGAAGACACGTGTGCCATTGTTCAGGTCGCTAAGGTGGGGACATGAATAAATGAAACTCAGACCATTTATGGGGGATAAATGAGCTTACACTAGACAGCCCTGATATTGCCAATTTCCGGGTAAACTCGTGTTTTGAGGGACAGGAACAGGAAGTAAGGTCAAATTTGCATTTGAAGAATAGACGGACAACCGGTTTCCGGCTCCGCAAGCCTCTCTGTAGGCAATTTTTAGTATATAATCGTCGGAACAGCAAAAATCACTGACGAAGCATTACCACCGCAAGCCATGTTGCAGTCGCTAGCGTCTGAAGCTACACCTCCGTTGGTGATTTCATTACCACAGACTGAGAGCATCTCCATTACATTCAGCATATAATCATCAAAAGAACAACATACAGCACTGAACAGCAAACTCCATCCCAGCAACAGTGAAATTCGCTGCGTTGCAGCTATTGACGCAGTCTTCGACAGTCAAATTAGCGTTATCCGGTAATTCATCGGCCAATACTCGACCGAAAGCATCGTCACTACACTTTATGTGAGTAGCTGAAAACTTCATGAGATTGCTATCGACATACACATAGCATCCAAAGTATTTCCAGTCAGTGGGTAAGCCAGCTGTTACGGGTGGAGGTGGCGGACCAGCAGGTGCAGCTCCACCTCCTCCCCCAGCAGGGGGTGTAGGGGGAACTGTCAAAACGCCAGTGAAATTGTATACATTGAGACGATTTGGACCACCACAAAATTCGGTGGCATTGCCTTGGCAAGGCATATCGCATCCATTATCGCCCGACGGTCCACCTCCATTCTCGAACTGGGTATCACAGACTGTGCGGATTGTTAATCAGATAAATATCAGACATACACGGACTTACAGCATTGCGTGGCAAACTCCAAGCCAGCGAGAGGGAAGCCGGAATCCTGACAGACAGACAGACAAGCTTGGACAGTCATCAAGCCGGTAACACCGACGCCTACACTCAGAGTCCGAGCATTGACAGAGTCGCTGAAAAAGAATGACAAAAAGTACGTAGGTGGAAGGAAAGAGATAATTTACTTGTAACAACCCAGAGACTCCCAAAGACCGAAGCTAGGTAAAGTTGCCGGTGGTGGTGGCGGGACTTGTCCATTCCAGAAGAAATCAAGTCGGTCAGGTCCACCGCAGGTCTCGTCGGCATTGCCTACACAGGCCGAGTCGCAGTCGGTGAAGGTGGTATTGGCACCACCACTAAGAGTTTGATTTCCACAATCTAATAATGCTCCGTTTGCGAATATGGAACGAGGTGACTAAGACTACTCACAGCATTCCTGACCGAATTCGACACCTGCAAAGACCCAGTTACCAGAATCACAAAATTGTGTACAGAGCTCTTGAGTCATATTCGCAGTGTTAGTGAAACTGCTGCCTTGAAGAGTACGAGAAGCAGGATTATCGCTATCGAAATGATTGTCAGTTGTCGCATTTTCAGGATTATTAAAGTCTACGAACGTGAAGCATCCTAGAAGGGTCCAATTGCCCGGGAGGACCGTCGGAATGGTAGTATCACGTCTTTGGAAAGATTGGAATGGCTCGGAACGAGCAGTCTAATGGCATAGTGAGCGACCGCATGCAACAACACGTACTCGTCATAAGACTTACAGACAACCATAGGATGGCAGTCAAAAGAGCAGACCACATGTTTGGGCCTTTACAGTGAGCTATTCGGACACGAGAGATTTTGGATAAATTCCAGGCGAAAGGGACTCATTTTTATAAACTCCTCCCCCTCCCCCTAGTCGAAACTGTGCGACTTCGTGAGATATTGAGGGTTTTGTCGGGTTAAGGACATCAACTTGGAATGACTTCAAATTCAAAAGAACACAAGCCGGCAGCAAGGGGGAACAAAGATGATCATCCGGGAGGAGAATTCGTGTTCCTTGCGTCTAGACATTTGCCGTTGACACATTCTGTCAAATGTGAGAACCCGGTCAAAGATGTGTGCCTTGAATTCCGTGTTAAGAATGCTGGACCGCGCGTTGAAAGCAAAGGGGAGTATGCTTTTTGAGTCTTGAAAATGGCCAAGGTGGACAAGTAAAAATAAATCTTGCAATGTCGAACAAGGGAATTCCAATTAGGGCTAGATCATAGGTGGAGCTCACTTGAGATCTTAATACATCGGAAATGAATCAAGATAACCTTTCTTCATTAAATCACTATATATTGGGATAAAAAGCGGCGCTAGAAGTGTTAACCTTGCTTTAATTATTTAATGAATTAAAAAAAAAACAGGACCAACCTTCGATCCCGTTTACTGCGCATAGCTTCCTTTACGTCAGACGTTTCTTCTGATAACAAAACCTCCACTGTCATTATATTCAATGCAAAGTCAAGAGTCCCTAGGTCTCCTTCAGAATGAGGTATCCCCAATGCAGTCTTGAACCGTGAAAATGGACAAACCTTCGAGGGATAGCCGGACATTCCTGAACCCAGCTGTCAAAGAGAAACAACTTCCACAGTCTGGAATTCCGAAAGAAATCATTTACGGAACTGTTCAGAACTGTTCTGATGAAGAATTATTGTTCGAGTTTCATGTCAAAATTCTGGTGAGAAAGAAATTGCCATATAAATTTGAATGAGATAGTACAGCATCATGTTAGCGCTGTTGAACGGAAGCTACCTCGGATAGTGCGCCATGTTGATGTCGGAAGGAGGGGTGCTGGGACCACTGAACGACCGCCATTTAAGACGTCCATTCAAACTATTTCTTGTATTTGGATCGAATTGCCAGTCATGATGGCTGAACGTGACAAATGTTGAGGACATGTTCCCGATACCGAAGTCAATATCATGTCGCAGTCAGGTTGTGAGCTGTCCACATTGTCAGATTTCTAGTTCGGGTATCAAAAGGCAGTAGTAAACATTGAATGGTCGGGAAGAAGTGGATATTATTATCCACCAGTGCCAAAGACACATGAACCGCGGTTTGCCAATCAGCATGAGGAATTCAAAAGGGATTAGTACCGAGCGTGAGCACTCTATCCGGTCCTATTATTGCCGTAGTCCAAATATATTCTAGCTCGTGAGCATACCAAATCCAAGCCCCTCAAACAAAACGATTTGCGATAGAAGAAAAGGCACAAAGCTTACCATAAAGACTTTTACATCTGCTCCTCCACAAGCCAGAACCCCATTTCAAGGCACGACATACAAAAGTCGGAGTTGGACGTGTACTATCGCAGGAACCATCTCTAGTACATGTAGTGAGCTCTATTGAGTATTGAGCAGCTGCGAAAAGGCTATCTGGTTGCACAAATTGAAGATTGACTGGTTGGGATGACAAAACAAGGGACAATTCCGTTCAGGCTGCTGACAAAACCAAGTTCAACATATTAATTAAAATTAATAAAAGATGCGGCCAAGTGTAAACTCTGTATACGGTCTTTATATGCATTTGTTGTATACCCAGCGCTCTTTCACATTATGTTTTCATACATCATCTGTAAAAAAGAACGATCGCGACTACCGCTGTGGCTGGCCGTCTGTCTACTAGTGTTGGTCTGGCGGGACATAAGGTTCGACAAGCATACGTGAGAATTGCTGCAACTTTTCCGGTCCCCGTACTTCTTCGGTCAACAAAGGAAGAAGTACAATGTGAAAGAATTCGTCATAAAGTTCATGTGCCTCCGCAAGATACTTTTGCTGCATTTTGTATCGTACCTGACAGTGTTCGCAATTCGATCCTATGAAGAAATAAAAAGGTACAAGGTTTGAAATTTGATAAGTGGATGGAACTTTATCCGAAGTTTAATCATGAAATATCGATCTTACCTTTTTTGGGGAATAGGAGTTGGTTCACCACGATGTTATGGGTGTCAATCTCGTAAGCGGTTAGTTCTTGAACTAATCTTTCTGTTTCATATAACGAAAGGAACTCGGATATGCAAACGCAAACGAATGTGGTTTTTTCCTTTATAAATAAATTCGGGTCAGCCATAGATAAGAAACACAAGTCGGCTCATACCGGATCTTTGAACTGAGAGTTGACTTCGGTAATGACCTCTCGCATATTCTCCAATTTGGCAAACATATCTTCCTGTGAAGTCGGAGCACCCATCATCGCCGACATCTAAAAAGCAAGATTTTAGAATGACTGTACACAGGAACAGAATCCAACAAACCAAACCTGGTTGATCATGGGACCGAAACGACTCCCTAGCGTGCTTAATTTACCCAACGCTTTCTCAAGGACAGAAGGAAAAGAAAGAAATCGTAAAGTGTGACCAGTTGGTGCGGTGTCAAAAACTATGACAGAGTATTCCATTGATTTGACGTGCCTAGTAAACAGCACATGATGTTGAATCGAAAAGAGAAGAAGAGACAGGGGAACCGACGTGTCAGCCCTCACCGGGGGTGGAAAAAAGAGATTTCTTGAAAATAAACGCACTTCATGATTTCAGCGAAGCCCATTGCTTCATCTACACCTGGAATGGCAAATGCCAGATCCTGCATCATCCCTCCCATAGCTCCTCCATCCGCTGCAAAACGACAGTCAGCACAATTTTACGCAGGTCTTGTTACTTGTATGTTACTTACATTGCTCTACCATTTCTTGCAGTGAGCTCGTCGGGTCGATCTCCATTGCGTACAGATTCCTGAATCCGTGTACGAGGCTTGCGTCTTTGCCAAATTTCTGACCAAATGCATCTGATAAGTTATGAGCGGGATCGGTAGACTAAATGGATTCATCACTTAGCAGTAACTTGATACTATAAAAGTACGTCACGTACAATAAGGAGAACGGACTCTCGATTGGCAGCAAGTTGAATCGCTAGAGAGCATGAAGTTGTGGTTTTGCCTGTTCAATAGAACGTCGGTCTAAACAAGCAAGCAGGACAGTATTCGGACAGACTAACCGACACCACCCTTTCCTCCTAACAAAAATAAGATCAGCCAATGCCACGGGGTAACCAAAGAACTGACCACAAAAAATCCATTTGAGAGTCTTTTGATCTATGACATTCTGCAGTGTAGACTCTAGAAGATTGGAGGACATTAAACCGTTTAGATATAAAACGATTTTTGAGCAAGCAAAGGTTTTAAATACGATGTTAGAGAAGTAGTACCGCAAATCGGCACACGTAAGAGCGCTTATTTACAATCTCTTACAATCCACCAGTGCATCGAACGAAAACGAGATGTCTGCCAAAGTCAATAGTAGCTTCCGACGTGAGTTTGTTTGGTGCCAGTCCCCCTTAATTTACTGAATAAATTGCAATTTTAGCTTTACAAACAATTAGTGAAGAAAGAGGTACACATGGGCTCCGCTACGGCGACTATACGCGCTATCGGTCTGTGTACCTTTTCTTTACATTGTTCACATTAAATCTGATATATTATTCAGTAAGCATTGCGCTCGAAAGACTCATAGGCTTCGTTCTGCATTGAAGATGACTCACGGCAGAGGTCGTGAGTTTAAGAAACTCCCGCAAATTGTGCCCGAAAACGCGAAAGAAGGACAGTAAGTCGAAACCTGCTATTTGTTGATTTACATAGCGTAATAATGGGCGTAGTCTACAGCTGCTTCTATTCGAAACAGAAAGGGCATGGGCGTATGCTCAGGAACTCAATGCAGATGATGACAGTCGTTCAACCTCTCGCTATCGTCGTTCACATTGGTACTTGGCCCAATTATTGACACTTGCTCAGTCACCAAACCTGGCAATATCGCTCACACCACATGCGTCCGTGGAATTTATGATTTACGGATTGATACACACAGCAAGATTTAACCTACGTCGCGTACCCCAATCGACGGCGGGCTATTATGGACTTAAACATGAGCCGGTCTTCGGCGGAAGCGGAAAAACCGTACCTTATCCTTTGATTTACCTCTCAATCGCGTACGCGTTTCTTGAAGAACTGGAAAAGGCGGCTCGGACCAGCAAAGAGGTTGCCTTCGCCCGATCTTACAAGGACGAAATTGCCCCAGAAATTCGGTGGTGTGTTCATGAATTTGAGAGCTCACCGTCCTATCCGGAAGATGAAGCAGAGGGTAGACTCGTTCAGCTTGCTTCTAAATGGAAGAAAAGAGAATGGGATATCGAGGGTATTGTGAAAGACATTGCGCCAGCATTTTCGAGAGAGATTATTCCTGCATATGAAGAACTGGTGCAGAAACTGCGCACTAAATCGACGATTTCAGACCGCAAAAACGTTCTTGAAGAATTAATATGGGAAGAGAAACCGATTCCTCTTCGAAATCCAGAAATGGTAGATGTATTGCTCAAGGTGCAAGACTCACTTCATAAACTCAAGATCGGCGATGGATATGACTCGAAAACGAAAGAAGGTGCTGGAAAAGCGACTCGTGGGCGTCTTACCAAATACGACAGCGTCCTGCTCTCGTTGAGTGATGCCGTTGATCAAGCCCGGAAACTCGTAGAGGCTCAGCAGGTAATAGGTGGCATTTTATTGATCTGAGCAAAGAGGACTTGTTTTTTAAAAAAATTTATTTTATTTTAGACAAGTGGTACGAATTCGGCCGCAGGAGGAGGGCGAGACATTGCATTCATGCATTCTGTCTTGACTTATCTGCACTTGACCTACCGGATCGAGCGGGACTTGATCCTGGTATCGGTCATCTCGGGTCAGAGTGACACATCGGACAGTGAAAATGGCGCAATTTCAGCCCAAAAGACGGTATCGCGGCTGCATTTGCTATCAGGAATCTTGCAATCGCTTACGCAGGCACTAACATTGCCTATTGTTGATGAATCGGCCGATGTCTCGACTGGGCTGTCGCTGCGAATATTGCATGTGAAAGCGGAACGGACGCTGCACCTGGCGCAGATTTACGCACATCCGACGCAGAGGCGTTACGCGGAGGCTGTCACGCTGACGCAACGAGGGCAGTTGCAGGTTAGGGAGGCCAAAACGATGCTAAGTATTCATGCTCCCAACAGGGTATCGACGCATCTGCGTTTCTACGAGATCAATGAACGACTGATCGAAGAAATGGAGGAGAAATTGGTAAAATTCGAGGAAAAATGCAAAATGGAGTGGTTTGCATACAATGGTGGAGCCGTGGGAGAGCGAAAGTCGGAGGACAAACATGAGAAGCCGGTGTTTTTCGACATTGCATTTAATTATGTGGAGCCACCGATAGAACAATTACGCAAACGAGCTGGATTGCCAGCCCTGGAGGGCGAGGTGGGCACCAGTGTTACTGTGAAGGCCAAGGTGGAGACTGAAGAGCAGCAGCAGCAGTCTGGGATTGCAGTGGCACCAAAGGACGAAGAAAAGAAGGCCAAGACATCGGGAGCTGGTGGGCTGGCAGGGTTCCTGGGGAGCTGGTGGGGGCGGAAGTAGCGCTGAGCAACGTCATAGTTTGTATTTAGGGGGCAGCAGCGGGTACACGGGGTCCTTAATATACGTATGTCCGTAATGCAGAGACTGGTGGTTCCTGATGGAAAATGACGTAAGTGGAGGCCTAGGCAAGTGGCGTGACATAGAGTGACAGCGTTATATGATATTGCATGATTTTTCTGGGCCCAAACGGAGGCGAGAACAAGCTTTGTCGCTGTCCAGATGGATTTCTTCTCGTCGCAGCACCAGCCACACCCGTCGTTGGCCAACATGTCCAACGACGCTGACCCATTTGCTCAAGAAATAGGCCGTCGCTTTTCCCAACCCATCCTCACCGCTCGTCTTTCGCCTGTCATTGCCTCAACTATCACAAACAACGTTTCCTCCAGTTCTACCTCCACAATGACCACTTTCCCACTGTTCATTCCTCAAGCGAAACTAGGAAGCTTGTCACTTAAACAGAAACCTTCTGCTCATACCATCCCTGACCTCAATCCAACCGCTCTCGATCCAACTGCTCTCACTCAGGTCCTAGACACCCCTGCCGCTCTCATACTCGACATTCGCCCTCATGCAAGTTATTTCCGCTCGAGAATACACAGTGCTGTCTCTCTGTCCGTCCCCTCAACTCTTTTAAAGAGACCAGCCTTCTCTCTGGACAAACTGACAGACATGCTATCCTCTTCTTCCTGTCGGCGCAGGTTTTCTGCCTGGAAATCGGCGTCTCGCATCATTGTTTATGATACAGATTCAAGGTCAATCCCGGAAGGCTCAAATATATATGGTCTCATGCGCAAGTTCCATATGGAGGGCTTCCGCGGAGAGATTAATTGGCTCAGAGGTGGCTTTTCTGCCGTATGGCGAGAAAAACGTTCTCTCGTTGACGAGAACCCTCCATCCGCGGAGGGTGAAGATGAACGTCAGGACCAGGCAGCTCGTTCTTTGAGAGCCAATGAACTTCCGACATCTGCGTTTCACCAATCCTCTACCGCAACTGCCACTCAGCGTCCTTTCCGTATCGCCCGTACCTCGAGTTATCCTCCATCCCTTCAATCAATTTCCACTCACAGACTTGCCGCAAATCCGTTTTATGATAATATTCGTCAGCTTAGAGAACTCGAGCATGGTATCACAGAACGTATACCCCTTCGACTCCCTGCGTCTATCCGAACTCGTCGGAATGATCTCCCATTTAATTGGCTCAAGGATATTTTCGACAAAGCTAATTCAGATGAAGGCGCCGAACTATTTGCCATGCAGTTTTATAAAATTGAATTGCGTGAGCTTCGTCGTCTCCTAGGTGTTATGGATCACCATGCTCGTGAATCGCCGTCTGGGGTCGAAGCCGTAAACTTTCCTTTCAGTATCAAGGCAGCCATGGAAAAAGGTTCAAAAAATAGGTAAGTTTTTGGAGGGAAAAATGTCATTATGACAGCTTTTTTGACTGCATATATCTTTGTACTAGGTATGCCAATATTTGGCCATACGAGCATACACGGGTACGGTTGCGCTCTTATGGTTTGGAAGAAGGCTCAGACTATGTCAACGCTTCATACGTCCAACCCCTATGTACACGAAGAAAATACATAGCTACTCAGGGGCCTTTGCCGACGACATATACAGATTTCTGGACGTACGTGTTATCCGCCTTTTTTTTTTATCGGTGACACATTTTATTTTAGATTATGCTGGGAGCAAGGCGTACAGATTATAGTAATGCTGACAAAACAAATTGAAGGCTCCACAGAGAAGTGCGGTTGCTATTGGGGTCAAAGCGCCTACGGTCCACTACGCTTAGAGTTATTATCGTCATCGGGTGATGAAGAAGCTGAAGCCCGTTCACAACCCCCAAATCCATGCTTCGATTTTGGCGTATCAACTTCGTTTTCAAATCCTGAAAAATCGATTGTTCGCAGAACTTTTCTCCTCAGCCACTCTCGCTACCCTCACGTACCCCCTCGAAAAGTTACGCAATTACAATATTTAGCATGGTCGGATTTCGATGTTCCGAATGACCCGGGTGGCTTGCTAAAATTTATGAACGAGGTCGACACTCTGCGTGCCGAGCCTGAGCAAATAGGGTCATCGTCAGACGCTATTCTTTTGCATTGTTCTGCCGGAATTGGAAGGACTGGCGGATACATCATAATCGATGCTATCTTAGACTCGATACGGAATGAATTGACCAATCGGCGAAGTAAGCCAACGGTTGACGACTTCGTTGATATAAACATGAACACCGAAGACGCTCTCATAACAAACCAGCATGAGGAATCTTCTGCAGGAGAACCTCGGCAGGCGTCGCGGACTCATAAAAGTAGTGGCGGAACAAACTGTAGTGGCCAATCATCCATTGAATTTAGGGATCGATCAACATCACCCGCTTCATCTGTCCTTGGCAATGTTTCCGATTCTTCAATGAGTTCAAGCTTGTTACCTTCGGTTTTAAATGCTAATGGCGACTCACGAGGGTGCCCTATGACGGCGTCACCGCCACCCATGCATACCTCTAAAGATAATTTTGACGCGGAACAGGCGAAGCTGATTGGAGCGTTGAATAAACTCAAACACTCAAGTCCAGGCCACACGTCTTCAAACTCGAATTCAACTACGACCTTACCTTCAGGATCAAACTTCAGTTGGGTGAATGAAGGAAAATCTATGACTACGACATCATCCCCACTTTCGGTTGAGTCGTCACGTCCCGCCTCGCCGAATAAAGTGAAAATATTGCCTCAAACTCATGCTGTGTTCGACTTCGATTATACACTTCCTCGACAGTTGAATACAAAGTTGGGTCCACAGTTACTTTCATCACTTCAGGACCCCGTTCAATCAGTTTTGGAAGACATGCGCGAACAACGGATGAGTTTGTGCCAGAGTTTACGGCAGTATGTATTTGTGCATCGCGCGATCATTGAGGGTGCTCTTTCTATTGTGGATGAACATGAACACCGACGACAACGGCGAGACCGTGCGATGTCGATTGTGGATTTAGAGTCTTCGTGTACCGGTAAGCGGTTAGCCACTCCAACAGAACTTCCTATGGTGGATCCAAGTGGAGCGATCAAATTGGTAAAACGACCTAGTTATAAACGGAGAGACCGTAGCGATACTACGGTGTTAAGCACCTTTGGAGCTCAAACGCGATAATATGATTTGCGACCTTTCCTTTCTCACCCTTTAATTATGTTAGTCCCCCGTTTTTTTTTCAGGATTTATTCTCTTTTTGTTTTTCATTGTTCACACGTTGTTGACTCACCCCTCCTCGTTTTCTATATACATATTACTTCTGAATCGGATTGTACTTTTGATTTACTTCTCATATTTGATTATTGCGTCTGCGAAACTTGAAAATTTTTCTTTCTTTCTCATTCATTTCGACAATTACTTCTAATTCAATTTTCTGGCACCATTCTTCATTATTGTAGATTATTTGGTCGCGTATTTTTGTAACCAATTTATGTAGCGAATACAATTTCTATATGTCTCGAGATCTAACTGGCGTCGTCTATATTTAGATAAGATGTCTGACCTCAGTTGCTGCGGTTTTTCGGGGGCATCAACTTGAACGCAACAATCAGCATGTCTGACTTTCCCGCACTTCCTGGGTTTTATAAACTCTTGTTTTTGCACTTAGAACCTAGTGAGACGAGAGTTTTTTTCCTGGAATTCAACAATTATTGTATATTCAACAGTTTCAACTATCAGTCCCGCGGTCTTGGCATGGGGTTTTCCAGGTGCTCTTTGGTTCCATTCGGAACTGATACCTTTGCCCAATGCCTTGACATCACTTGATGAGCGCACCAAGATGGCTATTTGGCAATTGGGAAACTGGGAGTGATCTTTTATCTCAAAAGCTCAACCATAGTTTTCTCATACTACCTTGAACTCTGTAGGCTACTTCCTCCTAGGTCTTATTTCATCTTTGGTTTTCAGAGCTGTGAGAGATGCTCTTCCGAATAATCCTGTGGCACAAGAAAAGATTGTTCGTGCCATGTTGACTGCGCTAGCCATAGCGGATGTAGGTTGCTTCCGCCTCGCATAAAGAAGATTTGACTGTTGTTTCTGTGTCAATAGGTATCGCAGTAAGTCAAGTTAATCTACGTAGTTGTCCTTGGACTTCAATTTCTGCGTAGTGTTGCCCTATCATTCATTGGTCTTCCTCTACAAATTCGCTACAGCCCCTCCACTTGGAATCCCATGACACATGGCAATATTACGTTCACGACGTTCCTTTTCGTTGTACGGTAAGCATCATCAGATGGTTGATCATCATCAAAGTGCCTGATGTTCAAAATAATAGAGTCGCGTGGTTGCTGGGTGTTAATCGCCAGGTTTACGGCCCCTCAGCGAGAGTTAAACGTGGATGACTTCCAACCGAATTTTGCTTTTCAGAAACGTTGCAAAAGAGATCTTAGTTAGTCAAATGTTGTGATAGAGAATGTTATTGGGTAACAATAAGGAATGAAGAAACAAGCGGAAATCATTCGGTACATCGTAAACACAGACATCCCCCGTAGCCCCGAGATCCAAGGAGACACTCTGCCTTATTGGACATTCAAGGCCTTCTTTAGTATTATTTTGTTGTCCCGCCACCGCCGACGGTGCCCGTAGCTGCGCCCTTTTCAGCTTCCTTTCGCTGTATAGTTTGTAACAGACGGTTAGTATGAGAAAGTGACGACAATTAGACGGCTTATCACGTACTTTTTGTTTCTCGCGAAGGGCTTCAGCATCACTGGAAAAGAAGAAGAAAAAATAAATACTCCAGCTTCCTGATGGAGAACGGATGAAGGAGACGTACGCTTCTTTGCGTTTCTGTAGGCTTGCCCCGGACTCTTTTTTGCCTTTGCCTTGAGCAGCAGCCTTTTTCTGAGCTTTAAGTCGATCTTGATCTCTCTGATTGCCCCCTAGAATGGGTATGAGTAGTGTATCTTGGCTCTGGAATGACTCGGAGACGTACTGGTCATGAATGTTCTCGATAGAAATCGATGAGGGGAGGAATTGGTGAAGAACACGTGACGGTGTATGTGACCGTGACTCCACGCTGCACCCTGCCCTCATTCCGAATTAATTAGTTAGTATTGATATTGGCACCGTCAAGCAGTTTCAATAGTAATGCTGCGTGTCAAAAAGATAGTCAACTCTCTCGCGCAGGAATGGGGCCTGAGGCTAATTCTCGTCCATTGTCAAGCGTCATTTATGTCAGGGCAGTGGACTTCTGATGTCTTCCAACTTCTTTTCTGCACGTATTTCTAGATATTCTGCTGTCGATGAGCCCACACATGCAACTTTCAACACATCCGAGAGCCTTCGAGATTTTTTGAAGAAATGAACGCGTAGAGATAGTCGCGTTACGTAATGGTAACCGTTCCCGAATTGAAAACGCTGACGTCGCTCTCGCTCGTCAACGCGTCACCTCCCTTCTTGCCACACACCACGATGGTAAACTTGATATTTTCCTTGCCTATAACGGCTTACACCAATTCATCTGCAGATTATTCGCATTAGGTCTAAGGATGGAAATTTTCGGCTCGAGCTTCCTCCAAATGCACTCGCTTCGGAACTGGCCCAAAAGGTGTGTGGTTTTTGTGCACAGCTGCTGAATTTGCATTTCACATTCTACCCCAGATATTAGAAACTACCACAGATGCAGATCCCAACTCAATCATGGTATCCGATAGACCAAGAGGAGGTGAAGTCAATATCTCTACTCTCGCAAAGCGGACTTTGCAAAGCCTAAATCTTAAGTACTTGCCTTTAATATTTACACCTATAATATTTATTTTTGACATAATGATATGGGCAGTCATGGCGATTTGATTTTCGTTTCGTATTCAATTGTCCCCGCATCTAACTCAACAACGGCGGATGGTTCTGCTAGTGTGGCAGAGAAATCCACATCGTCTGAAACGATACGGGTATGGGAAAATGTCAAGGAAGAAGCGGTGGACAAATACTATAGGAAGCAAGAAGGGAAGATTCCTCGACCCAAAGATGCTCGGTTCTGCAAGCACGGAGCGAATGCGATGTGCGACTATTGCATGCCGCTCGAACCTTTCGACGCCAATTATCACGCTCAGCACAATATCAAGCATTTGTCATTCCACGCATATCTGAGGAAACTTACCCCTCCTGCCCCTCCTTCCGCATCTGCTCTTCCTCCGTTATCTAAGCTCTCGTACAAAGTCAAAACTCCCTGTCCGACGGGTGGGCACCCGCCATGGCCTGCAGGTATTTGTACTGCCTGTCAGCCTTCTGCTATTACACTCCAGCCCCAATCTTTCCGAATGGTGGATCATCTCGAATTTGCGGATCGCGAGATCATTGATCGTTTCCTTCACGCTTGGCGTCGAACAGCTACTCAACGGTTTGGTTGGCTGATTGGAAGATATGAACCTTACGACGAGGTGCCAATGGGTATTAAGGCTGTCGTAGAGGCTATACACGAGCCTCCTCAAGAAGGAGAGCTAGATGGACTAAGCCTGGGACTTCCATGGGAAGACGAGCAACGAATTAAGAACGTCGCTAGCAAAGCTTCTGCACCGCTCATGATTGTCGGTATGATATTCACGGACCTGACTCCAAACGAGGATGACAAGACGAAGCTAATTTACAAGCGACACCAAGACTCCTTTTTCTTGTCATCGCTAGAAACCATTTTTGCTGCTACTGAGCAGCTTCGTCATCCTACCTCTTGCAGGTGGTCTAACACTGGATATTTCAGTTCTCGGCTAGTAACAGCTGTGCTTTCGGGAACAGAGGAAGGCGGTGTTGACGTACAAGCATATCAGGTCTCCGAGCAAGCTTGTGCGATGGTGGAAGCTGATATGATCGAAGCTAGTGTTGAACCGGGTATTGTACGCGTGAAGGAGGAGGATCGAGATGCGAATTCGGCAAGATATGTTCCGGATGTCTTCTTTCGATATAAAAATGAGTATGGGATTGAAGTCAAAAAGAGCGCGAAACCGTGTTTTCCAGTTGAATATTTGATACTTAACGTGAGTCAATTTTCTCAAATTTTATTATCTCAATCTATAAACCGTTGTCCCGCTGCTTAAGGTAACTCATGGTTTCCCGAAAAACCCCGCTCCTCTATTCCGTTCCATATCGTTTCCTATCGAGAACCGACCAGGACTTGAGAACCAGGGTATTGAAACTGTGCTGCGGGAATTGTATAAACGGAAAGCATTTGAAGTACGAAACGGCACACAGGGAACGGCGCCGGGAGATGCAGCTGCACGCGTTGAATTGGCCCGGTGGTTGAGTGATTGGCATCTTGTTTCCTTCTTGGGAACTGTTGATCTTTTCTCCGAGGCAAGTTGCAGTTGTATCTTATGATAACCCCGTTTATAATTCGTGTGCAGAATGAGATGACTGTTTTGATAAAAACAGCCTCTGCTCCAGACATTGAGAATCCTACTCTTTTAGACCCATTACTAGCCACTGCTGGTTGGCAGACATTGGTGACGATAGCTCAGGAAAGCGGAGGTAAGTCACATCGGCTATAAATAATCGGATTCTTTGAGGAACCAATTGCTACTATTACAGCGCCACGACGGCCTGCTACGTTTCCTTCAAGCAGTAGCAATGCTCAGATTGTTCCGGCCGGAAATGACGACATCCCTCCAGAAGTCTTCGACCAAATCATGGACCAAAGTGGTGTGGTTACGACCAAAACGTGTCCATTCTGCACTTTTGAAAATCCACATGCAGACGGAGATTGCGATGTCTGTGGGTTGCCATTAGGCTGAGACGTAGCCGTTGTATTTACATCCACTCGCGTATAGACGACCTTTAAAATTCTCTATAAAAATAACGCATTTGAAAATGAACGTAGACATATACGGCCATTGGACATCCAAAGCTGTCAAAATTATATATCACGCGAGTATAACACGTCCCTTGAATATTAACCGGGTGTGGGCGGCAGGCAAATGCCTCGGCCCTATGTATGTGCTATGCACCATTGATATTAAGCCATTATATAGACGTCACTCAATAGTCACCATACCTTCCACTCGCCGTTTTCTCACTCCTTCAATTCATATTACTATCTTTTCCTGACAGTCACATAGCGCCTTCGTGTCTATCCTTTATACCACACCAGACGACGCTATGGTGGACAGTGTTGTCTCTCCAGCCGCCGGTCGTGACGGCTCAATTGCTGATTCCAAGTTGGCTGTAGACTCTCTTGTTCAAGCTGACGCAGAAAAGGGTGCTGTCGTTCACACTTTCGACCCAAATGAATCTCCTCAAGAACGTATGGCTTCTACTGCTAGCATCGAGGACAGAATAAGGGCTAAGGCCCGTAACGGCGGAGCCAAAGGTATGCGCAATCACTGCCCTACTAGTGAGAAACAGACGTTGAGAAAATATTAATTACACAGGACTGGCTGTCGACACTGCTCAGGCCTCTGTTACTCCAACTATCACGATATCTGACACTGACACTACTGAACCCGAAAAAAACAATGAAACTACCCCGTCATCACCTCGCTCATCTGTGTCACCCCAAACAGAGCATCAAGATCCAAAATTGCCTGGCGCACTTCCGGATAGTACTGTGCCATCAGTTCCTGAATGGTTTCGCATTGGATGGCGAGCAGTGGCTGGTTTGGACCAGGTTCCACCGACTGGAGACGAATCCCACAAAGAACTTCTCGCGTCCTTCCTCAAAGAACAATATTACGGTGACTGGTATCATAACGCGGCGGTCATTCTCTTTGTCAGTTTGGCGACTTCACTTCCTTTGAGATTTTGGTTAACATTTACTCAAAATAGGCAGTTATTGGGACCCATTTCCTGACGTTGTTTCGAATGGGCTGGGGTGCCATTTTCGTCCTTCTCGCTTTTTGTAGTACCTATTACACCACATCCATTGCTCGTGTGAGGCGTAGGGCTCGAGATGACATCCAGCGGGAACTCGTCAAGACAAGACTTCTGTCAGAACATGAATCGGCCGACTGGATGAACCATTTCTTAGATCGCTTTTGGCTCATTTATGAACCTGTCTTATCGGCTACTATACGATCTACTGTCGACCAAATCTTGAGCGTGAATACGCCCGCCTTCTTGGACTCCCTTCAGCTGTCCACTTTCACGCTGGGTAACAAAGCTCCTCGTATAGATTCAGTCCGAACCTTTCCGCAGACGGAAGAAGACGTCGTAATGATGGATTGGGGAATATCATTCACACCCAACGATATTTCCGAAATGACACCAAAACAAGCAAAACGCAAAGTAAATCCAAAAATCGCCCTCAACGTTCGCCTTGGCAGAGGAATTGCCTCGGCTGGTGTGCCCGTTCTGTAAGTAATCTCCCGAGTCTCTTTGCGGTTTATCGAAAACGATTTGCCACAGTCTCGAAGATATTACTTTCGTTGGGTCGATGCGTGTTAAATTGAAACTTATGAATAATTTCCCTCACGTTCAAATTGTTGATTTGACCTTTTTGGAGCCCCCGTTGATTGACTTCGTATTAAAACCGATTGGAGGAGAAACGTTTGGTTTTGATATTAGTAATGTATGCCTCATGGTTTCCTGCGTGGTATATCCTTCTTTTAACCTGTTTAGATACCTGGTCTATCTTCGTTCATTCATGAGATGACACATTCAACACTTAAACCTATGATGTATGATCCGAACTGTAAGCGAACTGAGTTGTATATTACATTGTCATTCAAAGCCTGTTTTCATTTAGTTTTCACTCTCAACTTGGAGCAACTTCTTTCTGGTACACCTTTGGATACAGCGATCGGTGTTTTACAGGTCACGGTTCACAACGCTCGCGGAATATCGGCCAATAAGATAGGTGGTGGTTCTCCTGACCCATATGTTAGTATTAGCATCAACCAACGTGGTGAATTGGCCAGAACGAGCCGGAAGGATTCCACGTAAGCACACTAATCTCATTTCTAAAGACGTGACATTCCCTTGATACCTCAACAATTAGACATAATCCTACATGGCACGAAACGCAATTCATCTTGATCAATTCATTGGCTGAGGCCCTCACTTTAACCGTTCTCGATCATAACGAGCATCGCAAAGATACCCCGCTAGGAGTGGCTACATTTGAGTTGTCTCCACTAGCCCAAGATGCTATACAAGAAAATCTTGTGGCAAATATCATTCGTGATGGCAAACCCAAGGGGGAACTTCGCTTTGATCTGTAAGGACCCTTTGTCCTATTAGTCATCCAGTATACTCCAATTCTTTTTAATAAGGTCTTTCTATCCTGTCTTGGCACCAGTAGTTGTTGATGGCAAAGAAGAGTCAATGCCCCATACCTGTAGGTCACGCCCATCCTAGCATCCGCTATGCTGACACGTATTCGTTGTAGCTGTCGGTATCGTAAGGTTAACAATCCATCAAGCAAAAGAACTCGACCATAGCAAGTCTGTGACTGGCGAATTAAATCCCTTCGCTCGTGTTCACGTGTCGTCTCAAAAGGAGCCTATATTTACAACAAGAAAAATGAAACACACCAGAGATCCTGTTTGGGAGTCCGCTACGGAATTTCTTTGCACGGATCGTTCGTCAAGCGTGCTTACTATAAATGTCGTCGACGACAGAGAATTCTTGAGTGATCCGATTCTTGGTTTTACAAAACTCAAGCTGGAGGATATTTTGCATGCTCAGAAGGAAGCGGGGAAAGATTGGTGGCCTTTGAGCAACTGTAAATCTGGAAGAACAAGATTAAGTGTAGAGTGGAAGCCGTTGAACATGGCTGGCAGTGTCCAAGGTGCTGGACACTATACCCCTCCGATTGGTATCGTCAGACTCCGGTATGTGTTTATACTTATCGATCTTGTGGTATATTGTTGACGTCTGTTGACTCGTTAGGATCGAAAAAGCCGTCGATGTCAAGTAAGTTTCGTCTCTTCGATCAAAACACATATAAAATTTCCGTTTTAAGAAATGTCGAGGCTACCCTTGGAGGAAAGGTATGCATATTTTTCCCAAACGAAACCCATTTTTCTTATGAGAATACTGTATAGAGCGATCCTTATGTCTCTGTTTTGCTTCATAACATAGTTATGGCCCGTACTGAAGTTATCAACAACAGTAAGAAATTCTGTTACCATCTTTTCGATCAGATGTACTGATATTATCCAAGATTTGAGTCCCGAGTGGGACCAATTTGTGTATGTTCCGGTTCATTCAATGAAAGAGGTGAGCGGGTTGAATATACTACTAAATTGCGGCATCTAAAAACAAAAATTAGGTTATTCTCTTAGAATGCATGGATTATCAACATTTGACGAAAGTATGTTACTGCATGTACAAGTTCTATTTGATAATTTATAACATGTTCATATGTAGGACCGCTCGCTTGGTTCCACCGAGCTGAGCCTTCGAGACCTGATTGCAGAATCAACTGAGAATGAAGAAGTCCCGTATATCTCTAGTGGGAAGAGAACATACGTGGAACCGCTTCATCAGGATAAAGGTCATACTACCAAAGGCACTCTTCATTTCACAGCTGAATTTATTCCATGCTACTTCTTGAGGAATATGAGCTTTGACGCTCCACCGAATGAAATTGAACAGGCTGCTGAGAAATCGAAAATCGAGACAGTTTCGTTGGTTGAACCTGCTACACCAACTACCACTGCCTCGAGTCCCAAAGTTACATCTCCTGGAACTTCAGACACACCACCATCCCCCAGGTCCCTAGTAAAACCCAAATTCGAAGGCAGAGAGATGATGAAAGAGGAGTTACTGAAATGTCGTATGTGGTCAAGGTTATGTTTCTTCCGCTTGAACACGACGTGCTCATCGTATACCAGAATCCGGAATTATCGCCTTCAATGTCATCGGCGGTGAAATCAAGAAGAAGGCACGTTTAGAAGTTCTCATGGACGATGGATATTGGCCCATTCTTACGACACCAAAATCTCGGAGTGTTCATGCTCAGTTCGATATGACTGGAGAAGGATTCATCAAAGAACTCGATTTCAGCCAGATATACATTCGTCTAAACGAATCCGATGACATTGATAAAGAGGCGGTGATAGCCGAATTTAAGTCTGACGCTAAATCGTTTTTGGATGAAGCTTTGGTAACTTTCTGGTTCATTATATGGCGATCGACGTTGTAAACATTGTTTTTATTATAGGACGGACCTGCTAAGTTTGTATTACGTGACCAAAATATGGAAAATGAAAGTATTGTGCAAATTCAAGCCAAATACATTCCTGTCGATATCACCCTTGAGCCTAGGGAGAGCGTAAACAGTAAGCGTAACGTCTTTCAATTCTCATTGACACTCAGATGGTTTCAGACCAGGGAATTCTTACGGTTCAATTGTTGGAAGGCAAGGATATCCTTGCAGCGGATCGAAGTGGAACTTCTGATCCATTCGCCACGTTTACTTTCAACGGTCAAAAGGTTTTCCGATCTCAAACTGTAAAGAAAACACTTTCTCCGAATTGGAATGAAAGTTTCCAAGTCACTGTAGTAAGGACTTAGATTTATGTTATGCTATTAAGGTTATATTTTGATGGCTTACATGTTTAGCCTTCTCGAGTCGGTTCGGATTTCGAAGTCGAAGTTTCTGACTGGAATCAGATTGAACAATCGAAATCATTGGGTATTGGGAAGATCGATCTGGAAGAAATCCAGCCTTTCGTTGGTATTAATAAGGCCATTCCACTTAACACACTCAAACATGGAGTCAAAGGAGAAGTTCGCATAACGTTACTCTTCCAGCCGAGTATAATTGCCAAATCGCGGAAGAATACTTCAACATTCTCTTCGGCTGGACGGGCGATGACCCAGGTTGGGAATATTCCGATGGGAGCTGGGAAAGGCATAGTCCATGGTGTTGGGAATGTTGGGAATGCGGGTATAACGGTTGTAAAAGGGGTGTTCCGACGTGGTCATCATGACGAGGCCAATGAATCAAAAACTTCTTTAGAACTTCCGACGAATGGGGCGATTGCCGTTGTTGACAATAATGCGGCTGTTATACCCTCTCCAGCTGTCGCTGCCAATGGTGGTGGTAGCATTGGGTCCGCTGCTGGAGTTGCCTTTTCAAAGACTGAGGACGGTGATACACGTGCTCCTCATGATTATGGAATGTTGAAGGTCACTGTCATTTCGGGTCGAGATCTTCCTGGTACTTCAGGTGGAGAAACGATTAAGCCTTACGTCGTTCTTAAAGCGGGTGATAAAGAGCAGAAAACGAAACATGCAGGAAAGACGACTGCTCCTGAGTGGTAAGGCGGAATGGGATGATATTTCCTCTTCCACAAGAGTTTTTTTTGTCATGTCTGACTAATTATGATATGTAGGGATGAAACGTGCAGGTTCTTAATTAATTCCGACACTAAATTCTTGCACTGCGCCGTTTGGGATCATAAAACGTTGGGGAAAGATAAGCCACTCGGGGAAGTGGATATTGACGTATGTGGTTTTTTGTCTACTTCCGGACACTACATGCCTGACCATTCTAATTCCAACCAGATCTGGAATCATTTGGCACCAGGTGGCTCATCTAAAGAAATTACTGCACCCTTACGTGAAAGTGAAGGATCGGTACGTTTACGGCTCGAGTTCGAGAGAGGAAGACAGGCTTCTTTGCTGTCGACTGCCACTGGCGGTTCACCCTCGGCTTCGAGATTCATCTCCATGCGAAAATCTATCACGAAAGAACGTTCTTAGTATATTGTAAAATAACGGGTGTGGATACATTTGGCACACAGACAAAGGAGAAAAAGGATCTTTTGAATTTTCTTGGACAAGCGTAGCTTACATGTCATTTTTAAGAACATACAATCTACAAATCCTATTTTTTTGTTTCCTTTCCTCTTGTCTTTTCTTCCTCTTTATGTACAAACGGCGCATAACTACATGCATACATACATACAACATACATATTTTGCGTTATCTAATCTCTTTCTTCTCCGCGTTGTTTATAATTGAAGGCTATCCAAAGCAGGAATTGGTCTTTCGGCTTGAGGAGTGATACGAGCACCATGACGACGTTCTTTAGATTCACCGTAGTCGATGATGGCGGACTAGAGATGAAATATTAGTGGTTTATTTTTATGTGCAGAGTCTGTGGAACACGTCACATACGTGAGCAGTTATACGGTTGTCCCATAAAACAACGGTGTTGGGTCTCCACTATTAAATTGTGAAAGATCATAGATAAGTGGGTGGATGCATTCAAACCTTGACACGGGCTTGAGAGTCGCCACCCTTGGCTATGTGGTCATATAAGAACGAGAGGATTGCGTCTGATTCTTCACGTTTGAGACCGACGATACGACGAGTGAATTGTTTGTTCACGTATAATGCCTCTTCGCCTGTCACCGGGTGCCTTCTAACAACGGGATGACTAACGGAAGAAACTGGGTTAGGCACTTGATACAGATAAGATATATTTACGTGAGGCGTAGGCTTACATATGTTCTACAGGTTCACGGCGCACAGTAGCTCCTCGCTTTCCTGAGCGTGAAAATTCAGCTTGTTCGACTCCTGAATTTAGGTTGAGATAGGTGATGGGATTAAACAAAGAATGGAATACCTGAGTGGACTGCTTTGAGTGTCTTCAGGAACGCGACGAATTGAGGAGAAAGACGACGTAGTGCGGCGACTTGGGAAGTGAACAAGGTGTCTCCACCGGTAGTCGCTTATAAACTTGTTTGAATGTAACTGACAGAGTATGGTGGTGAATTAGCTTACGTTGAGCGAGTAAGAAGAATGTCGTTAGTCCTGGAGGCTGAAGTTCGTAGCTGACGTCGCTGTGCCAAACGGTGCTAGTTATCGCGTCATCGTATTCAAAGTTGAAAGTATGGTTGGAGTCTCGGTACACCAAATGAATTTCGGGTGCGCCGTCCTATATGAATAAACACAATCTCGTCAGCTGACAGTTCAGGCCAGGAAAATTGGATGGCGTACAGGATGACCGGAAGTGGGATGTATATGCAGACGGCCGAAGTGACGGCCCCATTCTCTGTAATAGTCTATGCCCCTATCCAGAAAGTCTTGTTGGTCTCTGAAGACGACGAGCCCACGCTGAGCGACCTTGATTTACAATTCAGTACAACAGGGATTTTGATGACAAAGATCGACAGATATCAAGACTCTCACGAGAAGGGCTAGCTGATCTCTTTCGTCGTTCGTTAATTGAGTAAGCTGTAGGCCCTCAATTTCTGTACCAAGAACTGGCTGTATCTCAAACACGTTGGTAGCATTCTGCAAGAATGAGCGAGAGTCAGGGTGTGAGAGTGCACGATGACCGGGATCTACATGTTCGAACGGCTCTAAGGGTGGGTATCTTTCGGAAGAGAATGTAGGCAATAGATGAGTATATTTATAGCCCTCTGTTTCCTCTTTGGGAACTGCGTTGGACTGAGGGCGAAGAGTGAGAACCGGGGAAGGTTGAGCTACGAGTGTCTCTGAGACGGTCGACATGGCTGAGAGTCGTGTCTGAGAATTTCCGGTATATTCCTGTGGTAAAAATCGAATTTATATGATCGTAAAAACAGAGCAGCGAAGCACGAAAAAGCACGCAATCTCTTTTCCATGCCGTTATTTTAGAACTAGTGGCTACGGCCCACGGGTTGGGACGAGGAATCACGTGAAGAGATCAATATTTCGACAAGATGGGAAAGAGGTGGAGACTGGGGTAGCAGGTGCGTTCGACATTTAGAAAAATATTCCAGTATTTAGATTGGAATAACTTTGGCTGGAGTAGATGAATTGGCGGAGAGCCGAAGTTGGATCGAAAAGTCTGTTAACGTGGTGGTAGTTACTTCATCATCATCTGCCCGTCCAATAATAAGGGATCGGAAGATCCATTCCGAACATTACTAAGGCACTATCAACAGCTGCTCATGTCACCACGTGCGTCGGGGACTCGTCTCGTCCGAGGTCGCCGTCGTCGTCAAGTTTGACCAAGAGGGTATTTTCAACGTAGGTGACACACAGGGCGTCAACCATTCAAACGTCGAATCGTGGATAAAATTACAAGGTGAAACCCAGTTTCGCTTCGACATGGCTCTTGCATAGGGATAGTTTGTCAGTGCAAGAAGGTACATCTCATCCAATTCCACCATCCCGGAGTAGACCTGCAACTGACATCAATGAATTCTGTTAATATACATGCACCTCTGTTGTAGATCGTAGCAATTATGTTGTGTAGGTACCAAGCCAAATGTGTGCGTTGTTTTCGCGAGCCAATCATGTGTTGCGAGGTGATTACATTGGTATGCATCAAGACTCGAATCACTTCCCAAAGCGGAATGAGTGGCAGGCAGTGACAGTGTGACTCAGTGACACAACAAGGAATGAAATCACGTGTAGTCCGATCGCTGTGACCGTCACGCCATCTGCAATGACCTAATTTGGGATTACAATAATGTAGCCTCGAGTTTGCCCTGATGTGCCCTGGTCTACGATTTCGTATGTCTTGTTCCTTCTTCAGAACGAAACACCGCTAATTATTGTGGGCTCAAAGCAGAAGTCATGACCTCCTGATTTGGCATCTCGGTCTTGTTGTCTGCGTGCTTATCCCGACCCAATTTCCAGAAAAGGTCTCTTGTCTGGCTCAAAATGGCCTGCTGGTCTTTTTTTTTATCTCTCTGTTTGAGTATACAATTAGTTATTCGTGGTACTTTAACCAACGAAACGCGCCTTCTGGGTTCGTTTCCCCATCTGTCCGTCCTCTCCTTCGTCTTTCTCTCCTACCCCTTTACCTTCTCTTGCTGTGTCGAACTGGTCGGTAGACAACGTCACTAATGGACCCAGAGACTCCCCGTACCCTCCGTCATCGAAAGACATTCCCTGATGTCCCCGAAGACATCTCTGTCGAAGATCACCTTGCACATCTCAACGACCCCAACTACTCTTTCAACGATGCCAATAGATGGTCACAAATAACCTTCGAGTTTGAGGAAAAGGCCTCCATCAACTCTCCCTACCCCAGCGGTAAATCGGTGAATTCAGACGATCTTGAAACCGCTTCCCAAACCGAATACAGTCGCTCCGATTCTCCCGTCGTTACATCTAAGGCTCCGGATATCGAATACGAGTATGTCGGTTCTTTTCGCATCTTCAAAAGAGCTTCATGACAAATAACATTTCTTTAGGGAACATTCTCCTTACCCAGAAGTACGAGCAGCAGTCTCTGCAACTGATGATCCCTCCCTGCCCGTCAATACCTTTCGTTCTTGGTTCATCGGTATCGTCGCTTCTACCCTTTTCACCGGCGTTAATGTCTTCTTCAATTCCCGTGCACCTGCCATTTTCATTTCCTCCTTGATCGTCCAAATTGTAGTCATGCCAATAGGGAAGCTATTCGAATACATCCTGCCTACCACCATTTTCCAAATCCATCTACCCTTCACTTCCAAAAAGTTTACTTTCACTCTCAATCCCGGGCCCTTCAACATCAAAGAACATGTAAGTAAACATTCTCGCTTATACGCACTCGACTCTATGTACCCATCTTTAATTATTTTTTTCAAGGTTCTCATCACGATTATGTGCACTTCATGTCTTCCAGGCCCTTATGCGTATGACGTTATTTTGACTCAGCGTGTCAACGGACAAAACCCGTCTACAGCCTACCAGGCATTGCTTCTGCTGTCAACTCAATTAATCGGCTTTGCCTTCTCCGGTTTTCTCCGTAAAATCCTTATTTGGCCTGCCCTCATGATATGGCCCAGTGCTCTAGTCAGCTGCGCTGTCTTTTCTACCCTGCACAGGACTTACGGCAAACGTGAAACAAAACACATCAGTCGTATTCGTTTTTTCACGCTAGCAGCGTGTGGAGCTTCCCTCTATTATTTCCTCCCGGGCTATCTTTTCACTGCTCTCAGCATTTTCAATTGGGCTTGTTGGATCGCCCCGAAAAATGTTATTGTTAATGCCTTGTTGGGCACGCAGACTGGATTGGGAATGAGCATCTTGACTTTTGATTGGAATCAAATTACTTGGATCGGAAATCCTCTCGTCACTCCGGTGAGCAAACTATTTCCTTACAATCTTGTGTGGAGTTTTGTTCAATTAGCTTTTGGTAGTGGTGGGCCCAGGTAAACATCGGTGTTTGTGCGGCCTTCTTCTATTGGTTCCTCGCGCCTGTCCTTTATTGTACGTGTTCACAGTTTCGTTATCTGCTTTTGATAACCATTCCCCTTTTTTTTTTAAGTTACAAATACATGGTTCGCCAAGTATCTTCCGATTTCCGCATCCGTTGGGTTTGACAATACAGGCCTGCCATACGATGCGTCTCTGATTTTGGCGAACGGTACCTTCAGCGAAGAACTCTGTAAGTTCTTGGATTACAATGTCCAAGGATAATTCACTGAATAGGCTGACCTTTTTTCAGACAGCCAGTATTCACCCATTTATCTTCCGTGGGTTTTCATGTTTATAATGGAGGCTTTCGTGTGTCTAATTTTTCCTTGTTTAGTATTACTTTCGCCCTAGCCTACGGATTAACGTTTGTGGCCAGTACATCATCTATCGTGCATGCTTTCTGTATGTATCTTCCTTTCTCTTAGATCACTTCTCTTATATTGAGCGGACATCTTTAGTGTGGTATCGCAAAGAAATATTCGCGGGATTCGTTAAAACTACGAAAAAGATAGAATCAGATATATTCTGCCGCTTGAATGCCCGTTATAAGCCCGCTCCACACTGGTGGTACATCACTTTGGGCGTCGTTTCGTTTGTCTTAGGCATTATTGCTATCGAGATAGGAAATACTGGGGTGAGTACCTAATTGTACTTTAGCTAATTGTGAATTTTTTTTCATCTCTTTCATTCCTAGCTTCCCGTCTGGGCGTATATAGTTTCGCTTCTTATTTCTTTTGTCTTCATCATCCCCGGTGGTTTTTTCTTCGGTTCTTCAAACGCACAACTTCCCGTCAAGTGAGGTTCTTTTTGTAATTTTTGCGAAACAACAAACTCAATAATCTTCTTTCTTCAGCGTTGTGGCCGAAGTAGTTGGTGGATTCATGGTTCCTGGTCGACCTTTGGGTGTAATAATAGTTAAGGCGTTCGCTGAGAGCACCTTCCAACAATCGATAGGCTTTATGGCTAACCTCAGTATGTCCAATCTTCCATTTGTTATTCATTGTTGTTCAATGCTCGAGTAGAAATCGCCCATTATATGAAAATTCCGACGAGGGCTACTTTCCTCGCTCAAGTTATTCCGACAATCATCACCAGCTTCTTAACTATTGGAATAATTGACTGGCAGTTTGCTAATATCGCCGATTTCTGTTCTCCTGAAAATACTAGTATGTGCAGGATCTCGTTTTCTCACAGCTCTGAATATGAATTCGATTATAGTTGGTTATACCTGCCCTCCTGTTGCCGTCTTCAACACTGCTGCTACTATCTGGGGCGGTATTGGGTAAGCCACATTTTACTCTAGATATAGTTTTGAAACGAGATTAATTGTTGTTTAAGCCCGAAACGTGTTTTCGGACCTGGCTCGTTGTATTACCCAAGTAAGTCTCCAGGACATGGCTTTTGTTGTGTGCCTTTGTATTCTAACAGTATCTCTTTAGTTCTGTAAATCTCTTCATTAATCGGGTCGAGGAAGTGAAGCTCATTACATTTAGCTGGTTCCTCCTAATTGGTGTCTTTTTACCCATCCCCTTTTACTTCTTGGCAAGACGCTATCCATTATCCGTACGTTGGTTTATGTGTCCGAAACGTAGCCTCTTTATCTAACATTGATGAACATCAATAGAAATTCAAGTATGTGAACATTCCCGTTGCATTTACCGGCGCCAGCTCTATTCCTCCGGCGAATGGTATCAACTTGGCGTCTTGGGTTTTAGTTGGGTATATTTTCCAGTCCTACATTAGGAAGCGCCATCTCGGGGTATGTTCTTTCTTCTCCTTTGAGTCCTGAAGAATTCGTACAAGTTACTCAAAACTTGAATTTAGTGGTGGGTACGGTTCAACTATATTTTGAGTGCTGCGTTGGACGCTGGAACTGCATTGGGTCTTATCATTATTTTCTTTGCTCTCCAATTACCAAAGGTACGAGACTTGAGCTTAAACTACGCCAGCGTTCTGAACTGTTTGTCTGTAGGGTGGTATTAATTTGAATTGGTGGGGAAATACCGTATGGCAGAACACTGCCGATGCGTTAGGACTACCTGCACTGTTGCTAGCGCCGAATCAAACCTTTGGCCCTCAAGTAGTACGTGTATTTAACAAAAAGAGTTAGATCGCCTCCGTTTGACAAAAATCTCGCAGGGTCAGTTTTCGTAATGGACTACATATATACATGCTACTATAAACAAAATCATGAAAGTTGTATATGCGCTGGCGGCATCTGTACGATTATATTTTTCTCAATCTCTCGAACTTCCACACACTTTTGCATTCTTTTCATTTGGGTTGAGAGGAGAGTATTTTTTTGGCATTTGAATAACCCTTTGTTTATTTTTTACTTAAGTTGTTTGCTGTAACTAGTAGACTTTAGCGTATGACAGTGATGAATCGCTCGTGAAAGGAGCCAATAGTACGCGATGATGATGTCGTATGTAGTCAATGGAGATTTTGATGCACATTTCAATTGTCGAAGCCCTTTCAGACCCCATTCTATAAGTTTTCAATGCTGCCAGGATGAGCACGCTGCAGGAATCCAGAACTCGAGGCTCGTCGGCCTTTTAGTTTGCCCACGTTCTTCTAGAATCTACATACGTCATTTCTAGAGTGTTGGAGCATCCGGATGTGTGTCAGCGCGTAACCAGAATCCGGATTTTTCCACACTGATATAAGTTGAAGTCGATCCCCAGAGTCTGATCTCCTTCGTCCATTCGTGTAGTTCATTCGTGTAGTTCGTCATGTCCATCGATCCAGAACAAATTGGAAAGCCTCAAACAAAGCCAAAACTCCGCCATCATAAGAGAACGCCTACCGGTTAGTATTGTTTTAGGCGACCTTTCTATTCAATTCTACTGCAGGCTGGTTTTGACTAATTCAATTTATCGCTTGCAACAATTCCATGTTGCTTTAGGCTATCTCCCGGAGCTGACGAAAGATGGTAAAGAGATTTGGCCAAGAGGTGACGAGGCTACGTGGCAGAAAGGCATAAGGGGTGTCTCAACCGGTAAGAGAGGGAGTTTTGCTAGGCAGGATTAAAGTGCACAACGCTGACTGATTGGCGGGTTGTTGAAGATGTTTCTCGAGTTACGGATAATATCGTTCATCATGTTCAGACAAGCATTGCGCGTCAAGCGTGAGTTTGCTCACTTTTTTCTAGACCCGTGCTTGCCTTACATACTAGACTCCGATTAGGTATAATTTAGATAACTCTGGGGCGTACCATGCGACTGCTCTTTCCGTTAGAGATGAGCTGATCGTCAATTGGAATGATACGCAGATGTATTATACCAGAAAGACGCCTAAGCGGGCGTACTATCTATCCGTTCGTTACTGCTATCTCCTACAAGTTGAGAAACATGCCGATTTGATTCTCTCCTTCACAGCTCGAATTTCTCATGGGCCGCAGTCTCGACAACGCACTTTTGAATCTAGGTCTGAAGGACAAGTACAAAGAAGGCACTGGCAAACTCGGATTCAATTACGAAGACTTGCTCGACTGTGAACGTGATGCAGGTCTTGGGAACGGAGGGCTCGGTCGTTTGGCAGCCTGTTATCTTGATTCTAGTGCTACGACGCAGCTTCCAGTCTGGGGATATGGACTTCGATACAAATATGGTATTTTCCAGCAACTCATTGCTCCCGACGGGTCCCAGTTCGAGGCTCCGGATCCTTGGCTGAGCGCTGGATACAATGCTTGGGAAGTTGTTAGACCGGATGTGTCTTATGATGTCCGGTTCTACGGAAATGCTGAACGAACTTCCAATGGCCGTGCTGTATGGGTACGTTTTTCAATAATTCATTTCGTCTTCAGACAATTTAAGATTCTTGGAAGTCTGGAGGACAAGAAGTTGTTGCAGTTGCCAGCGATGTTCCAATTCCGGGTTATGCGACTAGAACTACCAATTGTATAAGGCTTTGGGAGTGAGTACACGATCTGAAACGCTACTACCTTTTATTTTGGGCGCTGACAGCTTTGTAAGTTCTAAAGCCAAGCGTGGATTTGATTTACAGAGTTTCAATGCTGGCAACTATGAAGGAGCAGTGGAGTCAAGTAACTCTGCAGAACAGATCACATCCGTTCTGTATCCCAACGATAACCACTCATTGGGAAAAGAACTCAGGCAAGTTATCTCACATAATCTAGACATATCTCCCTAAGTCAATTCTATAGACTGAAGCAACAATATTTCTGGACCGCTGCGAGCTTGGCGGATATTTTACGCCGATTCAAGAATATTGGTAAACCTATGACTGAGTTACCCGACTACGTCGCCATCCAGCTGAACGATACCCACCCCACGCTCGCAATTGTAGAACTTCAGCGTGTTCTTGTTGACGAGGAAGAAATACCCTGGGATCAAGCATGGACCATTGTGAACCATGTTTTCTTTTACACAAACCATACCGTTCTCCCGGAAGCTTTAGAAAAATGGCCTGTTCCTTTAATGCAACACCTTTTGCCGCGCCACATGCAAATTATCTTCGATCTTAACCTTACCTTTCTGAAAGCAGTGGAGAAGAAATTCCCTGGAGATCTTGGTAAACTTCAACGTGTCTCTTTGATCGAAGAAGGATTACCTCAACATGTTCGTATGGCTAATTTGGCCGTTATTGGTACGTACCTCATCCGACCAACTCCCTTCGAGGGCTTACACCGCCGCCGTAGGAAGTCGTAAAGTTAATGGTGTCGCGGAACTACATTCGGATCTTTTGAAAAAGACGATCATGAAGGACATGGTAGATGTTTATGGACCTTCGAAGTGAGCTTTTCACGAATATATCATATTTCTTTGATTTTAATCAAGGCAATAGGTTTGGCAATGTTACCAACGGCATTACACCTCGTCGGTGGCTTGACCAGGTATGATTTAATATACCTATCTCCTTCAAGTCACAAGACTGTAATCATGTAGTGCAACCCTGGTTTGAGCGACCTTATCACGGAGACCCTCAAGGTTCCTAAGACCGCGTGGCTTAAGGATTTGACACTACTCAAAGGATTGTTGAAGTATGTTGACGACGAGGAATTCCATACCAAGTGGGCTGCTGTGAAACGTGCAAACAAAGAACGATTGGCGCTGTTCATCGAGTCTACTATGGGGGTCCAGTTGAATCCAAATCATATGTATGATGTTCAGGTGAAAAGGCTTTCAGCTGGACGGGTGAACATATTTAAATTATTTTTTTTCTCAACAGTGCAAACGGATTCATGAATATAAACGGTTTGTATAGCATTCATCGGAGCAGTAGATCTTTGTCCTGAATTCAAGCCTAGACAAACTTTGAATATCCTTGGAGTCATTCACGTATGTTCTCATTAATGCTTGGTTATGTACAGAAGAACTCCAATCATTTCCAGAGATACCTCGCTATCAAGAAAATGTCTCCTAAGGAACGTAAAGCAGTTGTACCTCGTGTTGTCCTCTTTGCAGGAAAGGCCGCTCCAGGATGTAAGTTTCGGCATTCGTAAATGCATTGTATTTCGTTTTAATGACTATGTAGATTACATGGCAAAATTGGTCCGATAAATCTCTTCTTTCTACCTGTTTATCTGTCTCACGAACTGTCTAGACGATACGATTAATTGTTTGCGTATCTAAAGTCATCAACGCCGATTCTGAAACAAGTGATTATCTCAAACTGCTTTTCTTGCCTGATTACAGTGTAAGCACAAATTTGGATACCCTTCACCGGTAAAAGGTTACAACATTACTTGACACTTGACAGGTATCTTTGGCTGAGTTAATTATTCCCGCGGTATGTTCTGGCACTACGATTTTTTTCCCCTTGGTAACCGTTGAGGCGTTAACATATATCTTTTCCTGTTCAAAGAGCGACATAAGCCAGCATATCTCTACTGCGGGAACCGAAGCCTCCGGCACGTCTAATATGAAGGTATTATCGCACATTCTTGAAGTCTATCAAAATAAGCTGACACTTATCTAGTTCTGTTTGAATGGTGGTTTGCTTTTAGGTGAGCTGATCGGTGTATCGACTTGAAATGCACATTTATCAATATCTACCAGGTACCGTTGATGGCGCTAACATTGAAATAGGCGAGGAAATTGGAGAGGACCAGGTAGTGACCCTTGTCCTCTCAACTTCAGCTCATTCACACTGTTGTCCAGGTGTTTTTCTTCGGACATTTGGCTCCTGCAGTGGAGGAACTTAGATATCAACACATGTATCGCCCTTCTCCTGTTCACGAAAAGTCTCCCGATCTCGCTCTTGTATTGGACACAATCGCGAGCGGGATGTTTGGCGAACCCGGCACATTCGAACCGTAAGGACCTTTTGGTTTATTTTTTAGTGTCAACTGTCTTATTATTCGTTCGAAAAAGATTGTTAAACACGATTCGTCAAGGGGATCATTATTTGATTACAGTACGTAGCGTTTCTTTTCTTTTTTTCTTTTTGGTTCTGAAAAAGCGTTAGGATGATTTCGATTCATGTGGGGCCATCTTCTAACAGGCACTAAAAACGACCCCTAACCATGTTTTTTAGATTTGATTGCCAACAAAACGGCTGATATAGCATTTGCTGACCAGGAGGAATGGATTAAAAAATCCATCATCACTGTAGCAAAGGTATTTCATTATGTTATGTGTGATTCGATGCTTTCTGACTTATTCGTTATTAGATGGGAAAATTCAGTTCTGACCGCGCAATTATGGTTTATGCCGAGGTAAGTCGTAGAATTTCTGCAAGCGTTCAAATAACATCATTTTGCATTGTGAACACAGGAATATTGGAATATTGAACCTGTCACTATACCGCACACGAATGCATGAATGGCATAGCGGAAAGTACATTTGCTAGATGCACATCTACTCCCTATGTGTTTACATAAATACTAAATAAAGTTTATCGTCTATTGGGTTTCCCTCAAGTCTGACGCGGCACTGTACATGCTAGTCGAGTCGCCGAAAATAAACAATAACTTACTGTCCACTCAACTCATCTGTAAGGGTCGACTCACCCGAAACACGCTGCAAAAAACTCATCTACGAGTCATTAACATTTCTGAATCACCTCCCCCCTAATCATATCTCTTTTATTAACTCAGTCTCGTTTTATGACTCATTATGATTCGTCCTTTTTTCCCTTTCTGTAAACATCTAAAAACGTACAAAAAATCCCTCTTGTATGCTACGTTTCGATACGAAGACTTAACTCTCTCCTCTCACTATGAAACTTAATTTCGAAGCATTTTCAAGCTCTGTTATCCGCAAGGTCGACTAAATTCATTACAAATAGCGACTTTACATATGTACAAACTGTATCACCACTAGGATTCGACACTTCACGGCCTTTGTCACTTGTGTATAGTAGAACATATTGATTTTTCCGTTTCGAATATCGATCATCCAGGACATACGAAAGGCAATTCTGAAATTTGATAACTCCGTTAATCGATTACTATGCAATCGACTTCCCTCCCATTCACAACATCTCGCACAACTCGGGGCAACCGCGCACTCCTTCTAAGTTTCTTCTTTTGATCCTGTTGGGTATTATTTACCTTCATCTCTGATCTAGTCTTTGATTTTGCTTTCATCTTCTTTATGGGAAATCGAATTCGAGGATTCCAAGTCTCATTTAAAAGAGCTTCTGCCTTTGGACCTAGCTAGAGTCAAAAAGAGCGTTATTGTTTTACCAGAAGATATAATATGCATGCCTTTATATATGGGTGTTTTTTCCAACGCGTGGTTGGAGATATTCGTTTTTCCTCCAAAACCCCAGTCTTGACTAGTTCTAAAATCAATATTGTGATTTCTTCTTTATTCATGGGACCATGCGGTAGGATGATCTGACAACCAAAGAGACCGTCATCCCACTTAGAGGGAAACTTTGCGAATCTGGGGCTTTTCTTCCCAAGAACAGCATCGATGAGTATGGCCCTTGTTTCTATCCATTCCTTTTTTGACCATCTTGCCATGTTCTGTAATATTTTTACTATGTTTTGTGCACCTTCAATTAGACCGCGTTGAATATCATGATCCTGGGGAGCATGTCTATCAGGCGAAAGGCATGTATCGCAATTGTCACAACGCTCTTTACGGTTCTCTCCAAAGTAGGAAAGGATGTTCGAACGCCGGCACGAGGATCTATCGTGTAGGATGTCCGTGACTCTGTTGAGCGACTCAAGCTCGAAATGGTTATCTTCAGACTCAGTGAGACTCTTGATTACATCCGCGTCTGTCGGCTTATAGTCTGATATGATTATATGCCTATGTGTTATGGGGTGGAGGGAACTTGAATGAGAAGACTTACAAACAATACTCCAGGCTTTTTCGCCGTCGCGTCCTGCACGACCACTTCCTTGGACCCAATTTTCCACGGAAGATGGCAAGCTATTCCAAACCACCCAGCGAACTAGTACGAGTTTAGCGGACAGAAGTGGGGGAAGAAGATCATGTGGAGCCTACCATTCGGATTATCTATACAGTTGAATTTGACATTAAAAAGGTCGTATTGTCTACATATTAGATGCCACCACCCACCGATTCCGAACATAAATGCGACCTTGAAAATGTTCATGCAGGCCGCATATAAAGCGATTTTTGGGATAAAAACTCACCGTGGCAACTATAATATTTACGTCGCCATTAAGCCATTTCTCGACTGCTGAAGACCGTGTAGCTGCGTCTAGTCCGCCATGGTAGCAGTCAGCTGGGATTCCTTTTTGCAAAAAGCCTAGTGTCAACTCTGCCGCATCGTTCTTTGAAAGGTGCCACAAGATATACCGTCATCTTTTTTGTGAGCTGTGCAATGTTTCAAAAAAGCGTACCCTTGTAGTGCAGTATATTATCCCCTGCCCTTTTCTGGAACAATATTATTCAGTAACATGTGCGAAGACTGAAGGAGAAGACTTACCGTAAGAGATCCTTAATATCCTCGCCGTAGACACATATATGCTTCCCTTGTTTTGTTCGTACCTCATGGTATACCTTAGGGCGATCCAAGGTTTCGCTGAGAAGGACATGGTCTTTCATGTTGAGCTTCTCGATCGTTCTATGGACGTTTTTGTCCGTGATGGCTGCCGAAAGAGCTAATCGAGGTGTTTTCCGAAAACACTCAGAGACGACGTTGGCAAAATCGAGATACTATCCGTAGGTGTATATCGACCGTTTAGTGGTTTTCAAGAAAGATGCGAGTGTCTTACCGCTTCGCGAAAGCTTTCTCCCCACTGTGGCATATTATAAAAAGTCGGTTAAACGAGGCTGTATGCTACCAAGGGTTTGACGCACTTGTAATAGTTGTTGAGCCTCGTCGATGACGATTAATGCTAACTTATCCTTCATTTGAAGACGCTCCAAGAGTGGCGAAAGAGGTCGAAAAGCATGATCTGGATTCATCGGTACCATGTATTCAGGTACCGTGAGGAGGATATCCGGCAGTTTTTTAGATGTTAACTCGATACGGTTAAGGGTTTCGTGTCTCTCTCCACGGGGTTGATCTCCATGGAGACTATTGGGACGAAAGTTAGTCGACAGACTTGGTTTCTAGATGTCAATGTTTACCAGACGACTCTTAAGTTTTTGGCACAATTTGAAAGTTTTTCTGCTTGATCTAATAATAAGGCTTTCGTGGGGTAAACAACCACCGTTAGTTTCCGTGGTCCTGTCATATGCGCTCTTGCTACTGCAGCCAACTATATTTTCAAGCTCGAACGGGAGATGCTTATTGTAGATGATAAATTTACACACTTGCCAGATCAGTGATTTGCCTGATCCTGTTGCTGACCTAACAAACACGTTCTTCCCACTCAATACGGCTTGAACTGCTTTCAATTGCACTGATCGAAATTTGTCCCATCCAAAGTATTTTTTGAGGAGTCTGTGCAGAGTTTCTTCATCGTATGACATCGGATTCCTCAAAATAGCGAAGAACTTGAAGGAAATTCAGAGAAGCTTATTGGATTACCAAGCGGTAACGAGATAGGCATTTGAATGAAAATCGTCATTATTGAACGTGTACCATAAAGACTGTTATAAGAAGGCCGCTGGGATATAAACAAATGACAAACAACTCAAGGCGAGTTTTTTTTTAGACTGAGTTTGGCACGAGGTCATAAGCCATGATCCAGGAACTCGGGTCGATTTCAATCTCCGCTTCTCCCGTCCGCTTTCTCTTTCCTTTCAGCTTCTCTACCCTAACATTGTTATACATAAGTATGTCCTCTCCGAACGGCAACACAATGTCTGACCAAAAGTCGTAAGTTTGTTCATTTTTGGAAGCTGGTTTTACTGACTCTTTTATGTTTAGGGAATACTCTCCGCCGCATCGTCGCCACTCATATTCTAGGGACCGCGGGGATAAGAGGCGCGAACGTCGCGACCACGATGACAGACGACGATCTCGTAGTCGTGAAAGACATCGAGGCGACAGACGCAGTCATAGCCGAAGTCGTGATAGGTCTCGTCATAGAGATAGGGGAAGAGATCGCCGCCGTGATAGAGACGACCGCGATAATCGTCATCGCGAGCGGGATGACAGAGAACGTCGTCGGCGCAAGCGAGAAGATGATTCCGATCACCCAGAGGACGACAGGCATAAACGAAGGCGAGAAGAAGGGGATCATGATGTCAATGCTCTCAATGCAAATGGTGACAGTATGTCTGTAGACAGAAATGTTCGCAGAGATCGTTCTCGTGATTCCGACCGTAAGCATAGTGAAAGACAACCCAGGCGTCGGTCTCCTGACAGTTATGGTGGTACCCCACCAACCCGTAAGGAAGACCGTGATCGTCCACCCCGTCGAGACGATGATGTCCCTGGCTCACCTCCCAAACCAAAAAGTCCACCTGCCGTGTACGTGGGTTCGGGGATACTGTTTGTTTTTGTTTTTGTTGTCTAATTTTTCGTTGTAGGCGTCGACCTTCCCCTCAATATGAACCCCCTCCAGACTCTGGCGATGAGCAACCCAATGAAGATCATGACTCTGAGGCCCGATCTGTATTTGTTTCTCAACTAGCTGCTCGTCTTACAGCACGAGACTTGGGTTACTTTTTTGAAGATAAACTAGGTGAAGACACTGTGAAAGATGCTAGGATTGTCACCGATCGAATATCCAGACGTTCTAAAGGGTAAGTTAACACATCAGCAAGGTTGACACTCTAGCTAATTTTGAGTGCTGCAGCATTGGCTATATTGAGTTTAAGTCTATGGATCTTGTTCCCAGGGCAATTGCTCTTTCGGGAACCATAGTTATGGGACTTCCCATCATGATTCAGCTCACTGAAGCCGAGAGAAACAGAACTCACGCGGGTGACGGGTTGGTCTTAGATTACAGTCTAGAGCAAAGATATTAATTTTTCTTTTTTTGATAGCATTTCTTTGGGCTCTGGTGGTGGTACCTCTCATGGAAGACAGTATGTCTTGATATTATATACACTTGCTCGGCCGTCTGACTCCTTGAAGGATTTATGTTGGCTCGCTTCATTTCAATTTAACTGAATCGGATATTAAGCAAGTTTTTGAACCTTTCGGGGAACTCGACTTCGTTGATCTCCACAGGGACCCGATGACTGGTCGAAGCAAGGGCTACTGCTTTATCCAGTATGTCGAAATCACTGCTGGGGGTAAATGGTAATATTAATCAGTCATTCATAGATATAAACGAGCGGAAGATGCGAAAATGGCTCTTGAACAGATGGAAGGTTTTGAATTAGCGGGTCGCAGCGTATGTAAATGCTGTACCGGTGTATACGAGATTTTCTTACGACTTTTACCGTAGCTTCGTGTCAAAACAGTACATGAGAAGGGTAGTTCAAGATCACAGCAACAAGATATATTGGATGAGGGTGTTGGTAAGTATTATTTATCTATTCGCATCAAATGGATTCTTCATCGAACTTGCAACCAGGTGGTAACTTGAATGCGGCGTCACGACAGGCACTAATGCAAAAACTTGCTAGGACTGAATCTGCTCCCTTGAAACTACCCGAAGTGTAAGTTTTTGGCTTGACAGGCCACAAGCCACTTTTTCTTATTGAAAACAATACTTGCAGTGTAAAGCCGGTTATAACGCAGCAACAAACGTCACGATGTGTCTTGTTGAAGAATATGTTCAATCCAGACGAGTGTGTTTTGGTTTCTTCTTTGTTTAGTACTATGAAGATAACTAAACATATGGCGTTAAAATAGAGAGACTGAACGAGACTGGGACAAAGATCTGGCGGAGGACGTCAAAGGTGAATGTGAACAGAAGTACGGGAAGGTCGAACGAATCAAAGTCGAAAAAGAATCTCAGGTGGGGGGTCCTTTTACTTTGACTTTTTTGAACGCCTCCTAATAGTTGCGGTTAGGGTGAGATATATGTTAAGTTTGACGTAGTGGAGTCGGCTACCAAGGCCATCAAGAGTTTGAATGGTCGTTGGTTTGGAGGAAGACAAGTTGCTGCTCATTATATTTCAGATGCCATAATGCAAGCGCATCAGTGACATGTCGGTGGGCCGGGAGTACATACATTTAGTAGAGAAATGGGCGGGGTCAAGTTTTTCTTTCTTCCCATCTTCTGCTACGCTCAGCTGAAAAAAAAAACGAAACGAACAGAACGAAGCAAACCCTTACGGGTGCATTTATTTTCTATTTTTTTCTTTTTCTCCCTTTTTCTAGGTTCCGATAATGTAATGAATGAATGGCAGAATGCAGTACGAAATACTTATCTCAGGCATGACAATCTTCTGTCGCTGTCAAAACGTTTAACATTTATAGTTGACCAGTTACATCATTAATCGATCTCTTCTTTGACCTTTGATGACTTGATTCGTTTTTCGTACTTAGCCATTATCATTCTCTTTGGGAAAGCAAACAAACAAATCGACGATGGGTAACCTTTATGTGTTCAACACCGATCAGGCTGATCTTCATGTAGGTGACAATGACAATGGACTTGAGCTCTTGAGTTAGCTTGACTAGGTTCATTATCGGTTGCATGTGGACGAGAACTTGAAGCGACTCGAAAACGTGCCGTAAATTCCCAAAAACGTTCACGTGCTTCTGATATAAAGCTATATACATATAAACCATCGATAGCCTGACTATAATTAATATACTGATTTCTTGCTCTCTGCTTCACACCTACATATCCCATTGCACTACTAGTACGATGTCTCAGGTTGAGAAAATCAATTCAACGAAGAATCGTCCGTCCACTCATATTCTTTGTATGTATTATCAAGTTCCAAATCCCAGCTTACATTTGAATGAAAACTGATCGTGGCGTAATACGAATCATATATCATATATCATATCAGCGCATGCCACTAAAGTTCCTGCTGGTAGTGGGCTGGTATACCTCAGTGGTCAGGTACCGGCGGGGATAGATGGTAAAGTGGTGGAAGGCGGTATCAAAGAGCATACGGTACGCGGTTTCATCGATGGGGGTTCTTTTTGATTGACGGTGGCGTCTGCAGGCCCAGTGTCTCCTAAATCTTGGAAACGTGTTGGAAGCCGCGGGTTCTTCATGGGAAAAAGTCGCGAAAGTTAACATATATCTCAAGAATATGGACGACTTTGCCGCCATGAATGAAGTCTACCAAAAAGTAACTTTTTTGTGTCCTCTCAACTCGTATTTTGAGCAATTTTTTCGTTTTTTTTTCCCAGCTTCTTCCAGACCCGAAACCAGCCAGAACGTGCGTGGAAGTTGCAAGACTTCCCTTTGACGTTGATGTGGAAATGGAAGCCGTCGCTGCCTACTAGTAGAGTGCTGCGTTGTTTTCTGAAATGTTTTGTACATATATGCACCAGAATTTGAAGTTACTAAGCAAAAGAAGGTTAAATGTCCATGTGACCTCACTGCTAGTCTGTTCCGCGATAAGTTTGACTTCTGACCATGACACCGCCTCAAACATTTTCTTATCTGGCCGACAATGTACCTCACAGAGGGGGACTGTTGGAGGCATTCAAAGGCAAACCATTGCAGTCATTGCGGACACCCGCTGCGGTCATTGATCGAGCGTTATTTGCTCAAAATTGCGCGCTAATGTACGATGCAGTAAAAATATGGAATGCTGATTTTCGCGCTCATGTCAAAACGCATAAGGTGGGCAGTCTATCATCATTCTACCTGAAGAGGGGTTCATTAAAAGAACACGTCGAGACCCGGGAAGGTGTTATATTGCAACTTCAGATCTCAGATGCTAAGAAGACTTCAGCGGTAGTCGTTTCTACAATTATGGAAGGCCAAGAGATTATTCGGTCGGGCTTAGTTTACGAGGGAATTGTTAAGGATGTATGTCTGCTTTCTCCTTGTCAAATGAGGTAAACGTGTGCCAATGGGAATAAAGATGTTATACGGACTTCCGGTAGGATTGAACAAGCTTACGGAACTGGCGGACATGGCGGATGTGTTAGAAGCTCATCAAGGCCATATGCGGCTATTAGTAGATCATCTTGAGCAAATTCGAGTTTTGGAGGAATATAATGAGCTGAACGGCCGCAAGTCCCCGTGGTCCGTTTTTGTAAAGATTGAAACCGGAGGAAAGTAAGATTGAGCTTGGTTTTCGGGACTCAATTATCGCTCTGTTAATTTTGATTTTAGACGAGCCGGAGTTGAGCCCGAATCCTCAATCTTCAAGGACATTTTGCGAAGACTGTTTGCATCTCCCGCCTTTTCGGTCTATGGGTTCTACTGTCATGCCGGACAGTCTTATAGATCTACCACCCTCGACGAAGCCTCTGGGTTTTTGAACACTGAAATTTTGGCTGCCAATAATGCGGCTGGAATAGCGAAAGATATATTTTCGAGCATGTTTTCCAAGGATTACCCAGGTGTTTTCGTGCTCTCTGTCGGATCGACTCCCACCGCACATGCATTTCAGGAACCTACAGAAGAAATTATCAAACGGCTGGAGTCTGTTTTAAACGGAAAACTAGAGATTCACGCTGGGAATTATCCCATGCTTGATTTGCAGCAAATGCACACGAGTCTCGTAGGACCGAAGAGAGTTGCCCACGCGATTTTAAGTACAGTATTGTCGCATTACCCTGGGCGGGGTAAAAATGGCGAAGATGAAGCTTTGTGCGATGCTGGTGCCATTGCCATGAGTAAGGACACAGGTCCATCCGGAGGCTTTGGTGATGTCGAAGGAAAAAATTGGAAATTAGGACGCGTCTCGCAGGTAGAAAATTCGGCTCTTTCTTTCTTTCTTTCCTTTTCGGCTCATTCATCATTATAGGAACATGGAATCTTGATTAGAAAATCAGGAGATGAATCGACATTAGACATAGGGAGCGTTATTCGAATTATCCCTCAGCATGCTTGCTTGACGGCTGCGAACCATCCGTGGTACTACATCGTAGACTCTGATTTAGGCAAAGCCAATGAAGTTGTGGACATCTGGGTGCCATGGAAAGGATGGTAGAATAGACCAAACTAAATGTGCAAAGTTTGGACAAATGAACAAGGTTGTAATGAACTGTCTATGATGAACATGACCATAGAGTAAATTGTTACTCCGCCGGACTCGGTAAAGGCTGCGCTATTGGGTGGCGGGTGTGCGACCGTCAATGCCATCATACGAGTCATTAGACGCCGAAAGTTTACACTGCTATCTATTGCCATGTCCTTCGATGATTACGGGGAGGGTACAGAACTTCAAGAGGCATATGGTATGACTAATTGATCAGTGATATCTTCGGTTTTTCTGACTGTTAGGTTAGACTTCCTTCTGAAATTCATCATCATTGGTACGCTTTGCCATCACGAATTCCGAGTAGGCATCCCAAAGGAACTGATCATATTCGTTGTGCTACTTTGCAGGCGAAGCAGGGGCTGGAAAGTCCTGCCTATTGCATCATTTTACGCAGAACTCATGTCAGTTTGTTCTACGACGACTAATATTGAGTCTTCCATTGTTCTGACAATCGTTCATAGTCAAGCAGCATTCCCAACATACGATCGGCGTTGAGTTTTCAAGTAAAACAGTTAATATTGGACAGAAGAGATGTAAATTACAGGTTGGTTATCATGCCTCGTTTATGTACATGATTGGTTAGTTACAAGCTGACTTTGACTCAGTTGTGGGATACCGCCGGTCAAGAGCGGTTCAGGTCGGACGACCCCCTAATTCTTCAATGAACACTAACCTCATGGCTGTTACAGGTCGGTAACGCGAAGTTACTATCGTGGCGCTGCCGGTGCAATTTTAGTTTATGATATAACCGAGTAAGTGCATCGAGCAAAATGTTGTGCTTCGGTGTTTAATTCCCATTTTAGTCGGTCAACTTTCCTCAGTTTACCAAGATGGTTGGCTGATGCAAGAGCTTTGGCCAGTCCCCACCTAGTCATTGTACTCGTGGGTAATAAATCGGACAAAGAGGAGGATCGTGAAGTCGAATGGTCGGAAGCGAGTAAATGGGCTGCGGACAATAGTAGGTTCCATCTCCAACCCCTTTTTAAATTGTTTTCATCAATTGTTAGACGTTCATTTTATTGAAACATCATCTTTGAATGGAGAGAACGTGGAAGCGCCTTTTCTTCTGGCGGCACGGTCCATTCTCTTGTCAATTGAGTCTGGCGTGTTGGATCCCGAGAAAGCTGGAAGCGGTGTCAGCTATGGGGATCGGTCATTACGGCGGATAACAAGTGCCTCGAGATTAAGCTTCAGCAGTTTGAGTGTATCCTCTAGCCATCATGGGAAAAGGTTGAAGGCAAATTGCTGCTCAAGATGAATAAAGCAAATGACGAGTGAGTGTTCGCGGCTTCAAGGTGTCTTCATATACTTACGGTAAATCATAAGCCTAGCAGCGGAATTGTGATGTGTTATCTCATGTATTTTTTTCGCCTATGACGACATCAGTCCACCCTCCATCTTGTTTTCGGCATTCTTTTACTGCATTCTTGTGTTCGGTTTCAATGTTTCTTTATTTTGCATCCACAAACATACTACTCAATCGGCGTAATTCGATGGGATCTAGACTTTACGATGTATGGGCGAACGACGGCGTGCAGCTTGGAGTATGGGTAATTAAAGATTTTCACGTTATCAGATAAAGAGAAGAAGTTCTGGTTTATTTATTTATACTACTAGCAGGGGGAAGTTTATATTTTTGCTTTCGATCATATGATTCCTATTGTGCTTTTATGTTATTTTTCTGCACGCTGTACAATATTTGCAATACATGAACGTTTCTGTATGATGACGCGGAAGCATGTGATTGTCAATAGAGATCGAATTTATCATTAGAAAAGTATTGAATAAATGATGCTGATCTGTCAATAAAATTTGGATTAAAATTCAATTATATTCTCTAAAAAAAACACATACAGAACTACTGTTAGCATGCCTATACTTATAGTAGTGTCAGCCAGGCATTTAGTAATTTACGTAAGTCTCGCATGGTCTTCCTTCTCCCGAGGTCATTGCCAGCAAATCCGGACAAGGCACACGAAAGAATGCTCACAAGATGACTGGCCGCGTGGTACAACAGAAATCAGGCTTTCGCCATGGGGACGGATAAGCAAGTCACACTCCAGATGGCAAATGTGAACGCATTGCGGAATCCCCTAATTCTCGTTTGCTAGTCATTTGACTTCGCACAAAACTCCACTTTCTCCCGGTGCGCAGAGGATTTAGCGTCCAATACATCATTCAATAGATTTCATTTGTTCTAATATGTCAATTTCAAGCTAGGTGTTGTCGTTTTTTTCCGTCCGGAATAGCCACGGAATGGACTTTCAGTCGTGGAGCGGAAAGAAGTTGGATCCAATGGCGTTGCGCCTATACAATTCCTTTGCTTTGCTGGCATTCCCGACTTGACCATTCGAGTTCCTCGCCGTTCCGGAATCCATGTTTATTATGAGGGGTCCCATGAGCTCGGAAGCCTTATCACCTGGCATCCTATCCCCCCTCCTCGGCCGTAGGTGTAAAAACGCATGACTGACAGGTGGACGCACGCATCGCCTGATCCTATTGCTGTCAATTTAGAATCTAGTTTGACGCCTTCAATGCCGTCAAATATAGTTTCTCACTCTCACTCTCTTTCGTCCTCCTATTCTCTACCTAGAACCATTGCGGAGGACGACGACTCGGACAGCAATAGTGATAGTGACGGCGGCAGCGGTAGTGACGACAACGACGAAGACAAAGACAGTGACGGTGAAAGTGACTCCGAAGACAGTGAAAGCGACGACGACTCCGAAGACGAAGGCAGTGATAGTGACAGTGACAGCAATAGCGATAGCTCGGAAGATAGCAGTGACGACGATTCGGATAGTGAAGACGCGTTCTCTTCAGATCTAAATTCTAGAGAAACGGTGTCTGCTCTACCTCAAGAACAGCTAAGTGGAATAACTATTGCTACCGTGTCAAACAGGTAAGCTCAGTCCATTATTATTGTTCAAACTTCCTGTTAAATCCTTTTTACAAGTAGTACATCCTCTTCTACGTCTATGTCTAGCGGTAACAGTTCCGTGGACTCTCAGTTGTCGCAGTCTGCGTCACTCAAAATGACTACACCGTCGTCCTCCACACCCAAAAGTACTCAAGGACCTCCTTCATCTAGCTCCTCGCCCAGTCATGCAAGCCCCACACCCGATTCTGCGGCTAAATCGGTATCTACTACTAAATTCACATCTAGTCCGCCCCCTAGTCCGGCTCCCAGCACTCCCAGTCATTCAGAAACTTCTTCATCAGACCCCCATTCGACAAGCTCTCCAAATGTGATGGAGTCGTTGAAGCAATCTCCTGGCACGTCTGGCCATCCATCTAGCTCGTCTTCCCCATCCCACAGTACATCTGTCAATGTAAACACTACCACGACATCGGTTCATAATTCAACTTCTTTGATGGTCAGCACTACTTCTTCGCATTCAATAACCTCTTCTACAAATAGCATTTCATCAACGCCGGTGTGTAATTTCATTGATTTCCAATAGCGCTTATCTTATCATTGACAGATCCCATCGCACTCCATGCTGAACGAACCCCAGGTTATAGTTTCTACAGGTCCAGAGGCAACGACGGTGCCTAGCAGTCATGCAAGCCATGGGTATGTGCCAACATTTCAACATTGACAGACGTCAGCCAATAACGTAAAACTGGCTTCAGCTTCTTCAGTGATCATAGTCTCGTGGCTGGTGTTTTCGTAGCAGTTACAGTCGCTGTTCTGATTTTACTGGGGCTTTTACCATGGATCATAGCTCGTTGTCGTCGTCGTCGCAAACGTAATCAATATCAACCGGCCAAACTTATGATATCCCGACCCAACCCCTTCCCGTATGACGACGAAACGCATCACAAACGAGCCAGTCAAATGAGAACATTCGGGGATATTCTCAGTGCCGGAGCTTCTCGACCTGTTTCTAACGCCTCAGATGGCTCCCATACACCTACACACGACTCTCACCATTCAACCGCCCCCATGATTCAAAGAAACTCGAAGACGCTTCACCCCGCTGTTCTCCTTCCTTCGTATCCGAAAGTGCATTCTAACTTCACTCCTTACAATGATTCCAAACTGCCTATTTTTGACCTTCCAAATTTACCAAGAGATATTGGGGTCTTCCAAGTGGAACCGATTAACCTGGTTCGAGAAAATACCTTCTATCCTCAAACCCTAAACGAACAGGTCAGGCATCGCTATGGTCTCCCAGTTCACGATAATCTTCGCGGCGAAGAGAAAAATGATGGTGAAGAACATCACGTCACACCGAAAAGCCTTCGGACTGTACCTCTGTTCAACCTTCCAAGACCCCATGAAGACACTCGTATTGAAACACCACGTAATTCCATGTTGCTCACTCCACCGCAGTCAGGTCGTCCGATTATCCCTCCGAGGAATCCTAGAAGGTTAACAATAAGCTCAGTAACTCCTCCGAAGATATTCCCGCATCCATTATCGAACCAGAGTCAACACTCTGTGGCGCAGTCTTCTCCGTCAATATATCCACCTACGCTACCTGGTGAAGGTGATCATGGGACCGAGGATGAGTACTGGCAAAAACAAGGCTTTGAAAGTGTCGCCTTTTTGTCGGATAAACCAGTCCATCGTCCTTTTCGGCAGCCCCCGCCAGAATCGTCTCTTGGGCTCCAGTTAGGTAATTCTTCTGAGACTACTATAGGACCCGGACATAAGAATGGGCCTGTACACTCGAACGTGCAATTTAGCAATGGTCATAAACGCACGTCCTCCATGCCACCAGACGTGCTAATATCTGAAGGACGTTATCCATCACTGACATACAAAGCAACCCGTTTTTAGAAGGAGTCTTCTCGGTTTGACGCGAATGGAGGACATTCAAACTACCTTTCTTGCATCTTGTGTATTATAGCGCGCCTCCTATCACATGTCAATGTGTAAAATGTAAATGATTCGAATAAAAGTTGAAATTAATTATCAGAGCAGCAGACAAGCATTATTTTATGAAAATGAATGATACATCTAACCCCACTTCCTCCATTCTTGACCTTCTGGGGGGCGTACAGGCACTGGTGCCTTTTTCACGTCACTCCAATCTGTCGACAACGTCGTTCCCCCCGATTCAACGTAACTTTTCATAATAGCACGCTTAGCATCTTCATCCACGTTCGCGAAAAGTTCAGCAAAGGCACGGTTTGAGTCTATCGCATTTGGATCTTCCTGGGCACCTTTGTCCTTCTCAGAGTTCAGAATATTGGTCGTAACGTGTTCCCAGTTCTTTCTTTCGTGTCTTTGCGATGCACTGTTGGAGCCTGGCGCCGCGGTACCAGGTGAAATAGTATCTGGCAAAAACATTTTTTTTTTGTGAATTGAAGATGATAACAGACAACTTCGTATATACATACCTTCATCTTCTGCTGACTTTTTAACTAACTTGGTCCATCGGCCGGCTGTTTTCTTCGCAAGGCGAATCTTACATCGAATGAGTTTGGAAGAGATTAATGACATCATTCTTTGGAAGGTTGAGTGTAATGTACACACCTCTACTTTAACCCTTCCAACCGTAAAGCTACTCGCTTCGGGGTCAATTTCTCCAGTTAGATTCTCCAAACTAAGTATTTTGTCGCCGTTCTGGTAGTGAAGCTACAACGACCATAGAATCACGTTACTCGTGGAAACAGTGAATATTAAATATACGTACGCTTCGAGGTGTGAGATTGACGGAAACTTGTTCTGGATCTGCGCCCTTGTCAAACACAGAAATAGTAACCTGGCGCAACACTTTTGTGCAGTCGAGTGCATATAAAGCAAGCACAAGTTAAAACCTACCCTCTCGTCTGTTTCATAAAATTCGTGTCTGCATGACGTGTTAAAAAAGCTTGTAGTTTTGGGGAGAAAAACCTGGCTTGCCTCGGTTCTGTAGACATGCTTGTTGTGGCAATTAGCCTGTAGCACGGCAACCTTAAGTATAGCCTGCTTCGGCAAAGTCCGATTTCTGGTCTGGAAGGACAAGGAACCGGACAGAAACTTTCAAGTTTTGACAGTGGACATGTGTACTCAAGCAAAAATTAAAGGAATACTGTATCTTTGAATCTTTGAGCAAGGCTGTCTGGGTAGTACGGGCATGTTGCGGACGTATGTATAGAATAAGTCCATAGTCCATAAATCTCAATGTAAACCGTCCTTATACACTTTCTGCCATGATTTCCTATTCATTATCGCCACACACAATTCTCGTAGTTTGCCGCCAACAACAAAATCGACATCACCGGTGTTCCGACGAATGGTCTCTTGAAGGCCGTCGAACCCGACATAATCGACGATAATTCCCCCCGACGGAGTATACGGAACTCTGATCAAATGAAGAATTCTAGTGAACCATGCGCCAAGGTGTAGATCCACCAAAGATAATTGGTCTCCTGTGAAAGTCAGATCAATGAATTTGAATGATATTTTTGATATATATGTGGTTACCAAGGGTACAAGGTAATGTTATATGCTTTTCCAGAAGCTGTAATGTGTGCTTGGTTTCCTTCCAAGCATCTCGGGATTGTTTGAAGAACGCTTCCCTTTCCGTGGCTTGCTGAGATTCCAGATTTGAGACAGGTATCTCGGCCAACATGTAGACTTTCATGAAGAATTCATTTTCGTAAAACCGGGTCTCCCAAAGTATTTTGGCAGGATCAGGAGCACCCTCGCCATTCAGATACGTTTCTAGCACAGAATGTCTCATTCTGACGAAATCCCCTTCTGGCCCTGTTGCCTTAGATACCAACTCTTCCTGACCCACGGCAGCTAAATTGAGAAAGTTGGTAGGAGTCGAGTGTAGGTTTTGAATAATTCTGTTGGAAACATCCCCTAGTGATACTGTAGCTGGGCTCAGAGCAGGTGCCGGGGATGATGACGTTGTTCTGGTTTGTGAAGATATCAGTCGTGATTTATCCAGAAACTCTAAGATCGTCTATGCCCAGGCAAAATATGATCACTTGCGTTCGCCACCGAGCAAAAGACTTACTTCAGTGCTAGTCAAAGCTTTATATCGATGTGGAACATTCGGAGAAAGGGTCTTATCCAAAGGGACAACCAACGCAGGGAGTGTTCCTTTTCAAGTCCAATCTGTAAATGAATAGTACATGTATCACAGGATAAGACCAGACCTTTAGGGCTGATTCGCAGAAAGGCCGGTGCGAAGTTTTCTCCTTTGTCTACTCGGACTCGGAGTTATGGAACATGGTCAAATCGATTGAGTATGGCATACCAAGATCAACAACCCTCATTTCCAGTTCGTCTTTGCCATATCCTTTTTCTTCTCTGTAAAGACTATGATATATGTTCAATGTAAATACCCAGATAAGCTCACAGACAAAGTAGGACTTTTTCGATTAGTCATAATTATTCAAAGCTTGTTGGAGACTTACCTGCAGAAGACCAGACACTTCGTGGATTATAATAGAGGACTGCTTTGGGAACAGGTAGTGATAAAGACATGGCCAAGGAGCGTTGGATATAATGACGTCATTTAAATGGTAAACCCGAACAAATCGAGCTGGCCTTTCGGAAGAAGTACGAGATAATGTATACAATAGTATTCAAATATTATCTAGATCCGGTAGCATAATACATATCCGTAGATTACCTGAAACCCCCAAATTTTCGTTATGAAGAAATGCTTCCCAAGGTATAGTTTTCAATAGGTCCCACCGTTGCCTAGAAATGCCATAGCAGTTTCTAAAAACCACTCATTACGCTTAATGAAATGCACAACTGCTGTACCACCAACACGTTTTCCTTCATACCGTTGCATATGATTCTCGCGTCGATTCCAAGCTTGAGCTGCCGTTTCCGAACCCTCTATTGTCAGTTTACTCATATAACTACCTTCCACCAGTGCTTCAGTGGACTCCGCCGGGGTAAGACTAGGCAAGGGAAATTTATAATATGTGCCGAACCGAGAAACGGATGACTGCGCATATAAAGATGATATAGGACTCTGTTCAGGGAGCGTATAAACGGTCATGTTCTTGGTATTGACGACATTGGGAGGTATAAAGGTCGTCCTCTGACTGGGTAATACGCCATTACTAGCTTCCGTCGTTCCAAGAATACTTGAAACAGGACGAAGAAGAGAGAGAATAGACGCCTTGACACGAGACGCCTCTGAAGGAAACAAGAATCCATGAGAATAGACTGTTCCAGCTCGTGGATGATCATATATCCAGCAACGCTCAGATGCCCATCGAACCTCATGAGAACGAGGATGTAAATGCATCCATTTGGCAGTCTGTTTGTCTTCTGCACCGCGCACCATATTGCGGATTTTGGGTTCCATAGCAACCCAGCGCGTTAAAGCCCATGAAAGACCATAGATTTCACCGCCCATGAAGCGGTTTTTAACCAAATAACCAAAATAAATTAAGGGATCTAAATCAGAGGGTATGGTGGCGGGTATGTTTGTTGCCTTCCTTGCCTCAATAATTTCGTTGTGTCGAGTTAGTTTGTCCGACGGAGCTGTTTTAAGAGCGTCGTCAAGTTGAACGCGTAGTCTGGCCTCCAATTCGGCTAGCATAATAAAGGTATCGTCATCTGCTTTGAGAACGAAATCCGGTCTAACCCAGTTGGATATAGGTGAATTTATCCTGGGATCATGCGGCGCAGCAGCAGGTGGGGCTATAGAATCGTTCGTGTATGAAAGTTTGCGGTGTGGGTGAGACGCTAGAGGGGCAGGGACCCAAGCATTTTCTGCAGCCCAAGTAAAATAAGCGTGACTTTTCCCGGAGTTCATGTTTTCCTTCATAGGTAAGATGACCATGTCATTGTAAGCTATTAAAAAAGACATTGTTAGACAACAGAAGATAACTTTCTATGTATAGGTTATGTACTTTCCGCTTCCAGTTGGACACGTCTTTCCCATTCACTGCGCGGTTTACCTAAAATGAAACGAACGATCGTACGGCCGGTTCCCAAACCGCCGTCTGCGTCGTTAGCGCCATATCGACTACGAAGATGGCTGGCCCATGTGGTACGGATGAGCATCCGACGTTCTATTCCGGAATCAATTGAAAACACCCCGAGGAATACTCCAGCTGGTGATAGATCATCCAAATTGTCGGGAGGGAATGGTGGCGTTGTTAGGTCAACGGAGGATAGAGGTCCCATTCCGTTTGGAAGTTGGACAGTAAAGACTTCGTCCAGGGGTGGTGTAGGATTTGTTGGAGGGAGTGTTGATTGGGAAGGTATAGAACAATAGATACGCCAAGGAAGTGGGGCCTTGTCCGGGTTCAATATATATTTTAATAAAAATGTCGTTGCGACTGCGAAAAGAGCAAATGAAAGCAAAGAGGTTATCTTAGGGTAGGAATATAAGATATAAAAGATTCCATAAAGTAAAGAACATAACATACAATTGATAGTGGTTTAGTTGGGAAGAAAGGGTGCCGAACAAGTGCTCGTAGCCATCTTCGAACGGTTCCAAGGCTGCAACCTGATTCCTTCCGTAACCTTCGCTTTCGGCGCTGAGACCAACTTGAAGGAAACTGCCCGTCATTCCAAGATTCTGAATCTGAATCTGCATCTGACGAAACATTCTGGAAATTTAAAGGTGACAGCTGAGAGCCATTTTCGTGATGCTCCGCGTCCAAAGACTCTGTTGATTTCTGTACTTGAGGTATTGGGTAATATGAATTTGAAGGTTTAGAGGAAAATAATGGCATGAAGGGAGAATAAAAGGTATCCTGAAAATGTGAATTGGCTACCCAGCCGTCTTTCACTAGTTTCAATTTACACTGCGCTTAGCATAGGTAGTTACTTAAGCGCCGAGGTTTTGCTCGATCAATCGAAAACAACGGATGTATTATTGGTTCCTACTGTCTTAGTCATATGCGGAATTTAAAAATTGCAGTAAATTTGCTCTGTTAGCATCTCGTTCATGATCTGCTGCGTCCTTTTCCACCTTGAGCTTAATCTGTAAATATTATTGTGCCAAATCCCCGTGAAGATTGGACAAAAATTAGGCACACGTGTTGAAAATCAACTTTTAGCGCTGAGCCAAGAAATGATGCAAAAACCCCGTACCTTTTTTCCTGTCAAGATACTTCGTCTTTCATCCGCTTGTTCATGATTATTGCTGTGACGACGGTGTTTCCGGTTTTTGGATGACGAACGTTTTGTGTGACGAGATGATGAAGAGGGCTGCGAATGTTTTGAACGATGGTGACGACGGTGATGCCGCGCATCCTCCGGTGACATGCTGCGTTCGCGGCTTTTACTCTTCTCATGCCGTTTGTTATTGCCTGAGCGGGAGTATGACGACGTGGTAGAAGCCGTGTCCGAATCGGAAGACACAGAACGCGACTCGGACCTTTTTGAGCGATAATCTGAAGTAAGTTTACCAACATAACGGGAGTGTGAACCACGAGACTGCACGGTAATAATATGAATAACTGTTAGGCCGCAGATTTAGCTCAGCCTCAAAATCACGTACATCGTCTACGGGCTCTGGGCTGAGCCTTTCGCCCTTTGATCTGCCCTTGTGTCTGCTCTCCTTTTCATCTTGTCTCTTGCTATGTCTATGGTTGTTTCTGTCTCTATCATGCCCATGGTATCGATGTCGGCTGTGATCATGGTCTTTTCTGCGCCGTGGTGATTGTGACCGCGAACGAGAAATGGATCTATCTCTCGAGCGCGATCGTCTTACATCTGTCCGAAAATGAATTGTTTTCGAAGAACAAGATTATTAATTCATCATATTATCGAGTCAACGCCACGCGTATTTCAGAATGAAATGCAAAAAAGTTAGTTTTTTGTACAACAAATTGAGAACAAACACACGGCATGTATACTCACGGCGGCTGCTATCTTTTCGTTGCTTTTCACTATGGCGGCTTCCGTCGTACGAAGTCGTATCGCGGTGATAGCCATGCTCCATTCAAACAAGATGTCCTCGTGAAGAAACTCACTCGAGCGACGTGACCTTGGTGACGGCGGAAACCCCTTATGTCAGCGGTGGTCTTTATTTTGCTATTGCCAAGCTGTGCCATCCTCTAGACGGCAATGGAACGTCCATCTAAACCTTCAATTTTCACTGACTCGAACGGAAGATCAATTTCGTTTTTCTTGGAAACGTCCGTCAGAGATAAGTCCAAGTTAGTGCGGGCGGTCGGACAACATAACGGCCTCGTTGTCTCCGAGCTTCTAGAAGCCGATATTCTAATCGCAGACGGCGGCTCAAAGGAAATTAAAGATTTTCTTCAGGCGTGGGGAAGAGATAAAGTTATTTTGGATGCAAGTTGGATAAACAAATGCATACAGGCGCGAAGATATATTGGCGAAGATGAATCATGGGCCGGCTGCGATCTACGGTCTGTCAAATTAGGTTGTTATACCGACGAAGAACAAAGGGAGGATGAAGATCAAGAGCATGATCAACCGCAAGAAGCGTATGTATTTATCATGCCTGTATTAGATGCATTTTGTTCATATCGTAATCAGATCTCAGCTGAGAAGGCAGACAAAAAGTGCCGGAAATCTACCACCATCCGTGACAACTAGTCAAGCTCACCATTATCAAACATCACATTCGCCAAAGATCAAAATATCTGACTCTCCTCCACCCACCAAGAAACGAAGATTGGGAGAACCTTCTAACTCTACGTTCTCAGAAGCTCCATATGACCCAAACGTCCTGCAAACGTCCCAACAGGGGGCCCCCACTCAAGCTTCTCCCTATACGGCCGGTCCGTCTACGTCCGCACTTCCTCAGCTAACTCAAGAAGTCCTGGGACTTCTCTCTTCACCTTTGTTAAATTTGTTACCTATCCATATCCAGCATTTCCTAGCTCAACAAGGGGTTTCGAATAGTGAACCAAGGACTCAGCTTGGAAACATTGGGTCTACGAGCATACCCGGTCCATCGATTCAACAACAACAACGGCAGACGCCTTTGTCTACTCAGTCCGACGGTATCAACTCATTCACTTCTCGTTCAGACACTACGACCCCTGCTTCACCAAAACACGAATACGAAGAGGAATCAATGGCGACAGTCCAGAAATATCCTCGAAGAACCGGTTCTCTTTCTAGTATGCCATCTCCGAACGACGAGACTCGAAGAACTTCTGGGACGGGACCAGTATCTCAAAGGAGCACAGAAAAGGCCCCTGCTGCCCAACTTAACAAGGGTTTCTTCTTTTTGGATGGCGCACCATCTGATTTCTACATCGACATGAGTGTAAAGAATCGAAAGGAACTTATTAATATTGTCAAAGTATGTCTTTTTCCCTTGCTATTCGTATTTCCTGGTCCTGAATACTTGTTTCAGAAAAATGACGGAAAGATTGTCAATGTAATGAGTGATGCTGATTTTGTCGTCCTCGACAATCGTATGTGTTTAATAAGAGGAAAAGGCATTATTCTTTGATAATTTTTCTTTGCGTTTAGGCTCACCTTCATTCTCGAGAATAGCTGCCACTGTTCCTTTTGACAAGACTGCCGTCTCACCCAAGTGGCTGACTGAATGCGCACAGAAGCTGGATTTGGTTCCCGTTGAGCCGTACCGTATCAAAACCTCTCCTCGCCCTGCTTCGTCTTCTCCATCCAAGCGACAAAAAGTCCCAAGCTCGTCTCAAAAAACCCCTGCGAGCAGTCAGAAGCCCGAAAGTAAACAATCAATACCTTCCACGCCTTCGACATCAAAGCTAGCTCTCCACAGTAAAGTCAAACAGTCGCCCCGACGCATACGATCGCCGTCACCGCCTGCTCACATCGAAGCATTGTCAGACACTAAATATGCCTTTACACAAGGGGAGAAGGAGTGGTTCATACGGTATATTAGGTTCCAATGGCAGCAGGATCCCAAAATCAGCGTCAACGCGCTTATGAATGCCATTACGCGCAAGGTATAGAAGCGTTTTTCTTGCATAAACGCGTATTTTTTTTCTCATAGCATACATCTAGGCCCCTCATCATCCAAAGAATAGTTGGCATAATGCATTTCATGTTAAATGGGCCGCAGAAGTGCAAGCCCTAAGGAATGAAATGAATCACTTCTAGCCTTTGATTCCTATGCAAGACTACCAAGCAGTTTAACAGCCCATTGGTCACTATGAGTGTATTTGTTGATATTTCAGCAGGTTATATGATTTACAATGCACCTCTATATTACTGGAAAATGATGTATGTAACAAATTATGAGTCGCCTGGTAGACGGATCCCTGAAACAGGAGGTTCATGCTTGAAGAAACGTCGCCGTCTCTCTTCCCTTGAAAGAGCATGTTCTTGATCACGACCATCACCGCGTAAACTGCTTCCCGCTGCATCAAACGAGCCAACCAAAGCCCCAATAGCGGCGCAGGATGCGAGTCCTTTGGGTATAGAACGTCCTTGGATATAGGCATTAATTAGACGGACTCAAAAAAAGCTTGATAGGTAGAAGCAGAAAAATACCTCGTGCTCCAGCTAACAAACCAGCTGCACAACCAGCAATCGCTCCGTTTATTGGGTCTCTCGTTTGACGCAAGTTGGAAACATACGAGTCAGTAAAAGCAAATGTAGCAGCCATTGCAGCTAAGACATAGTAAAACAAGCCAATTAGCATGAAGTACAAAGAGTAGAATATCGCTTCCATAGAAAGCAGATTACCAAAAAATCCTATAGTCCCGCCACTTCTTGTGAGAACACCAAACGCCCCTTGGTTATGGGACTGTAAAGCATTTTGCACCGATGCAACAAGGGTGCCGAAAACTGCTCCTTGTACACCGATAGTGGCAGCATTTCTGAAAGCCGGTCTTTCTTCGAATGTTGTTTCGACCTGTCCCTGTGTTTGATCTTCAGAGTCGGACATCGCGACTACGACTACGTTGTAACACTCGGGAACGGAATGGTGGTTGAAGCAAGTGTTGTGACAAAACGATGGTCACACTCGGAATGACAGTAGTCTCTAGCATCTAACCAGAACATTGGTTTTGGTTGGAGCGTTGGATTACCCTAACTCTTAAACAACGTTAAATTCAATCCTTGTATACTTTGTAATTGAGATCTTCATCTTTCCCGGTATCACATACGAGGAATGCTCAGGAAGTCGATGGATCCCCGTAATCCAGAGGAGGGTTGCGCTTTGTATTTGTATGAGCACAACGCCGTTACTTAACAGGCTCGACGCGACCCAGCTTCATAGTGGTATATATGCGAAGTGCGAAGACGAGCAATATCTCAAAGCCGCATCCGCCTCTACATGCCGCACGTACAACTTCAAGGTCTCACGTAAATTCAGCCCTTTTCGGATTCGTAGCTGGTGATCTGCACATCCTATATTTCCCGATATTTTGCTGGCAAAGAAATGCTGACAAATACCCTTATACATCGAGTATCGGCCTGCTATATGATCAGATGACCATGTCACTACGACGTGTTTATTTCAGAAGTTTTCCCGAAAACTGTTTGTTTGCCTCGATTTGATGCTCCCAAACGACTCTCTTGAGAAAGTCTATTTCGGTAATGAGAAAAAAATGCCGATTTTTGTGGTACGGTGCGTTTCTTTGCGCTGTTCCTGTATTCATCTATATTTCGTGATGATATGTAGGCGAGCATTATGGTTATGGTCATGATCTCCTATATTTTGGAACGCTTGCTTCGTGCACTGTCAGTCTGACGGCCGCTTGAGCATGGACCTAGACACGCAATGAGAACTTACATTTTGATTTGGATACGTACAGTATTCCTGTTTGTCAATTCTCAATCATTTCGAGTCACGAGGTTCCGTCTTCGTCATAACAAGTTTGTAGCTACGAATTCTAGCCCATGGTGGCTATGGCCATACCCATTTTCGAGAGCTAAACTCTCACATTTGGATCCTATAAAATGTGCTCCTCAGTCAACGCTTTGGCACATCCATAATGGCGTTTTTTACTCACTTAACCACTTTGATTGCTTTGGCCACCCAAGTCTGTGCTAAAATCCTTTACGCAGGCGTAAACGAAGTAAGCTGTCGATACCTTGAGCGTTCCAATACCCCCATTGATCACCTTTTCCCAGTCCGGAGGTGAATTCGGGGTATTTGGAGTTAAAGGCCAAGGTTTGCCTGGAAGATTTGGTGTGGACTATGAATTCATTAACAAAGTGGGATCTCTCGACATGGCCCATTTTTTTCTTTTCAGCTTTTCTGACAAAATAAACAGAGTGCTATTGATATTTTTGTTGACCAAGAGCATATCAACATATTCAGAGTGACATTTTTAATGGAGCGAATGACACCAGTTGAAACTGGTATGCATGTACACTTCTACCTATCGTCTGTGATGATTCTCACACCCAGAGTAGGTCTTGCTGGTCCATTTAATGAAACAGTGGGTTGCTTCCTGCCTGACGCCTATGCTATTTTTTTCTAATACATAGCAGTATTTTGGATTTTATGAAGACGCTGTTAATTATATCACTCAAACAAAAGGAGCCTATGCCCTAATTGATGTACGTTTATTCTGTGAAGACATTTTGCCCAGGGTTGACATTATTATTTACAGCCACACAATTATGTGAGTTTCATCTCTCAATAATTCTGTTTGTTTCATTCATATTTTATCCACAGATGAGATACAAGTACATTATAACTACTTCTCTGGCGAAGACTCAGCTTATAGCCCTCTTATAGCGATCCTTCAGATCAACCCACTTCGGGCAGTGTGAATACAACACACTTCCTTTTTCGAGACAACAAATCCTCATAGAGTTTTAGGTCATAGGTAATACATCCGACCCAAATGCTGCGACGACAGCAGATTTTGCAGAATTTTGGAAAAAACTTGCTGGTCGATTTGTTAATAACGAAAAGGTCGTTTTTGGAATAAATAATGAGCCTCATGATATGGTACGTTCCTGGTAAATGGTTCCAACCACTTTATACTCAAGATATTGCTCATAGCCGACACAATTGATCTTGATAAACGATCAAGTATGTTCCCTGGTATATGTAGAATATACGCTAATTGTTCATGCTTCTATGGGCTGCCATTAACGCTATTCGCTCCACCGGAGCGCAACAACTCATTTTGGCCCCTGGAAACGGCTTCACTGGTGGACATTCTTGGAATCAGACCACTGGTGAAAATGACTTGCCGTCCAGTGAATTCCTAGGGTTTATCAGAGATCCGCTTCACAACACCGCTATTGATGTACACGAGGTTAGTCGCAGTGTTATGAGTACAAGTATGCTTGCTAACGTCACTGTAGTACCTCGGTATGCACGCCCCAGTTCTCTTTCTTTCTGCCTCAACCTCATTACCCTTTACTTCACCTATAAAGACATCGACTTCTCTGGCGGCCACAATGTCTGCTCGCAACCGGGTCCTTCTAATCTGGCTGGATTCACGAGTTTCCTGAAGCAGAATAATTTAAAGTACTTTTTTTCGCAGATTATCTTTCATCATGAACCTCAATCTTCTTAGAGCCGTATTATCTGAATTTGGTGCTGGAAATAATGAGAATTGCTTTGAGGTGAGCTAAATACGATCAAGTTTTTCACTTGAATTGAAAAGAGTTTCCTAATAAGTTCGTAAACGATCTCCTTAATTATCTGGGAGAAAACGATGAATACATTGGATGGTTAGCGTGGGCTGCTGGTCCAAGTATACTTTTTGTTATGTAAATGCATAGGCATTTATTCACTTGAATTTGTTTAATAGTTTGGGGTACAGCTGATGCATGCTGTGGTCCGGATACCGGTAATCTCGAACCTGGATCTCTTACCAGCGAAGGCACTCCAGGGTAGGTCCTCAGCGTAACAACGTGCATCTCATTTAGCAAACTGAATATTTAGCGCCTTCGACACTGTCTGGAAGAATGCCATCGCACCAAACATCCCCAGCAGTAAGCTCGTTTGTACGCGCTTTGAAGAGTAGAACTTCTTCTGATGCAACAATTTCGCAGCCCTCAAGAAAAGCGGCACTTCAGGCCTTTTCTAACCTATATCATCTGATTCACATCGAAGTGACAAAACAATACAGTGTATTTACAATCAACAGCAAGTGTTATATACATATATACATATTCGTTCCCCCTACAAGGGAAGCTTAATACCAGCTTCCAACATCCACTTCAGCACCTCAGCGGCGGGTTTGATGATGGCAGCATTATTTGGTCCACCTGGAGTATTTTTGACCACATGCACCAATGCACGGACAAGACCTTTTTTTTCTCCTTCAACAGACATAGCGGACCTTTCCTCCCGGGTGTCCAAGTTGGCAAATATGTTCCGGATGCATACTACTCCACGATGAACTAAACCCGCGTCCACATTCGGTGCTTGGTACTGCCCTGTCTGGTTCTCTTCCTTGTGCTGGGACTGAACAACAACGGTGGGATCGATGACGCCAACAATAATAGGGACGACAATATGTCGCTCTAATTCGAGTTCGGCTAAACTTCGACATGCATGTGGAGATGCAGTCAGAACGGCCAAAGCTCCCATGGCTGCTAATCTTGTCGGCAGATCTTCAACATCCGACAGAGCCAGCATTATATGCAACCTTGATTTTGAAGGGCTCTCGGCGGTTCCTCCAAAATACTCAAATGCCGTATCAGATCCTCCTACAAGATTGCAGATCAGCTCCATAGCGGCTCGACGAACCATAAAGTTATTATCAAGGAGTAGATGTTCACAGCGCTGAATGATAATACCAGCAGATGAGCTATCCTCCTGGGTATCGTTTGACATATTTTGGAGTCGGAAAGTGGCAAGACGATCCGCGGCATCAGGGGAGATGGAGGCCAAGTTCGTAAGAGCCATCAGAGCCTCAAATTTCTGAAGTAACGATGATGAAGAATGCACTAGCAGAACTGTAAAGGGTCGAACGGCATCGATGTAGGCATCGGAATTGGTCCCGAAAACAGCGTTTGGGGGTGAAGTGATGGTTAATTTGGCCAATGCTTGGTTGGCCTGTAAGTCGCTAACGTCTATCAAGTCTACTTTCTTCGGATCCAGTGTTTTCACGTCTTGTATCTCTTCCAAGGTTGCTTGTATTATTGATAAGAGGGTTTTTGCCCCTCCTCCCTGAAGTATTTTCCCTCTGTTTCCCTTATCCTCCGACAAGTACAGGAGCGCCGCCCCCACGGCTCTGCGAATGGCAATGCTTCGCCTTCCTGAGCTTTTAGCGATGGTATATTGGACGATATCACTAAGTGCATGAGCTGCACCTGCCTGCAGGAGTTCTTTGCACCGAATGCTAACATGGGCGTCGTCATCCAATGGATCAGGCTGTGGCATCATGCTTTTCCCCTCCGAACGGGAGTTGGAATTGGACATGAGGCGGAGTTTTTCAATTTGCTGTTCCTCTTCAGATAAATGACGTTTATACGAACTGAGATTGAGTATAATTGCAGAAATCCCGTAGCTTAATCCAACGTCAGATTTTAAAGCCATTTCCGATGACGAAATTTCTTGATAGGAAGCAGGAAACGAGGATCTTGTGTGCCCACGCGCAAGCTTCATAAGGTTTTGTAAAAACGCATCATCGCGTGCGAGCAGCTCTTTAAAATCAGGACGGACGGTAAGATAGACGAGGCCTTCAATGGAGTCTGAGATACCTGGGGGGGAAGGTGAAGTGACAAGCGACGACGAGATCAATTGTTTCATCGATCTAAACAACCGTTCTACTTCAAAATTATGATTTTCTTGCCCTGTATCCAGTGCACTTCGGGAATCTTCTTCTAGTCCTTGAGATAATTTGACGAGTGCAACGATAGATGCTGCTTGTAGAGCGGGATCATTGGCCTGCTGCGAGCTGCGTTCTAGCCATGTTCGTACTTCATCGGATGATATTAGAGGCCGGCATTGTTTGTTGGAACTGGCTTGTGAAAGCAGCTCAGCGGTCGCGTGTAAAGCTACCGCCGATGAAGGGAGCAAATCCGGAATGTCCATGATCGAAGATAAAACGCCATCTTTGCACAGAATCTCGGAAGCGGACGCCATATCTAGTTGAAATAGTGTTGAAAAAAAAGAGACCGTAGGTATAAGTATTGCTTCGTCAGTTTCTGCCAGTCGAGATTCGAGGACAGGAGCGATCAGCCCAGTGAGAGTACTCGTCCCTTCCTCAGCACTGGTTTGTTTCTGACGAATGGTTGCGATGTACTTGGAAAGTTCATGCAGTGAGTTAGAGCGATTATTGAGATCATTACTATAGGAAAAGGCAGCAATGATCTGCTGCAAGTCTATGGATAAAGGCTCGCTTGACTCAGGCGGCATTCGAGGGAGGTCACGGTCACGCTTGGTAAATGCACCCCGCAGTCGATTGTGCAAAAATACTATTTCGTTGTAACAATCACTACGAAATCTTTCTACGTTTATTCTCGCCTCTTTTATCATTATGGAGGCTGGACTTTCTTTTGACCTTTTCAACCAGGTGTTTGAGACTTCGACTATCATTATCGTTTGATAAGGGATTTATGGGAGAAGATTCAAGGTTCCCTCTTGATCGTTGTCGTTTTGCCCGTTCTTCCAAAAGAGCAGACATGCTCTTTGTCTTTTTGAAGCTAAAATATTGTTAGAGTCAGATAGACACCGCGTAAAAGATTACGTACTGTGGGTTTGAAGGGTCAATCGCAAAGGCATGGTCTTCGTGTAAGGCTTTAAATCGTGGATCACTGATATCGAGGATGAAGTCCTCTTGGATTTCGTCTGTATGGTCGCCTTGATGTTGCCTCTTTTCCTTGCGGCGTTTTTTCGTTTTCCCCTTTTCAGCCTTGATAACAGCCCGCATGTCAAAGTGTTTCGGCTCGCGGTCATCTCCCAAGGTCGCTTGCAACAATTCAAGCTCTATCGTATCGGCTTTCTTAAGTTCTACATTTTTAGTGGAGCGATTATCCTTGCTAGCGGTTGGAGCTTCTTCATCGTCTTCATCTTCCCCGAAGAAGTCATCCCCTCCAAGCGATTCCTCAGTCTGCTTGGTTTTCTGAGGTCTCTCGTCCTTTTGTTTCTTCCGTTTCTCTTTTTGCTTCCTGAGATAGCGTTCACGCGTTGTCTCTTCTTCTTTGTCGGCAATGTTATTGGAGCTGCTGAGACCAGGTGTGAAAGTGATTTTCATTTCATCACCTTTTTCGAAATCTTTGCCCCAGCCTTCGGGTACTAGTTCATTATCTTCATCCACTTCATTTAGTAAAAGCGATCGGAATTTTTCTCGTCTCGTTTCATCCCCATCATCCGAGCCTTCATCCGAGCTGGCAGATGCCAAAAAGGCTTTGAAATCTGCTTCCTCTAATTCCTTCTTAGAGAACGTCCGACGTGTCATTTTAACTCTTTCCGGATCATCGTCGTCCCACGTTAGCTTTACCTTGGAATGCCGAAGGGCCTAGTTAAACTCGTCAAATTTCGGTATTGAAGCATTCGACAAGGTAAAACTTACATCAGTCACAAACTCTACTGCTTTATAATGAGCTTTTTCCTCCGTTGCTTCGTCGCTTCGGGTAGTTTAGCCAATCATTCACAAAGAAAACAGATGACCTACGTATAATCATCAGCGAAGGACATCTCGTCTGGTACATAACTGAGATCGAATATATTAGCAGATCGTTCCAGCTCCGTGCCATCGAGTTCAGAAAAAATATGAGCGGCAGCGTCTGGTGTATCGCAAGTAACGATTGCATAATAATACCTATTTTAGGATTAACTTAGATAGCATTTCCATCTGAGAAGGGCAGTATACGAACCGTAATCGCTCCAACTGATACTTTCGCAGCGCATCTTCGTCATACTCATTTCCATCGTCCTCTTCGACATCATCGTTGTTTTGTTTCTTGAAGATGTGTTTTGGAGGGCCGGCTTTCGTTTCATGCTCCATTCGCGCTTTTCCAAACTCACTAGGATAAACACGGACGTTCAAAACCTTTCCAATGGCTGGAGTGCCCTTCTTGGATGAGGATGACACCACTGAGGAAAATATTTTGTAAAGATGGCTTGCTTTGACATGGTCCCAGTCGATATTTACAACGGCGAGGCGAGTGGTCTTCTCCGCGTTGGATGACTTAGCCTTTTGCTCCTCCTCTATCGACTTTTCAACGTTAATTTTAGCTAGAGCATCGAGCTCCGCGAATTGGGACTCATCCAAGTCAACTTCAATCTCTTCTTCGACGGGAATAGGCTTCCGGGAAGTGTTCCCTAGCACCACTGGCTGGTTGTTCTCAGAATCTGATTCTTCGGTGGTCGCTTCCTCATCATCCGAGCTTTCCATTAGAACTCCTCCACGAGCATAATCAGGTATGGATGAAGCGAGCAGTTCCTCGTTGCCTTCCAAACGGTAAAACCGTCGTAGGTTTTCCGTATCATGGCCTTTTGATAATTTCCTGCCATATTTATCAACCTGGGCTGGGATTTTTCAGCAACCCATTTCGAGATCGTAGAGTAACAAACTCCGTACCTGTTTTGTTCGCGCTTTTTTGGTTGTCCTTTGAGAAAACTGACTTAAATCTTTCGTCTACGATGATTTTATTTTGCCTTTTGCGTAATTTACGGAAGCGTGGATCTGTTTTAAAACGTGCAAACCGCGGGTCTGACATTTTGTGAGTGGGCTATCACGACCCTCAAAATACGCGCAGGTGACAGACGTGACCATCGTATATATCTTGGCCCCTTCAAGCCCACGCAAATGCATAAATCCTTATACTTATATATATTTCATTTTTTCCCCGAACTTCAAAATTAATTAATGCCGAGATACATACTTACATCTCAATAACATCTCAATTGATTTTTGAGGGTGACTACGAGGGACGAGTTCTAGCGTATCCAGATCCTGCAATTTGATTGGCCCCACTCGTTGTATTTTTGATGATGGCTGTCATGAAAACCGTTGCTACCGGTCGATATGGCCTTGTATATATAAACCCCAGATCTGCTATTCGAAACAAACCCCATTCCCTCACTCTCTCTATGTGAGTTTCAAAATAATTTCATTATTCTCTGCTGATGTTTTTCTTTCTTCAGTTTTCGATCTTGGCCGCTGGCGACCCTTTTACACCTTTAAATCTATTTCAGCAGAAAAACATTCTAAAATGATGATGATGAAGTTCATTCTTGCTTTCTTTGGGATCGTGGCGGTTTTCGTTTTGCCAGCATTCTCTGCTCCACTTCCAAACGACTCGAAAGTGTTTGTAAGTACATTGGTTCATCTTTCTGGCATCGCCATGTCTGTTAGCTCACAATGTTACAACTAGGCCGTCCTTTCAAGGGATTCACCTTCAGGTTTAAACAGGTACATTGTCACCCCAACTTTTATGTTTCCTTCTTTCATCTGAATTCTGAATAACCATCGTAGGAAAAGCGTACCTACCGACAGCTTTCCAACAAAGGCACCCAAGTACTTCTTTCCAACCAAAGTTTCTGTTGAAGACGCTGACCATAATATTTGCTTAGCGGGGGCGATCCAGTACTTTTCCCCAGAGACGTCATACCTGACTCCATCCCCACAAAATCAGAGTATATATATCCAATTTCAATTCCTCATTGAAGCGTGCCTGACATTTTTTCAAGTGGTGGCGAACCTGTTCTCTTCAACCCACGAGCCATCCCAGACTCTATTCCTACCAAGTCCGAGTACGTTTTCGGAGTTTTTTTTTCTTTTCACATTTTTCATATCGTATTTATATAGCGGGATCACCGTTGTTGAATTTCCTCGCGATGTTATCCCTGATTCCATTGCTACTAAATCAGAGTAAGCACTTTTGAGTAAAATATTTGGAACGCTACTTATAAGGACAACTTTAGTGGCGAGGATGTGGTACCTTTTAACTGAGTAGTAGTAAAGTATAGCGTTACTTCTCTATTTAGTTCCCGTATTTTGTTGCATCGACTGTAGAAATATGGACTAAATATCATTTTGTTTGTTTAATGCAATGCATAAGCCTCAATCCGTTCAGAAATTGATTGTGTGATTGGCTCTCGGAAATTATGTGCTCACGGCCGTCGGTCTGCCGGGGATAGTTCCCGGGACTATCCGATTAGGCGCCCTGGGAGGGAATGGATGAAAAGAGAAAAATTTTAACACCCGAACAACACTTTTTTTCTTCACTTCAACCACCGCTCAACCTCGTTACTCCTCCCGTTTCTTCTCCTTCGTTCTAAATCATGTCGGAGGGTAAAAAGGGCAAGTCCCCCAAGGAATTCGCCAGTATGTTTTCATATTTATTCACATCTCACCGTTCAGTCGTTGACACGTCAAATAGTCGATTTTATGATGGGCGGTGTATCCGCTGTGGGTAATCCTCTCTTCTCGTTTTAGTCCCCGTTTCATAGGCATAACATACTAGGCCGTCGCAAAAACCAGTGCCGCTCCCATTGAACGTATTAAGGTATATTTTTCTTCTTTTGTGGGAAAAGCGTCACTAAACAATATGCTTTGCAGCTTCTTGTTCAAAATCAAGTGCGCTATCCACTTTTTTTCTCGTGTCCCTTAGGCTTACAATGTGCCGATATCCACCGTGTAAATAGGATGAAATGGTAAGTTCACTGTTTATCGTCATCATCGCAAAATGCCTACTCCCGCCCCGCAGATCAAGCAAGGTCGTCTTGCGACCCCCTACAAGGGCGTCATCGACTGCTTCGGTCGTACATACCGTGAAGAAGGTCTCCTCTCTTTATGGAGAGGTAACACCGCCAATGTCATTCGTTATTTCCCAACCCAAGCCCTGAACTTCGCCTTCAGTACGTTGTTCTGTTTATCTCTCTCCAAGATCTATCTAATTGTGATGCAAAACAGAGGATTACTTCAAGTCGTTGTTTGGCTTCAAAAAGAATGATGGTTACTGGAAATGGTTCGCCGGTAACGTCGCATCTGGTGGTGCCGCTGGTGCCTCATCATTATTATTTGTCTACTCTCTGGATTACGCCCGTACCCGTCTCGCCAACGACGCTAAAGCCGCCAAGGGCGGAGGTGCTCGTCAATTCAATGGTTTGGTCGATGTTTACAAGAAGACACTTGCCTCCGACGGTATCGCCGGTCTCTACCGTGGATTTGTTCCCTCAGTCGTCGGCATCATTGTCTACCGCGGTCTCTAGTATGCGTTTTACTTTTCATCGATTTTACCCAACCACTGAGACTGATAAATTAACAAGCTTCGGTGTTTATGATTCGCTCAGTACGTTTAGTCGATAAACATTGCGATATTGATATTAACTAATTGACAGAACCCGTCGTTCTTACCGGTGCCTTGGAAGGTAGCTTCTTGGCTTCATTCGGTCTCGGTTGGGGTGTTACCATTGGTGCCGGTCTTGCTTCTTATCCCTTGGACACTATTAGACGTCGGATGATGATGACCTCCGGATCAAAGGTTCACTACAAATCTATGTTCGACGCTGGTTCACAGGTACGACCCATTTTCTTTGTTGCATGGGCAATTTCTAAGAGTCGTTTAGATCATCCAAAAGGAGGGTACCAAGTCACTCTTCAAGGGTGCTGGTGCCAACATTCTTCGTGGTGTAGCAGGTGCTGGTGTACTCTCATTATACGACAAACTTCAAGAAGTTATGTTCGGAAAAGTATACTCTGGTGGTACGTAACTTTTTTAAACATCAAGTGCAAATGATTAATCTTCGTCTACAGGATCTGGTTAAAAATGATATCTAATATCACCCTGCACATATGTCTTATTTTACGAAACTTTAGACCTTATATATTCCCATTTTTGTCGAGGAAACCAAGTAATGTTTTTGGTCCTGCGACATTCTTTCTCTCTCTCTCTCTATCTCTTATCTTTCATGTCAATACTGGGGGATCCTAATATAAATCGTCCAGAATCTCCTTAAGATTATTAAGCTTACCTTTTCCGGCTAGTGAGTGAGGTAAACAATTGAATTTATATTATATTGCGGAAGACCAAGGCCGATTAACGATGGTGGGGCTTCAAATAAATGTTCAGTAAGGTCATTAGCATACCGAGACCGTTCGTTGTCTTCCTCAGCGAGCATGTTGATACTGCTTAGCAAATTATTGCTTTTAAGTATTCTGATCGGTGTTTTCATCGTGCTGTACCATTTCGTCAAACCTAGGTTCTCTCGTCTACACGAGCTTCGGGGACCTCCTTCTAACGGTCTGTTTCACTCTCATTTGGATTTGGTGCTAGACTCGAGAAAATCACCTCTTGAAGTCGAGAAGTTGGTGCAAAAGTATGGTCGAAGTTTTCGTGTCAATGGTCTCGGAATGGTAAGGATTCAAGCCGGGTTCACCACAGAAAGGCTTACTTATGTATTTCACGATGTGATTTAGTGTGATGAACGTCTTATTACGATAGACCCCGTGGCGATAAACCATATTCTGGTCAAAAGCTGGGTTTATCAGAAACCGTGGCAGTCTCGCCGACAACTATCTCGGTTGATGGGGGGAGGATTGCTCTCTTCAGAAGGCTCGATGCATAGACGACAGGTGGGTTTATACTACTCGCGTAAGTTGAGTTATAGCAACTCATTCTTATTCAATTTGTTTTGCGCTCCAGCGTAAAGTCGTGAATCCGGCCTTCGCTCCGAAAAATTTGAAATCATTTTTGCCGACATTTTTTCGAAAAACTGACGAGGTGGGTTAGCATTTTTTACAACAAATTTCAACACGCTCACTGCGAAGATTGTTAGTTGTGTAACCGATGGCGTTCTTTGTTTAAACAGGAGGAGTCTGTTGAAGTGGACGTTTGCCAATGGTTGGGTGTCTTGATGTTGGATATACTTGGATTAACCAGTGGGTCTTGTCTCCTCCTCCCTTACTTCATTGTCGGACGAAACGTTTAGGCTTTGACTACTCCTTTAATGCGATTGGAGGAGAACGTGACCAAATATACCTGGCTGTTCGTAGATTGCTGGAAATCGCGTTTGTTAACGACCACAAATGGGATTCAATTATCGGTATTTATTTCCCGTTTTTCAACAGAATATGGGTAAGGGTTTTGAATTGGAATATTTTTAAAAATACCTGAGCATGACATACAGCGCAGCAGAAGAAACCGAATTATTGATAGGAGCCTTCGAGTGCTTCATCAGATGGGACAAGAACTGATAAACAAGAAAAGGAATGCTCTATCCAAAGGAGATATACCTGTCAAGAGAGATCTCCTAGCGCTCCTTTGTGCGTGAAATTCTTTCGAATACCCACGTCAACTCGGTCGCTCATCCGTTGAGCTTTGGTATAGTAATGTCAAATTTATCTTCCGAGGTTCCGAACGATCAACGACTGTCCGATGAGGATATTTTTGATCAAGTGTTGACGTTTTTGCTCGTGGGGTCAGATACTACTTCCCTCGCCATTGTTTGGACCCTTGTCATGATATCCAAACACAAGTCTTATCAAGAGGAACTCAGGAAGGAATTGCAAACTTGTTCGGTTGCATCAACAAATCGTGATGCCGGTGCTACTGATGACACACACTATGCTGACCTATTCAGGCAGATAGACGCACTGCCATACTTAAACAATATCGTCCGAGAGTCTTTGCGTCTTGTTCCTCCTGTTCATTCGTCAATTCGAGAAGCCGTTCGAGATGACATAATTCCTCTTTCAGAGCCCATTTTAACAGCAGATGGAATCAAGAAGACAAGTATTGGGATTAGCAAGGGACAATGGGTACATATACCAATGGAGTCATTCAATCTGGACAGGGACGTATGGGGTCAAGATGCTTGGGAGTTTATGTCGGTCAAATCATATATATATGAAAACTTTCACTAGGCTGATACCCAAATAGTCCTGATAGGTGGACACAATTGCCGGACAAGGCTCAGAAGCAACCAGGGGTCTATCCCAGTCTTTTGAGCTTCTCTCTGGGTCCGCGGGTAAGTGACTATGAGAGGCGGTTTGTCGCATTTTTGACAGAACATGTTTGCTCCAGTCATGCATTGGAATGACATATTCCATCATGCAGTAAGTGGCAATAAATGTTGTCGAATATATAATTCGTCTAACTACGGGCTCAAAGGATGAAGGTGGTTTTGTACATGCTTTTGACGAACTTTGAATTCAACAAACTGGAAGAAATTGAACGATTAAACTTGTATTTTCGACTAATTTTCATTTATGAAATGCACTTGACTAAAATCCATTGGATTGTAGGGTATTTGTGAGGCCATTTGTTGCGAAACGAACAAAAGACGGAATCTGTTGTCCCTTGAATATTCGGCTATTATGACTGTGATGATTGACTGTGACATACCGTGACATGTAACAAAACGGCTGTACTCTTTTGAATTGTTTTTTGAACCGCTTAATTTCTTGTCTTTCGATCTCGTTTTTCTTTTGTCATTTCTGCCTTATCAACTCAGGACATCCTCTCAAGACCGTTGAACGAGTCTTATCCACTCACTTAGGTCTCAACTATCTCGCTGCTGAAACTCACTACATTACTACTAATTAAGACCTCATTGTAACGGGTCGTTTTGAATACTGGGATCATCTATATAACCTTATTGCAACAAAATAATTCAGTGATTTCACCAAGTGATCATGCCTAGAGTACCCCCACGCCCGCTCTGTTTGCCAGAGCTACTATTGGACCCTCAAACGAAAGCTGATTTCATCCAGGCTAATCCGCCTCGACATGGCCCTAATTCACGTCCTCCATCCGCCTTCGAAGAGTATTCCTTACCGCCATCTCCATCTTCAGCGCATGGTCCTGACTATCACAGACATTCCAGAGCCACCTCACCCCCACCGCCTTCAACTGCATCGCTAACTAGCAATTACACCCGTCTCAGCCTACACCACGCCGAATCAACACGGACGTCTGTCTTCTCTTTATCATCATCTGACAAAGAGAAACGCTCAAGCAAAACATGGAGTATTGGTGATATATCCTTTGGAGATGCGATAGCCAAGCCTCGTGCGACATGGTCCAATACTTTCAAAACGAAATCGTGGTTTGGCGGTATTACCGCGGTTAACGAGGCAAAGCAGCTAAAACCACATGTCCAAAGCGAAATTAAGTACGTCCTTTCTTCACCAGTTACCGGTTACCACTCCAATGCCAATGGAAAATAATAAAATTACATCGTAGACTATCCCCTAGTATGGTCGCCGCCGTGGCTGAGATGGAAGCTATGAGACCTCTTCGGCCATTGTCTTCTCCATATCCCACCGGTAATACGACACGTTCACCTCGGATAGGCGTTGGTTTACAATATTACACGGAGAAGAATCCTGCTCCTCCTGATATTCGGAAACAATTACCCGATCCAATCGACTTGAGCGGTTCTGAGAATACACCCACCATACCTACACTGACCAACGCACGTCCTCCCACTCCAGCGGGTGCTTCGGTATCTTCAGTCCTTGGTCACTCAATACAACTTCCCCACTTTGGTAAACCTCTTCCTGGCATCAAAATCAGTGTCGGAGATACTTAGCGCTGTATATTTATGTGGCTTACGATCTTGCATGCATGATAATAATTCCTATTAATGCTCTTTCGACTTCTGTCTTTTTTTTCTTTTCCTAGCATTTCTCCTTGTGCAAATTGTAATACTACAGTATCAGTTGAAATGTTATATACATATTATGCCAAGTGTAACGTATGTAACATTGAGTATCATTATTTTATATACCTACGACCTTTATCTACGTGCTGGTGGTGGCTGCTGATATGGATTCCCATAATAGGTGGATGTGGGCAAAGTGGCCGAATTTGCTGGGGTGTAATGCCTATATGGCCCATTAGCACTAGTCTGTGCAGTAGACATAGATCCAGCAGAAGGGGTTCGAGTCGGAATAGGTGGTGATATATGTGGTGACTGTGGGTTTGGAGCCGGCATATTTGGAATGTGAGATGGATAAGTGGATTCATATGAAGGGGATAGCAATGGGAGACGAGGGTGCCATGGATTTGATCCAGGAGAGGCACCTCCGTACGGCACCCGGTTTGGGGTTGCCAAGCTTCTAGAATGATTCAACAACGGCACGCCTGTTGGTATGGGTACGGGGAAAGCATTATACGCGACGACGGGAGCAGGTGGCATGGGTGAACTGGCGGGTGCAGACGTGCCCTGGGCTTGAGTTTGACTCTGAATCTGAGGCGTACCAATTCGAGCCTTCTTCCAGACAGGTACTGCTTCTGCCGGGGGATTTATTTCTTTACGTTTTAAGTTGGTGGACGATGCCAACGTTTCCTCGTCAGAATCATCATCGTCAATGGTCAAATCGATTACTTCGGCCGTGGATATCTTTTTCTTAACCTGACCCGTTAACGATCTCGCGCTGCCTGATGGCGACAGTTCTCGTTTCACTTGATCATCGTCAGAATCACTTAGAGCGATCACTTCTTGAGATGAAGGCAGTGATCTAGGCTCTTGAGGCGAGTTCGTCGATTTCGACTCTCTGACTTTCGGCGTTTCTGATTTTGATGTCGACGGTGTTGAGCCACTCGTTATTGGGTGGGACTTGCGCCATCCACCAGATGCATATATATTATCAGATGTGTGCCATTCACCATCGGCCTCAACTATAACGTCTTCAACACTATCAGGTGTTGATTTCAAGATGTGATCGAAATAACTAGAACGAATTGATTTAGGACATATTTAAGGAGAGAAAAAATAGATACCATACCCATCAACAATGAGTTCATCAACATTGAGAGTCTTATCGCATACAGGACAAAGCCACGTCGTTATCTGTTCCATCATCGAGAACCAACTCGTCGCATCAAAACATTGTGCATGTGGGCACTGAATGGATCTACAAGGGATATTTACCCTCAGGCACGTAAGCTATCATGCAGATATTAGAACTTCGTTCCACGACTATAGCCACCAGAGACTCACAGGGCACTTGAGAGACATTTTCTGAAGACCAGCAACAATTTCATCATCAGCTGAGATATCTCGAGCCACTATGAAAAAAAATAGCCTATGGGTAAAAATCATGACTGCTAGCCAATAAAATAGCATACTTTTTGCACGGATATCTTCTTCGCTTTTATATTTGCCTTTTTTCAAGTTTTCTACAAGTTGCTCCACCGTTTTACCTTCGACAAGAATGACAGTCATGTAGTATTTCTTAATCCATGTAAGCTCTGAGATAATTAATAGATCAGAAGTAATTACTTACCTTGTTTTGAATTGGCTGTTGGCTATTGACATAAACCATTTCCACACGGTTGGGCGCCTGGGGGGTCAGACGAACAGTACTCCCTAAATCTGCGGGGGGAGCTGTGCCAGGCTTTTTCTTTATTCCTTTCAGATTAGAAGTAATCTGAACACCATTAACTCGGACTTCGCATGTTGGAGGAAACTCAATAGGACAAGGGGGTTCTGTTCTGAATCCAGTGCCATGAGGAGTGTGCCAAGATGAAGAGGTACAAAATAAGCGGAGCTGGTGCCGGGAACTACGCCAGTAAGAGTGAGGATATTGCAAAAAACAGAGTGTAAAGAAGGGACAGACTTAGGAGTTTGAAGTTTAGCCAGTTGCTCACCCGTTAAAATGAAGGAGAGTGTTTGTGCTTTGCGATCACTTGCACTCGACGATTCTTGAGAACATAAATTAGACATTCGTTTATCAACGTACGAAATAAAAGTCTATACCAGGACATTCAATGACGTCAGAAACGATTTGATCGACACGGAAAAAAGGCGACGACTTGAAACGAATGTCTTTTGAAATGCAAAATAAAATAAAATAATTGAAACATAAGTTGATACAAGGAGGAGGTACGTACTCGTCTTCGAAAGATTCGCTGAGGTGGCAGCATTGGAAGTGGTGGATTTTCTGGTGGTGCTGTAAGGCTCGTATCGAACATGAGGAGAGACGGCTCCAGGGGTAGGATAGGGAATATGTCCCGGCAACTTGTTTGGGGGCACGAAATTCTGTGGTGAAGTGGTGGTGCCTGGCGTAGTGCAGTGGTTATATCTAGAGAGGGTGTGAGACGCCGCAAGAGGTATGAGAGGGTGATGGGTAAAATCAAAATAACACATTGTGAACATTTAACAAGATAAAAAAGAAAAATCACGCTTCATCTCTTTCGAGGTAGAGTCTGGGGAGAGTTTACTCACTGTCCAGTTTCTTTCACTTGGTCGAGAACTGCCTTCGCTTTGAGCCACTTGTCAACGTTGTTCTGCTCTTTCCATTGATCCAACTGCCTCATCATACGGTCTATTAAATCCTGCTTTTTTCCTGACTTGGTTAACATAACACGACATTGAGCACTCCATCCGTTGATGATTGTTTGCAGTTTAGCCACAGTGTTGAGACGGAGTAAATTCTTCTCGGCCTGATTGGCACGAAGGTCAGTACTATTTAATTGTATGAGACAAAAAGGTGAAAGACAAGCCTCAAAGGTATCCCAAGGGTGGGCGACACTCATGAGCGGGACAAGTGTGAAAAGCTTTCGAGCCTAGTCACGACTTTAGCTTCCGTCACGGACTCGGTCGAATTTCTATTATTGCGCTGTTCAAGATGGCCTCATCCGATGCTTACGATAAGATGACTGCTGATGAGCGCGAAGTGAGATTGTTTCTTGTAATTGATAATCATTTTTAATAACGTTGTTCTTGCAGGCGTATGACGCAGCCGAAAGAGCCAGAGAAGCCGCAGAGCAAGCAGGTCAGTGGACCTTGATGCCTTTTACGTAGCTAACATTCTATTCACGTTTACATTCAACTAGCGCTGCCGTATAAATGGACTCAGGAACTTGGCGATGTCTCTGTAGTAGTCCAGGTTCCGAAGGGTACACGAGGGAAGAATCTGGACATCGTCATTCAGAAACGAAAACTGCGAGTTGGTCTAAAGGGACAGGATCCGATATTAGACGGTGAACTCTGCAAGGATATCAAAGTGGATGACAGCACATGGAGCCTGGGTGCGCCGACACCGTGTCTAGTAATTACGAAAAGTGTCTAACTGTGGCTACAAAAGAGGATCAAGAGTTCATCCATATCTATCTGGACAAGGTCAACAAGCAACAGTGGTGGGAGAATGTTTTAACCCATCATCCCAAACTTGATACCACGAAAATTGTACCGGAGAACAGCAAACTAAGTGATTTGGATGGCGAAACTAGGTGAGACGTTTCACTATGTTTATTTTCTCGCAAGGGTACTCATCGATGTGTACACCTTCTAAAGAGGGATGGTCGAAAAGATGATGGTAAGCAATTCCTTCCACATTCTTGAAATCAATCGCTCATGCTCATGTAAACGTCAGTTTGATAATCAACAGAAGGCATGCTACTCTCTCCACTAGCGTCGTACTCATACTTTGGCTAACACCTGCACAGCAACTTGGGAAGCCAACTTCCGATGAGCTCAAGAAGATGGAGGTGAGCATATATCGTCATTTCTTATCTTATTTTGCATTTTTGAATATTTCCACAAGGCCCTCAAGAAATTTCAAGCGGCGCATCCAGAACTGGATTTCTCCCAAGCAAAAATTTCTTAAAAGGGTGTTTTAAAAAAGAACAGGAAGTTATGTAATCATTGTGATGTAATTTCTGAGAAGTCACGTGTTGAAATTAAGTAATGCACGTGCCTACGGGTTTCGAGACACGCTGAACTTATGAACCGCCAATAATTATATCAAGTCACCGCACATATGCATTCGCTGCATTATAGAACAAATGCAAAGACCGAATACCCTTTTCCGAAAATACTTCAAGTCTTGCCATTATCCACGATGTTATACTACAACTAACGTTCGCTCCGACATTAAACTTCGCCCTTACCAAGAATCCTGTCTTCAAGCATGCTTAGAAGCATTTAGAGAAGGCGTCAGACGTATTGGTGTTTCCTTGCCAACTGGATCCGGGAAAACCACAGTTTTTATCTCTCTGATACACTGCTTACCCTCCAGAGGATCAGCAACCCGCGCCTTAGTCATTGTAAACAGCATTGAACTCGCTCGCCAAGCGGCAAATCAGGCAAGAACCATGTTTCCCGAACTATCAGTCGAGATAGAGCAGGGCACCAAGTATCGGGCCTCTGGGAATGCAGATATGTATGCATGTACATTTTTCTCAAGTGATATATTACTGACAGAATGTAATAAAAGTACTGTTGCTACATATCAGACTCTGCTTCAGACGCCTCGTATTTCCAAATTTGATCCTAATTGTTTAAAAGTCATAATTGTAGATGAAGCTCATCATGCTGCTGCACCTTCGTACGTGAGCATGAAACACAACCGTTGAGTTGTTTTCTTTACTGACAAGCCATTTAGCTACCGACGCATTCTGGGGCATTTCAATCCATATACCGGAACGAAAATTGTTATTCCCCCTACTCCCGAACAACACCTCTCATCGACACCCGTTTTTGGGTTTTCAGCTACCTTCGGTCGTCATGACGGTATCTCTCTGGGTTCAGTATTTGAGAGAATAGTATATCATCGTGACTTCCTGCAGATGATAAAAGAACAATGGTTCGCCCCAAAACGCCTAATATTAGTGCATGAGATTGACCAAATCATCCTAGGCTTTGCGATGTTCGATTCACTACAGTTCGAGCCCGAATTAATCTATCTCAAGTCACTGTCAGCACACGCACCGGCGATTTCAACGCTACCAGTCTTGCTCACATTGTTAATACCGATACCATCAATGAACTCGTCGTACGTTCGTGGCTGGACAGAGCATGTAAGATAAATTCGTTTCCTAAAACGCACCTATGAATTCAGAGAGAATCTCGTTCAGCATCCCGAAAGTCGACGCTGGTCTTCTGCGTCAACCTAGCGCATGTCCGTGATCTCACTCGAGAATTCCGTTCAGTCGGCGTCGACGCTCGTTATATTTACTCGAAAACACCGTCTCCCGACCGACATTCGTTATTAGAGGCTTTCCGCCGGGGCGAATTTCCTGTGCTCATAAATTGCGGTTATGTCCAAAACATTTTTTGAATATAGTCCCCCGCTGACATTTTTATAGCTATTCTAACCGAAGGCGCCGACATTCCTAATATTGACTGCATCGTAGTTGCACGTCCTACACGTTCCAAAAATGTGTTCGCACAAATGGTATAGTTCAGTTCATAACCTGCAATCCCCTTAATCATTCTTAAACCTCCACAGATCGGCCGTGGAATGCGTCTCTCCCCCGAGACTGGAAAAACTGATTGCCATATCATTGACTTTGTCGACAGCACCTCGCGTGTTCCCGGAATTATTTCGGTTCCAACACTTTTCGGTTTGGACGCAGACACGGAGATAAAAAGTGAGTTTTGGGTTTTGTCAAGTCTTAACATTGATAATACTCAATGTCCTATTGAAGATGAATCTTTAGAAACTTTAGAAAGACGAACTGAAAAAGCAGGCTTTGAAATAAGCGAGGTTCCAGAGCCAACTTCCGTAACATACGTAGACTACGATAACCCCTTTGTGAGCTGGCTGTGAAAGTTTCAGGGAAATGCGCTGACTTGATTTTCAGTCTCTTGTTCATGACGCTTCGGGCTCTCCCCATGTCGCTACCTTGAGCAGCTTCGGTTGGGTTGCTTGTGGCGGCGAGATTTATATTTTAGAATGCCTCGGACGAGGCTATATAAGAATAGAACCACTCCCTGACAATTCAGTTGAAAAAGGTTGGGCTACTAACACTGATAGAATGTTTGACTTGTCAATGACGATGATCACAGGAGAACCCATATTTCAAGCTCATTACACACCCATAATTGTGGAGGATTCGACTCCAATCGGGGGCTTCAAGAGAAATTTGTTCAGAAGAAGCCGCCGAATTCTTACTGCCAATAGCTTGGATGGAGCAATACGAGGATGTGATACTTACGTCAAGGAGCACGTTATGTTCGGGACCATGATATTAGGGTAACATGCTTTCAATAAGATTGCTGACGAATTTTTCTGACTAAATCTCAATATAATTTAGACTTCTTCGGACTGCCAAATGGCGCAAGATGTTAGCAACTGACGGTCAAAAAGAGTTTGTCCGAAGCCGATGGCTAGGGGCCAGGAATGCGCCTGAAAATTCCAAGACTCAGCTCGACATTGACAAGCTCACTCGCGGAGAGGCGGCAAATATCATCACTCGATTAAAACATGGAGCGCAGGTTTGTTTTCGGACTTCTTGTTGGTTCTTAAACTGAATGTATCCATTAGGCGAGATACAAAAAAGCAAGCAAAAAAATACTGAAAGATACGGAGGCGAAGAGAAAGGAATTCCTTCGTCAAGCCCGAGAAGTCGTTCGTGTTGGTCCGTTAATACCAGAATGAGCCAACACCATAAGAAAGATTATAAGAGGGAAAGAAGCTGACCATTGAAGGACCTTAACGGGCAATTCAGTCATGCCCCACTCAAGTATCTTCCTAGGTTAGATGGGGCACCTGACGATTGCCGCATACTGGTGGCAAAAAAGGCCTGCAACTTCGTATCATCTCATTAGCATCCTTGCATGAGAACTACCAGAATACGTGCACAGTGATCGATTTTAACTAATGTAGAGTAAATAATATAAAACAGAGTGTGTAAGTATACAGTCCCAATTATGTTTCGTCTCTCCTTAAATGAGCCCCGAGCACTCAATCGTGGTGGGGTTTATAAGTGAGGACACAACCGAGGAAAGTAATGGAAGTCCAGATTGGTTCTGAATCAGTGAGGTTGAGGGGAAGGTATTTCTCAGTAATTTCATTACGCGTTAGAATGTTGATATAAAAGAGACTAATTGACACGGTGACGAACCGGCGATAGAAGAAGGCAGACAACTGCATTTGATGTCGAGAACATGAGCAAATTATTCTCTTTTCTTAGAAAAACCAAGAATTGAGCTACTTGTTGGTGATGGCATCGTTCCCCGATTCAGCACTCATGTAGGGGATTCCGAACGGGATGGACAACAAAAGGTGGAACCTCAGACGAAGGCTTTGGAGTAGACCTGGCTGCCAATAATAACGCTTAGACCGGAAAGAGCTTCCCGCAACCATTCGCGAACAGTTTCTGTTTCAACAGCAGCAGCTCGAATGACCCAGCCACCTTCAACAGCACTAATGGACCACAAAAAGTCGGGTGGCTTTTTAAGCTGTAGTTGGGAAATTTGTGCTTGGTCTGCGACCAGATTTTGCGCTAAATCGACTACCAGGGGTCCAAAGAGAAACACTGTCGCATAGCATCTGTAAGGTGCTAAGCGGTCTCTCAGAGTACGGTGAGGTAGAGAAGATGGAGCATCCTGAGCTGCTTCAAGGCATAACGCATCTCGGACGTGCCTTCGGCCATCAACGTAGACCTCGTTGATACTTTGGTATCGAGAAAAATCCCAGTCCTCTCCACGAGAAATGCGACCTGCGGTAATCCAATCTAAGACGACGAGTGAAGCTGTCGAAGAAAGGCGGAAAACCTGATGCTGTATGTATGAAGCCTCGCGAAAACAAGTGACGGGGTCTACCAGCAAAAGAATTATTCCCTGGTCTCGAACGGTGACGTGCATTTTCTGATGTGTAATAGGGAGAGAATTATGTGCCCTCGAATTCTCAAACTTTGGTCGTACTTTGAAAATTTTGGTAGAACCCTATGATAAAGAAGATACACAACAGCCAGTCAGTCGACTCGGAGTTATAACGATGTACTGTGGGCAAATTTACTCACCTGAGTGAGGAAAACCAATGCAGTATTTGTGCCAACATTGACTTCGAGATCGATTGAATCGCCAGATACTAGTCCACCTCCGTAAGTCAGGATATAGGCAACCGCAGTGGAGAGGCTGCCGGTGGACCGAAGTTTGGGAGATAACATCTTCAGCGGATAGGTGTACGAAAGCACTGAAAAATCAGCTTCATTTCCGAAGGAACAAGCATCCACTTTTCCTTTGGCATATACTACTTCATGTGCCGAACGAGGAGGGGTGTCCATTTCGGGACTACAGGGTCGACTCGCTTCTCACGGGATAGCCGAACAATATTTCAAAGTAGTATACAACAACATTGTAGTATGTATTGATACAATAGCTTTGCTATTTTCGAGATTGTCATGTCTTCTTTCGTGACCAGATCCACAAGACTTCGTTCTCACCCATGCCAGTTATGATCAAACCGTCGGGAGACATTGCGCATGCCAACACATGTTCCTTAAAATTCTCTCCCAAAACATCATTTAATATCCATCCTTCGACTCGAGGTATCTCTTCAAACCAGTTATTCAATCGCAAAACGCCCTGATGAAGGGGGGCGGGTCTTGGTCGGGTAGGGAGGTGACATGGATTCATGATGATGACCTGACTATGACGGAGAAGTAATAGCAATGGAGGGCCAAGACCGTTGCGGCTAATTCGAATTCGCGATGTGTGTTTGGCTAACTTGACCAGCGAAATAATTTTCAGGGAAGCTTCAAGTTATTCCGCAGTGTTAATGATGATTGAATAAAAACCGAGTTTAACAAACTTACAACTCTCTCGATAGTCCTAGTTCTCATTTTAGATATACTATTGAACATGTCCTGGACAAACAGCTCACCGAGATACAGCCTCGTAATGGTGGATCCGGAAGTGCGCTTTGCTCTGCCGAGAAGAACCTTTTTATGGATAACCATCTCCACACCACCATTCTCCCGAACTTCTCCTGGTCATCACTTTCAATTATTTGGTAAGGGGGTGCACTGTTCGATATGAGAATGTCATCTGATAGCCTTTCCGGCGTCAATAACCCACGCCTCGGTTTTCGTAACTAAGTTATTTACCAATGCACTGATAAGACCCTTCCATCATGTAAAACTGTGCTGCTGAATAGAGGTTTATCTTCGCGGAATACCTTCGTCGTAGACTGATCTAAGAATCTCGATTTTTGAAGTAGTGTAGGACTTAAATACCATATTCGAATGGCATGGTCGACCTAAACAACCGTTACTAGCCTGCCCAGATCTTTTATTGACATTACAACGAACCCCACATGTTGCAAGCAGAGGCAACGACGGATGAAAACTCTGGCAACAGCGTCATACATTGAAGTCGTATGCATTAATCACAAAAAAAGACTTACTGCGCCTAGTACAGCTGCCTCATGACCACCAGACCGACCACCTGTCAAGATGGTAACACATCTTCCCAATTTGCTATCATCCTTAGGGAGTTTAATCTTGAATGGGTCAAGCGTATCTCCAGCTCCGTTTTTTCTCTCGAGAAACTGTTTCCATCTATCCGATGTCCATCTAAAATCATAGACTCGAACGGTACAATCTCGAGAGGTGGTGTAAACCAAGTGTGGATAATTGATATTCGTACCTATGGAGGTAATGTTCTATGAGATGTCCTATCAATTGAATGGTATGTAATTGACATGAGATAAGACGTACTCCGCCATGACCTTTGAACCACCCTAGCGATTCACGTAATTCCAGGTCAAACACGTGAAGGACGCTCGAGTGAACGAATATAAGCAAGGGGTGTAATGTCCACGGATCCAAGGCCCATGTCAAATGCTCAATGGTGTGTCGCGACTAGAAGATTCCTGTATGAGCAAAAAAATGCAGTAGTGAAATTCCAAGAATAGTTGCATGCACCGTGTATGGTAATTTTATCTGGAGAACTATATCCGCTCGACTTTTGAAAGGATACGTTTGAACAACACGAACGAGTCTCCCTCCGCACATTGCCACGCAATGGGACCATTTGCTCGCTATTTTTTCCCAGACACTTTTAGCTACTACGCGAGAAATATATGGATCATCGTTCCAAAGTTTTTCTATCGGAATGCTAATGTCCCAAGGAAAGAAAGCGGCCTCTGTGAAAGTGACGTCTGATGTCATCTGTTCTGGCTAACGCGTTTTATATGAGAAATATACCCCCAACGTTCAGAGCTTTGGAAGAAATGAACAAACCTTTCCTTTTAATGATAATTCAAACGGGTGGTCGGCGTTCGGGTCATCGTACCAATGTCTATTGGTATCTTCGGGTCCGGTGAGGGCTGGTGGCGAAAGTGAGACCGCGTGTTCATTTACAACTGGTATGTGAGTTGGTTCGTTTGTCAAATTTTCTTCCCCATCAATAAGGTCGTTTGACTGCGTCAGGTCGATGTAATCGATGTCTTGGGTAAGGTCAATTATCTCAACAGCACTTGACATTCAAGTTTAAAAGACCGCTGCACGCGCCGGTAGCTTAATTTGGGACTTGGTAGTCTGCGAAGGCGGTTTGTTCGGAGCAAGCGCTTTTTGTGAGGGCATAAAGCATACAGTTTATTTCCAATCTCAACTAATACAATCTAGAAGACAACGGAAAGAATAGGAAAGGAAGAACCAAAAGAACGTGGAAGTACTTGCATAGACCAAACAAAAAAATCGAAGAGTCATTAGTCGTCACAAGAATAGGAAATAAAGCCAGAGTAACACAAATATGTGCAATATGGACACGGAAGTGAGGTAAATGGGAGTTGTAGTGTAGCAGCGACGGAGAAGAGAGCCAGACATGAGAATGAAAGGAAGATAAAGAGAAGGGGGAGTAAAATGACATATGCATGGTCAAATCGGTGACAGGCATAAACATCCACGATCACTCCTGTCGAATGATGTGGTTAAGGAGATAAGGCAATGAGAAAAGGATGGGGTTGATATTGAGGTCAATATTGTCGAGTCGCCAAGGCTCGAATTTCAAACAAGGAATTCAAATCGGGTTCGTTTTTCTCGTTCGGTGGAAGTCGCCAGCCTTTCATTTCTACACGATGTCGCGTCTCGGCATCTCGACACTTCTTAAGCAGTTTGCCATCGACATCCTGTAAAGAATGCAAAGCAGGACGTGAACCGCGTTCTGAACCACTTTCTGACATCGCTCTGTTATGTGCCTGCGACGGCGGTCTTCGCGGGCTCGGTGTTTCACCCCGCGAGAGTGTGCTTTCATCTGGCGTAGATTGTACGTTTGCACGAATCGTTCCACCTCGTGATTCCCACTCGTCATCATCGTCTAACCCAGCAAACACGTCCGGTTCGTCTTCTTCTGGCGGAAGACGCGATATCCAACACATACGGGTTGGATCAAATATCATGTTCCCGACGACTCTTGCACCGGCCGCTGCTAGTGAACCAGCTCCAACAGGTGACCCTATGGACGATCCAGTGAGCTGTGTGATCAACGCTGGTCGCGTCGACGATGATGTGACGGCATCGAAATCTCTCAGCGCATGCTCGTTTCCTTCCCATCGTAATGTTTGAGGATTCCACTTCATGTCGCCAACGACTGTGATATATGAGTTCGAATTTTCATCAAAAGAAAATCAAAAGATAGTCTTACCTTTCGGTGCACTATTACCCCCAAGATTACGGATAAGGGTAGGCTTGCGCCGTGTAACAGGTAAGGGTAGACTGGAAGGGGTTTGTGAAGGAAGCTTTTTTCGAGAAACTTTTCGCGTCTGTGGCTGCAACGCAGGATCGTTCGGTGGTTTCAAAGTTCCCGCAACATCAATTCGGTCCTTTCGTCGAAGAGTGGATGTTGTGGAAGCCGATTTCACTTCTTCAGTGTTCAATCGTTAGTCAAGTTCATGAAAACGGCGTCAAATTACTCATACCTGCTTCCATGGATTTGGCGGAACGTCGACTAATCGTACCTTTATTTTCCTTATCAGAAACAGGCATTTTTTCTTTCTCGGGGGAGGATTTTTTGGAACTTGATCCCAGTCGTGATGCTCCCGCCCCACGGGGTACAACACGATATTGCTTCTCACGCTCCCGATCGATAGGAAGATCCTCTATGCCATCCAATTCCGTTCCATCTCCATAAGTCCGGGAACGTTTCGGTCGTCGCAAGATCTTCGGTGCAACGGGCAGAGGGATGGAAGAGGTAGTATGCGATCGCAAAGATGAGCTTGATGCTATCGACGATGGCCTCGAGGAAGGTGCATGTACCGGAGATGTGCGGTCTTCTTTATCCCTATCCCTAGACATATTTCCAAACACCGAGGAAATGGCGGGACGAATCTTTGCTCGGCTGGAGCTGGTGGGCATTGTGAGTCGTATTCCAACAGGTGTACCATTCGGAGTGGATGGTCTTATTGCTGGGGTCTGGGAATGACGATGAGTTGTTTGAGATTTATGGGTTCGTGCTCGAGAGGAGACAGTCGGAGCAGCGTATGTAGTAGGTGATTGAACTGATGCTGATGATGGTCCTGCCACAGCCGCAGCGATGTCAATAAGCGAACTGAGAGAACCTTTACGAATTAAGTTGGAGGAAGGTGATGGTTGTTTAAGGACAGATTGAGACTTTTGTGCCCGAAGGGGGCCTAAACCGGAGGATGAGGAGGGTGTGATAGATTGTAGAACACTAGAGATTGCTTGAAAAGTCGATTTGCGGGTTAGTTGAGGCCGACTTATCATCGTTGGAGATAATGCAAGGGGACGAAGAGTACGAGTTGAGGCTGATGGAGGGAATGTTGGGGATTTGGAGCGTTCCTTGGTAGTTCCTAGTCGTGAAGAGGGTCGAAAAGGAGCCACGGGAGGTCGTGGTGGAGCGGATTTACTACGATTGAATTCTTTCTTCTCCTGGCCGGTCTGTGCTCGATTGCTAGGTAAACGGGAAGGACTAAGTTCAACGTCATCATCGATGACTAGGCCCATTTCGAAGTCTTCTTCGGATTCAAAGTGCGCAGGTTTCGGCCGGTTTTCAACCTGATATACCTTCTTTTTTGACTCAAGGATCTCTGCTAAACGGACTCCGCTATTTCCAGATTCGAATAAACCGTCTGGTAAAACTAGTCCGTCTAGGTCACCTTGTTCGTCGTCGTCATCTAAATCCGTTTCTAGATCGCCCACAGTCGAGGGAGCTGTAGAATTGGATGAAGGAGAGGCACTAGGACCAAAGCCAAAAGATGAATAAGCATCAGACGAAGTCGAGGAGCTGGTGTGATCTCTGTCACCCCATTCAAGGGATGTCTTGGACAGGCGATGATGCAGGGGACGAAGGGACAGTCTGGACAGGTCCGCTGGAAGTTCGAATGCAGTTTCAATATCGTCATCTACGAGTCGCTGATGCAATTGTTGAGGGGTTGTCTGCGACGAAATCGTAGGCATATGAGATAGTTTGATAGTGGAAGCACCTTCGTCGTCACAGTCGTCGTCCTCGTCTGGAGATTCCAAGGATGGGAGGGCAGGCCGAATGTTAATAGACTGTACGGGAGGGAAAAAAAGGAGAGGCTTTGGTTTGCTTGTTCTTTCAAGATTCAGCTCCAAATCCCAGTCTTCTGCTTCGTTGTCGGATTCGGCGTCGGATTGGGTATGCAGGGGAACGTCTTCTGGTATCTCAAAGTCCGTGTCTGCCCAGTCTTCGTGAGGAGAGGAGAAAGATAGAGTAACGTTGGAACTCATGTTTCATTAAAAAGAAGGGGGAAAAAAGAAAGCGAATGCAGCGTGTTGAAGGGTTGGAGATGAAGTAAGGGGGAACGTGTGGTCCTGGTGAAGCAGCGGAATAAAGAAAAATAGTTGCGCACAATTTGTGCAATATCGAGTTTAAAAAAGAAATGAATAAAAAGAAAGCTAAGATTATCAGAAACTGATTGTTGTGGCTGCTGCCGAGGGAGAAAAGAAAATCTTTTGTCGAGGTTGGTCGACGATCTGGTACGCCGTCACTGTCGGAGTCTTTTTCGGAGTCTAATTTTTTGGTCATTGTCCACTGTCCCTTCGCGCTGCCACGAGGCCTCGCCTGACAGTCAATTGTGTCCTACTGTACAGTTTGTAAAAAGTATGAAAGTATGAAAATTTTTGTAGTTAATATTAAAAAGGTGCTAATCGCCGATAATCGTGCGCTTCTTTTTCCAAGACAGTATCCTCACCCTCTTCGTCGGCACTCGACGATGATGATTCCCTTCCACCTACATCTGGTATAATATACTCTTCCAGTCCATAATGAAGTCGAAGTCCCCTTTCAGCCATGGTCTCCGCCCATGCCTCCAACTCGCTGGGCTTGAAAACTGGCCGTAGGGCCGTGAAAGCCAGTAAATAAAGCTCTAAAAGACAAAATTGGCAGTTGAATAGAACATTATTTATTTGATCTTTACCTTTCACCAAAGGGCATTCAGAAATTGCCATAAACAGCACTTTTTTAGCTCTCTCCAATTCCTTGCATTTAATTTCGAACTCGACATAAATACGCCATAAGGTGGGCGACGCACGAGTCCTGATATATGACAGGTCAGTTCAGCTATGAAGACATTGTCAGCGACTTAGGAAAAAAATATACGTACCTCTGATCTGCAACAGCGGTCATCATTGACTTTCTAATACGTTCCTTCTCCTCCCGCCAATCTGTTCGTTCCCAGCATATCAACCACACTTCCCAAATTCTTCTCCCTGTACCTTTCACAATTGGGTCCGTGCTTGGTTCTTTTTGTTTTTGTCCACTCAACCCATATTCCCCCGTCAAAGCCCTCACCCTTCCCCAAACGCTCTCCCCCCGTTCACTCTGCAAGAAGGCACCCAGAATGACAGAGTTCATCCGTCCTTCTCGCTCCATATCAATCACGGCATCTTTAATGAGGTCTCGTAGCTCATTCCTTCGATATTGCCGTTTAAGAAGGGTTGTGTGTTTCCAAACCAGCAAGAAAATCCTAGTCCAAACACTTTCTCTAGGTACCCCCGTTAACGAGTTCTTCTGTATGAATGTTTTTAACCTTCGAACGGCTTCCTCTAAACCGTGAGCGTGAGACAAGAATACTATGTCCAATAAAGCTCGTAAGCATATCCAAGCCTCCTGGACTCGCCAATCTTTTGAGAGTACCGCTCTGTCTTCGAGGATTCGTTTGGCCCGCAAGATATTGGTCGGACTGCCAGAGAGAATCCCAACAGATCGAAGGATAACCAGTTGTGCTGCCTCCTCTCGATTTGCGAGCCATTCCATTTCTGCCCAAGCCCACCATAACCTAGATTCTTCGGGAGGATGGGAGGACGAGGAAGAGACCACTGTTTCCAATACTCGACGAGCTTCATCTTCTTTGCCACGTAGGCGTTGTAACTGGATATGGGCAGCCCAGAGTCGAAGAGACCCCCGAGATGTGGACAAAAAGGTCCGGGAAAGTTTAAGGGCGCTGTAAACTCCTGAGTATAATGTTTAACGTTTGAAAGAAAACGAGGACCTTTTTATACCACTGCTCACAGCTTCAAACGTCAAGTATGTAACCTCCCATTCTTCATCATATACAGGGACATCCAGCTTTTGCCGCAATTGCTCAAATATCCTACGGGCTAGTTCCGCAGCTACGATATTCATATCCCATTTCTCCCACAAAATTAACCTGTTATCAACTACTTCCATCGGGTCAAAAACACCCCATAACCAATCCTTGACAAAGCTAAATACGGAACCATATTTCTTTTCTCTAGCGATGATCGACCCCGCGACTGCATCCCATTGGCGTTCCTTACTCTGAGCACTTGGAAATAGCTGGTCAAGATACGGCTTGCTGGATAAGTGAGAATAAGCCCAGGTATCATCATTAAATACCAAGTCGTCTTCAGTGTGTGCAGCCAAACCAGGCATATGTAATCCGATAAAGTCTAACCACGCGAGTCGAAGAAAATGCTTGCCTTCCGCCGTCAAAATATCAATGATAAGGGATTGCAGATCTGTGAATAGGATAGTGGAGTACGGGTTATCGTCATCGTCAGCGATAGCACGCTTTGGCATGGTAGAAGCAGCATCCAGACGAAGTTCATCAGTAGCCCAACGAGAATAGCCATCTGGAGCTGAGCTTGCTTCACTAAGTGCTTGCGATTTCTGTTGACTTGGGTTAGGGATTTGGATGACACTCTCACTGTCCCAAGAGTGCCATCCTTTGGCATCTAGCTCGCCAACCCGTGGCAATTCAGAATCCCAAAAGTCCTCTAGGTTTCTTAACCGAGTAGAAAATTTTTCAGGAACGAGCTTCTGGGGGCAGTTGAATACGCTACAAAAGCAGTGTCAGCCTTCTACTAAAATATATTGCAGGGAAGTGAGATAAACCAACAATTCTATTTCTGCTTGAAACAAGGCCATCGCCCTCTCAGGATATCCTGACAGCTTAAAGTCAGAGGGTAAAAACAAGTCTTGACAATAGATTACCTACCCGCTCCTTTTAAAGCTACCGCGATCCGCCAGAATACCCTGATTCTTGCTAACTCCCCATGAACATTCTCAAGGACACGTTTAGCATCATCCAATATTTCATCCACATTCGCGCGCCCGAGAGCCCTTCTCCCAACACTGCTAATCCTCCAACGCAACCATTCGTTCCAGATGGCGTTTCTCAGGGCAGACGATGATTTCTGGTTTCCTAGTTCACTAAGCGCTGTTTCCCATTGTTTGTCAAGTTTTTCCAAATCCCAAATTTCGGAGCCTGCATCTAACCATTTAATTCGTAATTCGATAGATTCCCTGTTTTTAGGGTGAGCTTGCATGGCCCGCTCTAAAATAGAAAGCTTGATTTCAGCCCGAGCGCGATTCAAAGCTGCTTTGGAGGATAATGGTGCATTGAGTAGTGAATGCTGAAGTAAGGAAAGCCATGTGGGTATAGAGGACGGATTGTCGGTAAGTATGGCTTCGAGAGACGTTAGCAACTGCTGGCGAGCCGTTCGAGGAGCTGTTTCATCTTCATCCGCTTCTGTCAGTATTTCTTCATCACTTTGCAGGGCTTCTTTTTCTGGATCTGAATAACCCGCTCCGATGGAACGATACGAGGTTAGTGGATCAGCCGAAGAGGTTTTGACTGAAGGTGGCAGCGGAATGAAATCAGAGGTCGGGTCAGGTTCATTTTTAGAAGACGAAGTTAAAAGAAGTCGGGGAACTACGCTGGACGAAAATGCACGGGATTCGATATATCTGACTCCCTGATAAACAGTTGGCAGGACTCAACCTCACAGAGACACTGAAGCTTACTGGACGTTTCCCATTCATGCCAACTTGAATTACTCCGCCACCAGAACCTTGGGGTATGATCTTCATATACGGAGGTAATCCTAAAACACGACCGTCTTTTAAGCATTAACATTGAGGATCTGAGGAAGTAGAGCGAAGCTAACTTACAACCCGTCCTTCTATATCTAGGTATGTCTCCTGCGTGTAGTTTACCATAAACTTCAGTCATACGATCACCGGCCGTGTCGATAATGTACAGTCCGGGAACACCAGCTTCAAAGAAGTATTTCTCATGTTTCTTTTTTTCACTGTCGGACTCATGTTTATGTCTCTTTTTTCTTCGCTTCCGTTCAGATTCAGAGTCCAATGGAGTAAGTTCCGCGCGCCTTTTGCTAGTTTCAGCTCGATCTGTGTGTACTGACTCTTCTCCCTTGCTGAGATTGGACGAACTTTTATTGTTAGATTGTTCAAAATCCGGGAAGGATTCGAAACTAGGTGGGAATGAAGACAATGATGGAGTAGACATCCAGATTTAGCTTAGGTAAGCACGCAAGACTCTACCTAATTCCAGTTACAAACGCATTGGACATATTATAATGCGTCCGTTAACTGAAGATGAAAGCAAAGCGGTTTTTGAGAAATTAGCTAACTATATCGTAAGTCTACTATTTCTTTCCCCAGATTTTATCGTGATTACATTCTCCTCCAGGGCAAGAATCTTGTACATTTAATTGATCGACCGGACGATCCATACTGCTTGCGACTACACAAAGACCGAGTTTTTTATGTATCTGAATCTACTATGCGCCTATCCATTTCAGTTGCTCGACCGAATTTGGTCAGCTTGGGAACATGCCTTGGAAAGTTTAGCAAGAGTGGAAAGTTCAAACTACACATCACGTCCTTGGATTATCTGGCGCAGTATGCAAAGTATAAAGTTCGTTTATTTTTCTTCTTTTCTTTCAGAAATTTATGCTGTGAGCTTTTAGGTGTGGATAAAACCCAATGGAGAAATGCCCTTTATGTATGGCAACCACATCGTTAAAGCCCATCTTGGACGCATAACAGAAGATACCCCAGAACATCAAGGCGTCGTAATCTTTAATATGAATGACATGCCTTTGGTAAGTTCGCAATACACAAAGATGAGTCTTTTTTCTGACATACACGAAGGGTTTCGGTGTCACGGCTCGGTCGACTATTGACACTCGTAATTTGGACCCCACTGCTATAATAGTCTTTCACCAAGCGTATGGTATCTCTTAATTGTAATGTGATTCCATGCTAATTAATAGACATTTGTAGTGACGTTGGTGAATACTTACGAGACGAGGTCAGTTGCGTCTTAAGTTTTAACGACCCTTTTGGACCTTTTTCTAACATCCACTTTTAGGATACGTTGTTCTAGAATTAGCCCATGTATCTATATCCAAAAAAAAAGTATTGTATACGTGACATGAATATAATATAATACCTCGACAGACATACTGCATATGAGGCAACTCAGTAGCCTTAGTCTTGCTAGTATTTACCTCGGCATGTGACGCAAGTCTTTCGGCACGCACTCGTGTCACCCTATAGCTTACGTCCCGATCCGATTCCCTAAGCTGCATTCATCTTTTCTCTTCTTCCCATATGATTCCAAGGACGTTCCGCGCAACACGTCTTGTGCGACGGGTTCCTGTGACTTCAATTAGACCTCAATGGTTCCGACATTACGCTACTCCAGCAGAAAACCAGAAACCCGACGAAAAAAAAAGTGGACCAGAAAAGGAAGAAAACAAACCTGCTGCTAAAGAAGAAACAACAGATGCGGACAAACGACCTAACGAGCAGGTTGAGCTTCCGAAGGTTCTTGAAGGCTTTTTCAAGCGACATAGACAACAGCTTGAGCAGCTTCAGTCTCGCGAGGAAGAAGAGCGTTCACGGGAACGGGGAAGGTCTCATCACCAAGAAACAGAGGAACGTCCTCCTCAGGACAGAAGGTCAAACCAGAAACAAGGCCAGGGCGTTCCCCCATCCTCTTCAGGAAGTGGCGGCGGCGGATTCTCGCAAGAGACAATTGTCAATCTTGTTTTAGGATCCATCTTTCTCGCAACTTTCCTGTCGTTCGGATCCGGCTCTTCACCTCGTGAAATTACTTGGCAGGAGTTTAAGACCGCGTTTCTGGATAAGGGTTTGGTTGACAAATTAATCGTAGTCAATAGAAAGATCGTCCGCGTCAAGTTGCATACTAACGCCACCGGATCGATGTATCCTTCTACTGAGGGCTCTCCTGGCAATTACTACTTCAGCATCGGCAGCGTGGAAGCCTTTGAACGCAAACTAGAAGAGGCTCAAAACGAATTAGAAGTTCCGAGTACAGAACGTATTCCAGTTGCATACCACGAGGAAATATCCACACTAAATACCATCATGCACTTCGCACCGACACTTTTACTCACCGGTATTTTACTGTGGATGTCGAGGAGAGCTAGCGGAAGTTCGGGAGCCGGAGGTATCTTTAGTATAGGCAAAAGTCGAGCGAAAATGTTCAATCAGGAAACCGATGTCAAAGTCCGATTCAAGGACGTAGCTGGAATGGACGAGGCAAAAGAAGAGATCATGGAGTTTGTCAAATTTCTTAAGGAACCTAGTGTATACGAGAAGCTAGGTGCTAAGATTCCTCGCGGGGCCATTCTTTCGGGACCTCCTGGGACTGGAAAAACGCTACTGGCTAAAGCAACAGCTGGGGAAGCCAATGTTCCTTTCCTGTCTGTCTCGGGTTCTGAATTTGTAGAAATGTTTGTCGGTGTTGGTCCATCTCGAGTCAGAGACTTATTCGCCTCTGCAAAGAAACATGCACCATGTATCATCTTTATTGATGAAATTGATGCAATTGGAAAGTCGCGGGCAAAGAGCGGAGGATTCGGAGGAAATGATGAACGTGAATCAACACTGAATCAACTTCTCGTGGAGATGGACGGATTTGGGACAAACGAACACATTGTTGTTCTTGCTGGCACTAACAGACCAGACGTCTTGGATCCCGCTCTTCTTCGTCCTGGTCGTTTTGACCGCCATATTGCTGTCGATAGACCGGATGTTTCTGGACGAAACCAGATCTTCAAAGTCCATCTTCGACCCCTTCGCTTATCTCAGGCTTTGCCAGAGCTGGATGCTCTCGCACAAAAGCTCGCCGTGCTTACACCGGGTTTCTCAGGCGCAGATATCGCCAATGTCTGCAATGAAGCTGCCCTCCACGCTGCTCGACATAGTCACGATCATGTAGAAGAGTCAGACTTTGAAAGTGCTATCGAGCGGGTTATTGCTGGCTTGGAGCGCAAGAGTCGTGTGCTAAGCAAAGAAGAGAAGAAGATTGTCGCGTATCACGAAGCCGGGCACGCTGTGTGTGGATGGTTTTTGGAACACGCGGATCCCTTGTTGAAAGTGAGCATTATTCCCCGCGGTGTTGCTGCGTTAGGGTATGCCCAAGTAAGTCACAGGCAACAGTTGATTTACATCTACTCATAGCAAATGTTTTATTTCATTTGTAGTATCTCCCCCCAGATAGATACCTCTTATCCGCTCCTCAACTGCTCGACCGAATATGCATGACCTTGGGTGGTCGTGTCTCGGAGGAGATTTTCTTTGGCCATGATCAAATCACGTCGGGTGCACAAGATGATTTGCAAAAGATAACTCGGATGGCCTTTGAAGCTGTTGCGAATTACGGAATGAACGATATCGTTGGTCCTGTCAGTTATGGCGGTCGGGAAGGCCAGCGGGATAGTTTCCAAAAGCCGTTTAGCGAGAAAACAGGTGAAATGCTGGATAACGAAGTGCGGAAGATGATCAAGTGGGTTTTGACTTGATTGGAAGTTCATATTTTTCACATTTTTTGGTCCAGTCTGGCACATCAACGGACAAGAGAATTGCTGACAGAGAATCGAGAATCAGTTGAGAAAGTGGCTCTGCGATTGTTGGAGAAAGAAGTCTTAACTCGGTTTGTGGCTTTTTTCTTCCAAGTGCTGTCTTAGTTTGCTGACTATTCATCCGCAGAGAGGACATGATTACTCTTCTAGGTAAACGGCCATTCGCAAACCGTTCGGATGAAATGGACAAATGGCTCGACGAACATGGGCCAGGACAAAAGCAAGCGCCACCATCCTTGGAGCCATCTCCTCTCCCTGTAGCAATCAAGAAGGAAAGTATAACCGGGTAGTTGGTTTATTCGGTTCATTTATTGGGATATAATAGATAATTATTATTTCACTTCGTACTGTACATTAGAATACACACTCGCTCACAGACGATATCATTACCGTCACGATGATATAATTGCCACTGCTCAAAACCTGCGAGCGCTTGCACTGAGGTTCCTCTTTGCCATGAGCAAGAATAAACGCGTAAAATCTTTCCTTGCTGGTCTTTCACAGGATGTACTGCTGAGCCTTCAGACTCCTCAGGAAAGGAAAGGAAAGCGTATTCTAGATCATGAACAGTCGAATAGAGGTCAGGTTAAACGAAGAAAACTGGCAGAGCTGCTCGGTGAAGGTTGGGAGGAATATGATGCCACGAATTCTGTCCCATTTTATACTACACCTTCTGAGGTTCCGGAAAAACTAAAAAAATGTAAGCTATAGTCCTTCTTGCATGCCATGTTAGAATCATTATTTTTTCAAGATTTCTTCCAGCGTGAGCGCTACTTCTCGTTATACAACCAAGGCTGCCTCCTAGACGAGGAAGGGTGGTACAGCGTCACTCCAGAAGCTATTGCCAATGTCATCGCAGAAAAATGTCGATGTAACATCGTTCTTGATGCGTTTTGTGGTGTAGGAGGTAACGCTATTGCTTTTGCACAAACTTGTGAGCGAGGTGTGTGAGTGCAGCGTATTTGTCTCTTTTAAGAGTATTTCACAGACTGATTATACGTTTGTTATTCAATCTCTCTATTAAGTCATTGCCATAGATAATTGTGAAATGAGGCTGCGATTGGCTAGACACAATGCCGTCATCTATGGGGTGCAGGATCGAATCGAATTCGTCCTTGGAGACTATCTTTCCTTTGCCAAGGCGTATCTCACTTTACCAGAACGCAGCCGCACTATAATAGATGTCGTGTTTTTATCCCCGCCATGGGGAGGCATTGACTACAGTTTGCCAGTGGATGGTAGTACATCCCAAAATTACAGCCTCAAACAGCTTAAACCCATACCAGGGAAGGACTTATTCGAGTTATCAAGGAAAATTTCGCGACATATGGCGTTTTACCTTCCTAAGCATGTTGATCTCGATGAAGTCTCTGCACTTGCAAAGGATGAGATGATTGAACTGCAGGAGGCTTGGATGAGTAACAAGCTCAAGGCGGTTACCTGTTATTTCGGGGGGTTGGCAGAAGGAGAGGAGCATCTATTAGAGGACAAAACGAGTGCATAGCCATGATTATGAAAGTGTATAATTTAGTTGAATATCTTCACCATCCTTGGTCGTTATTGAACTGTGAACTGTTTGGGGTTACATAAATATATCAAGCATATTGTGATGCTTTGGAGCGTAATGCAAAGGGTATAAAAATCTGAAAGAAAGGGGCATAACCTACAAAAAGAAACCGTTGAATTGATCATTCCAATGTTATGTTATTGTCGTTTTCCCTTTTTTTTTGTTTTAACGAGAGGTCCGAGATGATGACGATCCAGATCCATTTTTGGCATTTTCTAATAGTACCAAGGGTAATAACGATTTAATCACATCATTGATTCTCTTGAGCTTTTCTTCTGTTGGTGCCTATAAAATATGCACGATGAGAGTACGCAACACGGCACAATGCAAAATACACTTGAACCCTAAATACTATATGCAACCGACGAGCGTCCTTTTCGGTCATTTTTCGCTTCCTCGCGGTCTTTTCGACAAAGATAAAATCCGCCTTCAGCTTTGGATCTGAAGCTTCGTCCACTGCTAATGGATCTGGCTCGAATGGGCCCAGCGGACCCAGTGCTTCCACGGCACAGACCCAGTCGTTCTTCCCCCATTCCTGCCATACGGGGCCCGTGAAATACTGCGGCTGAATGTCGTCCTCCTCAAAAGGAACATCATGACCTTCCGATCGTGCAATTTGACGAAGCCAGCGATTAATCCGCTTTTGTAAAGGATCGCGTTCTCTTGAGAAGTCAAATTGGAGATCCCGAAGAGGATAGGAATCAGGACCATACACGAGCTCGCCCGTCTCTGTTCGAAGGGTAAGATAAGAGCGATAAATAAGGGCAGGTCTCGTACCATTATAATAAGCTTGCGGTTCGTACTCGGGTTTCCGATTTGATTGGCCTCTGCGACATGTTTCCAGGTCACTGTCGAACGCTGATGACCATGCCAATGCAACGCTAGTCATGACGAAAAATAATGGAATTACTTATGGTTTTTTAAAATGCTGAGAAAGTCAGAAGGGTGGAGTGCCTTCTTTCCTCCTTTTTATACTACCCAACAAAACAGACCGTCTCAGCCCTAGTCATCGCTCATTACTTAATCCTCTTCCCAAAGTTAGTAAGTATGCGAAGTCGTCAGACTTCTGACACATAAACCAGAATCAGGTTATGGGCATCTGATTTCAACCGATATAGATACTAAATTATAAGTAACAACAGTGTGATCCAAATAAAATAATAATTGACAATTCTACAATGAGTTATGATAATGATAACTTGCACACTACTTAGTACTTAGGAAGGTCCAGGAAGGGGATCAACCCACGTTCCATTTGGAAAAAGCGTCGCTGCCTTGGTGAAATCGCCACTTGAGCCATCTTGTTGAAACTTAAGAAAGAACGATGAGTCATTTCCTAATTCGGTAGTTCATAATAAATATTTCCCCACTCACTGCTAATCTGAAGAAATGTGGTACGCTTACGTCCAAGGCCGCAAGGCTAAAGTTCGACAGGTCTCCCGTAAATCGCTCAACGTCATCGATCAACAATGAAAATCCAGTCCATCCAAAGGGGTTGCTAGGGGGAAACCCGTCCCAGCGGATGATTTGCTCAGACAGGGGGATACTGGAGTTATAATTGTTCGAGCTTGTCAAGAATCTCGGAAGTTGCGTTCCGGCTGGCCCGTCACGCTGCAGCTGAAGACACGATATGACGTAGATTAGGGCACGTAAAATAAAAGGTCTCTTCACACTTGCTTACCTCTGCCGGTGTTTGTACGATTGAGTCGAATCCGAAAGCCGCGGCGCCATTCAGGAACATACCCAGCACGAAGCCCTGGTAAATGGCAGACAGGCGTGTAGGAAACGCAGTCAAGGGCATGAGCAATATGGCTGCAAAGTAATGATGCAATCGGAATTCCAATCCAGGCAGTAGTGCTAACACCATAATAACCACACCCGCGATGAGGTATCCAGCCACATAATGAAAGAACCAGCCTGTTTTTCGAATGATGCGTAATTGGTTTACAACAATGATAGCCAGGGCAATGACAATGATAATTAGAGCCGCAACTGCACCAGACCTCTGGCGAATATCAGAGGCCAGAAGTCTATCAATAGGAATTTTGTCGGTCACGATATTGAACAATACACCTGTTCCAAGGAAAAATAGTTTCTTAGCTCCGGCAACAAAAAAATCAATATCTTGCATTTGTCTCTTACCTGGCCAGAAGGCACCCAGATACCATATGGCACGCTCAATTGGCATGGCTGCAAAATAGGGCATCACATATCGGTAGGCAATCTCCCAAAACGCATGGCAAATAAACAACGCAGGTAGGAAAGTGCCAAAGGCAGTAGAGATCTGAGGCGGTGCTCCGACAGGTTGCGAGAAGAATACAATGTGCCAATAGCCCATACAAACCATGCACCAGAATAGAACAAGGGCTCTGGGTCGTATTAGGAGGAAGATAATACATGAGCAGAGGATGTTGAAAGCTAGGGCTCCATTTCTAAGATCGTTGCAATGGTGAAGAACGTTGGTGCGACTGAATTGCAACGATAGAGGAAAGAATGAAGGAAAGGCTGCAGATGTCAATCCATTCGCTATGACAGATTCGAATGGACCTTCAGTCCCCACAAGTGAGACGGCAGCACAACCCCCTTTATTGTCATCTATTAATCCGCTACATGAAATAAAAAGTCAAGACACGGTCCCGGAAAGCAGAATTATGTATCTATACGTACGCATGAACAGCAGCTGCACATATAAAACTGTCCCCACGATATGAACCGGGAAATGACGCATTGCCAGAATTACCACCCCCGACAACTAAAGGAGCGAATTCTACAAATTCATTTCCCACAGCACGAGGGTTTTGTAAAATGACACTTTTGCATTGTGCGGGGCACCGAAAGTCAAAGCTGCTATTTGAAAAAGGCGTGCACAAATCACCGTTCAGGCCGCATCCATCGTTTTGAACCCAGTAGGTCGACGTGCATGTAATAAATGACTCAGCGGGAATTGTGTACCATTGCGCACGGACTATGAATGAGAGTGAGATAATGTAGGCGATACCGAATAATAGCATTAGCCATGCGCGAGAAAGAAAACGAGTCTTGGAGATAAACGCTGTTTCAATGGGAATGGAAAGCGATGGGCTGAGAAATGGAAACCTTCTGAAAAAGGGATGAATAAATCGAAAATCTAGAAATGGCGTAGGGGCTGATGACATAGATTAGATTTCTTCGAATAGGAAGAAACTAACATTTCTAATGGACGTACGTTCAAGAAGGCGAGGAGGATTCGGGCCTCGAAGATACAAAAACCATTTTAGCAGGTGTGCATAGATCCTCGGATAACGCCATCTGTAATATTGCAGGCGACGGTAATACCAACGTTCTTGACGCTGTTGTTGTTGTTGTTGTTGTTGTTGTTGTTGTTCTCTATCATCGCTCAACGGGGCCGGTAACGCCAGAGACGAATCAGGCACCTCCGGCACTTCGATTTGCTGAACTGTGTAGGTCGAATCCTTTTGAGAACCGAGCCCGAGAGACTCCAACGTCACCGACTGCGAAGAGGACGAGCTGTCCGCCTTCAGCTCGTAACTCTCCAGTCGCTCCTTCATGCCGGTTGAATAGTAAACGTTCGTTCGAACGATGTGAGCTGTGTCTGTGACAACGTCGGAAAGACCGCAACTAACAGGCTCGGATTTATTTATGATCCAGCTCGTTCGTTCAGTCAGGGGTCGCTGACAAACCTGAAAATTTGTTACAAAAAATTTACACGAAATACATGCACGCATATAAATATTCGCAGCTAAGAATATCATACAGCAACGAATCACACAGACCGGCGTTTCATTCCCACCCTCGTCCCAAGCGGCTTTCTTAGAAATCCTTCTCGGGTCATGAGCTAATTAATGAAGTGGTTAATCAAGCAAAAAAAAAAAGAAGAGGTAAATGAAAGCTAGTATGTCCTTACTGGTGCATCCGATTCCAAAATGAACTCATATCGTTTGAAGACGGTGGCGATAATGATGAACAGCTCCAAGGAGGCTAGGTTTTTCCCTACGCAAGCCCTGCACAGGCCATGAACCATGCATATCGTTCTAATTTAACAAATCTCACCTCGGCCCGAAGGAGAAAGGATTAAAGGTGTTCTGGATCAAGTCGGCATCTCGTTCAAACCACCGCTCCGGTCGATATTCCTCAATGTCTTCACCCCAAACTTCGGTATCCCTATGGATCGTATAACTCGGAACGCTAAGAATAGTCCCTTCTTTGAAGTATTTGCCACACACTTCTAACCCTCCCTTGCCAATAACCCGGGGAAGGCCCATGGAGGATGTCGAAAGGAGACGCAGACCTTCATTAATACATGCATCCAAGTATTCGAGTTTCTTGACCGATTCGTATTGTATAACGCCCTCTTCCAAACCGAGTGCAGAGTCTAACTCCGCTTGCAACTTCTTTTGCACTCTGGGATTTCGCGCAAGGTAATATGTGATGCCGCATGAGGAACTATTATTTAATGGTCAGCCAGTCAAAAAGTATAAATAACAACAATTATGGTAGCGGTTTGCCAAGCAAAAGTGATACAGACTTTGAGGTAGTGTCACTGCCGGCAATGAGTTGGGTCAAAGCTTCAGCAGTCAGCTCTTTTTTGCCCATCGGGTTTCCGCCTTCATCCTTTCCCTCTTGCAGTTTGGAAAGTAGATCACCCCGTTCAGCAGAGGTCGGATCTGCCAGCCGCGTTTCCACTGCAGCAATAGCTATGCCAGCCAAGTGCTTGACTGCTTGCTGACCACGGGAATACCAAGGCAATTTCTGGATATAAGGTCGAAGCCAGGGTGGAAGGACTCCCATTGAAGCAGAGAAATCACCTCGAGAATTGAGGATTTGTACCGCTGGAATATAAATAACTTTTAACGGTGCATCCGTTTCAGTCACTGCAACAGGAGTAATATCTTGGGCAGCATCAAGCATACCGAATGGCGCTCCGAACGCCAAATCACCAATGATGTCGAACGCCAAGTAATTGTACCACGGGAGGACGTCGAACCAGACTCGTCCGCCGCGACCCACCCAGCCGCCTTCGCCCTCCCTCCCTTCAAGTCCCTTTATGCCGCCTTCACATAATTTGTCCCACTGTCTGAGAAGTTTGACCAATGCCATTCGAGCGTTATTTTCGAATGCGAGCACGTTCTTTTGTGAGAATATGTGAGAAACTATTTTCCGCTTGCGTGTATGATCAACACGGGACCTAGTATTGAAGAGACCACGACTAATAGAGACAAATGCGTCGTAAAAATGACTCTATTAATCAATCATCAGAACCCTAGACGGTAGGTGTTGTTTGGAAACTCTTTCTACCTTTGTTGTGCCGGTCCCATGACCGTAGACGACGTGCAAGGCGTTTGGATCGCTAATTGAGACATGATTTGGTGCGATGCGCGCGAATTTGCCTAGCATACAAGTTTCAAAAGCCTGCGTGAAGAAGAGAAGGCAATTACAAATTCAATTGACACCGACTAACCGAATTTCTTGTGAACCTCATGAACGACCAAAGACCTATATCCCTGTGCTGCCTGGTAACCCAACCAAACGTCCGACAAGGCAGCCAGTTTGGGGCCAGGTATATCGCGGATACCGTGTTCATCGTTCATCCATGCTATGATATGGTACAGCGGTACAGCGAGCAATAGGACCGCGACCGTGATTGCTGGAAATAGATAATAATATTCAATAGAATTCATTAACAAGTTCATTTGTCATGAATTGTCCGAGTTGGATTGCCCACTGGGGACGCTATCACTGAGATTCTGGAAAGGATGGGATATGTTCCAATGTGAGTGAATTCGCAAGCTAATATATTAGGTATTCATGGAAGCGCCAATCGGAACGATCTGCGAAGCTTCTACGCATCGGGGAGGCTAAACGGACCTCCTAGGGCGCTGGCCCTGGCGCGACACTGATCGTATGACAACCTATTGTTACACACTAGGCAGAGACATGCAACTTTAAGTTGGATACCAGCTTAGGGCCATACTTGTCAATGAATAAACTTATTGAACAAAGTCTGGGAGCCCGTAATTGGGTGAACTGAGAAGGATTTGAGTGGAGCGAAATCCCGTATATACTTCAACCGCACTCCCTTCGCTTCGATAGTCTCTTTGGTCGTGCGCCATAGCTGACAAAATTCTGTCGACTCAACCCTATCCTCCTTCTTGCACTTCGCGGTGCTCGGTCTGCTGGACAAGTATAAATGTTCGTATCTACAAATACACAATAACAGATAGCGACTTTGTCTGCGCAGTTATTTTTTCTGCCAGACCCACCAATACATAGCCAAAGCTACAGATTTTGATATTTTTGCTCATGCACTGCCTTCCACTCGGCAAAACCTCGCAGGGGTACTTCTCCACACAGTTTAATTGTTAAAACATGGAGTTCGTCTAATAACTGTCAAAGGTTTCAATTCGAGACAATTCAACTATATCAATGAATCGATCGAGCTCACCGCAAGAATTTTATACACAGCGGTTATACCCGTGGCATACGCTAGGTAATCTACCGAACGGACATGTTCCCAGCGCCCTTCCACGTCTTCGGAACCGGTGTTTTCTTCCGTTCCCTGGTTTATGCGAGAATGATGATAAAATACACGACCTAAAAGATTCCCGGGTAAGGTTTCTTGTACCGGCTCCCCTGTCCTCAAAGACCGTGAAACAAGCGAGAAGACTGCCATAACGTCAGAGATCTGGACAAAAGGTGAGCCTGACCGATATACGTCACACACTAATAACCAACTACTCACGAAATTAGGGTTCAAAAACTTGGTTTGAAGAACGAGCCGCCGCCTCCACGCTGGGTCTATATGGTAAACCGCACCCGCAAGCTAACAGGAATGAGACAAAATTATCCCTCTCCCAAATGCTGGTTAAAAATTACCTGCGCAAGGTAAGAAAGCATCTCCGTCTCGACCGTAATAAGTCGTTTATATTCCTTTACCGGCCATTTCCCTCGAAACGAGCCTTCCCACAGTGCGACATTAGTCCTTAGTTTTAAAAGTTGTATTTTAGCTCCGACTTTGGTGAAGTCTCTCCTGAATTTGGCAGGCCATTTAGTAAACTGAGGTTTCTTTGACGGTATGCTTTTAGGGGACGGATTGTGCTCTTCAGCTGCGATCCATTCTGATATAAGAAGTCCGTATAGTTGTGATAATTCGAATATAATGGAGGCATTCGCGTAACGAATCGCTGTCCGAGCTGATTTAGGCGGAATAAAAAGAACTACAGTAGCTGCTCCGAGACCTGTCATGTCCTTGTGAGCGCAATGTGTGAAAACATATCTGGATGAACTGCACCGATGACAACCAATAGCCATCTTCTCCATGCGACGGGCCAACCAACCCCCACGTTGCCAACAGTCGTGAGGTGACTAAAATCGCTTAGGAGAAATGACAGAATGGCAAGATTGGAACATACGAATTAACCCAGGAATACCCTATTACTAATAACACAGTTACCTTCAGGAAATGAATAAGTGTTTGCGTTTGTTTGTTCTCCATGCATTTGAGGTACTTACACCATACATAATAGCAGGTATAAGAGATGGCGCAAACACCCTCCAAAACATGATAGGGACAAGTAATACAGCCATTACAGCCGCGATTCCATAGGGATTTCCTGGGCCGTTGCCAGCCCCTAGAAGAACATTTATCCTTTACAACTAACGACTTCAATCTTGCCTACCGATATACCATCCAATCAAGCCAGTGACTACACCGGCTGTTGTAGCAGCAAACCGTGCTATGAACCTAAAACACAACGTCAGCGGGTCGGAGCGAGACCGGTCCTTTTGCGACTCTTACGAGAAGATTTGATCGGCAACGAAGGGTTCGAGAGTAGTCTGTGCCCTATGAGCCTTGTCTTCAGTCACCGCATAGTCAACCCAAAGAAAACATACGTTACTAGGGCCCAGACTCCCCGGTTAGCGTAATAGGTAACTGCAATAGTTTCAGCGGCGTAGATTCTACATTACATTGAGACATACAGGCACTGTGTCTGAAGACGCTTGGGAGCCACAGAGCTATGGTGACAAATGAATATTTGAAAGCATACTGCAACGTGATGAGACAGTGCACTACTTTTCACATTAGAACGACGTACAATAGCCTTGGGGGTTCTGCACCAATTATACCCTCTGTATATAGCATTCCCAACGTGCTGAAGTATGGTTTTGGGAGGGGCACTATCCGGGTCTCGCCCTTCGAATAATGAGCTTGGATTCACGTCTAAGAGAAGGAGAAATATTAACTGTATTTGATATTTTGTCGCTCAGCCTCAGCAGGGTCGACATGGTAGTCATTGCGTTCTGAGACGGCCTCATCTTCATTGTCCAGAAGGATTATTTTCCACAATAGCCGTAGTCCCTTTGGGGCCCATAATCGCGGGTATGGATGCTTTAAAGCCAGGCCTGAGATAATATCCAACAGCTCCAAAAGCGATTCCCCCAACCAGATCAAATTGGCTTCATAAGTAAACGCGAAGAATAGCATTTTCCTAGATGCATTGTTGGAGATGGTACTAGAAGACATCCCTATGACATGTTCGAAGGGCTCCAAAACACTCAACCTCCGATCATTCTTAAAATCTTGTAAGCATGTCCGAAGTTCGTCGATTCTCGTGCTCAGGTTTGGATCAGAACCAGGTGCTCTGGTCCATCGGCAGTGATTAACTCGGTCCAGGGTATCTATGATGGCATTGAGAGAGTTAATACAAGATTGACGAAGATCGCCAGTGGCGGCATAAACTAAGGAGAATATCTCCTCTTGATGAATGGGATTATCCGAATGTTCTAGATGTTGTAAAATGTAATTGTCGGGAGACTCGGGGGTATTATCAGACGCCCCAGAATTTTCTGCTTTCTCTGGAGACTCGCGTTGGATCATGGATTCATGGTTACCTGCCACTAGTTTGGATAGATTTTGAAGACCGGCTGTACGTGTTATTTTAGTTAGATGCAAAGCAATGTCGTGTTAAAGGTTTGTTAACCTATCCGAGTAACTAAACCAGTAAGAGGTTCCATGAGAGAACTGATGTCTTCGCCCTTGAACCTTCCGTAACTAAATTCAAGAGAGAGCATCTGGACGTTGGCAGACACTGAACAATATATAAATATTATGATGTCAGTATTATCTGCCAAGATCACTCACACTTGTCCATTCCAGCGAATACTCCTGCTAACATGCCTTGGACTTGAGAGCCAAGAGGAGAAGAGTCTCTTAATTCTTCAGAGGTTTTGGTCTTCAAGACTTTTTCTTGTATTTCGAGTAACCGTCTAACTATGGTTAGCAATCCGACAATGCCTTTGAGAACGAAATGATTCAAGGTTTCAGGAAAAATCAGCACAAGTGTAGCTAAGCTTATGGCCATGGATGCTGCAGTAGACGTAACGAATGATTGAAGTAGTGTGTAGTTCGCTGCGGGAAAAAGAGGTCCAAAACTCTGAAAGAGTGATATCGTTGTTTTCTTTTTCTAGGAAGATAGAGACACGACATACACACATGACATCCATGAAAACCACCCTGAAAGCGAAGGTGAGAAATAAGTAAAGACCAGTAAGAAATGGAGCGTTAGAATTACCCAGTTATACTAAAAGTTGCTAAGCGAGGGGTGGTCCCTCGAACTACTGCAAGACCGAATGATCCAACAGCTAAAAACACGCCAAAAACCACGGTAGACCTAAACAGCGAAACAGAGGTTTTTTTCATCGTCATCAGTTTGAACAATATTCAATGACTAACCTGGCATCCAAAAAGTCGCCTTTAAAAATCTCCACTTGAAAAGCAGCATCGGGATTTGCAGAGGAAGATGTTCTGAGGAAAGGTCATTAAGAGACACTGGAGAGCCAGCAGGGAGTTGGAACCCTCACACCCTATTAACTCTTTCAATCTGCGACAGTAAAAGAACTTTACTTCTTGCAGCCAAAGCCGCCCTCATTGCAACACATCCCCATGCCCAGCCCAGTAAACCTCCAAGTAGCAATAGACCCATGGCAATAATAAATGGTTGTACCGGTGAAGCTGGAGGTACGAACATGACAATCATGCAGGCAAAGAAAGTTCTGCGAAAGGTTCAGTATTGATGATGTTCATAATAGCGATATGGAACTTGAAGTTGATTTACCCATTCCCGAAAGCTCTCAATGATCTATTTGGGAGCAAGAGAAGAAAGCAAACCCATGCGGATAGCCATGAACGGAACAAGAGCTTGTACGAATTTCGATTTAAATTGTTTGTGACCCAGGGTGGTATATGCTGGCGCACAAAGTTCACCCTCATTTCGTTGGACGAAACGCGGATTCTCAGCGCAGTTTCAACATCGTGGACGAGACCGACGAGTATATGTACTCAGAAGCGCGGGTACAATCACGTGCAGCCTGAATTTCGATATCAAGGACATATGTCGAAGATGTTTTCTACGTTAAGGCGTACACGTCAGACATGTTAAGGCGTACACGCCCAACTGAGGGTGCAGGTTATTTTCACCTGATTCACCAAAATCCGGAATTGCCCAATCACAACAATCCGCTTGACACCGCTTAAGATTAGACGACGATGATTGAATAGAAAACTGAATTGAAGCTGAATTACAAACTGAGGCTGATCTGGCAAAACCTGGGATGGGCAAATCACAACAATCCGCTTGACACCGCTTAGGATTAGACGACGATGGCTGAATAGAAAACTGAATTAAAGCTGAATTATGTGAAAACAACCCAGTTGGGCGTGATTCCCTTGCACTGCAAGGGCTCTAGAATCGCTTTCGGAAGCTAAAAAGTTATGAAACAAACGAATTATGTAAAAGAAAATATTGTGACTTTATCTATCAACCTTTCTAATTTGAAATTTGGTCCTATTTTCCAGCACAAGTTGTACAAATGGCCTGTCGCATGAGTGAATCACATAAACGACTGTTGACATACATGATCAACGTAATTGTCAACAATGCAGGAAACACATAGTCAAAAGGATCATTATCTCCTATTTTCCTAAACCTTCGTATTGTTTTCGTTCCGATTCCAGCTTCAGACGAGTTTTCAGCTCGGCGCATCATGTTTTCCTAGTCTTCCTAGACTCGTTCAGCTTGAGGAGCTTCCTTGCTTCAGCTCCGAACTTGATTACAAGTGTGTGCTCTTCCCCTATGATGGTGTTCAACATCATCGTCCCATTTTGTCCGTTGATAGCATCATGCCATTTCTCATCAACTGGGGAGAAATATTCTTAACATCGGCGGCTTCCTTGACCATCTTTCCCATCTCCTTTGAAACTTTGTCCAAGTGTTCAGCCTTTTTGTCAGGAAACAGGGAAGACGGAGAGAGCGGATACTAGACAAGAACCACGGAGGAAGGCTCTGTCGACTCAAGGAGAAATAAATTGTAACATCATGTGCACCGTGGAGCTGCCTCAATCTACGCCTCAAATGTCAGTAGAGGATGTTCTGACAGTGTCTTCACAGCCGAGTCAACCTTCGGCTTTTCGCCTACAAATTCGATATTAACACTGGGCTTTTTGTTTACAGAGGCCAGAGACGGAAGATAAACCGTTACGTTCTGATAGCCAGCCTGGCATATGTAAGTCATCAATTCAGTTGTAAAACGAGCGGGACCAGGAATAAGGAATTCATGGATGTATTGGGAATTTACTCTCTACAAATCGAGTTCAATAAACAGAGCCGTGACTTTATAGATAACTAACTTCTACGACAGCTTGCAAACCAGCCCAAAGGTCGTGAGGAAAACCCCAAATGCGTATTTCTTCCCCATCATCGTCTGAATTAGGTAGAACGACTAAGTACTTTGTTTTGGCAAAAATCTCCTGGATACCGTTGCCAGTAAGAAGACGATGTTGATACGTCTGGCGGCGCCATTAACTGCATTTTTGTCACCTTCAATCAGCATGTCCCGTCCGGCACTTTTGAAAGAAAACCGTAATTCTTCTCCAGGGGCTGCTGCCGCTTCATAAAAGCTTTCGTAGTGACTTTCAACTGTGTCCTCAATCTGTGCGCTTAGCTCACACGTGCAAGGGATCTGCCAGAACGCTGAGTCGTTCATTACGTCACCGGACACATGCTTCAAAGTTTCAAAACTCAAGTCTCGCTTCATGTTTTCAAGAAGAGCTATATGTATTACCACAAATAGTGATTTCAAGAGTTTCTACTAATTGAAGGTCCAGCTAAGGAAAATCGCTTTAGACCGATTAAAACATATTACCAACACTCATACTCACCGTAATCATAGATCAGTTTGGCTTTGATGACTTCGTCTTCGGAAGTGAAGTAAACATGTCGAACGTAACGCTTATCTCCATTGATTATTTCAAATCCCCAAACCTACGAAACATTTAGGAAAACACAGTAGATATGGAAAAAATTCCCACTTGTTCTGCGATCCAGTAGCCCTGAGATTCTTCAGGTTTGTCGCTGGTAACATATGAGTTAATCACACCACTTTCAATTGCCTCCATGAGCCAGCCTGTCTTCAAATATTCATTTTGAAGTTCTTCGACCTTTATGCGCCTGGTTTTGCTGACTTTGTGGTTCATAATTAACTAAATTGAAAGTGAAAGTGAAGAACTGTTCTCACATACCAATTGCTCCGAAGATCTTATCGTTGTGTTTCCGCTCAGTCCAATCAATCATTCTATTTTCCTCCGTCCCTTCAATACCACCCGTCAATGTTTGCTTTATATCGATACGCTCGACCTCGTCTTTGACGTAATGTTTCACATGAAGTGTAATTGTTGCCAAACGTATTGCGGTACGAGTGAACCAACCTATTCCTTGCAGCTGCAAGATCCTATCTGTGTCATCGCTTAGTTCCTTATTCTGTATTGGAATTCAATATAGACTTTATATATGAACTTGGTATTGAGACCGACCATAACGAACGTGCCGGACATGTTCACAGTGGTCATTTCTGATGGTGCAGCCATTATCCGAGTCTCGTCGATGCGTATTAAGGAAGTAAGACGTGGGTTGCTGCTTAGGACCAAGTTAATAGGAGCTCCAGCCGCATGCATGTGATTTCTCCCCGCTTACCAAAGCATCAACTATACTGGAAAGCAACTGGAAAGCACTAGTATTTAATGTTTATTTATCATCGAGTACCGTTTATATCGCATCCGAGTAAGGGTATTATTAGAACCGCTTTAAGCAATCCAGCGGATACTTGTATAATATAACGCTGAATTCAAAAAATTAATATGAGTAATTAGACCACGGTGTTGTATCCGCTGCGCACAACCATCAAGCCAACTCTTTCGTCCGTCTTCGCAAGTATGACGGAAGGAAGAACACCTAAGGTCGTGACGACATCCGGAGAAACCTTAATTGCTGTATCGCGCCAGGCACCGTCTGAGCGTTCCACGCTATCTGAAAAGTTACCCCTTGGCACCCTACGCCCGCTTTCATGACCCAGAATAGTACATGGTCGCTTCGAACGCTCAGCCAAGGCTTTCCCAATCTCGAGATGCAATTGAAGGAAAACATTGGTCAGGGAAAGTGTCATCGCCTTCTCTTGAAATTCGATTCGTTGCAGCGCATCTTGCATTTCTGTACAGACATCGCTCTTGGTTGTAAATTCACTCCATAAATCATCGTCAATTTTTTGCTCGGGATCCAGGTTGAGAGATGATCCGGGCTGGGGGGGGTCCGACCCAAAGTCCTGATGAGCGATTATCAAATTCAATGACGGACCAGATTGAAATTCTTTGCGTCTTACCACATCATCCAACAAATCGGTCGTCTCTGTGTTTGTTTGTTTGTTCCGAGCGACACTAGAAGAACGAATTTGAATAACGGTAGCTGTAGTGCCGTTTTTGGCACATAATTGAAGTACTAGTCGGAGTGCCAGGCGGTCATGTTCTCCACCAAAGAAAGGGAAAATGAAATGATATCCACTCCGGTAATCAATGGATTCCGTTCTTCTTTCGAAGAGCATGACCGAATCTGTTACACATTTTGAGAGAAGTTCTCGTAAGAAGTGAAGGCTGGATCCAATTAAGGTGGGATAATCATTCGGGTCGTCCGTGTCGATCAGAGGTTTACTGGAAATTTCGCCGGAATGATGAAGGTGGAACCCCGGACAAGGAATCAATACTAGCTCCGATGAATGGCCACTAGTACTTTCCGCAACCTTGGACGCAAGCTCTTCTAGCGGGATGATAGACAATGAAGTCGAAATGTCGATATCGTTGATATTACAGTATGCCCTGAATATCTTTAAAAGAGGATCCGTTGCAAGTAGTTCCTCAGTGGCAGACGATTTCATCACATCGCTACTTCTCTCAGAGAGTTCAATTAGCCGCAAGGCTTTAACGCTCAAACCGCTGGATCGGATTGAGTTCGACCGCCTTGAATTAGTGCTAGGAGCATTCGATTCATTTGAAACGGCTCGGTCGGTGAGGAGCTCAATAAAGCTCATGGCGCTTGGAAGCCCGTCAATTTTGTCAAGAACGACCGTAATGAGCGATTTTTGTCGGACGTCGAACACACTCGGTCGGGCGATGGTCCGTTCGGCGTCTTCTGGACTCATAGAAATGCCATGCGAAGGTTTCATGCGGCATTCGGGGGGATAAATTGCCGTTACGACGGGTGTTGTCAAGAATGTAAGCGTGAGTGCCTCTAGCACGAACATGGAGAACACCGTCTACACAATAAGTCAATAATTCAATAGTATCAAATGAATGATATCTACTAAACTCACTTTATTAATTATTCCCGCAGACAGACCGACATTTAAAACAATTAACTCGATCAACCTACAGTCCACGTCGTCAAAATGGTATTCTTTGTTGATGGCAATAAACAGACCCTTTACAGCTCAGCAATGTTCCAATTGAAGCCGATTCCCGCCATTGAAAACCACAGATACGAGCAGCTAGTAAACCTCCTCCGAATTTCCCAGTCCATGCCAAAACTATGATTGCCAGAGTGAACATCCATGTAACTTCATTATTCAGTAAACCAAAATCGGTAGATAAGCCTGAAGCAGTGAAATACTTAAACCTGTAAATAACAGATTTTTACAGAAGGTAGGAATTACTCACTAAGGGCAAAAATATAATCGAGACTATATCTTCAAGTTTCTCCGTGAGTGTAATAGCCAAACCTCCCTCTCTTGGTATTATCAATCCGACCAAAAATGATCCTATCATTAATGTATAGTGTGAGTATTTACGGAGAACTGGAGGTAATTACCAAAGATGGCGTGTATTCCTTTGAAAGCGTTAGGCATTTGTTTTTTTGGGGCGAAACCAGAATAACTATACCAATTAAGTCCGTGAAAAAGGCCGAACAAAACATCGTTAATATAGAAATCTCAAAGGATAGGTCATACCCATGTTCAACGAAATAATTAATAGTCACTTACGGTTATAAAGGATATAGAAGGACCATTGTTCACTGATCCCGTCCAATGTGCCAACCAGAAAAAGGCTTTTCTCACGGGGTAAAAAAGAAATAAGACCCATGCGACGGCATACAAGAGGATCCATAACGCAGATAGGCTCGAGGTGGATCTCGCAAGCGTCAAACTCAGAGCAAGAAGGATCCATCCGAAAATATCATTTATAACGCCGACGCTGAGAACGATGACGCCCACAGTTGTGTCTAGTAACTTCAGTTCTGCGCGGTGTTGAGGTGAAACGACTAAGGCCCCCATTATAAAACAAGCATACCGGTTAAGATTCGGCATAAAACTGGAAACGCTGTGATTGAAAAGGCTATCCCAACGAAGAGGAAGAAATGTGTAAACTCGACGTCGGAATCAGCAAAATAGTTATATAGAGGCACGGAGAGAGCAGATCCTAATCCAAATGGGAGGATTATGCCTCCTAAAGCAATTGAGGCAGATAAAGAAGCAGAGTTGCGTATTAACGACCCATCTATTTCTAGCCCGACGAGAAAAAGGAATAAGATAAGACCGATTTCAGCAATCAGAGAGAGATAAGGCTTGGAAATATCTGGAAAGAAAGTGTCTGTGAAACCCGGTATTCTACCCAAAGCCGAAGGGCTCAGCAGAATCCCTGCAAGGATTTCCGCTATGACTCTGGGTTGTCGCGATCGTTTCAGCAGGTGAAAAAGGATTTGAGTTATTGTCATAATTAGAACTTGGAAAAGATGTTTATCAGCACGTACGATACAAAATCAATCAATAACCCACCTAGCTGCAATATCCATGTTCGCAGTGGATTATAGTCTGAATTAGAGTCCTGCGCCCAAACTAAGATGTGCTGCCGGTCAAGCATGGCAAGAGGGGAGTAAGCCTGGGGAAGTTTGAAGGCAAGGAACATGTCAAAACATCGTTAAAAGGACGGTACAAGTTCCACCGGTAACTTGGCTAACTTGGGTCCTCTTAAATATGGTGAATTGAGTGCATGTTTTATCGGGAGTCGAGTGAGCCTTATCTCTCGGCTCCCGTATCCGAACATGAATTGGGAAGGCAGGTGGGACTGATGTACCATCGACTTTGAGATGGCATTGGTTCTCGTTGCTGGAAGTAAACGCCCAGCGTCAATGTACTTCCGCTGATTTTAAAATTGAGACGCGGAACTGAGCGGGGTAGCCTTCAAAGAGTTCAAAATACTTGAAAAGGCGTAGAGGTTTGTCATTTTTCTTTTTTTCTGGAGAGCTTTTAGTTTGGCATCTTGTCAGTCCTGGCACCCAGATCTGCCCTATTAGTATTCATCAGGCTGTACATTGTAGTGTGACAACTTACTACGTCACCAGCGTGACTATCTGTCAGGGTTGCGTCATTGGCCCAGACGCGTGGAGTAACAAGTCGCGTCCTGAAATGGTCGTTCATCCAGAGGAAGCATCGAGTCAGCCTCCCAATGAACCCTCCAGCATTACTTTTTCCGTGACTCACCGCATTATGCGCCCGGTGCGTCCACTGCTCCTTCATCTGCTCCCTTTCGCTGTTTGCTTGCTATGCATACCTGTTCTTTTGATGATGTCCGGCGCTGCTGGTTGGTTAGTCTGGAGAGGAATCCCTATTGGATGGAGCGAGGATGTCTATTTTCAATACGGGTAAATTTCCTTCGTGTTATCATGGCACATTGAACTGATGTTCTCTCATTCAAAAGTGATTCTGTCAATCCTTACGCTAATGTAGAGTTACCACGTATTCTACATAACCAGCCATACGATGTATCTCTGCACCTCGTGCTTCCTGCAACAGAGTCAAACTTTGCTTTAGGAAACTTCATGACGTCTTTAAGATTCAGTAATTCGTATAATGAAACGCTCATAACTGTTCGTCGCCCAGTAAGTATTCAAACGGACACCCGATCCAATTCATTTACGTTTTTGCAGGCAATACTTGTTCCCAATCAACCATCTTACTTGAAGCAGCTTTTGATGAGTGCGCCGTCCACGATGAAAGTGCAGGTTCCGCTACTCTCAAAATGGGTTGCGGGAACAGCCAATGTCAAGGCGTATATAGAACTGGGTCGCCACGATGTGTGGAAGTCTATTGGAAATGGACAAGCTCGTGAACTGAGTGTGTTTGAAGCAACGCTGAAAGGATCTATCAAACCCACAGGCATCCGGTATGTACTGAACCTTACCCCTGCCCCCTCAAAGTCATTAATATTTTTACATAGCTCTTTTTCAAGTCGCTACCCTCGCTTGGCAACATTTCTGTCCTCATTTATCTTTTTCTTCTTTGCCATTACTGCCGTCATGGTAGTTATACTCTCTGCTTCGGGCAGGTCTTTTTTTAGAGACCGACTTAAATCACCAGATCGGGATGACGACTCCGATCCAGAAGAAAGTGATTTCGACCTGCCACATGAAGAAGATGAGGACATTAAGCCGAAGGCTTGGATTTCTCGCCGTGCACAGGACGAAACCTTGTCGGATTCCAAACACGAGTTTACTGGCATCCGTAAGAGAATATCAAACATGTCATCTTCAGGAGATTCTGCCCAAATTCCTCCAAGGGAAACGAGCCACATAAAAATGGAAGAAGTGCGTAACAAAAGTTGTCTTAGCATGGATCTTTCATGTTTATTTTCCCTTACAACAGCAAACCCCATAGTAGTGCGCTTCCGACACACTTCTAACAACCTTTCTATTCCAGGCCTAATACAAAAGAACGTATCATGTTTTCGAGCGACCCTTTATCTTATTGTATGTTTACACGGAGGGTTCCACAAATGTCCTCGAGCATTTGACGACGGGTACATCATGTGCTTATTTATCCGACGAACATATAATTGCTTATTTATCCGACGAACATATAATTGCTTACTGGCAAGTGGGCCGAGCTGGGTTTAAGTAAAAGGGAATTGTAGCAACTCAAGTACTCAAGTACTTAATTTCATGTTTAATTGAGAAACACTTGAACATACATCGTACTAGTTAGTAGCCCGACGGCTTACTAGGCAGACTAAAGCCCGGACGACGGAGCTGATTGAGATGGACTTTTAGTCGCCATCTTGAAGTCGGTGAGCGAGGACACGAGAGAAATCAGAGACAAAGTCACAACGCACGACTTAGCACCGGAGCATGAGAGCAACGAGTGCCCATGTCGAACTCTGCTTTGTCGCGCCCAAGTTAAGCACGACTTGACACACGACGGAGTGGGGGTTAGCTGAGCGAGGAGCGATGAGGGATGAGCGCAGAGCGCGGATGGGGGGAGAAGAGGGAGGCGAGAGACGATAGTAATAGTACATTGAGATGACACATAAGCTACGCTGCGAATGTCCGGGATGCAGAACCTAAACAGCGATCCACGACGTCGGCATCGACAACGAGCTAATAGATAGGACGAGCGCGACGGAAAAGGGGGGGAAGTGTAATGGGAAGAGACGAGACGAGAAGTGGCATAGCGGTGGGGGAAGTGGGAAGGGGGGGTAAGGAAAAGGTTCACTGAGAAAAAGTAGACAAGACGGTGATCTCGATGGAGGTGCGCTCGATGCCGTATTCAGTGTAGGTGCAGGTGAAGGACTCAAGACCGTTGACGCGACCGACGGTGGTTCCCGTGGTCAACCCATTCTTCACGACGAGCAGGCACTTCTCACCGTGGACATCGAGGTGCTGGGGATTGCGGATCTCGTTGTCCTGAACGACGCCGTGGGCCTGGAGGAGACCATCCTGGGGGTACCGGTAGGTTGCTCGATCGACAGGCTGAGGGAACATTGTGTTGCGAAAGTCAGGGACCGAGAGTTTACCGCCTGCGGAGGAAATAAAAGTAATAGTCAGCTAAAATTAAAGACAAGAAGACAGGAGATGGAAAACGCGACAAGAGATGAAGAAGGCGAGAGATGGAGACGAGATGGAGACGAGATGGAGACGAGATGGAGACAAAAATATGGAAAAAGACGTACCGACGTAGACCTTGTTTCCCTTAAACGTAGACCAATCAATCATCTCGTTGTACAGCTCAATCAGGGCCCAGTCTTTGGTGAAACTGTGGGGCTCGACTGAGACCTCGATCTTCTCGGAATGAAGCACGAAGCCAATGACGCGCTGGTCAGGGATGGTCCGGCGCTTGGTGATTTCGTCGTGGATCGCGTTCGCCTTCTCGGTCTCCTCCGTCGCCTTCACCACCAACCCCTTGAGCTCCTCGCGCCTCTCGGTGACCTCTCCCACTACGGGCTCCCCCAGCCTGCCAAGCACGTCCTTCCAGTTTTCGATGGAGGCGAGGAGGTTGCCGATGGTGCCCATCATGGCCTTGATGGCGTTGTTGTAGCCCAAGTTACCGAGCGCGACGAACTCCTCACGAGCCCGGCCTGTGTTCCTACGCGTCATGCCCGTGTTGGCGTAGACAAAAGGGGGACGGGCGACGTGGGCGCAGGTCAGGATGGCGGTGCGCTTGTTGTCTTTGCCAAGGCGGAAGTAGAGAGCGGCTGTGCCCTCGTAGTCGGGGTACTTGAGGCCTGAGGGGTGCGGTGGAGAGACTGAGAGCGGTGGTGAAGGGCTTTCGCAGGTCGGGGACACCGTCGAGGAGGGGGTTGAACGAGAGGAGCTTGGGGTCGGCGGCCACGGAATGAGTGACTACCGACTCGACAAAGGCCACCTCGATGGCGGGGAAGCCAGCCTGGGCCTGGGCGAGGATCTCCTTGACGACGGTGGCAGCGGCAACGGCGGGGTCGTAGAGGAGGGAGTAGGGCTTCACACCGATGGAGAGGATGAGTGAGCAGAAGGGCTTGGCCTCCTGGGCGTCGGCGTAGGCGAGGGGGTTGATGCACGTCCACTGTACGCCCATGGAGTCGAGCTCGTTGTAGATGCGCTTGCCGATAGAGAGCCAAGTGCCCCCAATGGCGTGACGATACACGGGACGCGCCTCGCGTTCGATGGCCTGGGCTTGAGGACCCTTGTGGACGTGCCATAGAAGTCGCTGTACGCGTTGGGGTACTTGTCAGCGAGGCGGGACGCACTTTAGAGCGGGAAGAGTAAGAAGGCTTAGACGCAAGGAGTATATACTAAGCGGGGGCGGGGGGGCGGAGCTTGTGGGTGACTATGTACGTGAGACGCAAACTCGTAAGACAGCGTTTGTCACGTGCCCGAAACAGATATCCGAGACGGAGCCAGTGCAATTCTACATAATCCCTTTAATTACCCAGACTTTCCCTTTTCGCACTTCTAATTTTCTCAGCCTCATGCTCAGCACAACCCTACTCCGGACCACATTGTCCGTATCAGCAACTCGCACAATGTCGACGATCGTTGGCTTAAATGCCGTTGCACGCGCCAAAGCAGAAACCATCAGTAAAAATTGGAAAGGCACAAATGCAGCAGGAGGGAAAACCAAGTGGGTCGATTTTAAGGAAACCAACAATACATGTTCTAATAGGATATACCGATGTTTATAGAAATTTCATCAATGGTCAGTTTGTGGAAAGTCAAGCGACCGAATGGATAGACGTTCTTGATCCTGTGAGTCACCTAAAGCCACGAGACTCTGCTATATTCAACTCAAATAAACTTCCTTTCAGTCCACTCAAACACTATTGACACGAGTTCCACAAACCACCTCGGAGGAATTCTCACAGGCCGTGCGAGCCGCTTCTAAAGCTTTTGAATCGTGGCGACACACTAGTTTATTGACTCGGCAGCGTTTCATTTTCGAGTAAGCTTTGCTTTGATTTTATCTTATATCTGTGTTATTGACTTTACGTCGATAAAGACTTCAAAGATTAGTTCGAGAAAATCAAGATTCAATAGCCGAATCCATTGTATTAGAACAGGGCAAAACGTTTGCAGGTGAGTGTAGGTTTATTTTCCATTACATTTTGAAATGGACATCCCTCTTTAGATGCGCGCGGTGATGTCCTTCGAGGTTTACAAGTGGTTGAAACGTAATGTTTTACCTTTTAATGACTTTTTTCCAGCATTGAGAGCCCTTCATTCAGTGCGGCAGGAATTACTTCGACTCTTATAGGCGATAAACTAGAAGGTCTGATCTGAATCAGGCTATATCCATTCACAGTAATTCATATTCGGATTAGTTAGCAAGGATATGGATACGGAGACGAGACGTGTTCCACTCGGTGTTTGTGCCAGGTGTGCCCTCTATATGCACCATATTATTGAATCACAGAATTAATCCCTCCGTACAGTGTTGCGCCTTTCAACTTTCCGGCGTATGTTTTCAACAGATTGATTTTCTGATACAACAATAATTCTTTCGCTCAAAATAGCATGATTCCTTTATGGACCATTCCGATGGCATTGGTTACAGGAAATACTTTGGTTATAAAGCCTTCCGAGCGCGACCCAGGAGCAGCAATGATGATCGCCGAGCTTTGTGAACGGGCTGGTTTACCACCCGGTGTACTTAACGTTGTTCATGGAAAAGTGCCAACTGTGAATGCAATCTGTGATCATCCAGACATCAAGGCCATTAGTTTCGTAGGCGGCGATAGAGCAGGTCGCAGTATATACGAACGGTAATTCTTGATAGACAATCTACTCACGACTTCTCATTAACATTGATTTCTAGGGGTACTAAGAACGGCAAGCGCGTGCAGGTAAGAAACATGTTACACAAAGCAAAAACGTATATGCTAATCGTCTTCTTAAGGCAAACATGGGAGCGAAGAATGTATGTTTCAGTTTCAGCCCTTTTTATTCTTCTCTTTAAGCTTTATTAGCATGCTGTTGTTATGCCGGATGGTAAGGAAAATTTATGTTTATTTTTCTGGCTTGCTAACAGTTTTAAAGCGAATCAAAACTTGGCACTCAATGCCTTAATTGGTGCTGCATTCGGTGCTGCAGGCCAAAGATGTATGGCAATATCCGTCGGTACGTAAAGAATCGAATTCAATTGTGTAATTTCGTTTCAAGCTCCTTTTAGTAATTCTTATTGGCACTGCACGAGGATGGCTACCTGAACTTGTCCGCCGGGCTCAGAGCTTGAAAGTTTCAGGTGGATTTGAATCTGGTGCTGATTTGTTAGTTCAAGGCTTCTTGCATTACGTTAACAGCAGCTGATTCTCCGTAAGGGGACCTCTAATATCCCCCGAAGCTAAGATTCGTGTGGAGTCATTAATTCAGTCATGTTCTGACGAGGGAGGCAAAATCCACTTGGACGGTCGCGGCATTAAAGTCCAAGGCTATGAAAATGGCAACTTCGTTGGTCCGACTATTATCGAAGGTACCACCAACATGAGGAGTTACAAGTCAGTGATTTTCTTCCCTTCCTTCGCATATGTGAACCTAACGCCATTTGTTTACTTTCAGGGAAGAAATCTTTGGCCCTGTTTTGTTTATACTTAATGTTGACACCCTCGATGAAGCTTTGTCAATTATCAACCGGAATAAGTATGGCAACGGTACAGCGATATTCACACAATCAGGGGCAACTGCTCGCAAGTTTGAGCATGATGTTAACGTAGGTCAAATTGGAATTAATGTCCCTATACCTGTCCCCCTTCCAATGTTCTCCTGGAGTGGAAACAAGGTACGTTTTTAATGAGTATATTTGACTTGACGTTGGTTTCGACCTGAGTTTCAGGGAAGTTTCTTAGGGGACATTGGATTTTATGGAAAGAATGGGTTGAACTTTTATACCCAATACAAGGCAAGTTTCAGTTATAAACGGGATGTTGCCTATGCTCATTGGTTTTATGCAGACCACCACTAGTCTTTGGAGGAGCGAAGATGCTCTTGGTAGCAAAGCCTCTGTCGACATGCCAACCATGAAATGATATATCTTCAGCAAACTAACAATTGTATTTGTACTTATTTGAACGAGACTATATCAAAGATTATGACTATTGTGTGACATGTTCAAGTTTCGCTCAGAGCCAGTGCAACTTGCTTCAATTACGGGCGGCAAGCTCGCAGGGTTGACTTTTATCCAAGCTCGCGCCGTTAGCAAGAAGACCAGACAAATTTATTTTCTTATGATACGAAACTCTCGTTCTTTAAGTTCAAGGACAAGACTTTGTTTACAGAAGCGACGCTATTCAAGTTCGTTGTCGCGCTATGTCGACATAGCACCCGAAGTTCAGGACGCATTACAGTCCAAACTGCCCGTCGTCGCCCTTGAGTCAACCATAATAACACATGGAATGCCATACCCAACCAATTTAACTACAGCCTTATCCGTAGAAACGCAAGTCCGGTCCACCGGTGCTATACCAGCGACGATTGCCATTCTTAAGGGCCGCATTATTATAGGAATGACCAAGTCACAGCTGGAGTATATATCTGTGAATAATAGTTCTGAAGACTTTATCAAGGTTTCCAGAAGGGATATAGCTCCTATGGTCGGTCTTAAACTGTCGGGAGGGACCACTATCTCTGCTACATCCCTCATAGCTTCTTCAATCGGGATTAAAGTAAGAGTCGATTCAGAGACGTACAACTTCAGTTCAGTATTAACGTTTTTCCTAGGTTTTTGCTACAGGTGGTTTGGGGGGTGTTCATCGTGGTGGTGAAGTAACATGGGATGTTTCTGCTGATCTTACGGAAGTCAGCCCCCAACAAATTTCTTTCGCCAACCCGTCTTATTCTAATCCACACTAGTTAGGGAGGACACCGATCGCTGTTGTATCCGCAGGGGTCAAATCGATTTTGGATATAGAGAGAACCCTTGAATATTTGGTAAGTAGTATGATGGAGCGCTATGCAAAAGTTCAACGTTCTGGTTTTCTTGGGTTCAATATGCGGGCTTAGGAAACACAAGGCGTCTCCGTAATAACATATGGACCAAATAGAAAGTTTCCTGGGTTTTATGTTCCAGATTCTGGCTACAAGGTATTTTCGCTAAATGGGGTGGGTCCATCTGATGTACGAAAGAAACTAGAGTCCTTGGAGCGTGAATTCTCCGGAGGAAGCGGCCAAAATCATTGGTTTGTTCGTATATGTTTCACTCCGAAAAATATTGACGATCTCCCCTAGAGGCTAATCATATTCTGAATCTACAAAGCGGCATACTATTTGCTGCTCCAATTCCGGAGCGATTCTCAAAGGATGCCGCTATAATTCAAGAGGCCGTAGATAGGGCAGTCAAGGAATCGGAGGAGAAACATATCAATAAGCTCGGAAAAGAAGCGACACCATGGATCTTGCGACGAGTAGCCGAACTTAGTCAAGGAAAATCTCTTCCTAGCAGTGAGTCCTCGAGCTAAGGGGTATTACAGTCATCCTCAAGTCCTAACAGATATAGCTTTAATTGAAAATACTGCTCGTATTGGTGGCCAGATTGCTGTGGAATATGCTAAACTACGGTGTGGTGGTGAAAGTTCTTCTAAGGCAAGTTTGATTTACCGACGCTGATTCCGTCTGTTGATGGAAATATAGTAGACCTTCAATTTTCCTACTACTAAACAATTTGAATGTATTGACCCAACGGCTTCAAATGATGTTTCTATGGAAGTGTCTGCAGCTGTGCATCAAGGCTCAAAAACCCTTTTAGTCATTGGAGGAGCCGTAATGGATGTGATCGGTCAACAGGATAGCAGCAGCCTGAACAGTTTACATACTACTTTCCCCGGAAAAGTGAAGTTCTCCCCTGGCGGCGTAGCCCGCAATGTCGCAGAGGCAGCGCATCGAATACTGAGCACTTCACAAAATTCGCGAGACACTCAAGTCTTGTTGATCTCCCCTGTAGGGAATGATTATGCTGGGGAAACACTAGTAAATGACTGTAGGCGACTTGGCATGCGGACAGACGGGATACTCTTCAAAGAAGGACGTACCGCCATTTGCAGCCAGGTGCTGGATTCAAATGGTGAACTCCTGACTGGGATAGCGGATATGTCTATTCTGGAGATGGCGGAGTCGACGCCGGTACGGTTCGTTTACGTTTTATTATTACCGGATGATCAAGTTAACTTTTGGTGCAGATATTGTCACTAGTAGAGACGCAACTGCCTGGACTGATCGCTTTTGATGCCAATTCCGGTCCACAAACCCTATCTGATATACTTACACACTGTGTCAAGCGTCAAATACCCAGTATGTTTTTTTTTCTTTCATTTTTTGCTGATATATCTATAAGGTTTCTTTTTCTTTCTATATAGCGTTCTTTGAACCCACATCCGTTCCAAAATCAACATATATTTTACCTGCTCTAAAGAATGTCCTTCAACTAGAACACTATCAGAGCGCACCAGTTACATTTGCCTCGCCCAATCGTTTAGAATTATCACATATGTATGAAGCAATGAAACTGTCAGAGGATACCTTGATTGGAGGCCGCTTTTGGTGGACCGTCATGGACGATCTTGCTCTAGGAGAAACCTATCGATCTAATCTTGCAAATTTCTCGGAAACTATCCACATGAGTGAAGGGCTGAATCTGTTTGAAGAAGGTATACTTCAGATGGCCGTGAATCTTATACCATTCTTTCAACATTTATTTATTAAGTTGGGAAAGCACGGTGGGTACTTCAAGTTCGAACACGATGGCCACTGTATAAAGTTCGACGATTGAATTCTAGGTGTCCTGGTTGTCATGAGAATTCCAACGGATATTGACGAATTTTCCTGGAAAGATGAGCGGTCTTCGGTGGCGAAACGTCAAATTCTGGCTAAAGGCAAAAACTCGTTACTCGTCTTGAAGCATTATCCTGCCCTTAGCCTCAAACAGAGGATAATTAGCGTGACAGGGGCAGGCGATTCGTTTGCCGGTTCTTTGCTCACCGATTTGATTGGAAAGGAAGTCCTTCCTCCAACTCCGTTGGATGAGGCGATCGAAAGAGCACAGTACGCGGCCGTTCTCTCGTTGATATCACCTGAAGCAGTATCACCCGAGTTACGATTTGGGCATAGAAACATGTTTGTATGACAAGAAACTTTTAAAATACACGAGATTTCATCTGGGGACCATCTACAGTGCACCTAGGCCATGAATAGTTGGGTTTCAAGGATTCATATCCTAGGTATCACTGCATCCGGTTCCGTGGACGCTTTGCGCCAGGAGATGTGAACACTTCAAGAAACAAGATGAGATAAGAAACAAGATGAGATAAGAAAAAAGAAAGAAAAGAGAGAAAAGTCAATATTTCATTCAATATAAATTAATAGTCAAATGCCGTGTTAAATCCAGTACATGGTTCGACCCATGCTTGGATGGACGGGGGCGAAACTCTATGAATTATTTGAATCACATGAACCGGGTCAGCTCCATGAAACTTACTCGTTTGTGACTGTCGAGAGACTCATCACCAGAGGTAATGCTGGACCCATCATCGCCTTCACGGAGGAGGCTTGAGTGGAACTTTCCTCTCCTGCAAACCAACTAAACGGGTCTTTAAACAAGAAAATTAAGTATATATTAAGGCAGGTCTTACATCCGCATCTAAAATGCAAATTAGTTATAATGAAGCTTTCCAAGATAGTATTGTACTCACAATAGACAGGAGCAGGGATCGAGACGGAACGTGTTGCACGACCGTACACCTGACGCAAAATTACATCTTACTCTCCGGAAGATAACACAAAAACACTTACGTGACAAAGCGCATAAGAGATGTTCTGAATGGCATCAGGGTGCATGTTCAATTCATCATAAACCACGGTATAATGAGCGGATCGGCTCGCTGATATAAACCATGAGGAGAATCGCGCATAACAAGAGACTAAACACATACTGCCCAAAATTCCACCGTGAGACTGCAGATAAAAGTCATGATCAATAGGATGGACAATTCCTCGGTCAACGACAAGCCCCGCGGGACAATTCCCACTTCGGTCGGCTTGTTGGTTGTCACGAGGGAAAAATCTAACATGGTGTCTTTTCCCAACAACGATGTAAACCAATCGCGTCTGTAGACCTTTGCTCTTGATGACATCTGCGCATATAATAAGTCCATCATGACATGATACACGAATCAAACCTTACTTACTACGCAAGATTTTGATCTCTTCCCTGGCGATAACTTCGAATTGCCCATCAGACAATCCGTCTCTATCGAGAACGTTCACATCTATACTGATCCATATGAAATGCCAGGTAACATACCGATAAAACAAAATTCTTGTGGGGAATACGTTGAGTTTCTCGGCCTGCTTTCGATATTCGTTAAACGTATTGATAGCATGCTGAATAAATGTCAACTATGAAAATTAAAATGACTTCAATGGCATTTACCTCCACCATTGATTCCAAATCCTCAATGAACTCTTGCCTACATTCTTGAACGGCTGTGGATGCGACATAACGAGACATATGTCCATCCACAGATGATACTAAACCAGAGACAGACGGTTTGTTAGAGCCGGCCCCCGCGTGTCCGACATCGGCGCCTGTAAGCCATAGTCAGAGAGGCAGAATCAAGATCTAGGGCTATTACATTACCTATGACCATCGTCGGTTCCTCATTAAACCACTGTGCAGCTCTGAGATGTTCAGCTGGGATCCAATTCACACCTCCCATACGAATATTGACTCTTAAGATATCTCAATTAGCACAAAAATACAAGAATGGATGGCAGGTTGTGAGACGTACTTGAGGGCTAGATTATTGTGATATTGATTGTTCGCCTTCAAAATTTTGCTACCTTTCTGCAATGCGAGAAAAATCATTGGCCGGTCGTATTGACATCGTTTTTTCAGGCGACTTACAACACATTGAGTGGCACATCCGATAGTACAATCACCCCAGCTCTTTGTGCGGGCAATTATATCCGCAGCTGAATCCGGCACGATGATAAACAGTAAGGGCTTGAATCCCTTAAATTGATCAGATATATTTTTTCCGGCATTACTCAGTTGCTATTCAATTTTCTTTAGGAGGTTGAACAATCCTGGACAAAGTGCTTACTGATTCAATATCCCCTTGAGGATTAGCTTCGATAACGGGCGGCCGTTCATCGGGAAATTCTGGGTATTTTTCAAAGGGGGTGTCATGTAACAGGTTGGAACTTACTCATTCCTGTACATAGCTCAGAAAATTTACAGAAGCAAAGTAGAAGAAAGTGTCTTCACCTAATTCCCGACATGCCTCTCTGAAAGTAAAGGCAAACCGTTCGACGTCGGACGCATGCATTCTTGTGAAGAGAACAAAACCCCACGATCTGATGGTTTTGGAATCATATAGCTTCTGATCTAGTACATTCCAGCCGCCACTTCTCGGATTCTATGAAGCGTAAGAGTCTGTGCGTCGACAGTTGTTTATCAGGAGTTTTACCGTTCTGGACGACTTGTACTGCAGCGACGGAGTAGGCAGTACTCTCGCTTGAACCAGTAAAGGCTGCGTGGTGTCAACTGTAAAGCCGGCGTGAGACAAAAAGTCCGATTGGTGATATTTCAAGACCTATAATTCGGGAGTAAAGACAGTCTGATTGAAATCAATGCAGAAGAACTGACCAAGGGAGCTTTTTGTATTTCTTCCAATCTTTTGTGCTGATGGCAGTGACGTTAAAAACAACATCAGGGCTCTATGAGAAAGATACTTACAGCTTTCAAAACAGAGGAAGTTAACACAGAAGAAGTTAAAGCCGGTGAAAGTCGCTTCTTGTAGAATTGACCCTCCTTTATTCTCAAGAGTTCAATAGGATAGACGATGCCTTTGCCAAATCCAATGCAAATTGCTTTTCCGAGACCGAGATTATAATTGTAGGTCCGTCGAAAATATTCCTAAACGGTGTTATGTATGATTAGTAGTTCATACTAAGTGTGTACATCATACCGTGATCGTCATAGTTTCGTCGTCTTTCTCAAACTCATAGTCGTCGGCACCCTTCACAACAATTTCTTTGATTGGTCTTGTTTTAGGGCTTGCTCCCGGGGGCAATCTTGGAACGGCCGAGTAAACAAGAAGTCCTTTGAGGAACCTAGTCAACGAGCGGACAGCAGATTGCGAAATGCGGTTGGCAAACAAATCGTTAATATTCCTGCAATTCAAGTGAAGCTTGACAACATCGATAAGTTGACCTCCTTGATACCTAGCTCAAATAGTTACGTCTCTATTACATGCATATAAGCAGAATAATAACTGACATGACAGTGGTGGAGATATCCACATTGATAAGGAGATGGTCGACAGAGAGTTTGACCGCTCTAGAAAAAAGTTAGACGGAAGTAGCAACGAATAAGGTCCATACTAACTGAAAATATCCACGCCATACTTCTAGGCCTTGGCCTATGTTCTAAGAGGGATTAAAACGTATATTGAAAAATAGTAGAAAAAAAACTTGCCGAACTAGCGTTGGTAAAGAAGGAACGTGCATTTGAAGGATATGTCCTGCGCGTATTATTTAGCGTAAAAATTTAAAGAACGGTTATGATACTGTACAAGACAGGTCCCATTCTGATGAGGACGTTCAACAGCGTCATCGAGGTTAATTCCTCGGATTGCATTTTGCCGCGACCCTCGATAACAGCCCGCAGACAGCTTGATAGAAAATATATGAGACAAGTGTTTCGCCGTTGGAAAGGTCATCTTACCTAGGATTGATCCGCGCGACTTGTTTGATAGTCACACTAATGCCTTTAGCACGTCGCGCTTTTGCTTGCTCGACGTTCCCACGATATACGGCGAGCTGTAATTAACATTAAAGGTCAAGATTCAAATCGGCAAACCGATGAAGAGTTACCGTTGCGCTGTTGTTAGGGAGATTTAAAGGCTGGGAGCGAAACATGTTACTCTCACCATCGTACGCAGCCCTTGGATTGAACAATTGCGGATACTGAATTTGCATTTTATCCACTATTTCGAGTTTCCGCCTCCTATCGAGTTTTACATCGAAGGCTTCAATAGTTTTTAGTAAAAAGGCGAGATCGGATAGAGCGATATATACGCACCAACTGTAGATAAGGATAGCAGAGACATTAAAAGGTGATTAGTGGTTCTGATTATCCTGATCACGTACTGTCATATTGAAAGAAATCGTTGCTTGGCAATGTCGTTACAATAAAACTGTTTGTATACACCTGCGACTTTTCGCCTTCTTTGCCGTAATATTTGGACCTGGAGGAACTCATTGGGGACCAAAAACGGGGTGGAGGACAAGTGAGTGAAGGACGAGGAAGAGGGGGTGAGAAGAAATACTCTTCACCCGGGAGTGTATAGCTGGAATACTTATATACATACGGGCACCCAACTCATCATATCGACCCTCCCGAGTTCTGCAGATTCTTCTGTTACATGTCACATGTCATTATTTACCGCATTTGTAACAACACGTTTTGAATTCACATAACTTAAACAGAAACGGAAATGAGTCAACAACATAGTATACTACATATTCATATTATATTCAAAAAATCTGATGTATGATCTATTCCCAGACTGCCTGGAAGAACGCAGCTAGGGTACCGTAGAGGTCTTCATACTGTTTCTTGTTTTCGGGATCGTCCAGATTAGCTCGTGCAGCAGCCCAGCCATGGTGAGCAGTCGGATAAGCTTTGTAAACGCTCTTCCCTGCGATAGATTTGGTTGAGATGATGTCGACTATTTTTTCGCACTACACAAGAGTTCCAAATCAATCGGCCGATCCTGTGATTTGATAGTGCCATATATATACACTTACTTCGGTGATCGGCTCATCTTTGGACGGGAAAAGACCATACGGAACAAGAAGATTGTTTGCGTCGGTAGCTTCGACCATGCTTAGGCGGACAATTAATATGAAATGTTGCATGTTTAGTTACGTACGTACGACTTACGCTGGATGCACCGATGCCACGGCATCGTATATCTTTTCGTTCCCACTAAGGATGCAAACTTTACCTCCTTAATATATATTGACTAATCAGGACCATTAAACACTCGAGAATGACAGTTCTACGTTTTACGTACCCCAACAGAACGCATATACACCGATCTGGTCGAATCCTTCTGCTTTGAGGAGAAGGCCCAGCTTCTTTGTCTTCGTCACAGCTACATCCAACTTGGCAACGGTTTGAAAAAATTCCTGCAGTTTCGTCTTCTTTTCAGGCGTGTTTGGGGGGAAATCCTCCTGCGGGAATGCCTTGTGAGGCTCGAAAAAGTCCGGCATGAACACCTTTGCGTTCAACGTTTTTGCGAGAATATCAGCGCCCTGCTGAGTTTGAGGCCAATATCCAAATATGTCAAAGACGCAGACTAAAGCCCTCTTGGTCTTTTCTGGTCCAACTATGTAGACCTTTTTGAAATCCCCGTATTCTTTAATGGTACCTTGAGGTTCATAGGAGGCCTGGACGGGCGGAATAGAGCGGCACGCAGCGTTGGAAGGGATTGAGGTCATAGAGAAACACAGTGAGCAGGTAGCTGAGTTCTTTGCCCCTCCACGGCGAAATCATTTTCCTTTAAGACGGACGAGGACAGTTACAGGTACCCACTGAGGTCATCATTGCGGTCATCCATCTCAGGGGTGTGTGTACGTAAGCTGAGCTTTCGTGGGAAAACGTTTTTTTTCCTTCTCTAACTTGAACCTCGACCACGACTTTTACCTTTACATTTGTAAAAGTAACTCGTTTTCAGTATTGATAATGGGTATGCTTGAAGAGGCAAAAAAAGTCTTTTCCGCCAGCTTATTTTAAGCCGGAGCAACGTATTTACGATGTCACGTACTTTACGGGGCTATCGTTGCGGATTTTGCTTGACTATGGGCTTGTACATATAAACCAATTATCATATCATAAAGAACAAACTTATTTACACTTAAATGTAACACTACTGGAACACTAGCAGAGAATGAAACAAACATAAATATTTAATTGAAACTTTAAAAGAATCCATCGCCACCAAAGTCTCCTCCTCCAAAACCGTCTCCCCCAATAAGGTCGCCCAGAAGAAAACCTCCTGCAAGACCGCCAAGAAGAGGTAGGGCTGCGCCACCTCCACCGAAGCCACCCCCACCGAAACCACCCTGGCGACGAACGGGTGGCTGCTGCGTATATACATAGCGAGTTTGGTTGCCGTAAGAGGGACCAGGACCATAGCCAGGCTGCTGATATGTAGTATAAACCTGTGGAGGCGCACCATATTGTGCAGCCATCGCCCTTTGATATTCAAGACGTTGCTTACGCTGTTTTTATCACAAGTCAGTACCGTACGACGGGAGCATCTGTTTAAGATTTCCATCAACACTCGCCTCTGCTTCGCGAATGCGTTTGGCTTCTACTCTGGCAGCCTCTCGCTCTTCCTTGGTGCCAATGGCCTTGTCCTTCAATTTTCCAAAGAAACTACGTTTCTCCGGCATCTTTCCCTTGTCATTGATAGATGGTCGTGAGGAGGAAGGGACAGGAGGCGCCGAAGGGGGCCTGCGCATATATTCCGGGGGCGCATCATCATAATGATCATCATGTTCATGATCATAATCTTTATATTCGGGGTGTTTTTCTAAAAACATCGGGTCGTCGAACGGATGTACCCAGATGGAACGTGGTGGAGCAGCCGTTGTGTCGACCTAATATCATACTGTTAGATCCATAAATTGTGCTCAAAAGAGAGAATACTTGCATAAAACCAGGCACTAGAACTAGAACAACGGAAAATATATATGATTAGAGACAACAATGACTAGAAAGTGGGGGATGTAACTCGCTTAGTATCGAATTGTTTAATCCACCCTGCATTGAGACATCAGAGACCGGTGAATGTGAGACAAATTGAACAACTCACCATCTGGCAATGGCCTTGTTTCGCCATCGTGAGGAGGAGGAGATTTAGGCGGTTGAAACTGCGTTTCTGCTTTCTCTGACATGGCGAGGACTGTAGAGGACTCGAGAGACGCGGACGTCTGACATAATATATACTAGCCCAGGCTGTGGTGCGGCACAGCAATCCGACATCATCGCTACTGTGCAGGTGCCGGATTTGGCCGAATTATTTCAGTGGCAATATAAAGAACTTTCAATTCGCGACTGACTTGAATGGTGAGCCGGTGACACCTGTCTTGTAAGTAGCGCATTTACGGTTGAGAAAGATAATCTAATCATCGAATACTATCTACTTGGAAATGAAATAATCTCGCATTTGGATGCAATCTGACTCGGGGCTGACACTTTGAGCCGCCCTCAACATGTACCCAACCTCCGCTAGCAAAACCCCCCATCTCCTCCACATCCCCCGTCTCCCCCGTCTCCCCCATTACCACCACAGTCACTAAGGATATCGCCGATGTCGCCACCGCGTCCATCTCCTCCGGCATGGCGACAAGCGGGCGGTTGCTGATATTGGTTTAGTTATGTCACAAGAACCTTTAATCGCACCAACTTGCCTTTGCTCTTGCCTTTGCTCTTACCCATGCCTTTAACTCTGCCTTTGACTCTGCCCTTGCCTTTGCTTCTGCCTTTGCCTTTGCCTTTGCCTCTGCCTTTGCCTGGCGGCGGCGCGTAGCTTTGGCTCTGTCTACATCCCGTTCTTCCTTGGTGCCAACAAGGGTATCTTTCAGTTTTCCTAGGAAGCTACGCTTCCTCTGTATATCAGGAGGCGCTGCAAGGGAGTTCCGCGCGTTTTCCTGGTTATCATTGTCGTAGTCATGGCTATGGTTGGACTCTACATGTTGGGGATGGTTTTCCAAAAACACAGGATCGTCAAATGAGTGTATCCAGATGGAACGTGGTGGTGTGGCTATTGTGTCGATCTGTTTTCCTGTTACTAGATCTTTATTGCACAGGAAAAAAGGAAAATGCTTGCGTAGAACCAGGAGCCGGAGCTACGTAAGTGAGGATCATATTGAAGAAAAGAGGTTTTAAAAAAGGAATGAAACTCGCTTGGTATCCAATTGCCTGATCCATCCTTTACGAGACAAGATGCTGAATATGACAAGTTCAGTTGAAGTCAAGTCAACAACTCACCATCTGGGAGTGCTCTCGGTTCAGGGTTTTCGTTGGAAGGAAGCGGAGGCTGGGAGTTCCTCGGTGTTCTCTCTGACATGCCAGGTGTGAGAAGTATTTGGACCTACTAGAATGCGTGCATATGATAAAGATATATATTATATGAATAGTTCCGGCGCTATCGCACATGCGGATTTGTTGAAGACTCGACTGGTAAGGAATAGTATATCTCAACGAAATAGGCGGATTCAACATAAGATCCAGTGCCAATTCCTTCGCGCGACTCGAGTAGTTTGATGACTGCACACGCTACCTTTTAGATTTATTAGACCCGGCCAAGTGTCTATTTGTTTCGTGTATAAATACAATCTGCTATGTTTGCATTATATTTAACTCACCATACCTTTAATGTGATGGCAGAGCGATGTTGTTCGAAAATTTGACTCCGCGCTTCGACTTTCAAAGTCGGACGCCTCTCAGTGAGCGATGTCCACAGCTCTTGTCCTACCCGCCTCGTTCACTCCCCTCGTATGCCTGCTCCAGTCTAAAGAACTTTCGGATGTTCTGTCAAATAAATCTCTTCCTCCGCTACATCAAATTCTACAAACTTTCTCCCCTTTGCAACAAGGTCAGAGCTTTGTTTCTTTAGTGCTTCAAACTTGGTCAACGTCCCATAAATTAACTGGCATTCTGAAAAAGTCACCGCCCGTAGCACAACATTCTCGACTATAACACATCCCTCATTTCGTCTGCGTTTTGCCGATTTCTCGTCACTAGAAGCTGCCTGTGCAGAGGACGAAGACGAACGCGCCAGTCGAACTATAGACTGGCTTGGCCAACGTATTACCAGGGAAGCGGACAAATGGGTCAAGTCTGTAGAATCAGACAAAATAAAAATAACCCATCCGTCAGATGCTCCCTGGTGGCAGGAGTTGCATAATTGCGTCGAGGGCGACCACTTACCTACGCGGTTCGAAGGATGGAACCATCCTGTTGCCGGTATGGTACTTCCCTCTATTCAATCTCACGCTCCGCGGGACGACTTATACGACATGTTTGTTACTAGTTATATTGGCAGTTTCTACTCTAGCTCCAAATCCATTACAAGCTGTCACCGAGTTGCATTCTCGATACAATGACGTTCGTCTTCCACCTTGGGTTGACCCCGTAAGGCTGTGCCATACTCTTATTATCCATCCTACTTCCTCGCCATTGAATTCGGAAGAGTATGTATCTCATTCTTCAATTTCTATCTTTTTTTTAAAAGGGATTCTCAATTTGAATCAACTAAAGAGCTATGGCATTATACAATGCCACCAAAAAGCAATTCGGACTACACACTCATTTGTTGACCGTTACCCTGGAATCCCCTTTAGAGCCTATTACATTACCTTCTCCATTACCTGAATTACCGTCATCTCCATTATTCGACAACAGCAAAACTCAAGATAATGAGAGCTGGGACTTGAACCTAAATCAAACAGACACACAGCAATTAGGTCGATTTGTGCGAGAATTCGCTACAATGAGTCTCCTTCCATGGATGGAGCGTTGTGTGCTCGATTGGAACGAGTCTGTAAGTTTTTTTGAGTACTTTCACACCTTTTGGAAGCGCATCCAACGAATATAGTATATCGCGACGCGAAGACTACCTTCAAGATTTTTTTCAACCACCAAAAGACTGTTTGGAGGGCCGAATGTTCCATCATCGCCCTCATCCCCTGTCCAGCAAAGCGCCAGCTTTACGAACGGTTTCAGTTCGACCACTCCCCCTTCATCATCCTTACCACAGCACCGCCGTCTGGCCGAATTCGCTACATATCTTGGGGATATTAAACTGGCAACTTCCGTATGGGAGACTTTACGGAAAGATGGGAAAAGCGGCGCCGTGAGTTGACTACTAATAGTGCCACATGCCCCCCGGGATCGTAATTTTAACTTTTCATAGGAAGTTTTACCTTTCCTGCTGGCTCCAACGCCGATATTGGCTATTCATGCAACGTCTGCACTTGCCTCTTTGCAAACCATTGAGTTCCGCTCGTCTCACCAACTACAAGCGTTGTATAATGCCGTTCGCTGGGCCTCTAGCATGAAAGCATTCGATTCGCTTGACGGTGAGCGGTGGCTGGAAATGGCGGCTGGTTCAGTATGTCGGTTCATAAGTTTCTCTCTTTCATTCATCTCTCATGCTTATTAGATAGAAGAGCCTCCATTTGCTCTGCTTTTGGCGCAGGCAGCTTTGTTCAGCTTAAGAAAAGGCGCACGGAGGAGAGCCGCCATGTGGTACGTCTTTGCGGCGGATCGCTTAGAAAAATGCGGAGTCGTGAGTTTTTGACAAGTTTCTTTTTATTTGCGCGTCGTCATCCTTTTTCACATATTTCAGAAACCGCTGACAGCTTACTTCCTACGAAGAGCTCATCAATTATATCAATCTAGACCTCCTAAAAGCCTTTCACCTTCTTTTGAAGAAAGTCTCCTACATAAAGAGATAGAGTGGTTCGATGCTATATTACCATCAGTCGAATATTCTTTGGGTGAGTAATTTGACTAATAATTGACTAAGCATGTATTCATATGAACAAGGCCGATTAACTTATTCTAGTGGCGATACGAAAGGGGCCCTGCAGTATTTTATCAAATTACTGAAAGGCACGACATTTAGTGCCGGAGAGTTTGACTTAACCGACTCGGTTTACATTGGAGACTTCAAGGTTGCGTTTGAAGTAAGCACGTAGACAATTAGTGGGGGATGCTATGCTGAAGTTTGCTTCACTCCAGCACCTGAAGTCAACTGTTGGAACAAAATCATTGGATTTGACTCCACCATTCAAGCTCTCACAGCCGAAGGAGTGTAAAGTCCGGCTTGAACAAGACCAATCAAATTTGACTTCTCCCGTCTGGAAATCATTAGAGCAGGCTTGGGGCGATTTTTGGAAAACAAGAGGAAAAGAACGGTTGGATTCGGGAAGGAAGGCTTCCATTGGAGGTGAGCAAAATACAAACCTTTCTTTTTTCAAGTGATTTTTTTCTTAATTTTGGGCTAGAACGATTTTATGTTGACATTACACTGGTCAATCCTTTCGATGTTGCTATCCTCTTAAGTGCAGTTACTCTCGAGATCGACACCACTATCGAGAGCTCTGCAGTCGAGAAAGAGATTTTGGATGAAATTACTTTGCAACCACGGGAGACCCGAGTGGTATGCTGAACACTTTCTTTTCCCGCTTCTTTCTCACTTTTTGAGCTTTGCTTTTAGATTTCTTTATATATAACTTGCCATCGCTCGGGAATGGTCAAATTTACACATTTAACATATAATTTTCTTTCTTTATCACCTGTCTCCGAATCTCTCGCTGTCAGTGGACCAAGATTACATCAAACTGTCACTCAGCGACGCGGTGTAATGTACGGTCCTGAAACTTTTCCGGTTATTCAAATTCAAGAAGACCGACGGCGTTTGGAGTTATCGATGAATAGAGTTTCCACGAATCTTTTTCGAAAATTTGTCCTCGGTACAGGAGAATGTGCAGATCTGAGAATCACTTTTGGCAATGCGGGTCCGGGCGACATTGATGATATTTGGATATTGCACAGCCCATCTTTGTGGATTGACGTAGAACAAAAAGGTTTTACTTCTTTTTGTGAAACAAAAAAGTTATATTCATGCCCTTTCATGTTTAATTCTCTTGTTAGGTTCGAAGTCTGCTCAAACTCGTAATACTGTCGAAGTTCTTCAGTCGGACAACGCCCTTGTCGATTCGGAACCTTCGGCAATCCCGCTAGAACGATATTTTGGATCGCCACGACTTAAAAAAGGCCAATCATTTGATATACCGTGTGTAGTACATGCCAGTCAGAATGATTCGCAAGACTTGTTTATTTTGGCCATCTTTCGACAGGTGCGAATTGTCTCTTGAAGTATATTTCTCAGTGGTGAGCTTACCTGAAAGCAGCGTAATCAACATCACTTTTTCTCTAGTAAACTGCATCAGACCTTCCAGGTTCATCCTATCATGGAATGTGGTATCGTTGCTCGTCCAAGCCACAGACCGGACATATCTTATGAGGTCCTGCTTGAGGTAGGAGAATGTCTTCTAGAATTTATACTGGGACTGATGTTGTATAGGTTCGAAATCTATCGGAGAAGCTGGATTTAACCATACCCCAAGTGACATGCGCGAGTCCCAATTGGCAGTGTGTTTCTGAAGGACCAAATATGCTGTCAGTATTACTTTAACGGGAATGGTCTTATTTTTTTACTTATTTTCTGTGAAGGCACGCCATGTCACCATTGCCCGCTCTCCAATTTGGGAGGATCTTTTTCTTGGTTAAACCGTCGGAGAAGAGTAATGAGAAGTCTCTTATGGTGGATGACATGGTTATAGACCGACTCGGTAATGTCTTGTCGGGAAAGCCAATGGATTCTCCCCCTTTTCCGCCACTAGATATCTCATTTAGTCACTTCAGCAAGGTGAGATTGAACCTTGCACAGAACCTACGTCATGCTGATTTTCTTTTTTTTCAGTCCGAAGAACGCTTATCGGCACATACCTCAGGCCATTTAGATCTTCTCCATCACGCATGGCGAACCCACACGAGTGATAAAGCGCTCGCCCAAGCTCGAGTGTTATTTCCCAAGGATTTCCACAAGATTTTACCTCTTTGGCATTCACGAATGTTGAACATTGTTATTTATTGGGAAATTCCAGAGGAGGATCGGCATGGTTTTGTTGCAGTGCCGAGCATTGCCTTGGGTGCTTGTTCGGCACCTCTTGACGAATTCATTCAGACGTCTGTAGTGAGCAGCAGAAAACGGTTGATGTATGCCGAAACATCGCGTGAAAACACGGTCATACAAGGTGTCATGCAATCTTTAGATTGGAATGCCGAGATGAACCCTCTGGTAATTCAAGTTTTGACAGAATCGCCTCGAGTGACCCACGACTTCTCAAAAGGGTATGTGTCCTAATCACTTTTAAAGTATCATATCGTGCTACAAAATTTATTATCCAATCTTAGAGAATGCACAATTACGGTATCTTTTGTCATACGAAACTTCTCATTGACTAACTATGCGCGATTTATTCTCCGGCTACCGTCTCACAATAATACCAAAACCAGTGAAATGTACGTGACTTGTCAAATTTCCAGGCCTGTCTTAGAATTGATTTCCTGTAACCTTTTAAAGGCAAAATTTGGCACCATGCTATATGGGAGCATTGACTCGCCGGGGAACTGTGAAGCCTCGAGAAACTGTTACCGTGCAGGCCAGAATATGGGCAACAAGGCCCGGTATATATGGGTTAGACGAGTGGAAACTGGAGACCGAAGTAGGAGGCAAACAATTGGACCCCTGGAATACATTACATCATTATGTCCAAGAAGTTGCGGCGAAGGAGGGTAATATCGTTATCGTTATACAGCACCTGTAATGACAAACACACACACACACACACACATATATATATATATTCAAATAATGAAATCAATAAAAAACAGCAAGATATAACTTTGAAAAGCGACAACATGACACTGAATATGCTACGGAATTCACTCGCCTCTCGCTTTCTTTTTCTCTTCGGCCAGCATCCTCATCTTCTTCACTTTGGTGTTGAAGTATGTCTGGGGCAAAAGGATACGTTAATGAACGTGTTTGTGGCGAGGGTGTTATGGGACGTACCCCAAGACAGAACTGGACTAAGTTGAAGAAAGGTACCCAAAGCTAAAAAAAAAACAACAACATATGAGTGACTCTAAAACTAGCCTCGAAGAAAGAGGACAAACCTCAGGAGCAAGGTACCTCTGAGCAAAGAGGGTAGCAAGTGGAGAGCTCATCCAAGAAATCTTGAACAGATTGTAGATTAACCCCAGTACGAGTACTTGTATGTTTTTGAGAATCTTACCTTCATGACAGTCATGAAACCGACCTTGATTGTCAGCTTCACATCACGCAGCGTTGTCGCCCCACTCATAATCGCCATACACGCGAGATAAACTGACATAGGCAGTATATTTAAGGGATGAAGAAGAAAGGACATTCCTCCATATTTCGCTTACCAACAGTCTGGATTGGAGCAGCAATTAGATTGCTCGCGAGAAGGAGGGGAATTTTACGACCGGCAAAAGTGCGCTGAATGCGACCGACGAGCACGTGCGAAAGAGGGGCGGATACGAGAAAGCCATACGCCGCCATTTGAACTGCTCGAGAAGTGATTTTGGCTTGTGCGAGTGCCTTTGATATTGGATCCGCTGACTTGGACACGGATACGGGCACGCCAGCCAAGTGAGATGCCAGTATTTCTTGTACAAAAGACAAGAGACCTTTTGGATAGAAATTAGTCGAATCCGATCGGCAGACCAAAAAGAAAATGAGTGATTAACCTGCCGTTAGGGCTTTCGTTCTCAGAGGATTGGCATTGAGTTCAGCAGTGTATCGCTGCAAAAGCGTGTTTTTAGACATGGTTTATGTAAGGAAGAAAGAGGATATCTATCTGTAAGTAGGTCCCAGTCACAGTGACAAGTGCGGCCCTGGCAGAATCCAAGCCAAGCCGGGCCGAGCTTAGACTCTGAGCCGACTCGAGGACACTGGAGACCGTTATACTCTAACTAGTTAATAACATCTGAAAAACGTTACCATAGGAATCATGGCTGAACATCACAGTGAGTTCAAGTTTGCCAGGAATATCATGTGAGCGTGAAAAACCAAAAGTTTCTAATGTTCCTGTACGAACATGCGTTTAAAAGAATAAGGATGATTTTACAGGTATTGAGTATCGGAAATCAGTGTGGGGCAAAGGAATGCAAATGCTCAACACGGCTCATCACACGTCACCACTAAACATCGCCAACGACAAAGCTCGTTGGATAATACGGGTTGGGAATTTGTAGGCACGGAAACTCGAGAACAAATTCAAGAACAAACGTGAAAACTGTCAAAAAGTGTGTAGTGTATCGTAATAATAAAATAAATTTAATACATTCCGATTCAGAATGAGTGAGAAAACCTCTTTACTAAATTTCCATCCCAAACGATGAGCGGAAATGATACTACGGAATTTTGGGAAAGGGGACACGTCTAGTAATATCCTCCCTCCTTGAAGACAATGAGATAAGAATGTCAATAAACGAAAGAAATATTGGACGTACGGGGCATGGCTCGCCACCGCACTAAGTGTTCGAACCATAGTTGCCATAGGTTCAATAAGTACCGTAGTTGGTGACGCCGGTGGAGTACGTTCCATAGGAAGAGTAAGTGCTAGTGGTCTCATACTCGTATCCACTGCAGATGGACGACGAGGAATATGAGCTTCTATAGGGCGCGGGCAATGCGAATGTGGTAGAAAAAGCCGCAATGGCGCAAGAGAGGAAAGAGGCACGAGAGAAAAGCATTTTAAAAGAGAAGATTAAAAGAAATGGGTAATTTAGAATGGGTAATTTAGGTGAATGAAAAATTTGTTGAGAAAGTTGGGAGGTTTTGGCTTGCCTTTATATCGAAAATTTCTAGGGAGAGGGGATCATTGCTCGACGTTTTTACGGTTCCAGACATCTCCAGACGGGATTCCAGTCGATTCGTCTCATTCGGCTAAACGGGCTGGTGAGACTGGTGCAGGGAAACTCATAATTAGTAATAGCAAAAATAATGTCAGAATAAATCATTGTCACGCATTTTAGTCTCCGTTCGTTCAGCCGTGCCGTGCCATTCAACAAATAAAAATAAACTCAAGTATATTATCAGCATTAAAGACTTTGAGTACAAGAGCTAAAAATAAAGGCCGACGGCAAGGCGCATTCGCAGAGTTCAGCAGGAAATCATTGGTGATCCAGAGGGTATCCATGCTGGTAGTGGATAAGGATTGGAAGGACAAGTCCGGACATTAGGATGAAATGGAGGGCATTTCGGGAATGGAGGATAAGCGTGCTGCATTGGGAGGGAAGGTCTGGGGATGGGGTGATGGATAAGGATCATGGTTAGGGTGCTGCAGGAAAGGAGGATATGCATTGGGGGAACAATTTAGGGATCCTTTATCATGTGTCAGATCATGACAGCATTGCCTTGTCTCCAACAGAGAGACACGGAATATCATGCGGAATGTACATTCAATTCATTTCTTTCCTTTCCTATGTTTACATTCATTTTTACTAGCTACTCCTCAAAGTCATACCGACTGTGACTATAATCAAGCATCTTCTTCAAGTGCCGGCTCGTCCACCACATCTTCCAGCAAAATTACCCACTGGGAAATATGCCCAGTGTGTGATCACGCGTATGAAGAGGGGACTTACTTTACTCACTTGAGAAATGACTGCAAATCTCCCTTTGTGGCCTCCCCTCCCTAATAGAACACTATGTTTACAACCTTTACTTATGAATGCTCAAAATATACTCGAGTTTAATTGTTGAACGGTATGACATGGCTAAACAAACAGGGGCTAAAATACATGACAATGATTTATTCTGACATTATTTTTTTCTATTACTATTTATGAGCTTCCCTGCACCAGTCTCACCAGCCTGTTTAACCGAATGAGATGAATTGACTAGGAACCCTCTCCAGACCTCACCCCCATTTTATTTTCAAGGGTCAGACGTCGCGAAGGGACTGTGATGACCCTGCCCCCCCCCCGTTTGTTGGTATTGAGCCTTTCAGTCCAAACAAAAACTTGATTACTTTGGTCATAGCAGGTGCCTCAGAGGAAAAGTTGAACTTGTAATGATAGGAGTGTATTCCTTTTGAAGGTAGTGCATCTGGAGTTCAAATATTGAGGGAGAGCTTTATAAGTCTGTTCTTAAGATAGCATTTTTCAAAATTGAGAACAAGCAACCCGAATTGATGCCGGTCTAATACGTAAACGGTGCCCTGGAACTGCAGGACTTGTTATTATTTTTATTCGATTTCAATCAAGGTAGATTAAGAGCGAGGACAATAAGATAGATTAAGAGTAACGGGGGCGATGGCAAGGAGACTTTGTGGGCTGTGTCTCTATTGATGTCGCAGATTTGTATAATGGTACCCCGTCATGTGTTCTACATTGCGACAAGTGCTCTACAGGAGCCAATGCCAGAATGGTCTGTTCGGGTTGATGAAGCCATGTGCAGGGTCAAACGGTTCTCAGGTAAAATGATGACTACATATATGGGGTTCCTAGTCAATTTGTCTCATTCGGTTAAACAGGCTGGTGAGACCGGTGCAGGGAAGCTCATAAATAGTAATAGAAAAAAATAATATCAGAATAAATCATTGTCACGTATTTTAGCCCCTGTTTGTTTAGCCATGTCATACCGTTCAACAATTAAACTCGAGTATATTTTGAGCATTCATAAGTAAAGGTTGTAAACATAGTGTTCTATTAGGGAGGGGAGGCCACAAAGGGAGATTTGCAGTCATTTCTCAAGTGAGTAAAGTAAGTCCCCTCTTCATACGCGTGATCACACACTGGGCATATTCCCCAGTGGGTAATTTTGCTGGAAGATGTGGTGGACGAGCCGGCACTTGAAGAAGATGCTTGATTATAGTCACAGTCGGTATGACTTTGAGGAGTAGCTAGTAAAAATGAATGTAAACATAGGAAAGGAAAGAAATGAATTGAATGTACATTCCGCATGATATTCCATGTCTCTCTGTTGGAGACAAGGCTGTCAGGGCTACTCACTCAGACTAGAGGGAGGGGATCCTAAGTAAAATGTATTTGGTAGAAATACTAACTCACCTAGAGGGAGGGGATCCTAAGAGAACAACTTAGGGATCCCTCCTCTAGGGCTACTAACTATATACTATGAAAAAATGGCGAAGGCCATACGCGGCCTTCGGTTCATGGACTGGGCGTGGATACGTGCCAGTCCCGGACTTTTAGCTGAGGCCTAGGCCATGGCTCTGATGGGAACGGGCGCTCAGCGCCCGTTGGAGGGAAAGAAGGGAATACAGAAGGAAGGGGGAATGCAGGAAATGGGATAAAATACAAGAAGTAAGGAAATGAATAAGATAAACCAGAACCGAAGATAAACGAAGGAAAATAAGAGGACGACGCTAGCGTACCCTGACAAATACAGTTTTACTCTAATCTTCAGACACTTCCTCCAATTAACAAGTTATATTCAGTATCAGTAGTGATCGGCTGAGGAGCTATTCATCGGGTAATCACAATATCATTGAATCAATGGGAAAAGACCATGGTCTATGCGTGATTCATATTTCTTATATAAAGTGAGGACTTCGCTAAATTTTTCTGGCCTCCCCATTGAGCCCCAGGCTCAGCATGCAAGCAAGTGCTAAGTCTTATAGATAGTAGTAGTAGTGATAGCATAGATTCATAGTCTTAAAATACAACTTGTAGTACTTGTAGTATAACCCACAGTACTTGTAGTATGGGGACTTCTCACGCTCTTACCACCACCATCTATTCTTACCCTACCAAAAATAACCCCCCGAAAACCCTCTATAACCCAAAATTCCTCCAAAAGCAGTACAAATAGGCCAAGGTGGGCCACCGGTAGCTTCAAATAAAAAGAGAAAAGCAACATCTGGACCGACAAGTGAGATGTCAACAACCCAGCCAGAAAAGGATGACGTGGCATCCACAATTAAGCGAGCGCGGAAGTTGTGAACGATGTCCAAAGAAATAGAAAAGTTTATACTACCAGAGTGGGACACATTGAAAGAAATGCAAGAAAATATGAAAGATGGCAATGACGCATTGAGCTATCTAACGCACCAGCTGTATTTTGAAGACACAATGGAGGTAAACCTAGAAACCTTGAGCTATGTGCTAATGCTTTTTTTAGCTACGGCAGACCTAAGACTAGTGCAAGAGGGAGCAAGGGCAGTCGCTATACTCATGAGAGAAATAAGCAGCACAGTCCAAAATAAACAAACTGAAGAGGTAATAAAAGAAATACTAACCCCTATGAAAGCAGACATAGAATCAATGAGACAAGATCTAAAGGAAATAAGAGAAAGTAATATGACACCAGGAGCAGCAAGAACACAGTCGACCTACGCAAATACGATAAGAAAAGGCAAAGAACAGCAACAAACAACAAGTGTGGAAATCAAAAGAAGACAGATACTGATAGACCAAGATGAAGGTACATCAACCAACACCCTCTCAGCACTAACAGAAATCCAGCTGGTGGCAAAAGCAAATGAAACAATTGAGATCACAAAGATAGAGAAGAACGGAAAGGACCTCAAGATCATAAGTGCAAGAAAACTCTGAAATGGCGGCCTGTTACTGGAAACCAGTAGCAGTGAAGCAGCAGACACAATACGAAACCAAAAAGAAGACTTTTACAGAGCATTTGGACCAGCAGTAACAATCAAAGATAGAGCACACACAGTGAGATTATCATTTGTACCTGTAACCCATGACATCAGCAGCGAGTGGGAACGTCGACGAATTGAAGAGAATTCGGGGTTAGAGAAAGGAAACCTTTTAGTAACATCATGGGTCAAGGCAATTCAGAACCGAAGGGAAGACCAGCGGGTAGCGATGCTAATGGCAAAATTCTCAACCCCACAGGCAGCAAACAAAGTAATTAGGGAAGGTATAATAATGCAAGGCAGAAGAGTACAGGGATACAAGGCAATCAATGGGCCGATGCGATGCTACCATTGTCAAAGGTATGGACACACAGCCACTAAATGCCCCTACAGCAGAGATCAAGCGAAGTGTCCCACATATGCGGGAACACACGAACGAAATCAATGCACTGCAAAAGAAGAAGAATATAAATGTGTAAGTTGTAGTGTGACAGGACACACAGCATGGGATCCAGACTGCCCGATACATAGAAGGGAAATGGAAAAGATCCTCTGAAGAAATAAAGAGAACCAATACAAGTACTTCAGGACAGAAGAGGGGTGGACACACGAGACAGACCCAATTTACATGGTAAGAGGAGAAGAGAATGCGGCAACTAACAGAGACACAACACAGGAATCAGCAGAAATACAAGAGGAGGAAGAAAGAGATGAAATGGAGGTGGGAATGGAGATAGAGGAAGGGGAGGTGGAAGAAGGGGGGTGGAGCACAGTGCCAAAGAAAAAAGCGGTGAGGAGACCATACACGCAGTCCACCCTAGAAAAGTTCGGATATGCAAGACCCAACACAAGAGGGGAAGAAGAAGTGGAAATGGAAGAAAATGAATGAGAGAAGAAAATATAATGAATCAAAACAGGAAGACGCTGACAATACGACAACAAAACCTAAACAAATCAAGTGATGCCACATTAAGCATAATCAACACTGTAAATCCAAAGAACACTGACATTATAGCAATTCAGGAACCATACCTTGACCAATTTAACAACACCAGGGCAACAAAAGCATGGAGTGTGGTTCTACCAAGCAAGCACAAGAGAGATGGTGAGGAAAGATCACGAGCGGCAATCCTAGTCAGCGCCAAGCTCAGAGAATGGGACCAGATTGAAATAGAATCCCCAGATGTGGTGGGAATACGGATAAAAACAGAGCTGGGTGACATACTGATTATAAACATTTATGGTGACATAACACATTCACAGGCACTATGAGAAGCGAGAGCAGCAACAAACAGAGAAGTGAATAAGACAAGAGGGGGTCATACTCACATTATATGGCTAGGGGACTTCAACAGACACCACCCTCAATGGGACAAGCTAAGAAACGCCCACCTGTTCACACAGGAAAACCTAGATAAAGCTCAGACATTAATAGAACACACTGACAATTTAGACTTATATATGATCCTACCACGCTACACTCCAACCCTCAAGGCCATGAATACAGGCAACTACACAAGGCCAGATAACGTGTTCACAACTCAGAGTATCGCTGACAACTTGATCTCATGCAAAACAGTGGAAGGGGAGATCCCACCATGAACAGATCACTTCCCAATTGTCATGCAAATTGACACCCATGCACAGAAGATAGAAGACAGGGAAGTCTACAGCTTTAGAGAAATCAATTGGAAAGAATTCAGAAGAAATCTCCAACCAAAGATTGAGGACATACCTACACATGAAGTCTTCGAAGTGCAAGGGGAATTTGACATGAGGATGACAGCGTTAACAGAAGCTCTGAAAAGTACAGTCAGAGAGGTAGTCCCCCAGTCAAGAATAACACGGTATGCAAAAAGGTGGTGGACAGAGGAACTCACAGGTTTATACAGGGAACTAAAACATGTCAGAAACCGGGCCAGAAAATACCGATACGACCCACAAGACCCAATCCATGAGACACTGCGAACACAACAAAATAAGTTCACGCAAAAGATATGCAAAACCAAATGAGATCATTGGGACGATTTCTTAGCAAACTTAGATGAGCGCACTATGTGGACGGCACACAAATATGTGACAGGGGAACCAACAGATGGATCGGCAAGCAAGACAATGGCACTGAAGAAAAGAAACAGAGATGGAACAGTAACGTACACGGAAAACGACAAGGAAAAGGCTAACCTATTTTTTAGAACCTTCTTTCCAGATATAGGAGAGTACCAAAAGCCCTCAGCAAATTATGCGTATTCGGCAGAAAAGTTCGAGTTCAAGGACATAACAGACACACAAATCTACAGAGCAATCGAACGCTTGAAACCGCACAAGGCACCAGGTAACAATGGAATACCAAATGTGGTGCTGAAAAAGACAGCACAGATGATTGTACCAATCATAGGACCACTATTCCGAGCCACATTCCGCATGAGATACTTCCCACAAGAATGGAAGGACTCGAAGATCATAGTAATGCGGAAGCCAGGCAAACCAGATTACACAGAGTCAAATGCATACAGACCGATTGCTCTCCTAGACACAATAGGTAAAGTACTGTCATCGTGTGTATCAGAAGATCTGCTTGCCTTTGCAGACTACCACACGATCCTCCCACCCACACAGTTTGGATGCTGCCCAGGACAAACAACAACAGATGCTCTATAACACACAATGACATTCATAAAAAATACATGGAGAGGAGGGGATGAAGTAGTGGCATTATTCCTCGATATAAAAGCAGCATTCCCAAGTGTGCTACCAGAATGGTTAGCATACGATATGAGAAAAAGAGGGGTCCCAAGGCAGTATACAGACTGGCTAACAGCAGTGATGACAGGGAGAAAGACCGCACTCACCTTTGACAATTACAAGTCAGAACCACTAGACCTAAAAATAGGGCTAGACCAGAATCGGGACCATGCTTCGCTTTCTACAATGCGGCACTAGCAGACCTCACCAGAGATAGGAAAGATGTTGAAGTGATGATTTTTGCAGATGACACCACACTGCTGGCAAGAGCGAAGACAATGGAAGAAGCCGTGAACACCCTCCAAAGCTTGATGGATGGCACACATGGAGCAAGTCACTGGGCAGAAGAGCACAACTGTAAGTTCGCAACTGAAAAATTTGCACTGATGGGATTTTCAAGGCGGAGAGAAGCAGATAGAAGTGGAGCAAGGAAAACGAAGCCATGCAAACACCCATCTATACAAGTCAATGGCAAAACCATAAAGCCAACCCGCCAGCACAAATTCCTAGGGGTTATGCTGGATGAAGAACTGAGATTTGCGGACCACGCCAACTATGCACTACAAAAAGGGTCGGGATGGGTGAGCCAATTCAGGAGACTGACAAAGCTAACAAAAGGAATACCTACAAAGCACATGTGGAGGTTTTACTTGTCAGTGGCGGCACCCAAAATGCTGTACGCAGCAGACGTGTTCCTGGCGCCTACAGTTAGCAGGGCAAAAGGAGTAAAAGGCATAGTGAAAAAATTAACCAGAGTGCAGAGAGAAGTGACAATAGCAATTATGGGCACACTAAGAACAACAGCCACAGATGTGCTAGATGTCCACGCAAACCTACTTCCCTTCGATCTTCTAGTGGAAAGAGTAATAGTCAGAGCGGGCACAAGGTTAGCAACAATACCGGACTCACATGTACTACACAAACAGGTCCAGAGAGCAGCAAATCGATATGTAAAGAGGCACCGGAGCCCACTGCATGACATACTACATGGTTGCGAAATAGAACCAAATGTGTATGAAAAGATCAGACCAAGCATCTGGGGATCAAAGTGGACAAGCACTCACCAAATAGAGATCAAAGGGAATCGGGAGAAAGCGGTGGAAAACATAGATAAGTACAGGGGAAGCCAGATAGTGTACTCTGACAGATCCTGCAGAGATGGGAAAGTTGGCGCGGCAGCAGTGTTTTGGGATAGTAGGGGCCAAAAACATGTGAGACGCAAGTTGCTCGGCACAGCGGAGGAACACACTGTGTACGAGGCGGAGCTAGTGGGAATACTACTAGCACTAGACATAGCAGAGGGCATCCGGAACTCAAACCAAGTGCACATAATGCTGGACAACCAAGCAGCGATCCAGGCAACCCAGCGGCAGAGGGCAGTACCAGGCCAACATCTGGTGGAACAAATTCAGAGGCAAATAAAAACCCTGCAGGTAACGCACCGTAAGAGGATAAAGCTGATATGGTCACCAGGACATGAGGAGATAGAAGGAAATGAGGAAGCAGACAAAGAGGCGGCTGCATCGATCACAGAAGGCGACCTAAATAGCGACCACCTCACTCATATAGACAAGCTCCCGACAAGTCGATCAGCTGCAAGACAGACCAGAGAAACGAGTCTCAAGAAACGCACGGCAGAGAGATGGGAGAGCTCACCAAGACATGAGCGCATGAAAGAAATAGACGGCGCATTACCTGGCAAGGGCTTTCTGAAACTGACAAATAAGTTCCCACGTCAAAATACTTCAATACTAATGCAGTTAAGAACAGGACACATACCTTTGAACCACTTCCTATATAAGATAGGAAAAGCGGAGTCACCAATGTGCGCTGCATGCGAAATGGAGATAGAAGACGTGATGCATTACCTTATGAAATGCCCGAGGTACGATGCATACCGGCTCAAAATGCAACAACACTATCGCAAACATATTATCCCGAAGAAGACACTCCTAGTGAGCCCCAAAGCGATGAAGCTCCTATTCGAATACATCAACAAAATGAAACGGTTCAAGAACCCATATGGAACTTTCGATGAACCGAAGACGAAAGATTGAAGCGAGGCCAAGAGAAAGACACGGAGAAGAATGGGACACAACAGAACATAGAAACACTGAAAACTGAGGCAGAAGGAAGAAGCAAGAGGCAGACAGAGTGGATCAGCAGACCACCCTTAAAGCTATGACGAGGAGATAAAAAAGACCGACCCAGCAAGGGAAGAAGTGACAACAGGAAAAGTCTCGGCACATAGGGCCCGGCCCCACGAGACTTACTAGACCTACACACACACACACACACACACTTGTAGTATAACCCACAGTACTTGTAGTATAACTTGCACTATGTATATAATCAGCATTTTCAATATACACAATGATTTCAAAAACATACATACGCTTGGAGTGAGCTTAAAAACTTGAATACCAAAGAAAAAGTATATCTCATCTGTAGTTGAAAATTCAAGAAATCTCAAATTTGTGTCAAAGAGGGTTAATTTACTCTAATTCAGGAATTCAGGTTTTTTAGATGGCTATGAGGTATGTTGATTCTTTGAACAGTTAATTAACCCTTAATTATCCTGAGCTGCGTCTCACACGTCTAGTTTGGGTTAATTAACCTGTTTAGGTTTTTGCGACAACCAATACAACTTGAGGTTTTTCCGGTCTGCGATGCTCGTACAGTCTTAAACTCACCACCCAACATTATTTTCAGCACAAATAAAAAAAGCTTGTAACGCTAAAATAATACCTTCTATTGAAGATTAGGTTTCCTACCAATTGTCGCAAAAATCGAAATTAAATTTTTTTGTTAAGCAAACGGATCAAGGCTCTAACTTGCATTATAAAGGGTTTATAAACTGTTTATAATGCAAGTTAGAGCCTTGATCTGTTCGCTTAACAAAAAATTTTAATTTCGATTTTTGCGACAATTTGATAGCAGGAACCGCAAAATTCTCAAGCCATTTCCCAAAGCTTATGCCTTCATCCACATGTTCCATACAACATCTTCTATACACTCCGTAAAACTTAATCAACTTTTTTCTACATAAAGAAAGAAATAAGGCATGTAAGGGCTCTTGCGGCTCTGTCTACCTCTAGTAGTCACTTCCGAATGGGGCTTTTCGCAAGTTGTTTCTGAGGCGGAAAGAAATTCAATGGGGTTTGAAGCTATAACTCGGCTGCAATGCTTGACAAAAGAGTAGATTTAGATTGCGAAAAGAATAAAAGCTCGACGCTGAGAACAGCCAATAGAAAACACCCTTTATGAAGGGAATTCGAACTCGAACTTCAAAAGGTGTCAGCATGACCAGGTTTTATCCTATTATGATGGCATGGCATATAATATTCGCAATCAAACTAGCTCAAACAGTAAATGAAATATACCGGCGTGGTGCCATCTCCATAATTGGGTTACCTTTCCCTAGAGCGTCCGTGTAATGTAATAAAACCGCACGCGCTTTCATCGTCGCAAGGTTGCAAACAGAATGTCGATTTCAGTGCTATCAGTTCGATTCTCAAAAGAAGTTTTGAATTTCATTCCAAAAAAAGAAAATATGCACAAAAGGGGAAAGATCCTAGTCCGAGCTCTATTAAATAATTATTCTTGCTCTACTTTTATATTGGCAATTACGCTCGTTTAATCCTGTTAGACCGATTCAGAATGAGACCTCAACGGAATAAGAGAGACAACATACCAAACTTTAACATAATCAGCGAATGAGACCATACAGACGGTTTGCCATATGCCTAGACCGATGCGTGGCGTAACGCCACGATATAATCCTCTAATTCCATTTTCTTTATATATGTAACCAAGCGTGTTTAGCACAGTGAGTCTGGCAGGTCGGTTTGGGTTATTGGCCGTCTGCTTTAACATGGATTGCATCTGGAAATTTTACTCATAGAATCATAGTTTTTTTTGCCCCGGTTTGGAGCTCACGTACCTCAACACGGACAACTTCAATAGGTTGGTTCCATGTTGCCAGAGCACCACCTAATTGGGGTCAGATACGGTCGAGGAAAGAGAAACATGATGAAGATACCAATGCTAGAGCTCAATATCTTGTCTATCGCACTGAGGGATTCTCCTGGCTTTTTCCCTCGAGCAGATCGAATCAAGTCTTCGGCAAGACGTGCGAAACCCATTCTAAATGGTCAGATTAATAACGTAAATGTTTGTATTCAGGGAGATATGCACTCACCTAGACCCCCAGTTCGTACATTGGCGAACAGCGACAGCATTTACACCCTTATTGATACCTTTGATACCTTCCTTGCGGTATATATCAGCAAAGAGAGCCCATGTCGATGGTGGCTTGACGCCGGTAGCCACTTGCTTATGACGAGTTATTTCAGCAGTCTTCATAGTTGTACAAAAGCCTATAGGTTTGATGCATTCAAACAAAGACGACAGAGTATTAAGATCGGCTTACCCATAGTTGCATATGCTTGCGTGATACCGCCAGTCATTCCACCGAGGAGACCAGCTAAACCTGGACTAACACCCATTTTCGTTGTCGCAGATTCCACCTCTGACGCGGTGAAGAGCAGAACGGCACCTTTGGTCGAGGCCTCGATCCAAGCCTAGTGACAGACATAAGCACTAGATGAGAAACAACAAAGACGCTAAAGCGTAAAAGCACCCATGGAATAAGGCCTTGGTAGAATCCTGCTACACCGCCTCGACCCCAGATGGTATTAAAAGCTTGTAGCATGCTTTGTGATCGGTTTGCGGCCATCTGGGTTTTGATAACTTCTAGTGGTTGGCCTAGAGTCGTTACCTGAAAGGCGTTATATTATATACATAAGGGAAAAGCAGTCAACGTGCCTCCTAAGGAGTAATAGTCAGAGTCTCATTTTACCGTTACGGAACAAGGGCTCAATCACTTACAAACTACAAACGGGAAAGGATGGGATAAAAGTCTGTTAACGAAACCAGCTGTTCGGATAACTCTCAGTTAGGAAGAGGTATACCATGTTCATTATTCCCCCTAGGGAATTGAACAAGGTTTGTCAAGGCTTTCGCTTTTGAGGGTAAAGAACGTACCAACTGCTATATTTGACCAATTTACGCCTTTTTGGCCAGGTTCTCTCGCCATGGGTGCCATTATAAATTACAGGTGTTATGTCTTGGAGGGAATTATAAGAAAGAAAGAAAGAAAGAAAGAGATAGGATTTTTTGGAAAAATAAACCTGACACGACAGAATTTATTTATTTTTGTTTGGGGTAGCAGCACCCGCGGCTAATATCGCGCGACTGGCAACGGCGCTTATAGGCTTCAATCGCGCTCCTTGAATAAAAAACCGGACGTGCGTAGGGTCACCGAGATACACGTGAGACGGAATCGCAATGAGAGCCGTTTGTGGAGATCTTAATGTCTTCTGTCTATCTAATAGCCCGTTTTTCCCCGGACTCCGAGCAACAATGATTAACTTGAAGATCACGGATTCGAAGATGTTCTCAGTGTGAGAAAAGCCAGTCTCGTCTCAAATATGCAACTGTCAAACTTGTACAAACATAGTATGTACTGCCGAAAACTACTAGGAATGCCAATGTTCATGGGCATGTGGCGGATCCGAGTTACGTCATTTCATGGAGTCGTTTAAGTAGCATGCAGCAACGTCCATTGAAGGAAGAAGGCCTTATCAATAACGGAAGCGAGCCCGGGACCATATATAGTATGGACATTATTTCCTTTGTTTCTGCTAATGTCCTCATTCCTCTCCCTTCCGGTCCTGTTTATATGTAGTTTATTGACCTTCGTGCTATACAATTATCTGCTACCCAAATTCTCTCAGCTCCACAAACTTCGAGGACCACCGACTAGGGGACTATTTACGACACACCTGAACTCTATCTTAGACCCTTCTATCTCTGGTAAGGTTGTCAATTGCTTTGTGGAGAGATACGGGTCCAGTTTTCGTATCAACGGACTAGGTTCTGTAAGTGGATTCCAAGCCTGTTTCCCCTTCTATCATCGTGCCGAGGACACTCATTTCTCTTGAAAGAAGGATGAACGATTGTTAAGTGTCGATCCTGCCGCGATGGGCCATATTTTGAATCGTCCTTGGATATACGAGAAACCCTGGCAGTCTCGCCGTATAATTACCCGTCTCATAGGAGAAGGACTATTAGGTTCCGAAGGAGTAATCCACAAACGGCTTGTAAGAAACATACCTTCTCCCCCGATTTCAATCCAACTTCAACCCCGGATTTGTTCCATTAGAGAAAGGTTTCCAATCCTGCTTTTTCTCCTCAGAATTTGCGTGAATTTTTGCCCATCTTCTTCAAGAAAGGGCTGGAGGTAAATTTACTTCTTTGTCTGATACCTTTCAACACATAAACACTGTCACCAGCTCAGAAACCTTTGGAGGAAATTTGCTGTCGACCAGCCCGATGGTCATGAAATTGACGTTTACCATTGGTTAAATCGACTTACTATCGATATTATTGGAGAAACCGGTTAGCATATCCTATGTACAGCTGCCTACGTCGACCTCATTGTAAATCTTAGGTTTCGATTATGCTTTCAATGCAATCCAGACTGAGACGAATGAAGTTTACGTGGCCTTTCGCGATATGTTTGCCTCTGTCTTTACCAATACTCCTGAATGGGAGCTGGCTCTTGGAATCTATTTCCCCCTGTTTAATAAGTTCTGGGCGAGTATATGTTCATATGCTGTTCCTACTTCTGCTTAGTTCCTTATAGCGCAGTAAAACGAATATTACTGTCGAGAATAGCCAACGTGTCATACGTACAGTAGGGAAGGAGGTTATACGACGCAAGAAAGATGCTCTCCGAAAAGGGAAAGATCCCGGAAAAGATTTGCTAACATTATTACGTAGGTTCTTTGCTTATACTATGTTTGTTCTCTTGACCCCTGCCAGTTAGATCAAATATGTCTAACGACATCCCCCCGGAACAACGAGTATCTAACGAAGACCTTTTTAACCAAGTTTCGACGTTTCTGTTTGCCGGCTCCGATACGTCCTCGTTAGCTTTAACATGGACATTGCAGTTGCTAAGCGAGCATCCCGACGTGCAGGAGCAACTCCGACGCGAAATCGTCGATTCATACCAGACAAGAAACGATATAAAGGATATGCTGGTGACGGAAGATTTCTCAACGCTTGATGTATCATATACGGAGGTCTTCAAGACCATCGACTCCTTGCCTTATTTGGATAACGTTATTCGGGAGTCACTACGACTAGTCCCACCCATTCATTCTTCTCTTCGAGTGGCTACCAGAGACGACTATATTCCGTTCTCCGAGCCTGCAGTATTAAGAGACGGGACCAAGCAGAGCGGTATCTGGATAAAGAAGGGGCAGTTTGTGCATGTTCCATTTGAGTCATTCAACTTGAATGTAAACGTCTGGGGTGAAGATGCATTGTCATTCAAGTATGCCGACAAACCTTTTGAGTATACATTTCCTGGAGTATGTGTTTAGCCATTCCCTATAGCCCCGATCGTTGGTCGAACATCACCGAGAAAATGAAGCAACAGCCTGGATTATACCCAAGTAACATGAGCTTTTCTGCAGGACCCAGAGTAAGTCCTTCATTTTCCTGTGACTCACTGACATTTCTAATTCTGTAGGCGTGTATTGCTATGCCGTTCGCTCTTATGGAGTACGTACTCTTCCACACTTGGAGATAAATCAGACTCCATTTTTAATTTTCTTGTCCCACATTCAGGATCAAAGCCGTTCTCTATATTCTTTTGACGTCGTTCACTTTCGAGAAGGCTGTGGATATCGCGAAGGTCTACGTGTCAGTCGATTTGTCTTTGTGAATTTTCCTCTGCCTGACAGATTTATTATACAGCGTCTTCACGAGACCTTTCATCCGGAAGCGTTTCAAAGAAGGCACACAATGTCCGTTGAGAGTTAAATGTTGCTGAAGAATAATGATTATTTGAAGTTCTGATTTATTTGTACATGTTTGTTACCACCTACTGTGTATGTTTTAATTACAAGTACGTCGGCATTCGCCGAAGAACCACCGAGCTGTAACGCAAACCTGCGCTTGATACGCGACTCTATTGCTTCCTCACCCCAACATTATAATTATTGAAAGAGTCTTCAGTTGCTCTGATATCCCGTTCGGCGTAAATGCTTACCACCATCGTTCCAGATCACCATCTTCCTCATCCCCAGGTGAATGTTAACCTTGGTATGTCATTGCAGAGAGAATTCAATTCTGACGAGAATAACTTTCTCAGCATCGAGTTCGACATATTAAATCCATTCAAATTCGAAACTTGACACCTTTTCCTGCTAGAGATGCTATAGCTCAGAGCCTTACACAACCCTCCCGGAACTCAGTTTTAGTACCTCACTCAGCAGATGACATTGAACTAGGAGTTTTACGGCGTAAACGGAGGATATCGTCCAGCTCAGTAATGGTTTCGTATAATCCCGAAGTGGAGGAGGACGAGAGCACGCCGCTAACAAGAAGTAGTAGTACACAGCGGAGGAGGTCTGGTTCCAAGAGTAGTTTACGAACAGTATCAGGCTCTCCTTCCGCTTCTCGTCGTCTGTCCTCAAACCATCATTCTTCGTTTATTGCCGCAAGGCATGTGGTTTCATTCGCCGAAGACGATGCATCGCATGCCTTGGATACACAAACACCGTCACCTTTATTCGTTATACATTCCCAGAAACACCTCGAGAAGATTATATCTTCTAGATTAATCGAGACATTCATAACTCTTTCTTCACTTCCGTCTGCTGAAGACATACTTCCTTCCAGAATCTCCTCTACGCTACCGCTTGTACCGACAACCTCGGCTGCACTGTCGTCTAATACCACTATGTCTCCTACCAAAAAGTTGAAAGAAGTATCCAGCAAGAAAGTTTCGTCAACAAATAAACCAGATCATCGTAAAGGCCCCTCTGTTTCCTCAGTGGTTTCTCACAAGTCGACTTCCTCAGTTCCTCGAACACCAGTTAGCCCCACCCCCGCACCGCGAAGCAGGGCTGGAGACCGTGCGTCTACTTCCAAGACTGGTTTCACCTCACCTCCAACACCCCCTCCAGAATCTCCAAAGGCTAAACAACACAACTTTTCTTCGTCTAAAACTGTTCCATCTAGACCTAGTTCTCGCGGGCAGGATGCCCCACAGGACTCACCCTCGCCATCGTTCCCGACGCCCTTTTATATTTCTTCCATTCATCAGCCTTCAACGAATCCTACATTTGCGCATCTTGATCCTGAAAGAGAGTTTGCGAACTGGGCGGACATTACGGCTTCCAAATTTCAGGTTGCAATTTGGGGACGCACTGACAAGTCAAACACGGACTTCAAAGACAGGGGAAAGGATACTGTAACCCAATCTGTTTTAGGAAAAACTTTCACTTGGCAGATTTTGGACGAGTGGACTGTCGACTTAGATGCAACTACACTTTTCAACCCTGACGTATGTCTTTTTTTTTCTTTTCCCAAAAGTTTATTTTGTTGGACATGAGCGTTTAACGAAGCGTTAATCAGAGCTCTGGGCATACACTACCGTCCAACACACTTCTTATTACCCTTGCATCTGGAGATATTCTTCGTGTATTGCCTAAATCCGCCGATACTGCCGTATCGCAATCACAAAGCTCTTTAATCGATCACGGCTATAACTCGGACACAGAGCTAGACAAATTACTTACTAGGGGAGAAGGCTCTCAACAAGCGCGAGATTTAATTGCTCGGAATATGCGAGAAACGCGAATGAAGAAAAGTGCAACATATCAAGACTTAGTAAAGTATGATTTTCCACGTATTTTCGCTTTTCCCCCCCCTTTGTGATCAGTTCCGTAGGTTGATCAACTTACAAACTGTAATAGCTGACACGCAGCAATTGCTGGAGAATACCATAAGAACTTGCAATCTTTTGATTGAAAGTGATAGACATGATCCTTCCGTTCGTATGAGACCGCTGTATTACACCTCCGGAACTAATTGAGTAACAGCGTCGTGAAATCTCTGAGCTGGAGAATTCGGCGAAAATACTGCATGGCGAACGAGCAAAGGTCAGGGAAAGCATCGAAAGAGGTTAGTTCTGTTTTTGTTCGGAAAAACAAGTGGTGATGAAGCTTGATACTTTGTACTAGACTCGCTGAAGTTGGAAGAAAAAAGGAAGATGCTGCGGCGACGCCGAGAAAATCTTGTTTCTGCCAAAGATTTATATCGCCAAAATATTGAAGAATACTCAGACATAGGTAGAACCTTCGCGGCTGAGCAGTAAGCTGGAAATGTCACTATAACAACGAGATCAGGGTACTAATCTCTTATGCAGAGAACGGCATTCAAATCTGGTTTCCCAAATACCTGCTCTTCGTACTTCACTCATCCAACTCGTTAATTTCATTTTCCCAATCGAACCTGTATCACCTCAGGATCTCCTTTTTTCAATTCTCGATTCACCTCTCCCGGTTCCTACGTCTCCCAATGAACCTGCCCCTCCTATATCAATGTCCGCTTTTCCGACTGTGTCAGAGGAATCTGTATCAACTGCATTAGGACATGTTGCACAAGTTACCCAATTAATTTCTGCATATTTGGGTCAACGACTGGTCTATCCGGTGACTTGCTATGGAAGCCGTAGTGTCATTAAAGATCCTATTTCTGCCATGGCTGGGCCAAGAATGTGAGACTAATCTCTGATGGCAGATTTAACTCTAACTCGGTTTTAGCTTCCCTCTGTATTCTAAAGGGGTTGAAACGTACCGATTCGAATATGGCGTTTTCTTGTTAAACAAAAATATAGAAATGGTTCGAGCACATCCCATTGTTTTCGTTGTCATATAACATTCTAATTATGATGTTAGTTCATGTCGGAACGAAACCTTCGCGCCCTAGATATCAGACATACATTGCCAAATCTTAAAAACTTGATACTTACCCTGACGACAGCAGACGAAGTTGAAGAGCCAATGTAAGTTCTTAATTAATTTGGACGTTACATTCTTTTTTATAATGTTTGTTAGTCCTGAACGCAAGCGATTATCTGAAGTCTCAGAGGTTTCCTCTCCAGTATCTCCGTCCGCTGCCGTGTCCTCGAGGCAGGAAGCGAATGATTCTTCGACAACGTCTTCCACAAGCTCGACTCAGCAATCGCAGAGAAAATCCGCTCCTTTCTTTTATCCTTTTACTTCGTTACTCAGTTCGCGCTACCCTTCAAGTCTAGGGCGTCCAAAGGTTAAGGCTGTGGACGAATCACCAGAACAGTCCGAAGACACTCCACCGTCTGAAGATGATGGCACTCCCTCCGCATCTGAACTAACACCTCAAATCCGTGTAACCGCAGACGATGAGCCCAAAGGTTTACCATCCGGGGGGGAGTTGTCTGTCGACGTGGCAGCCATGCACAGAAATCCACTCGAGAAATCGACTTCTAATAGTGAAACAACGTCACCATCGCCCTCACTTTCGGAGGTTGCATGATACCCATTATTTTCCACAGTCTGATACCCCCCCCCCCTCCACAATATCCTTGTATCAATTATATAGTTTCTATACTATCAATCATCATTTGTATGCAACATAAGTGAATAGGCATCGAGCATAATGTGCTAAATAGTCATAATATAAAATATCCATATATAAGATATCCATATTCACTTAGACAAGCCCAAGAACCACAGTAGCGCGTAAGCTAGATTCTATAGACGATCTAGGTTTCTTCAAGGGATCATCATCTGATCGTAAAGAGCTGCTCTTCCAGCCCCAACTTTGGCCGACCGAAAATTGATCGGGAGAACTCGTGAAGCGAGTTAGCGATGAGCCGGTCTTTGTCGTGCAAGATATTGTGAAATGAGCGGATATGGTAACTCGGGGATCACGATAAGGTTGAATCGGTACAGGAGTCGTGGGGGTAGACACTCCACTGCGGCTAGGAGAAGAGGATATTTGAAAATGAGTATGGGTTGGTGACTCTGGCTGAGGCGAAAGACGGGGAGAACCTGGAACGGCTCTTTCACTGACTATTGAGTTCAAAGAAGGCATCGGATTGATGGTTCTAGAGATTGGCTGTTCAACGTAGTTATTATTGTAGCCTGTTACGGTTATGGCTCTTTCTCTCTTGAGGAATGCAGGGGTGGAAGGTCGAGGAAGCGGATCAATAGTAGACTGTCGTTGGAGATATATGCCGAGTTGGATACCCTTCTTTTTGACGATTTGAATATAAACGTTGAAAAGGGAGCCAGCATACCATATAGTATGGGAATGTATGCGAGATTTTTCAGGAAGGTCCTCGATGCCCCAAAATTCAACACCAAAACGGAATGGAGGAAAGGGTGACCATCGAGTTTTTCCACTGGGATCAGATATGGATGATGTAGTTTGGCAAGGGGAAAGAATACCGAAAAAGTTGGATTGAGACGGCAGAGGATGTGAGGCATGAGATTGCGATGAAACATTGCCAAGGAGTTGGTCGATGGATGCATCGCCGGAAGAAAACGTGTTGTCGACGTTGCCTATTCGTTGAGATGAATCATTAGGTACTGGATATAGAACAACAGGTGACTTGAAACCTGGTATGATAGAAAAGTGATTTTCGGTTATTTCTGAGCTTGGTAGTGTAATCCCTAATTCTCTACTTTGTGGCGGTGGAGTAGGACTAGTAGTTCTCCCGAGACCGGTGGGGCGTGCCAATATGCGGTGACGTAAAATAGACTGCATCCAATGTGCTGAATGGATGACCTCTGTAGGGACGTAGGGTTGCCCTGTAAAGGGACAAATATCTTGCAAAATACGCACAAGTTCCTCAAATGTCTACAATAAGATTAGTTGACATTCGTCCCACACCATGCTAGTTACCGTTAAAGAAGTCTCTTACTAAATGACAATATCGAATACCGTTAGCAAATAAATTAGTCCATTCTGCTTCTTCCTCGGCGAAGTCTGACTTTTGTCGACAGCGTAATTGTATGACTCTTGTCGCAAGCTCATAGCGTTCCCATTCGCCCTTGACAAAGAAGTCATCAGATGCAATGACTGCACATGCCCAAGAAGATGACATTCCGGATTTGGTCCATATTGATGGAAAATTGGTTTGGGCTTGTTCCGAAGGAGACAAAATTGGGGAATGGGGTGAAGAGTGGTCCAGGCTTTCAAAAGAAAGCATATCCACACCCCATCGCAGTAACCAGCAGGCGCAAGATTCACCAACTTTATCCCCAATACCACCGTAATTAAAGGGGGGGATTTCCACGAAACGTTTATTTGACGGGTTACCGGATGTGACTGTATCACCATTTCCATTTGGAAGTAATTGGATATTACTGGTCTTGTGAACAGTACTGCTGTGAGATTCGTCGCGAGAGCTAAATGAAAATGAGTCTGAAGGCAGTGTCGTCGGGGTAGATGATCGGGTTTCGGGTCTTGAGAAAACAGGCTTCCCTACATGCTCCAAACCAACCGCTGATTCGAGATCAGCACCATCCACGGAACCAATTCCCTTGCCGATAGCAAAATTAAGATAGCGAATAATGGTATATGGGCCTATTGAGCTCAATATTAATGAGAGAGCTTGGGAAGTGACGGAAGGGACTGATAAATAAATTGAAGTAGCCAAGAGAGACAAGAGAAAATGAGGTGTTGCGGGATGGTGATCAGCAGGGCAAGCAAATGATATAGTATTATCATGAAAAGCAGGGGTTAAGGGATGTGTTTCAGTGGCTAATAGGACAGGTGGAACATATAATTTCGGGCCCCCTCCGTAGAGACGGGCAATGCATATCCTGGAAGCAGTTAGTTTCGACTAACGAAACAAAAATAGGGATGTGCATACTCGAATGCTGAGATAAATAAACTATTGTGAGCACACTTGTGATAATGAAAATGAAACATGACGTACCAGCTTTGGTGATATTAATGTCATCAAAATGAACGTAAACGTCGTCAGTGACAGAATGAGTTGAACCGCGTAGCTCCTGAGACTCGAGGAAACCCGCAGTAAACAATGATCGAAAAAAACCCTAGAAGGAATGAGATATGAGGTCACAATTCTGAGAGTGGAGACGATCGGTGATGCACCATATGGCAATAATACATACGGCTTGGATGAGGACTACACGATGGAGATGATATACGGCTTCCCAAGACTTCGCCTTGACGTGCAGCGAGACATCGGAGGTGTACCCGTGCAAAAAGCTAAGGTAGAGATGAGACTGGATGTCGCTGGGCGTGTAGCTTGAGGGCGACGACAGCGGCGCCGAGCTCATCGTCAGAATACTGCACCACTCCCGAGTCGTGACTCGGACTGAAGGGAATGTCCGACCCGGAAAAGTAGACGCGTGATCGCACGCCGAGCCTATTTTTTAAACTTTTCTCCGCAGTTTAGTATGCAAGAAAAACTTATATACCCTAATAAAATTGTCGTCTTTCAGGCATGCCGACAGCGCGTAATCGGGTATGCATGAGCGTGGAGTGTTAGCAATTATTTGTAAAAAGCGCTCATCATCATTTTAGGCTCGAACTTTGCTCGAATTTTCAAAGTTTGACTAGCTGTTATTCGAGTCGCTGAGGCATTTGAGCAGTCATGTCCTCATCGAAGACTCCATTCTGGTGCGTTTTTAGTTCTTTTCTTCTCTTTTGTCTGACTCCTGAAAATTTGCAATGTAGGCTAGGAGGTATGTCTGCGACATAATCTATAGGAACGAACTATTGAAAAGAAAAATCAACTTTGTTTTCTCTTTCTCTCAGGTGTAGCTGGATCCAGTCAGTAATGTTGTCATTCATTGCTCGTGTTGCTATTCGTTGACTAACTATGCTGCTCTAGTGGCTGCATGTTTCACCCACCCGTTGGACCTGACCAAGTTGCGGATGCAGACATTAAAGTCCTTGGACGGCAAAAAGCCTTCAATGTCCAGGGTCATCTACGAGACTGTCTCTTCGTCAGGCATACGAAGTCTATATGTCGGTCTCTCTGCTTCCCTCCTCCGACAAATGACATACAGTCTCGTCCGACTCGGTTCTTATGACAGCATCAAGAATCGCATTACCGATGGCAAGCAGATGTTAAATCGTCCTCCGCCTGACAAGTCATGAAATACATTCTCCCCACTTAGGTAAACCCCCAAGCAACGCCCAACTACTTCTTGCTGCCGGCATATCAGGTGGTCTCGGCGGAATAGCTGGCAACCCAGCAGGTGAGCAATGCTGGACATCTTTCTCCCTTCACATTAGCCGACACCTTGAAGATATTCTACTTGTTAGAATGACAACAGATCCAATGAAACCCCCGGACAAACGTTATAGGTACTCGAACGCACTTCAGGGCATCTTCAGACTGACTCGCGAAGAGGGTCTTCATGGCCTTGTTAGAGGGCTGACCCCAAATACGGTATGTTGATGTTTTTCTCTGACTTGCATACGTGCATTTACGCTGTTATTCAACAGGCGAGAGCCATTCTTATGAATGTACGTGCGCATATATGCATTGTAACCGTAGACATTATGTGCTAAGAAACCACCTAGGCTTCGCAGCTCGCGTCGTAAGTTTGACTCAAGCCATCCAAGATAAAATCCTAACTCTCGGACTCTAGATACGATTTTTTCAAATCCTACTTCTTGTCTCATCGAGTACCATTCACTCATATCCAACTACAAGACAATCTTTTACTTCACACCGTCGCTAGTGGTTTTGCAGGAACCATAGCTACCAGTAAGCAAACACTGTTCTATGAGTTTGTCCTTGAAAATTGATAGATTTCATCCAGCTATATGTTCACCAGCGGACGTTATTAAAGCACGCATCATGGCCTCAGTAAGCTTTCCGCTTGTTTTCCTCCTTCCATTACAAATAAGAAAACTATTGTATCTAGACTCACCGATCTAGCGTAGTTGGAATTCTCGCAAAATCCTTCCGGGAAGAAGGCCCCCTGTTCATCTTTAAGGGTTGGACACCGGCCTTCATTCGACTAGCTCCAAACACAGTCTTGATGTTCGTTTTCCTAGAGGTACGGTTTTCATTTTTTCCCTTGGTCTTCTTTACGATCCAAAGTGAACATCAATTAGCAACTGAAAAACGGGTGGAGGTATTATACCAAGACATTTTCATAACAAGCAAAAGCTTCATAACAAGCAAAAGCAATCTCTTGTTTCGATGACGTAGATGTAAATATAGACAATTTGTTAGATCATATAGCATAGATATTCTGTCTACCCTTGCTGATATACAATAATTTTGTCCAGATCGGCCGCATAATCTGTCATGTTGTCATGCAACTTAGTAAGAGAGTCTGTAGATTGTGTCACTTAGTGACTTACTGCTTTGACCGGCAGCAAACAGGAGTGTGTTTGCTCCATTTTGAAGATTTAGTTTTACTGTGGATGCCAGAGGAGTATCGGCATTGCCTGTGTCGGGTTGTTGGACAATGGCATAAGGTCCTCCATTCACACTGGAATCGTTGAATGGAATGAGATCGAGTGTAAAACTAGAGCTACATGCTTACCTTATTGTCATATTCCTCCAAGTAGAGTCACCATTTGCAGCATACAGCGCCACCCACTGGCCAGCTCCATTTCCTTGAACATTATTCAAAGTTAATGTTCCACCGTTGCCTTTATTATGTTAGTTGCATTTTTGGAACTGTTCTGATGATATACTTTACCTAAATAACCTACACCATGACCGCCGGAGAAACCTGAGTTCGTGATGAGGGTTGACGATCCACCCCTGACACCAGATTCAGCCTCATATGTAGTACCGTTGGCTACGGTCCATGTTCCTATAGTCTTGAATTAATAAGGATATAACTTGGAATGATAGTATATTGAACCTGTTTCGAGATTCAGACTCCATACGTCTGCTTGAACTAGCTGTGGAGCTCCAGTGGCCCATGACATGGGTAGCCAAACATACCTAACCAGCAATTAAAACGAGATTATAAGCCATGATATATAGCCAGTTATACCGACTGTCTCCCAAAAGGGTGCTGTGCCATCTATCACCGAAGTAAACTCCGTTGTCGCTCGGAAGTAGCATATCTACAAACACTTTGTTAATGGATTGATTCAATGAGAATGTGAACTCGTGGAACCATAATTGTTTTGAGAATAAAATGTTCTGGAAGACTCGGCAGTTATGTCTTCTTGAGAGCTCCATGGGCCTGCCAAAGACTAAAATAATCAATCAAAAGAAGTTCTATAAAAGGTAAGAGCTCACAGTAGCCTGGAAGAACTTGTTAGGATTCGGAGCCCAGCTGGAAGTGTGCGATGCGAAAAGCCAATAAACCTACAATTTTATCAAGTTACTTATAGACAGACAGTAATAAGCATATTGCTGATTTCCAACCCCATTGCGTTTAATCATCCCAGGTGCTTCAAGGTTGGAGTTCTTTCAAAGTCGGTGGAATCTCAGTATGTCCTACCAATGAAAGGATACAACTTACAGCAAGTTCGGAGATTACAGCTGTGACGTTGTAGTAGTTGTCGTCAAGTCTATTAGACAAATTTCAGTGATTACAGCAACCAAACAAGTCAGAGATCCGATACATTGCGATTTTAAAGTCGACATTGTTATCAGAGGCATAAAGTAGATATGCCGTGGCTATAAATCTGTAAATGAATCTGTAGTCTCTTATAGATGATAAGAACATACAATTATCTTATACATAGACCACGATCAGTATTTTAGGAGCATAGTTAAATCGCGTGAATATGTACCGTCCTGAAACAAACCCATATCCCTTGAATCGGCTCCCAAGGGTTTGAAACTTCCTAAATACGTATAGGGACCGCAAGGGTCATAGGCCGTAGCAACGCCGACCTCAGCAGCGCCGTAACTGAGATACGGAAATGTTTATAAACAAGTGCCAAATTCGATAAACGTATACATACTCGGATGTGTCAGAATGAAACCACATGACATATTCGGAATTCTTGAAGAATAATGGTTATCGCGAGCCCATGTTCACTCATTCAATAACAAAACCTTTGTGTTGAACAATACTAATAGAACGGAATTAGATGTGATCGGAGAGATTAGACAGTCCACACCTTTGGGACGTTCCACGATGTTGAAGGAAGAAATCATCGTTCCAGCAATTGGAGTCAAAGCATTATTTTGTCTTGTCCAGTTAAGCAAATCCGTAGATGTATAGCATGAAACCGCCTGTGAAGATCACAGCGCACATTTCATTCCTTTTTTAAAAAACCTACAGAAAATAATGCACTATTTGCAGCTTTGTCTTCTCCAAACCAATAGTATGTTGAATCGACTTTGAGAAATCCTCCTCCATGAGCTTGTATTACATTACCACTTGTATCATACCAAGTCGCGCCGGGAACAATGACGTTCGAGTTCCCCAATACAACCGTCTGAAGTGCGCAAACGAGGAGAGCCAATGAAAAAGAAAGCAACATTATTCTTCACAATGACGGTGATGGTTCTATCTCACTCGGGCTTCAGTGGTTATTTATCCTGACGCATTAATCCCGGCAATGACGGAAAGAACACGGTATTTCATTGTAATTGAAAACGACGCAGTAATGAGGTTCTGAAAGCAATGGCTTCGAATGAGAATGAAACACGTCGAAACTTGGAGAAGCTCAGAAGTAAAGAGCGCACTAGAATTGTTAGGACCTCATGCAACACCGTGACTGATGACCTTAAGCTTAAGCTTGGTCCGGAGCGTGTTCAGCCGCTTTTTACGATAGGTTTACTTTGGGAAATGTATCCAGAGAAGGAGTCCATGAGCTAAACAGTAGTCCCCTCACGTATAATAACAAGTTTGCGAATAGAATAATTCGACAGGCAGTAGCCTAGACACTAGCTGTCCTCCGTTAGACGCCCGTTTCAGTTCGTATGGACACATTTCACCTTCTCTCTCGCGGTGGTATCAAATTCGACAGAAACCGATTTGCTTCAGATGTCAAGTTATTCAAGGTATTTTTATAGATGCAACTAATCTTGATTGGGTCTAATTTTTATGTAGCCTTCAAGCAACATTGACAGGGAAAATGGCATGTCGAAAAATCTATCTTCAGGCGAACTCCCACCCGAATTGGATTTCTTTCGATACACAAAAAACACCTCTTCATCACATAGTGATAATTTAAAGCGGAAGTCGAATACAGAACCTAATGTCGTCGAGAACCAGGCCCCTACTTCCAAAAGGCGAAGGACTAGCCCCGACACAAGTGATAATGAGGGGGAGAAACACAGTGGTGATGCTCCCAAGCTGTCTAAAAAGCATCGGGTTGTAGCCAAAGGAAATAATGTTCCTGCCCCAGTTGAATCTTTTGAGGAATTGCGGACGAGATATAACTTTCCATCTCGTATACTCCAGAATCTCGGGAAAAACGGATGGGTCGAACCTACCGGCATCCAAGCACATGCGATCCCTATGTTTTTGGAAGTATGTCGCGTTGATAGCTGATTTGCCTATGCTCATCTATTGATAGTCTCGTGATATTGCGGCCATATCGCCAACCGGTACCGGAAAAACACTTGCATATCTTCTCCCGATAGTCTCCAGTCTTCACGCACCCATCTCTCAATCGACAGATCCTGCTACTGGGTCAGGCATCCGAGCCCTTGTTTTAGCTCCTACTCGTGAGCTTGCTCATCAAATATACAACGAATGTTTAAAAGTTTGCGAGGGGAGAAAATGGCGTGTGGTTCTTTATAGCAAATCCACTGCAGCCACACTGGCCGATAAAAGTGTCAGGGACAAAACAGGTTCGCAGGTGCTTGTTATAGTCATCTTTCTGTCTAACCTTTCTATAGATATATTGATAAGCACACCGCTGAGGCTCGTTGCATCTCTGAAAGAGAAAAAGATTGAACTCAACAAGTAAGCTTTAGGGTGCTAGTGTCATATATATATATATATATATATACTTATTTTCCGTCAACAGTGTTCGACATTTGGTTTTCGACGAGGCCGATAGAATGCTCGATGCGGAGTTTCTTCCCCAAGTAGACGAAATTATTGCATCGTGCACTTATGAACACCTGCAGAAGTCGGTCTTTAGTGCTACTTTACCTGGAAAGGTCGAACAAATCGCCTTAAACATGTTGAAGGATCCGATTAGAGTCATTGTGGGATTAAAGTAAACATCAGCAACCGAGATCGTTTGACTTTTATTGATTTGATGTTTTCAGAGACACGCCTTTGCCATCCATCCGACAATCTCTTGTCTATGTCGCAGATGAATCATCTAAGCTACCATCGTTGATTTCGTATTTAACTTCGACGTCGGCACCTTCCACGGACCCGACTGCCCCCCAACCGTGGTCACCTCCAATATTGATATTTACATCCACCCAACCGCGAGCGACTTCCTTGTACACCAATCTATTGCTTTACAATCTACCAAATGTCGACGTTTTACATGCCTCATTATCAAATGCCCAGCGAATGGATGTGATTAAGCGGATGAGGGAAGGTAAATGTTGGATATTGGTCTGTACCGAGGTGATGGCCAGGGGAATGGATTTTAAGGGTATCAAGGGTGTGGTAAACTATGATTTCCCTACCACTATACAAAGTTACGTGCATAGGATTGGACGAACTGGAAGGGCTGACAGGGAAGGTTTTGCTGTCACATATTGGACCAATGAAGATGGACTGTTCTTGAAAGCGTTGAGTACTTTTTTTTTTCAAATTATGTTTTCTAGTTTTACTAATTTGTTTTTCTGCTCAAGTCTTGCCAATGTCTTCCTTCAGTCTGGCTCCCCTGTACCCGAATGGATACTTAAACTACCGAAACCATCGCAATTAAAGAGGCGTCAAATGGGTAAAGTAAAACGCGGAGATGAAGTCAACGAGGCTTCACGAATAGGAAAAAGAGATGCCATTAAGAAAAGGGACATGGTTTTAGCGTCCAAACGCAGAAAAGAGAAAGCGATCAGCAGAAAAGATGAAAGTACTAGTCGCGAAACATCAGATAGAATGGAATGGACCGGTTTTAATAGTGATTAACTGTAGTATACAAATTGGTCCAAACCAGCACACCAGTATACAATATTTGTTATCTAATAATGAGTATTTTGTTGATATCACAATTGCACCCTTTTCGGGAGTTAGATCTTTAGAAGATGGGAGTAAAAAAAAGTAAAAACAAAATTGACACATGCATAGCAAAGATCAAGAATTGGGTTGATTATTGACTTTCAAACCAATAGTCCGGCGTTGCCAGATCATTATGATGTGAAACGGGCATGAAGTTACCAGAACTGGCAAACGTGACCACCGGTGAGCGTTCTTGCGAAAGACTGAAAACCTCAGGGAAGGGAGAGCCTTCTTGGGGTTGAGGTAGCGTTATAGGGCGAAAGGTCGGTGCAAGGGGTAATGTTGACGTCGACGTCGCCGGATACGTAGAAAAATCGTCGTTCAAGGTTAGTCGTTGAAAGTGAAGGTGAGGGGAGGAATAGGGATTTGCGGACTCGAAAGCTAGCTGATTTGGGCTAGGAGAGTGGGCGTATGGGGTAAGGCACAGGTATTGTGGGGTTGGAGGAGTCTCTGTAGAGTAATAGAGTGACGAGGAGTTTGATAAAGTTGATGGTGAATCGTCGAAACCAGATGCGTGGGTAGGTAATGGGGGGCCATGATTGAAACTTGTGGAAGGGGAGGAAAACGAGGTATCTCTGGTCAAGAAGGACGGTCGTGAGGGGGGATGAGGAATATCCGAAAGGCCCAACGCAGAGCTATAATGCCCAGGAGTGTGCGATGGGACTGTGCCGAAGTGATCACGACGAGAGGTGTTGAAAGTATTTGCTGACTGCGTTTGCCGTTCCTGACTGGAATGATATGGGTAGTTAGGTTGCAAACTACTTGAATCAAAGGTGAATTCGACAGTTTTGAGGACTCCTATTGCAGGGGAAGGAGCTTCTGAAGTACCAGTCTCGGATCGACGACTCTGTCGAGCGGAGCGCTTGCGAGAACCATATGGCCTACGCTCAAGCCCTTTTTTTGGTTGTAAAGTGTACGCTGGGTATAGAAGGGCATGCTGTCGTCTGGCTTCTAAGGCGAGTTCTCTGTAATATTCTTTGACCTCCAGGGAAGAGGTGTGCCATGCTTCGCCGCCCTTTGTGGTGGTTGGCTTTTCTCTCGAGCCGGCATTGAGTTTGCGGAAATCCGCGAGGAATAGCATGAACGGGTTCAAGGGGCGCGGCGGCTTTTTGGAAGATTGTGGTGCGGGTTCGCTTTGGGAGGCAACGTAGTTGACCGGAATACAGTCATGACCTGGACAGCAATCGCCTTGAAAAGAAATTTGTGGAAGGACTTGCTCTCCATGAGAGACTATGAGAGGGGGTAGGGTCTTGTCGCGATCGTTACCATGAGAGAGTGGCATATCTGCTTCTCCGAAACGAAATGGATGTGACAGAACAGAGAGATTTATATGAAATGCGGTTTATAAAGTGTGGTAAAAGATATGGTAAACCGGGTTTAAGAGCGTTGCGTATAGTTTCTAATGCTGTGCTGGTTACTTTTTCCCTCTCTCTCCCGACACGAGGTTCGCAAGATTGAAGTTTCAGCGTTTCAATTGCCAAGAGCCTCGTGCCTCATGTCCCATGGGCTACGAGTTGATTGAGACCGGGCACTGAACGTACTGAACCCTCTGGCGCCATTGCAGCCATCCGTTAACAAGTTAAAAAACACAAAATCAAATTTCTGGTCACCGGGAGTAAATTAAGGTAGAACTTCGCGTTCTTTTCCAGCGATTTTCTGTTCTTCATCGCTTTAATTTTTCCCCGCACAAACGCGTGCTGTAAGAACTGCACAGCAAAGGCATAGCAGCGTGGTCGGCACGAAGGACAAGCGATGCTTTCAGTGTGCCACCTACGTAAGCACTTTTAGTAATGACATTCTGGTTTCGTCCAAGAGTCATATTTCCATCCTTTGTTCGACTGCGACTGCAGCAGCGGATCATTCTCAGTCGATCAATGACTAGTCGGCGTGTCTCGCTTTCTAACGCTGCTATTTCTGAAATACAATTGTCTGAGGCAGAAGATCAACTGTGCTCTCTCTTAGTCAGCTTTACAAGAACATTATTACCTCAGGTGGTCGAATGCTGTATCGCCGGGGGATGGGTCAGAGACAAGGCACGCACGCTAGTCATCGACTCATCACTGACTCCGTTTTGAGCCAATCATATTTTGCTTTTGCTCTCGTAGCTGCTAGGCTTGTCGAGTAATGACATTGACATTGCCCTGTCAAGCATGATGGGGTTTCCCTTCGCTCTCCAGTTTTCTGCTTTTCTTCAAAGCCAAAACATCCCTGTTACACGAGTCACGAAGGTTGAGTCCCGTGCTGACCAGAGTAAACATCTGGAAACTGCCAAGCTCGCCGTTTTGGGTCTCGATCTCGATTTTGTCAATCTCCGGAGCGAAGTATATGCTGACGGGAGTAGAATTCCCGTCAAAGTCGTGCGTAATCAATCCGCGTGTCTGTATACCAGCCTATTGTAAAGAAAACAAACCCCCAGGAGTTCGGTACGAAACTTGAAGACACCCTCCGAAGAGACATCACCATTAACGCACTTCTATACAACGTCCATACACGTACAGTCGAGGATCATACTCAAAAAGTATCATCTTAGTACCGCAAGAACCCCTTACAACGCCTACAATGTTTTTTAGGGTTTATCTGATCTCCGAAGCGGTATCATTCGCACCCCTCTTCCTCCAAAACAGACTTTTTTAGACGATCCTCTTCGAGTCCTACGCTGTATAAGATTCGCAAGTCGATTGTCGTATGATCTCGTTTTAGAATTAGTTGAAGCTGCCAGAGACGAAGAAATTCAAGTGAGTTAATCCCTGTGTGAATGAATGGGCTTCGATAAAACTCACAATTTAAAAAGCGGGCGCTCGAGACTAAAATAACACGAGAAAGAATAGGCGAAGAAATCTATAAAATGATTAAAGGTCTGTTTCCCCCTGTGCCTTCGTTTATCCGCCGTATTGATGGCGAGGAGGTCCGAATCCAATGCGTGCTTTCCAGCTGATTCATGCCCTCTCTCTTTACCGATCTATCTTTGTGCCGCCTTCGTCCACTGGCTTTACGCCAACGTCAATTGATTGTCAGTCTGCCCTAGCCGCTGCGGTCATTCTGCATTCTTTTCTCCAACCGGATTTATCCCATCTCTCTTGGAACATCATGCCTCATCCGTTGCTATTAAAACAAACCGCTTCGTCCACGTCCACGAAAAGTCGGCTATTCCTGGCTTGTGCATTGACTCCGTTTAAGAATCTCACCTACCTCGAGAAAGGAAAAAAGAAACCTATGGTTGAAGCTTGCTTGAGGGAAGGCCTTAAAGTTCGTTTGGTTTGTGCGTTCTTGATCTATTCTCATTCAGAATTTTTCAGCTCGGCGTTCAAGACCACTTTTTGGACGGGATTCCAGTTCTTTTTGAAGCTGCCAAAGTAGCGTCAGCATCCAATAAGTTCGATCATCCATCTGGAGAACGGGTCGCCCTGGGTACGTGAACTGCAGCGAACAAATCCTTCCTTTGTTTAAAAAAATTTTTGCCACTTTAGGTTTATTTTTACGCCACAAAGTTATTCATTCGTCTACCCTTGATGCCCATTGGAGTAGCACACTTCTGTTTTCCCTTATCCAGGAATTAGTTCCCTTCTGGAGGCCCATCGGAGATAAAGACCTTGACCCTAACAATGTTGGCTGCGTTGAAAATAGTACGCTTTATTTGTTTAGTTTAATATTTCATTCTCAATTTCCTAGCATCCGAAGCCTCTGAGATAATCGAAAGATATAACGCTCTGGTTAAACGGGCCGAGGAATTGGACTTATTGGGCACCGTAGATCAGCCCCCTTTACTAAATGTATGTTTTTATCTCTTTAAGGCCGTTCCCGGGATTTCAGACTAACAATAATCTAGGGACGGGATATCACTACGTTGCTCAACCGTAACCCCGGTCCTTGGGTTGGAAATGTTCTGTCGAAAATCACAGAATGGCAACTGGCGAATCCGAATGGAACCAGAGAAAAGTGCGAAAGTTGGATCAAATCCAATATCACTGAAAATGACTTGCCAGAAGATAGAGTAGCCAAGAAGCCAAAAATTCAATATAGTCCTTAGGCTTGAGTGCTCGTGAGTTTAGTTCCAACCTTAATTATTGTGTGGCAGAAAATCCTTCTATTCGATCTTGAGAGTAAACAGGCTAGCCAGCAAGGATATATTTCACCAGAACAACATGCACGGATTCAACATGCTAACGTTCGAGAGCTATTTTATTTCACCCATGACAATTAGAGAACTAGTTTAATGGCAAACACTGGTTTACAATGGACTAGCTCGCTGCCCTTGTTCACTTCGAATGTATGCAAGTCGACTGTATCAAGCTAGTAGCGTGGTTGTCGCTACGCAACTTGGTCATGGACCCCGTCCAGATCCAGAGGTTTCAGCAGCCCTAAATCCTCAAAGAGTACCTTATATGCGTCTACCAAAAACCTGAATACAAAACACCGATTAGATCGCAATTTTGACTTTATTCAAACATCTGTAGAACAAACGGTTGACTCCCTACCATGAAGGACTCGTGCTCTTCCCTTTTCTCCCGGAAAATCTCTTTGCCGTGGTGTTCAAAAATTGCATGCCGACTTTGGATTCTAATTACGTTCTCCGTTAATGCTTTATCTCCCAATACTTAAATTTGTCCTTTCTTCCGGCCTATAATGTCTGCATGAACGGTTACTTCAACCTTTTCGAGAAATATATATAAACGACATTTTAGAACATGGAATGCACATGACTAACATCTTCTACTCTCGACCTTCATAAACCCCAAGTTCAAGTTTCTCCAAGTCCTATTACAGTTACTGTTTCATAAGCTCCTTTGTACTTCTCCGCACACCTTTACTACTCGCATGACTCGAGTATTCTCCCTTCGCAACCATTGGTCATCTCCGTGCACGTTCATTCGATCTTGTTTACTCGCACGAATGTCGGTTCCCCGAAGACATTTCCCTTCTGCTCTTGCATATCATCGAAACTATGGTTTTGAAAAAAACCTGGCATTGGATGTCCTAAGCAGTAATGGCCATTTTACTTATTATAATTGCCAATTCTCCCAGCGTGCACGGTAGCTCTACCAAATCCATAGGCGACTGCTCCCCTTCTGACTGAATCTCGGGAATATCATTCGTTCCTTTTTTACTGTCTCTCTCTTGGATTGCTATTATGCTTACTTCCACATAACCTTCCTCCTGCGTAGGAAGATGACTTATTTTCATTGACATCCCAACTTGCATTTTACTCGTCGTGATCGAGGGATGGGCTGGTTGCTCAAATGTAAGAGTGGTATCGGCATACAAAGTGCAAAATGATATCAGCTGCGACCTGGCTGAAGCTCGGATAGTCAAACCGACTGTATAGCCTGATTGTACTGGATCGGTAATTGCGTCATGCGGAAAGATTAGGGTACTCGGCAATGGAGGCTCGGAGGTTACTCGGGAGCCATTCAAGTATATCTCGAATAACGACAGCAAATTCTTTACAGTTTCCTCTAGATGACACGTTTTCGTTTGTAGAGTATGGTTTTCGCTAGCATTGCTATCACGGGAATATTTCTGAGTTGTTCTCTTATTATTCTACTAAGAAAATGCTATTAAAGGGGATGGTGACAAGCTTACTTTGTTGGCTGTGCATGTATCTATCTTCTTATTACTGCCTACGAGCTGACCATAACGAAAGGCATCGGCCATATCAGGATCGAGAAATGTCATATGACGAGGAGGCTCCGGCCATTCTTCGTCCAGCACTGTAAAACATTCTGTTTCACTTTCTAAACAGGACGATGCAGTTACTACATCAGCATCATTCATGTCGCTTTCCTCTTCAACAACTGAACGACGGGGATCGATAATTTCCTGTCCGATGGGAATACCTGGCAAAGGCTTATCCTTAATCGAAAAGGTAGGAGCCGCTGCCGTTAATGTTTCCGACGGTTCTGACGAAGGATTCAACCTATCTGAGCGAATTATTGCATTATTGTCACAAGGAGTCGAAATGCCACCAAATGGGATCTCAGAAGAAATGCATGGATTTAGTCGATCATAGGGTGTTACTCGAAAGGCTGGTATCGCTGATGATGCAGAGGCTGAGGGGCTTAATGTGTTGGCAATGAATGGATCATCGTGATAAAAAGGATTAGAGTATAGGTCTTGAATAGTTCCTATGGAAAATATCATATTGTTGACTTTTGATTACACGAAAAATCAATGATCTACGCGAACCTGGGTATGGCAATGAATTGCGGTTGTTCGGACGATGAGTCTGGTTCCAAAGGTCATTTCTGAAAACGGCACTGATACGTTTACGCAGGGCCGGTAATCCCTGAATAGATAGTCGCAAGTGGCTACTTCAAGGGAAGGAGGGGAAAGATTATTACCTTCTTTTGGCCTTCAGATGGCATCGGCTGATCCAATGATGGTTGTAGCTCTGTTTCAACTTCCCTAGAGGCGAGTCTCTGCAGTGGAAGAAAAAACGATTTTTGGTGATTGCGAATATAATTCAGGTTTGGAAACCCTCGTCGGTTAGTTTTGGTCGAAAGAGCAGGACTTCGTGGGAGCGATAGGCGTTTATTGCGACGAGATTCAAAAATAGAAAGTAGAGCCGAACCATTTGCTACTGAAGAGGGCCGAAAGGCATTTGAAGATGAGAAACCAGCCAGAGTATTCTGCTTATTATTATTACCAGAGTTCAGCACAGAAACATCGGTCTCCCAAGCAGTCTCCAGAGGATCACTGTTGATGCTTTCGATATCCATGAAAGAGTCCAATGTGAATGAACAAGGAGGTGCTTCTGAGACAGGAATAATGGAGTCTCTACTTCCGTGTTCCATGAGGAGGTCTGGTGTGGATATATATGCGGGCAAAGGGACATTCCGACACCAATTCCGTGTCATGACTGGTGATGAAGTGTAACTGGCGCTGCCTGAGATGTGCTCACGAGGTGAGATAGGTTTATTAATTTCCCAAGTTCCTTCATCCACTTTGGGAACAGAAGATCCTTCATTCGATGTGTTAGAGCGCAAGGACTCGAGATAACCAGAAGAAGGTTTTCGGGCAGGATAAAGAGCGGGCGCACCTGGCGCCGATAATCCGCCAGACAGACAATCATGACTAGCAGATTGCTTCCATAAAGTATAAAAATTGGATCGGGCGGTGGTCTTTCTAGTGTCATGCTTATGATTATACTCTAGTAGAGAGCTGTGACTGCCGGGACGTTCTCTAGTACTAGTGAGATCTTCTGAGGAAGACAAGGTGCTATAGCGCAGAGTACTGAACCTAAGACTCGAAGCTGGCATGGGGGTGAAAACATTAAAAGAGGATACTCAACTTTGGGAGAGACCGTCATGCAGGCCTAAGTAAAAAGTAGCTGTTATAGACGTGACCATCGTAGGAGAACATTACTATTGAGTACAAGCTGTTTGCACGTGATTGTTACATGACTAAATTAATATCCAATGTATGCCTAGTACTACAATGGTCACTAATCGATCCCAGTAATAAAAAGAAGAGTGAAAAACAAAAACAGTCGTCAAAGCGACCTTTAAACAAAATTCTCCACTTTCCATAGCCAGAAAGGACCTGCAGATACGAATGATTGGTTAAGCATGCATACGGAGTGAGTACCCCACAAATAGACATACCAACGGGATCATGCTCGGAATGTCGTGCACCTGTCCAAGTACCAACTACCCCCATTGCAGAAGCGACACCACCAATTTGGATACCTTCGGAGCTGCAGTAATATAGTTATTCATTAATAGTACTAGTCCGGAAACCAGCGTGGTTTTAATGAGAAGACTCACCTCCACTGTGTGAAGCCATCGTAGACAGATACCTATTCATAAATTATTAGTCCACCATTCTCGGAAACGAAAAGGAAGCGTATACATATTGCCATCGGACTTGTCCGTCGGCGGTCATTTGAACCGTCCCCCGCACGCGAGTGTCATTACTCTAAGTAATCAATTTTGAGGAGTTCCAAGGTTAACCGTGGGTTTTTTTCGCACCTGTTGAGTGGTGTTCTTACTGCTTCCCTCGAAATGAAGCTTCGGTCTAGTGGGGTTTCGAACATTGGGGGTCGTCTTTACTATTCGGAGATCCAGTTCGATTAGCCGAATTGCTTCTTGAAAGTCATCATCTTCGAATATTGAGGTATTCAAAGGCGCGATATCTGAGGCTACCGAGAACTTGAGAAATGGTTAAAGGGGACGTAACCGATGTTGTCAGGGCAAATTTCAGACGTACATTTAATGCTTGGCAAAAGGTAATTAGCGAGAGTATAAGGGAAAGTAATAAAAACATAAAAACGGTGAAGGAAACGAAACTTACCGAAGAGATCTCTGTGGAAAGAATTCCTTACAAAAGTCAAATATTGTACCGGAAAGAAATTGCACACCTATAATCCATAAAGCAAACATATCTATACCACTTTCCTTCGATTCCAGCCCAGTCGCGAGACGATGGATCGACGTTGGGAGCTGAGTATGCAGTAACAGCGGTTAGTCCCGTTGGAGGTCTCAGTTCGTCACGCAGTTCCAGAATATCCTCTAAATTCATCGCGACGACATTGATCATATGATCCAAGTAGGTCCAATCAACGCGCACTTGGGGTGTGGAAGTGGTTTGGAAAGGACCCCACGAATTAGCACTTGTATAGTTCCGAAGGTCATAGACAAATGTGCGTGATGCGAGACGGATGTTGTTACTCAGGAGGGATTGCCCGTCTTCATTTGTGAGGCCATAATAGACATGTAATCTGATATGCAGTTGTGACGGGTGAGGATTTGAATGAAAGTCTTTGAATACTTCTCCCAGAATAATGAGGCGTTTGACCCATTGCAAATCCCGGGAGGATGTCAAGGACGCAGCTATAGGGGAGAAGAAAATAGTATCTGTGAGAATGCGAAGGACGAAATCTTGATCTGTGTGGGAGAGGGTATGAAACTTTGAGCGGCGTGTAAGCAGACACTCTGAGCGAACTCTGTCCTTGAGATTGCGAGCCCATGGATAGTCGCCGGAGCTAGTGCAATTGAAAGAATAGGTGGGTTTGGGGTCGTCGAATTTGGCAAGAAAAAGAGATCTCCAGATATGCTGGTCAAGTGGGCGATGGATGAGATTTCGGAAATATGTGCATGATTGGGCCATGGCGCCGACGGCTGTGGGTTCGCTCATGGTAAGGATGCGCTCGTTGATTTCGGTTGGGATCTTGAGCAACATGGATAAGTTTGACAACGAGAATGTTGATGAAGGTGGCGAAGATGTAGACGGCGACGAGGACCGCTGCTGGAGTGCCATGGCAGTCGGACGGAATCAAATTGTAAAATTTATAAAGAATGTCCTAAGCCAGTGAGGCGCACAGTCACCAAATGCGTAAACTCCGACCCATTTTTTTTGTGTGTCAATGATGATGCATGCATAATAGAACTTTACTATATTATCTTCTGCTCCTTGTTGCCCGCCTTCAATTTGTTCAAAAGTGTGCATGAAGAACACATTCAAGTCTTCAGCAGCACTGGAATGTCTGCGGTTACCAGCTATAGCAATACTATCTCTTTTCCGCGGAAAGAGTAGTTGTAGTGCCAGCTATCAGATTTAGTTTGCAATGTTTTCCCAGAGCCATAAGACGGTCGCGTGGCTGCCACTCGTGGAAAGAGCTGCCTCCTGGAAAGCCAATAAAAATGGCTGGCGCGCCTTCAAGGATCTATGTAAAAGCAGTTTCTGATGCAAGAACAGTGCGTATAAATTAGGAATAGCACTGAAGTATGAACTGTATGTACATTACATACGTGTTCAAGTTGCGCCTGCCACTCTGTCCATCATTGATCAATCAATTAATCATCATGTTTCGCCAAGTTACATAATTTTCTATGCATGTGCTTGCCAGTCTTTTATCTTTTATGTAGTATTTTATGCACTCATGTATATATAAATATGTTTTTGATGACATTATCACATGTGTGGGCGACCGTCTGACCACTCGTCATTCACGCACAGCAGGCAGACTTTCCTTCTCCGTACTACCGGCAGGTGTCTTTTCCGTCTCACGGGAACTCTCCTCTATTGATATTGAGGGACTGTGATCTGGTTTTCCATGGCGGTCACCAGCTGCGTACTGTTTTCTCATGGTATCATCGACATTGGAACTTGTCATTGGCGTAACAGGTGGTGCCCAATCGAGGAAATCTCGTCGAATCTCTATGTAATCATTGGCGAATTCCCCGATCTAAACATATTTCGCTGAGTATACGAAAGGGGACAAAAGACAAAGGTGATATCAAGGATCTTACTTCAGTTTCATCCATTCCTAGTTCCTCAGCATATGCACTGGCCCGTAACTGTAGACCGGGAATGAGGTCAACTAACTTTGCCAGTACACAAGTTACGGTAAAAGCTATGGGGAAAAGCAATTTCGAGTGAGCGCTTTGAAAATCCCAAGGTAAAGAAGTGCTTACTGTAGGCAATGCAGGCGCATATATAAGCGAATTGTTTGTACAGCTGTTTCCTAAAAAAAAAAAAAAAAAAGAAAGTCAACATACAAAAGAATAAGACTTTGTTTCATATACCAGTTGTGATTGATCCATCCGCCTTCAATGGAGCTCACTCCATCCAACGACACTATGTTCTTATCCGCGAAAAAACCGTTCGCTAGTAGGCCTATGATGCCGCCTACAGCATGTTCAGCAAAAAGATCGAGAGCATCATCGACGTGAAACAGGAATTTGACTAATTCAATCAATCAATCAATCAATCAATCATAAATAGCTTAATAAGCTCACTCTTAGTTGCGTAGTTGCACACAGCACCAGTAACGATGCCTATGACGATGGACGCCCAGGTAGGTACATATCCTGAAGAGGGGGTTGCAGCAACCAAACCCGCGATAGTTCCTGAACAAAACCCGACCATAGTCCACTTCCTTTCGAGTCTAAAGTCAAGAAGGCACCAGACGATTCCTCCCATTGCGGCGCAAATGAACGAGTTCCACGCTGCGACAATTGCACGCATATTTGCTCCGAAAGCCGAACCGGCGTTGAAACTTGAGTGACGTAGACTCTTGAGTAACATGATATTAAGAATAGTTTCACTACTAACCCAATCCAACCTGCCAGATTGGGAAGCATTAATATTGTTTAAGGTTAATGTCCTGTGAATATACTAACCCAGCCACAAAATCCACGTCCCTAGGGCGACCAGACCCACATTATGTGGACGAAAGTTCAACAGCTCTTTTTCTTGCCGTCTCCCTAAGACTAGAGAGTAAGCGAGTCCAGCGACACCAGACCCAATTTCGACCGGTCCACCGCCTGTTGCCGGTTCAATAGTCATTCAGATACGTTATTAGGCACCATGAGAAAAGTGTAGTATTTCTCTACCTGCGAAATCAGCAACGCCCTTTCCGACACATGAAAATTCAGAAGTGAAAATGTTTGATAATGATAATGAGGAAAATAAACATGAGCGACAGATGTATTGGAAGGCGCCTCTTAGCCAGACTCACCCAGGCGAAGGCCCAACCATTCACATTCCATGCCCAGCAAGCCAGAGGGCAATAAACCAGAGTTGTCCACAGGAACGAGAAAACCATAGCTGGTAATACCCTTCCTCTTTCTGCCACACCGCCCATCAGGATACCGACGGTGACGGCGGCGAATTCCATCTGAAAGAACGCATATAAAAGCTCTGGAATTAAAGGAGAACCAGGCGATGGCTCTTTAAGGACAGATTTTAAACCAATATGTGCAACATTTCCGATGAAACCATTGGTCGCAGAAGATGAGAATGCAAGAGAGTAGCCCCAAAAGAACCATTGGAAGATCACAATTGCATTAGAGGCGCAAACTGCCCAAATTAAAGAAAGAGCAGACTTCCGCCGGGCCAGACCGGAATAGAGAAAAGCCAAACCCGGTATCATAAAGCTGACCTGTAGATCCATATTTTTATCGTTATCATATCGCGCCCAGTCAGAGTACTATTACTAGATAATGACGAACCAAAGCTCCTGATAAGATCACGAAGCCTACATCGCCTCTATCGAAGCTGATAATAAACAGATCAATATCTTGTTACTGGCAGCAAAGAGGCTATATTTACGTCGTCGTATTATCAGTGTCTTAAAAAGTGACGATTGGTCAGTGGCCGCAGCTCCCCTCACTAAGAAAGAAAGAAAAGACATACTAAGAGTAGCAGGTACATTTAACAGCTCTGGCGTTGTTCGAGGAAGTACTCGGTCGTACATGGTCAGAGAAAAGAGGATGAGTAGACTGACATTCTCTGGGTGGACGATAAGTATTTACGTCGTCATTGGCTATTCGTGAATTTACTTCCGGTGTAATTACGTAACAATTTATATTCCTCTTACGTACTTTCAGCCTGAAGCTAACTTGAAGCTATGTACTAGTTATTTTGCATAGCCTTTTCCCCCTTCCTTGCTCTTTCTTTTTGCAAATATGCAATAAGACTCTGTCATTCAGAAAGTCCGTTTCATGACAACGACATCTCTCATGCACGCACTGGCAACCCGTACGCACTTCGCACGGAGGAATATCAACAGCGAGATGATCACTTCCAAAAATCAAATATATAGTGGCATTACCCGCTCGCAATCTCCGACGCCAACTAAATTATCAAAACCGATAGTGTTGCCGCATACTCCGGTGTGGTGCAGATATCATATCTGTTTGTCTATTCATCACGATGTCCAAGAGTTTACTTTGAATTGGATTACGGCTAGCTTCCTTTCCAGACATGACAGCGGTGCGCTATCCTCCAGCAGACTACGGGCTTTTTGTATCGAACAAGGGACGATCAGAAAGAGAGTCTTATCAAGTAAGATGAAACGTACTATGTGATTGCTTGGCCAAGCGCCGACCACCCGTACTACAGCGGCTTTTTGAATCCAAATCATGGCGATTCTCTCGACATGGGCTGCAGTTTTGAACGTTCTGTGTTATCGGTTATTCCTAGCGTTTAGCTGGAACTTGCTCACTAGTCTATGAGCAACCCGGTTTCTGTTGACAAGAAGCATCAAGCATCCTTTCGTTGACAATCCGGTTTTGAATATTATTGCCGTTGGCATCCCGGAAAGTTATGAGAAGGTTTGCGAGCTTTCAGACTGACATGTACAAGGCCGTCACCGTGGAAATTCAACCATCTGTGGTTGTATTTTCTCAAATATTATATATAGAGCAGTTATATATGGAACATTCTCCTTCCTCACATACCTAATTTGACACAGATCATTATATCCCAATCACAGGATTCAAGCAGCACGTAATTATTAGCAGATTTATCATTTTGATTCTTAACCCTTTGTTTCTGATCCCCGCTCATACAGGTTGGGGAGGTTAGCATAAAAACGTATGCCTATAGCTGATCCGGGTCATGAATTCGTATAGTACTGGTCGTACTGACAAAAGCATATATATGCATACGAGTCGACAGAAGGAACCCTTGTTAGAAATGTATATGAAACTCTTGTCGAAGCTGCGCCTGAAGCTTGAAGTTTGTTGTTTGCTTTTCGGATTAAAAAATGATTATTAACCGGTCCCTAGAGCTCCGTCAAGTGGCACATTCGCCACCCCAACTTTGAAGGATGGGCACGTGGTAAAAACCAGACTCCTTTGTCTGACGCTGAACCTCAAATGTGACAATCACTTGCGCCGTCGCATTGCAGGGGTAATTTGCATCCGAAAACAGGGTCTTTCCCCGTTTCCTTTCTCTTTATTAAAAGTACGGTCAGAATTAGTTGGGGATCTCTTTTCAGGCACGACCCTTCGACATTTTCGATGGGATCTAATTGGATCGAGTAGAATTCATGATCAAGTAAAAATAGGCCTCCACAATTGCATAACTCTTCATGGCTTTGTGGCTGATTTTCGTGGCAAATATCCACCAAAGATGCAAAACCTTCTTCAAAATATGTAGCGCGTAAAAAGCCGCGCTCAACGTAACACCTGATGTGCCATTGACAGCTTCGAAGGACTTGCACCCACCCCCATGGGTACGAAATAATATAAATGTCACTTCTAATTATCAGTGGATCATTGAGGGAATAAAACCTATTTTTATTCTCAGGTGAGTCTAATACCCACACCTTGTTTGTAAAATTTCTGTTTAATCCCGATCTTTCCTTTGAGAACGCGTATCCTGAAGCTTGCCTCGAGGCATCGGAAGCAAATGTGATGTTAAGCCAGGCAAATTACCACGGACAACGTGTTTGCCTCGCTTTGTGAACTCTTTGTATGTATACATGGCCCTACAAGAGAGGTCTTTCCTGCCGAACCCACCAAGATGGCTCATCGTTGAACTTGATTTGGATAATCTGAACTTTCTTCGCGGTAGTGGGCGGCTGCAAAACAAGCGTTGATTCTCCTTTATCTGCCTTTTCTCAACGCAAAATTCCATATTCAATGTACATATAAAAAATTCCAGGAAGTTTGGATCTTTGTGAAAAGAACTTGTCGTCTCTTCACTGCTCTCTCGTTTTCCCTTTCAGACCCTCGCTCGAAACACAGTTATGCCTTTGAATCCTCTACCACCTCGTACCTGCCGTTCCAGTAAGTTTATTCGATTGAAATTTCCCCGCCCTTTTTTTTAATTAAATCGACTTCAAGATCCTACCAAATATGCCTTCTCCGATAACGAATCCGACGAGGATGGGTATTCGCCCTTCAGTTCTCCAGATGTGGCTGCAGAATCCCCACTCCCCCACCCCGCTTCACCGTCTAGCCCTTCTTCCCCTTACCCCCTCCCTTCTCCCTGTAAATCCCATTCTCGGAAACGCTCCCCTTCTCACATTCGTCGACCTCGCAATGCCTTCATTATTTTCCGCTCCGAATTTTGCTTTAAACAAAAGGAGGCCAGTGAGCAAAATGTTGAAACCGATCATCGCCAAATTTCCCGCATTGCTGCTTATATCTGGCGCGATTTGTCCGAAGATGAGAAAGCAGAGTATAAACGTCGCGCGGAAGAAGAAAAGGCTGCTCACAAAGCTGCTTATCCCGATTATCGCTACGCTCCCATTGGTAGACCTCGCGCTACTGTTAGGCAAAAGTCGAAGCGAAATAATAATGAAGAAATCTATCGTTGTCGGGCGGTCGCCGAACTATATCTCTCTGGTTTGCAAGGGAAGCAGCCTGAGAGCCCTGCTGTGTCACTCGACGAGAAGAGCACGTACGACTCTCTTCTTGTTGATCCTGACACATCGTCCAGTCAAAGAAGCCCTCGCCGCCATCTATCTACTAGAAAAAGGAAAGAAAAGCCGCGTGTATCTCTCCCCAAACAGGAAAGGAACTGTACGGCGGTTGAAGTGCCTAACGGTCTAATTCTCGATCATCCCCAAAGTCCCCTCTCCATCAGCCACAACTCTTCACCTGAATTAGATCCTATGCGGAACCAAGAAATTGTAAGTCTGTTTTCTCTCTGAAACACTAGGCATATTAATTGATGGCCATTGTAGATTGAACCAAAACCCATCGATTTTATGGGGGACGTGGTTTGCAAATCTGAGCCGATGCCACCGCTTTTACAAGGATCGATTTACCAAGATTCCCCAATGTCGTCGTCGATAGACGAGTTGGACGATTTTTCCAAATTCTCCCTCTATCAACTACTCAACGCTGCCGACGATAATTCCAACCCCTCGAATACCGAGTTGTCCCGTTTTATGAATGTTTCTTCCCTCAACGGCTTTGACGGAGACAAGGACTTTTATAATGCGTATCCGGATTCGGAAACATGTTTTTCGACACCCAGTGAAACACTCTTTTCTGAGTCTGGCAGTAATGGCACGACGTTTTTCGAGACACGGCTAGAGGAAAGGGAGATTGTCGATTCAGCTTTCAAAGACGATGACATACTCGCATACAATAAGTCATTTGAATTTGAAGAGTATCTGGATCTGTAGGGCAAATTATAAACGCCAGCTGTCTTGCATATGCGAACCTTGTTCTTCTTTGACTGCCCTCCAACCTTTTATAAAAACCTTCAAAATTGCATTGTCCTGTTACATCAAATTTTCTTGTAATTTTGTAGTATTTCAAATTATGTATGTACGCATCTAAATAAAAGTTCGATTTACAAGCCGATTCACACAAAAGCAGACAGCATACATGTACATAGTATGCTGATCACCTACTAGTACCTACTGCATGGCGGCTATTGGACTCGGGACGAATTCTAAAAATAGACACCATTTTTCGCCAGCACTTGAGCTCCAAACTTCGAGCCCCATCGACCGACCCGAGGAAATCATTCATGCCTGTTATCACTGTCGATGCCGTGAGTTAGCTGAGATCAGAAATTGATATTGAAAGCTCAGGTTTTTCAGATACTGTTCGACATGGATGGGTGAGCAGCTTTCTTGCTGCGTGAAGATCGATGACCGAAGCGAATTGATAATATACAGGACACTGGTCGATTCGACGCCGGGAGTAAAGAAAACATGGCACGAGTATGGTAAAAGATTTGGTTTCGATGCTGAGGCAGCAATTGAAGGTGTGTGATTTCAAACCTACACTGCTATTATATACGAGAACACGTAATTTTAGCTACTCATGGCGTAAGATTATGGGATTCCCTGAAGACGTGGTGTAACATACACGATGATCAGAAACTTAAGGTATTTTAAACATAACCTTGAGATACCTGGACGGCGCTAAACCTTGCGTTAAGGAGGAAGCCGACCGTTTCGAGGAAGGGGTTATTGAAGGAGGAGTGGTGGCACTTCCTGGCGTGCATGAAATTTTGAATATTGTGCTCGTTCCTTTCCATTTGCTCAGAGTTTTAAACACTGATCTACAACTAGCTTCGGGCTGGCTCAACCCTGGAAAAGCCTAGTTATACGGTCGTTACCAGCGGTACTGAAGAAATTTCCCCTCTTTATTATATAAATTCAAACTGATTGGACACTAAGCAACTAACTTTTATGCACCCCGTGCACTTGCTCAAGCTAAAATAGAATTTCCGCCTCACAATTCTATTATCACTGCGAATGATGTTCGTCAAGGAAAGCCCCATGCCGATCCATACCTAGAAGGAGCCAAATCCTTGAATGTTGACCCAAAGAATTGTATGACTTGATTTGACTTAGTGACTAATGCTTAACTCGGCGTAACTTTTTTTTATTCCAGGTCTTGTTGTTGAGGACGCGATCAACGGTGTCCTCAGTGGAAAAGCGGCTGGAGCTCGGACTCTCGGCGTCGCCACGTCATCAGCTAAAGAGGTAGTCGCTGCTGCGAAACCAGACTGGATTGTTCAAGATCTGACTTGGTAAACAACCAATTAATCTGTTTCGTGAATAATACTGATATTTCTGGTAGCATATCTGTTCGTTGGAGTGATGACGGAAAGATCGAAGTAACTATTCCAGACGAGTGAGGTTAGACATTCACGAGCCAGGAAAAAAAAAGGAAAGAAGTTGTAATGTAGTTGGTTCAAGGTCGCCGCGAGAGAAATAACGTGCTGATATTAAGACCAGCTATAAGCTACTTTTTGGCAATGTGCTCCACGTCTTTCTTGGCCGATTGTGCTTCTGATCTTAGCTATACGCATCATTAGATATTAGAATCATCTTGACGGCAGAGAATATTATAATTTACTTTGTTAGCTTCTCGGCCGGCCATATTTTTCAACTCTTCCCCCTTTCCTTTCATTTCCTTCGACGTACCCCCTGGTATATGATAATTCACAATGGGCTAATCAACGCATTTGTGTCTAAGGGACTGACCTATCGTTTCTTTTGTCTTTTCTGTAGCCTTTTCACCTGTTTCGATTGCGGAAGCGAGTCCTTGTCCCACCTTCTTGTTCAACTAAAATGTAGATCAGAATCTTTTTGTCGTTCTCAAAAAAATAAATAAAAAAATAAATAAAAAACGCTGAGATTCGTTTCACTTACGTTTTGTGCCATCTCACCCACTTTCTCCGTTATAGTTTTCTGCCTCACATGTGAAATGGAGAAATGACGCGTTTCAGCGACTTTGACCAAACGTCGGGAGTGTTGTGAAGCGATTTGTTTAAACATAGCTGAAGAATGCGTTTGTCAACGTCCGACTTTGACTCATCATTTTTATATCGGTGGAGGACCAACACAAATGACGAAGGGGATGATATCAGAATGCAAGATGACATCATCGCACCATGTCGCACCCGAAGCCTCGAACAATTTTTTTTTACTCTAATATTAACTGTTATTAACTGAAAGTAATATGTATATATTATATTCTACCGCACTGATACTTTATCAGACGGTTATTTAAACCGGTAGAATAATATCAAGTGCGTGGGGTGAATTTCAACCAGCAACCATCCTTAGGGAAAAGACTGCGAAGTTTTAATTAGTATGATCAAGCGCGAATTCAAATAAAATAATATATATACGTAGCAATAATCCTACCGAGAAAAAATAAATTCAAAATGTATTTAGAATGGCAGGAAAATGGAAACTACTCACTGGACCCCATCACTTTCCGGTGTTACCTCATGTTCCCAATCCATTAAGACAGCAGCAGTGCCAAGAACGCATGCCATATGCATAAGCGTGTATTCGATCCCAATGCATTTATGGGGACCGCTGCCAAAAACAAGGAAGTTCTTGGGATTCGTCGTCGCTGAGCCATTTGGGTCGAGCCATCGTTCAGGGAGGTATTTCTTTGGCTCGGGATACACTTCCGGATCATGCATGGAAGGGTACAGCGAAGGTATTACCAAACTATTGGCCGGTACAGTGTAATCAGGTGAGATGGGAAACGGTTTGGTCGCTTTATAGGGCACCTGGCGAACATTTTAGCTTCATGATGAAAAAAACAAAAGCACATGGAAAATTACCATGCAAACCGGTGGTTTGAGGCGGAGACTTTCCCGGACAGCGGCTTTCAAATATGGCATCTCTTCAATCATCTCCAGTGTCATTGGTCGAGCGTAATCTCCTCCTCGGACGCGGTGCTGCTCTTCCCGAACCTTCTGGACAACCTCGGGGTGATCAGCGAAATGTTGAAAAGCATAAATGATGCCACTGGACATGGCATCCTGGGAAGCAAAGAGGAATGATAAAACAACAAGAGCCATCTGTCTATCAGTGAACTTCTTTTGATTTCCTTTCTGTTCTGGCTTATCGAGTTCCATTACCCAGCGGTCAAGTAGGCAGGTAGGTTCGTTGCCTTCTGCCATACTTATTTTACTGAGCCGAGCAGCGTGAGCAAGCCATTTGACGGCAACTTTACGGGCTTGAATAGCCTTATAAACTTTAGTGCCGGGTAAAGCTAGCGGGAAGTTCACCAGCTCGAGCGCATTAGTGATAAGCCAATACTTGTCCTGGATCTCTTGTACAGCGTTGTCAGGAATATGAGGACCACAAAATACTTTAAGCGAAGTTCTCATGTTGAGATCGCGAGCAGGTACCATGAAGTTCAGGGCTTTGCCGGTCTCCTTGCATATTTTGAGCCAGTCAGCAAAGAATTCTCGCGCCATGGCATCTTGAAGGGATAGATACAAGCTTGAAAAGAAGTTAAACGAAGAGCTGACGACGAGAAAAATAAAACAGATACCTCAGTGCCTTCCTGGTAAACAGTGTATTCAGAACTCGACGATAATCAACGTGTTCTTTACCGGTTAAAAAAACCCTTATAACACGACTAAGAATACAAGCAAGGCATTCGAGAACAACAAAAACACTAGTACCAATTATCGTCGCATAGGACCTGTTTTCCGGATGCGACCAGAGCGGGTTCGGCATATGTCGGTGAATTGAGAATTTTGCGGGTATATTCATTGGAGGAAGCCAGGACAATAAAGCTATAATGGTTACTGAAATCAGAGGTATAACGAACACTACGAAATGTCACTCCTACATGTTGAAGACGCTAAGAGCGGATAATGCTCCCGAATCCCATTGCTTTTCATAGTTTTCGAGCGTCGGGTGTAAGCTATCGGCGAATTTGCCGATAATGGGTATAGTCCATTTGGACCCGGGCAAATGGCGTTTTTTGGAACGGTAGACAGTTTGCTCCAGAATAAGGAACGTGGCAATAACGGCGAGAGTTGTGTATATCCAGGTAGATGGCGTCTTCAAACTCAAGAGTGCATCGACCGAAGGGAGATACAACTGATAAGGAGAATTTTGGGTAGACTGAGGCATGCTAGCATGCTGCGAATGTCCATTCATGCTTGTGCGTTACCTTTCCTCAGCAGCGCCGCAGTGAGAGAATCAGCAATTTGGTCGAAAGGAAAAAGGTTAAATATATATATAATCGTACGGTTCTGCTCTTTGTAGCGAGGGCCGGAGATTACGTAATTGTTTTAACAAACGACAGCCTTCGGAATCCTTCCGCATAACTTACTTATATGCAACTAAGAGACAGAATCACTCTACATCAAAATCGGGTTTATCTTAATTTCAGTAACTTTTTGCAATTGTGCTAGTTCAAAAAAGTCTGGACACCAACTGGACGCCGGAATTGTAAGTCTCGCGGCTTCCGAATTCCCACGCAATGGTATTACGTAACCTCACTTACATACACATACTCGACCTTCACCACAAGTACTGACCTTTGCCATGTCGAATACGAACGCACTGGAGGTCGGTTTCTTCCTGTTTCGAAGTAATCTTAGATTTATTGACAATGATCAAGCGCGCCATTGAAATGGTGCAGCGTGCTATTGACGAAGATGTGAATCAAAACTACCCCGAAGCTTATAGACAATATCAGAATTCACTTGACTACTTCATGCTCGCTCTTAAATGTCTGTCCTTCTTCGCTCCTCATTTCTTACTGATTCGTTTTACGCGAGAGCCTATACAGATGAAAAGAACGATAAACTAAAAGCAATGATACGGAACAAAGTCACCGAATATCTCGATCGGGCAGAGAAGCTGAAGATTCACATAAGCAAATCAGAAGAGAAACGATCTAGGAGTGCTATAGGGGCAAATGGCAAGGAGACTGGTGGCGTAGGAGGTTCTGGAAAAAAGTGAGATTTCTTTGTTAATCAATTTTATAGAAAGCTGTACAGCAACAACTATGCTTTCACCAGGAAAGACGACGACGACGACGGCGATCCCGATACCAAAAAACTTCGAGCTGGCTTAGCTAGTTGGTCAATTTCATTGATCTAATTATCTTTGTAAGCTGACACTTCTAGGTGCAATCTTGACTGAAAAACCCAACGTAAAGTGGGAGGATGTCGCTGGTTTGGAAGGCGCTAAAGAAGCTCTCAAGGAGGCCGTGATTCTCCCGATCAAATTTCCACATCTTTTCACTGGGAAGCGAACTCCATGGCGAGGAATTTTACTATATGGCCCTCCCGGAACTGGTAAAAGTTATCTCGCGAAAGCCGTTGCCACGGAGGCAAAAAGTACCTTCTTCAGCGTTAGCTCTAGTGATCTGGTCAGCAAATGGATGGGTGAATCAGAAAGGTAGGGCTTTTTTATCCGTCTTGCATTCCTGATCTCAAACAGCAGTCCAGGCTCGTTAAACAACTGTTTTCTCTAGCTCGAGAAAACAAACCGGCAATTATATTTATCGACGAAGTTGATTCTCTGTGTGGGTCTCGAGGCGAGGGTGAAAGCGAGGCGTCTCGCCGAATTAAGACAGAATTCTTGGTTCAAATGAACGGAGTAGGGCACGATGACACAGGTGTATTAGTTCTGGGAGCAACGAATATTCCCTGGCATCTCGATAACGCGATTAAGCGGAGGTAAACCCAATTTTACACCCAGCTCAAGTCCATCTCATTAACTCCAATTTTTTAAGATTTGAGAAAAGAATTTATATTCCATTACCTGGGCCGGACGCTCGGCGAAAAATGTTTGAGTTGAATGTTGGTAGCACACCATGCGAATTGACACCAAAGGATTACAAGGCGTTGGCCGACAAAACAGACGGGTAATTAACTCCAGCATTTATGTTTTCCTCAGTCACTGATATATATATATGCTTAAGCTACACCGGATCAGATATTTCGGTTGTTGTACGTGATGCTTTGATGCAGCCTGTTCGCAAAGTTTTGTCGGCCACCCATTTCAAGCCCGTCTCTGTGTCAGGTGATGTAGACACAGTCAAGTGGACACCCTGTTCACCTGGTGATGCCGACGCTGTTGAGAAAAGCTGGACAGACATTGAAAGCGACGAGCTGCTCGAACCTCTGCTGCGTCTGGGCGACTTCGTCAGAGCCGTGACGATAGTGCGTCCGACTGTAACTGAGGAAGATATCAGAAAGCACGAGGATTGGACAAATGATTCTGGTGAGCGACACATCCTACATTGGTACGAATATGAATTACTGAGTGTCGAAACAGGTAACGATGGTGCATGATTCGACTTTTCATCTGTGTGTTTATAGGACGATTTATTAGGATAGATTACCCTGCAGCATGTATTCTTTATATCCTCCCACTGAAGTATCATAGTATTTAAATTTACCAACAACACTGACGAACGTGGATCTGCAGCTGCTGACTCAGCTCGATGTTTTGGTCTGCCCACCCGAGTCGGCGTTGGCTTCATATGTTCGCCCGTTCCTCCTTCTGAAATACCATTTCGTTTGAAATGTTCTGTGGTCTAATTCAACAGGATATAGCCGTGTTCCCCTTGTTCATGCTAGAATGCGGGATTACCTTGCGCGAAGTTCCTGTCGCTTACAAAACCTGGGGTGAATTGAATGACAAGAAAGACAATGTTATGGTCATTTGCCATGCCTTCACAGGAAGTGCCGATGTTGCAGACTGGTAGCTTTTTCACCTTCATATCCCACAATTTCTACTTGCAAACTTACATTAGCATTTGAAGGTGGGGGCCACTAATGGGCCCAGGAAAAGCATTCGATTATACACGATTTTTTATCTTTTGTGCCAATACCATGGGGTCGCCATATGGTTCTGCTTCTCCTGTTACTATAAATCCGGAAACTGGGCGTTTGTATGGACCCGAATTTCCTACGACTACAATTCGAGACGACGTCAGGTAAGGCTGACTGCTGCAAATGGATATAACAGACTCATTAACTATGCTTTTAATCAGACTTCACAAACTTGTTCTAGACAAGCTGGGGGTCTCGTCTGTCGCTGTGGTCATTGGGGGCTCTATGGGCGGGATGGCCACGCTCGAATGGCCTTTATGCACTGAACAAGGTTATGTTCGAAGAATCATACCCATCGCAACTTCAGCAAAACATTCGGCATGGTGTATTAGTTGGGGCGAAGCTCAACGGCAAAGTATTTATGCAGATCCGAACTATGATGATGGCTATTATGACATCGTTTCACAACCAAAGACTGGCCTCGCCGCTGCACGCATGGCAGCGCTTTTGACGTATCGGTCAAGAGACTCGTTTGAAAATCGCTTTGGGCGAAACATACAATCCCTGTCAAAAGAACCCATCACGCCACCTCGGTCACCTTCTACCTCGGCTGATATAGCTCTGGCTGCCCATAACGAGGGACACAGGAAAACTGGACACCGTTCTTCTACCGGTACCTCAAGCATCTCTACGCCGCAGACTAGGACTTGGGGCAGTCCACCGGTTTTCTCTGCCCAAGGATATCTCCGTTATCAGGGGGATAAATTTACGGCTCGGTTTGATGCTAATTGCTACATTCACATTACTAGAAAGATGGATTCACATCATGTTGGCCATGGTCACGTCAACCCAATTAGCGGTAGCGAACTAACGCTGGAGGAGGCACTAGGATTAGAACCTAGAGGCGCTTTGGTCATTGGTATACAATCCGATGGGCTGTTTACACCTTCCGAGCAACAAGAGCTTGCGAAACACATACCCGAGGCTGAGCTCGTGATGATACCTTCTCCTGATGGTCACGACGGGTTTCTCCTCGAATTTGAACAAATTAATCATCATATCCTGACGTTTCTTAAGAAGGCGTTTCCCGCATACTACGAAGGTTTTATTCCGGGCGTAGTTGAAGCAAGTGGTTTTGAAATACAAAAGACTTCGATATTTGGAGAGGCTGAAGTAGATATCACTCGATGGTGAATTTCTGTGTCATGTTTTTTGTTATTGAATATATTATTGTATATAAATCATGATTGTCATAATAACATCTGGGTATCGAAAGCAAATAAATGAAATGATAATAGTCTGGAAATACTGTATGTATGTAAATACACAAGACGAAGTCATCTCCTGATGAGACCTTCTATCGATTGGTGTTCTAGATCATTACGTGCTTTCAATATTGATGCGTGCATTTCTTTCATTACATTTCCTAGTTTGACACCAAAACGACTAAGAATATCGCGCTGCCACGCATCGTATTTAGCATTTACACGTGCTTGCACCTGTTCGTAATCAATAACGCAGACACCGAGAGATTTTTGCGTTTCTGATGTATCAAATGTTGATCTTGTTTTCTTGATCTCAGTGAGAAGTTGTTGCCAAAGAGCCAAAGAATCTCCCAGCCGACTGAAAACGTATTCAGCTTCTAGGTCCCATAGCGATTGGAATTGGAGCCATTTTCCAACGTAATCTTTGAGCTGTTGTACTTTATTTTCGATTAGGCAGAACGGTCGAACTAAAGTTGCTTCGTCGAAATGGGTCAGCTAGGAAAGGCCAGACATCAGCATGAAATGGGGATTGTTCAATAATTACTAACCAAAGATGTGTATGTAGTTTCGGTGATGGATCTTCCCTCCATTTGTAGACCAATCTCATAGCGCGAACTTTGTATCCGACGAAGATTGCAGATCACACCTAAGCTCGTATTATCAGTTCGATTCCACGTCGCTTTGAAGTGAAATACGTTTACCTATCCATTCATGGAACTGTTTGATCCAGGTTTGACGAGCGTATTCAATGGGTGGATCCAGAAATATGACTTGATTTTGAATTCTTATCTCGTGGATGATAGGTTTGAGTGTCAAGTTTCCATCGATGGACTTCATATATATCTAAGCAGCAAGCCTTGATATGTTTAACATATGGCCATACCTTTTCGTCTTTGTTTTTTTTGTCATTTCGACGCTTATTCGTAATGTCGCGCAATACAGTATCGCGTCTTATGTCACCTTCATCCGTACGATCGAACTCGGAGCAGAAGAGCTGAATGATATTAGCAAGTCGCTGAAGCAAAATTTCTTCTATACGGTTATCAAGTTCAGCAACCCAGTGCTCCAGGTTGGCGTAGCCTTCCAAATTGAGTTTATCAATCTATGATTAGAATCAGACCTACGCGAGAATGTTAGATGACAATCAACGTACAATACTTTGGATTTTTGTTAACAGTTCGGAGAAAGCCTCCGGAGTATACGGACATGCCGCAAGGTCGTCCACATGACGAGTAATTTCCTTGTATAAGTCGATGAGGGCATTTGTTTTATCCTACAATAGATACTGTGAATGCGTAGCTTTCACATGGAAAATATTACACACCTGTAAGACTGATACGAGACTAGCGAATTCGCGAACAAACTGTATATGTCGATTGTCGCGTGCATCAGGAGCTGGTATATATCGGGTAGTATCATAGGCATTGACGAAATAATCCCACCGCAAACTCATTCCTGGAATTTGAGTTTAAAAATAGAGGGATCTTAAATTTCAAGAGAAAGACGAACCTTTTGCAACATGGTTCTGAGCGTCATTTCGGTATTCGGCGACGAGCATCTCAATAGCCTTGTTCCTCTCCACTAAATCCAATGTTTGACCATAAGTACGGACTGTTTCCATAAGACTGACGGCGTGTGGGTATACACGCTTAGCATCTTTCGCCAAATTGTTGATAGCATGGGGGACTTGGAAATTCAACCATAATAGGTTCCGCACTTCCTTAAAAAGCGTGATAATTTGGGGATCAAAATTCACCGCTAACTGATAACCGCCACCGCGGAGTCGAATAATCTCGAAAAGACGGCCGTTGACACCCATGTCTCGGCGATTGATATCATGCATCCACGCATCGTATACAGGTCTGGTATCCAACTTCTTGCGGAACGATGCGCTTTCGGCCTGAAGCCTTTGGCCTTCAGCGTATAACTCCCATCCCTTTCCTAACACGTCTTCAACGCGCTTCATGTACGTCGACAGCTGACGTTCAATCTGGCGTGCCCAAATAATGGCCCCGGCGATAGGGGGTAAATCCCGCATCTGGGCCATATGATAAGCTTCAGAATATCGATACTGCGTCTTAAACTAGAGATGAGAGTATCAGCACTGCAAAATGATCAAATGAAGCAATTTAACGCACTTTATCATGAAGATGCTTGATGTCTTCTTTGACGGAATCAATGAGCTGGGTTTGATACTCCTGTATGGCACCGCGAATCTGATCGAGAATACAAAGTAAGGGAATTATTTGTGTTTGAAATAAATACAAAAGGATTGCGCGGCCTACCTTAGGACGTACGAACAAGGCGTTGAATTTAGAGAAAACACGGAACATTTCGTTGGCATTTCGGGCAGTCCCAAGCCGGTCACGTAGGCGAGCAATTATTTGATTCTCAACTCGTGCAACGCGTTCCGTGTAGGCATGTTCAGCGGTAATCCAAATTTCAGTACCCTCTAAAAAAGGCGAAACATTAGATTATTGGCAAGGACCAGATGCACAACCCATAAGGATGAAAAATACCTGTCGATACGTCGAGTATATCTATGCTTTTGATGGCTTCGTAAGCTTCTTTCACTTCCTCTTCCATATCAATCCCTCCAATTTCTTTTCCCATACTAAGACCTTTCGTTGGACCAGTCATTACAGCGAGCTGCTCGTGCTGTTTTCTCCACTCTCGCAAATAGGTAGTTCGCTCCATTAGCTTTTGATGGGCCGGAGCAATCTTGATAGGAATAAATTTTTCATTTCGCCGTCGTGTCACTTCTCGGGCAACATTGGTGAACTCTTTGATCTGTTCATCCCAGGTGCGGAAAATCTTTTGTACCTGAGCAAGGATGCGCTCGAAAGTATCGTAGGGCTGGTATGCTAGACGATGAGAAGTAAGGATTCGAAGAAGCTGATCATTAAAATCACGAGATATGGCTTCCACAAGAGGCAAGGCTCGTCGAATGGGATACGGAGAGAGTTTGAGTTTGCGATTGATATGCCCAAATATGAGACCTAGTGCTTCTTGAACTTTTTCTAAGTCCGTTGCAGAAAGAAGCTCATTTAGAGGGAAATCTTTCATGAGCTGGTTATACTTGTGTACTGGACAATAGTGATAGTGAGATTTTAGAAGAAGATAGAATCGCCCGCGTTACTTGCCTTGGTCAATGGCTTGTTTGAGCCCGGTGTCGGCAATAAAACTCATGGTTGCACGAAAACGTTTGGCATTTCGCAAACAATCCATTACCATATTGACTTCGTCACTTCGTAACTGTGTCTCTATTTCTTCTAAAGCTCTCTCCAGACTCAGCCAAAAGTTGACCTCTTGAGATGCCGTTCCAGAAGAAACATCGCGTGTTAATTTTGTGACTGCTTGGATGGACTTGATCCATGCATTTACTTGATTGTGAAGTAAATTCAGGAAGGTGCTGTCGTTTAGTGTTTTTGTAGGGATTAAAGATATACTTGGTCGTTGTCCTGTTGACTGAGCCTCTGAGATAGCTCTCTGGATAACAGGATGTATGACGAAATGTGTTTCGGGAATTTCAACGTTCTGCTGCAAGTGAAGCAAGGAAAGTTCAAGCTCGGCGAATTTCTTTTTTGCCATGGGTATTCCTATATACGGAATTAATCAATCAAGTAATAAACAAATAAAGCAATATTTATACCCATTTTAGCATCACCCTCCTTGCCGGATGCTCGTGTCCCAGCAAAAGCATCGAACCAGGGTTTAACCGCCATACTAACTACCGCGTGCAGACTTTCATAGGGCGTCTCCTCGCCACCAAATAGGTTAAGGATGTGAAGTTGAAGTGGGAGTGGAATTAATGGATCTAGTAATGTTGACCGTTTGATGATGGCGACAACGTTAACATGAGAGGGACTGTAGACAAGATGTGGAGCAAGTGAATAAAAATGGGTATTCAAAGTGTCATCTAGAACGGTGTCCGTTAGCGAGGGAAATGCCGCATTGATGAGCTAGAGCTAACCCTCTACTTCTTCTTTAGTCTTTACTACGTATATGGCACTCCCAGTTTCTCCTGCAAATTTGATGACGCGTTCGTCAAAGTCTGAGTCAAAGAGGGTGTTTTGGAGTTCTTCAACCGTAGCCCCTATGACCGGTGGGAGTAATGATAGAAGATATGATTTGAATAGTGAGACGTCAAAAGTAATAGGCACAGGTGGGGGTGGTGGCGGGGGAGGAGTCGAAGATGAAGAGACATCTTGGTGGATGCCATTGGTAACCGGAGGCTGTTGTTCTTCCGAGGCCATTTGATAAGATGTTTGATTCAAGATAGCGGCCGAGTCTTCAGGAATAGACAACAATACTTTAGGACGAATTGCTCTCGGAAGACGGAAAGACCAGGCGTGAAATCGGGGAGGAGGTCTACGAGGATAATGGGTGAAGTAGCGACGCGAGCTGCCAACATTGGAAGAGTCTTCATCACTCGATGACATTTGGAAAACAAAAAAAGACAAAACACATACCGGCGGACACCCTTTTAATGTGGCCTGCTATTCTAGACAATCACGTTGACACGCAGGGAACCTCGCGGTTCAGTCGTTACTGGAGATTACGAGACGAGGAGTTTGCTTATGTAAGCTAGTAAGCAGTATCCTCGAAATCCCATCAGTTCTAGTTTTCACTCAGTCAGTATAGCCTTATTCATATATAATATATGGTTTTGAAGTAATAACAAGTTCCGACTGCTTTTCAGCCCGCAGTTAACATCCTCACCATATTTGGCACCACGACCAACTCGAGCTAGGCTGGGTACTACTCTCTCTTCATTGAAGTAGACAAATCGTCTCATCTGGTGAAAGTAATGCTCCCATTCAGAGTTGTAATTACAGTCTCTAAGAAACACAGACGTAAAAGAAATAGTACAAGGCTAACTCGAGACAGGAGAAAGAGAAGACAAGAAAGACGTGATCCATAATTATGTAGCATACAACCTTCACAAACGACTCCGATGTGTCAGGGTCGATAGAATCATGAACTAATGAGTGCTCGTATTCGCAAGAGCGGTGTGCGCTCTGACTGAATCCCTAGCATGAACATGTACATGACTCGGTGTCTTCACTTCTGTGCAAACTTCGATCGTTTGTATCCAGGAGTGTTTGATCGCCTCTTCTATCAAACAACGAGTCTTTGGGTCGGGATCCAACATACGACGTAGCAAAGAGCGACAGGGTCGGGGGGAAAGATTACTAATCGTTTGTGGGCAGTTCGGAGAAGAGCTGGCACATGCCGCCGCATAAGCTGCATACAATGGATCCGATAATTGCGCAACACGCCAGGGCAACTCCTGGAAATGAAGGCAGTAATAGACGATACCACAAGCCCATATATCAACAAGACGAGCGTCATATGCTAATCAACAAAATTGGTTTAACAAATGATTAGCTTCCAAAAAAATGGGGTCAAGTTCAACAAAACGCACTCTTTTGAGTGAACTGTTCTGGTGCGATATATGGTTCACTACCACACAAACCAGTAGACATATGCACCGTGGTTTCCCAAGGGAGTCGGTATACGGTAGAGGCGCCGTAATCGCCGATCTAGGCGACAACACAGCTAAAGACCACATCCAAAGAGTGGAAATGGTCAACTAGGCATACCTTAAGATGCCCATATGCATCAAAGAAAAGATTCTCTGGTTTGATGTCACGATGAGCTACACCCTGACCATGCAAATAGGCTACCCCGGTTAAAATCTGCCTAAAACAGCATTCTACTTCACTTGGCGACATGCCACCTTTCTTAATAGCGGCATATAAATCGCCCCCCGGACAATATTCCATAACTTCACACCAACGCTGCTGTTCATCTTGTAAAAGATCAACAGTTTCAACGATATTGACGTGGTGCAAAGTCGATGAAATACAGAATTCGGCTGTCAATTTCTTCACATACTCCTTTTCAGTTTCATTTTTCCGTCTCTTACGAAATTCCTGATAACACATGGTTCAGATCAAATTCGGCAGGCGTCGAACATATATGAGAAACATACTTTTACTGCATACAGTTTTTCTTCACTTCTATCCCATTTGTGAGCCAATTTCACAACAGAGGTGGCACCTTTTCCGATCGCTACGCGCTCGCAAACACCATATTTCTTCAATAGGCTTGCATCAGACCTGTCCGAGTCTGATTTTTTACTGCTGCCTGCAGATGAACGCTGGGACGATTTCCGAGCCAGCTTTGGAGTAGAAGCTAATAAGTCCTTGAGAGTAAATTTGCCCTCACCGTCACTGGATTTGAGCGATTTAACGGAACCTGGACGGGAGGATGCAGCTGAAGGGGCGGTAGCAGTGGGACATATAGTATCCTCAAAGGGCATGATAGTTGCAGGGGTATGTTCTTTTGCATGGGCATTGATGGCACGACTTGGGGGTCGTGTTGAGGGCGGACTAGGGCCCCATTCACTATCTGATGCGAAAGGAGATTCTGCGGTTGATGGCGTGCTATAACCGGTATTGGAACCTAATTTCGGAACCTGCGTAGCAGCCGGAATTGAGATCTCCGCGGGACTTGACTTCGCCACGTCGTTATGATTGGAAACAGTGGACATAAGATTGGCACCGCCATTTAAAATGGGAGATGGATGAAGAAGATTATCACTGGCAAAGGTCGAATTTAGAGCATTTGAAGTAGAGACTCCATGCGGGGGCTTATCAGCTTCTTGGCCCTCGCCTTCGCCGGATTGTGTTTCTGATTCAAGCATGTTTGAAGATATAATCGGTAAATGTGAGGGGGATAAATTGATACGATGGAGGGAAAAGAGAGAAAAGCAAGGACACCACACGTGAAAAGCGGTGCGAAAGTGATTTGGAGAAGAAATTCACAGAGCCATGCTTCAGGTGCGTGTACTGGGTTTATGACAGGGAAAATAAGACTTCACGGGATGTCAGAAATAACGATGCGCGGCCTAGAGGCCTTCGAGACGACTCAAGCCCACGGCAAAGAGCAGCGGACAGGAATAATCACCTGAGGCGGGCGAGAACAAAGTGGATAGCGAACAAGGTGCCTAATTTTCAAACTCCTTTTTAAAAGTTTTGAATTTAATTCTCCGCTTAAAACTGCTATTGTATATATGAAACCAGTCGCATTTGGTAAGTCAACACGTTGTGTGGTTTCTGGTTCTATTTTTTCCCGTAAGCCTTCTGTCGGACTTTGCAACCGCCGCTTTTCAGATTGAGTCTGATAATTGATATTGATTGGTTGGGTCTGTTCGAACACGAGATACATTTCCCACACGCATGGCGTTGCCTTATGTAATGACGTTTCCCACTTTAAGTGACCCACAGAGTCCCATTCGGACTTGAAAAACTGTACAGTCTTACCTCAGCATAGCCTGTACTCTCACTTCATCACCGACCACAACACCAACAACAACCAGTAGGTCATCGTCGCCCTCTCGTCTCCCGTGGATATCATTAATTGGACTGTGTCATCTTTTTCTTATAAAAGTTGGCCATGGTCAATCTTCGTTCCCAAAAGCGCCTTGCCGCTTCAGTTGCTGGTGTTGGCCAGCGAAAAATATGGCTGGATCCCGCCGAACAGGCTGAAATTGGCACCGCTAACTCTCGCAATCATGTCAGAAAACTTATCAAGGATGGTCGAATTATTGTAAAACCTTGCGTTGTTCATTCTCGTGCTCGAACTCGCGATCTACTTGCCGCTAAGCGTAAAGGTCGTCACACCGGACCGGGTAAAAGAAAGGGTACAGCTGAGGCTCGTATGCCAACCAAAGTGCTATGGATGCGTCGTCAACGAGTATTGCGTCGTCTTTTAAGAAAATACCGTGAAGCCGGCAAGATCGATAAACATTTGTGAGCATACCAGGACAATTTTTCACGAGGTTGCCAATTACTGATGCTCAGCCTTTCGTAGATATCACTCGTTGTACCAAAAATCGAAAGGAAATGTTTTCAAAAACAAACGTGTCCTCATGGAATACATTCACAAAGCCAAAGCCGAAAAGACAAGAACAAAGGTTCTTACAGACCAAATGGAAGCCCGGCGTGTTAAAAATAAGGTTTTTGTCCTTGATTCACATTTGTATATCTCAATCTCAATTTTCTTCTCCAGGCTGCCCGTGAACGTCGCGCGGCACGGTTGGCTGAAAAACGCCAAGCCATCATTGCCGTCGAACACGAAGTTGCTAAGGAATAGAATAGCAGCCCCATTTATGTACCTGTCTACTATTATGCGATTTTTTCATTGTCATGATATATTGTCGTATCCATGTCCCTTTCATGTCAAAATTCGCACATAGGAATAAACCATCCATCTTACGTAATCTCGCTTGAGGTGTTTTAAAAAGTTACTAGTTGCCACAATCTCAAGTTCCTTTTGCTACTATAATCGAACTGATACGCTCAAGTGTTAACATGCCGATCAATCCTCCTACTCGTCACTTCGATCTTCCTCATGACGACCGTCATGTGTATATAGTAACAAACCCTAAGACGGGTGGTCAAAGTGAGACTTTCAAACGACCAGACAACAGCTTATATTGGATTTATAGAACAGGCGCAGATCCTTTATAGACGCGAAGCCCAGGCTTATGTTCATTTTCTTAACACTGATCGCCGTCTCGACGAATGGGTTCCAGAGGGGCAATTGCGACTGGCGGAACCACATGAAATCACGGAGTCCGTCGAATTTCGCGGTCGGAAGCGAAAGCGTGGATCTGGTTATCATGGCAATTCTCCATCTGTCTCACAGAATGGAGAGCCTCGCAGTACGCGTTCTGTTTCTCCTGCAGAAACTGAAAGCGAGGAAGATTCGGACATAGGGGAGCATCTGCGTATGACTTCTAAGCGTAACTTTGACAGAGTTAATTTCGGTCATTGGCAAATCAAAACTTGGTACAGACTTGTCTCCTAATAATATTGATGCCCATAATGATGTCTACCTAGGTATTTTTCTCCTTATCCTTTGTCGGAGTCGGAGCAGGAAGAGGGAGTACCAACGTCGTCTGATCCCTTCAAAGCTGCTAGTGCTGCAGATAGGAAAAGTCTCTACGGGAAAAACAAATCTGGTCGCACACATGGACGCACTGCGGATCTTCTAGCTAACGGTCTGAATCGTGCGCATGAATCATCAGGACATACCACGTTGTGGGTATGCGACCGATGTTTCAAATACACAAGAGAAGGATTACTTTGGGAAGTTCACACTGTAAGAGATTTTGATGCTCCCATTGAATAACACTCATTTCATGAACAACAGAAGAACTGCAAGTGGACACATCCTCCCGGTCGTAAGGTCTATGAACGCGGTGCGCATGTGATTTGGGAAGTGGATGGTGCTGAACAGAAAGTGGGTTATATTACTAGCTTGAGTGTACAAAGACGGTTACATTGAAAGCTAGTTATATTGTCAAAATTTGTCTTTATTTGGCAAGCTCTTTATTGACATCAAAACATTATTTTTTGATACCGAAAACTGTGAGTCTCTTCTCTCCCGGCCGTGAATGTACACCAACTCTGGTCCTCTCTAGTTATGTTCTACCTCCTGACAGATGCCGACTCTCAACGAGATCACGTTCTCGGTTTCTTCTCCAAGGTAATGAAATTGTATTTTATTAAAGCTGTGGAGCTAATTCTTCCCCCCCGCAGGAAAAAGTCTCGTATGACAATTACAACTTAGCTTGTATAGTGACTCTTCCTCCTTATCAGAGGAAAGGATACGGAATGCTCTTAATTGAATTCAGTATGCTCGGTCTGAACCTAACAAACTAAACTATAATTCGTTTTTCCAGGTTATGAATTGTCAAGACGTGCTGGGATTCTTGGCACGCCAGAACGACCACTATCAGACCTTGGCTTACGAAGCTACGTGACATTCTGGATGTCGGTCCTCGTCAGGTTTTTCAGGTTAGTGAATTCAATTGTCGTCCTTATTGGACCATGTTTATACACTCACTTCCAGGCGCGTCCTCACCGTCGGTCCTGCAGACTTTGCCGGAACCGAGGCTGGGTCAGCAGAAGCGGCACGGAGAAAGAGGCGGAAGAGCGCACATGATGGTTCTCAACCTGAGCTTTTGACCAACATTCGAGCGGGGCCACTTAATGATACTGAAGGTAATAGGGATAATTCAGTACCCATCATTGCAACTGACTAATGGTGGCTCCCTTCAGCGCCGTTTTTTGAGTCGTTTCGGCGCGTCCAGACATACGCCAATCGGGATGGGAGTGCCACGACACATGTCGTGGTGGATTGTACCTTAGATGCCATTTCAGAAGCGACAGCTTTGCGACCTGAAGATGCGGCGTTTGCCTTAAAGGAATGTGGACTGCTCCAGCGTAGAAAGAAAGCAGAGTCAGACGAAGAAGAAGACGTCATTTGTGTTTCACGCGAGATGGTAGAGGCAGTTGCAAAGGCTAGAGGGATTAAAAAAAACATGATGGAGCTGGCCCACGTTTTGTTGTGAGATGAATGCACGCTGTACTCTCGGTAGACGATATGAAATTGCAATTCAAAATTGAATACATAACATGTCATGATTTCGGCTGTCACAACTTTGCCCCAGTCACAGCTGATGAGGCCCAGGCAAATTGAAAATTATGTAACTTTATAAAAGGTCCAGTTTCGTACTGACCGAGTCACTAGTCACTCCAGTACTCACTAGTCACCAGCATGCAAAGCATCCCAATCCCAAGACCGACCACAAATACAGGGTCCGTCGATTATCGCTCTGCTGCTGTCTCCATCTCGCCGTTGTCACCCAGCTCCCGTTTTCGTTATGAGCCGTCTGATCTTGTCAGACAGTCCAAAGTTCTCCATCCCGTCTCAACAGACGAATTTAAACTGTTGTTGCTAGAAAACATCAGTCAAGGGGCCGTCAACGCCTTCAGGGAACAGGGATTCCAGGTAGATCATTTCTCCAAGGCATGGACAGAAGACGAGCTGGTAGAGAAGATTGGCCAGTATCATGCTATTGGTATCCGTAGCAAGACTAAGATAACTGAACGCGTAATTAAGGCTGCCTCAAAGGCAAGGGACTTATGACCTTACTCAATTGACTTTGCTTATAATCCGATATGCAGTTGCTTGTCATTGGTTGCTTTTGTATTGGGACCAATCAAGTCGATCTTTTGACGGCTGCCAAAGCCGGCATTCCAGTGTTTAATTCACCGTTTTCCAACTCTCGCTCTGTTGCAGAGTTGGTCGTGTGCGAAATTATCGCTCTTTCTCGCCAACTATTCGATCGTGCTCGCGAGATGAAGGACGGCGTCTGGAACAAGGTATCTAAAAACTGCTGGGAGGTTCGTGGAAAGACCCTCGGTATCATTGGTTACGGTCACATTGGATCTCAATTATCCGTCCTTGCCGAGTCCTTCGGGATGCGAGTTTTATTTTATGACGTAGCCAACCTCATGCCTCTTGGTTCTGCGCACCAGATCGACACCCTTGATGCTCTTCTTGGCTCTTCGGATTTTGTCACCCTGCACGTTCCAGAATTGCCCGAGACGATAAACATGATTAGCAAACCTCAATTGGCGAAAATGCGGAAGGGCTCATGCTTGATTAACAATGCTCGCGGTCGCGTTGTGGACATTCCTGCCCTTATCGAAGCCTTAAAAGATGGTCATTTAGCGGGTGCAGCTATTGATGTTTATCCAGCAGAACCCGGCAGCAATGGTCAGCCATTCGACGACCAATTGAACTCATTTGCTTCAACGTTAAGGTCGCTGAAAAATGTCATTCTAACGCCGCACATAGGTGGATCAACCGAAGAAGCACAGAAGATGATTGGAGAGGAAGTTTCAACAGCTTTGACTCGCTACCTCAATGCTGGTTCTACTATCGGTGCTGTCAACTTTCCGGAAGTCGATCTGCGGGCCATATTGGCTGAACAACGTCAATATATCCGTGTCTGCTACGTCCACAAAAACCAACCAGGTGTTCTGCGTGAAGTCAACGCGATCTTATCATCTTTCAACGTGGAGAAACAATACTCCGATTCTAAAGGGGACGTCGCTTATTTGATGACCGATATAGGGGATGTCACCAGGAGGGACATAGAAGAACTACAAGAACGAATTAACCACACTCATGCAAACATTCTCACCAGATTACTGGCGTGAAGCATTGACAAAAAAAGCTTGCATCTAGACTTATGAGATAATGAACTCGATTTGTTGGTTTGTAATAGAAAGTGCTCAACCACTGTTGTAATTTAATATCAAGAGTATTTTGTTAATGGTATATGAACTACGAGACTGACGCTGGGTCTGCTTCGGGATCTCCGACGCCGTTACTGAGAATAGCAAACTGGGCTTCACTTTCTGGCAAACAGGGGGAATCATAGACTTTGCATATACGGGTATTTCCACGACCTTTTTTTAATTGAAGGCTTTGGTGAATTGCTTAGATATCCTGATTCTAAGGCAGCCTGGATTACGCACCGTGTTGTTGATGCATGCGCCATAATATTCCCCCCAATAGGCTTCTTCTCGTTGGCCGCATACATGCCAGCAGAAGCATCAGGAGACGACATAACCTGATTGGTGACGACGACCGCCACACCATACTACATCATGAAACTAGTTATTCTGGACGCTCCGGTATTATTAACGGTACCTGCGTACCTCATCTGCTAGTCTCATCAAAGTACGCAAAAATTTAGCCAAATGGCCTTGCCTAGCCGAGAGTTCTCCACGTCCACTGAAGTCGGTTCTGTATAACGCCGTGCAAGAGTCCACAATTAATAAAGCAAATCTCCGACCAGGTCAATCTCTTGGTTACACAGGCACTCCTCAAGCACTTACCTTGATTCAGCCATGAGGGCACTGGCAGATACGAGCAATTGGTTCTGATGGTCCGCATTGTAGGCTCGTGCATATGCTACATTATCAAGGACTTCTTCTCCATTCAGCCCATACCGTTCAGCAACAGCCAGCAGTCGCACTGGACGGAAAGTACCCTCCGTATCAATATACAGGCATTTCCCTTCGCCCCCACCCATCGTCACAGGAAGCTAATACCTCAGATCAGCAGGGAGGAGTGCACAGCTTGCAATAATCTGCATACTTGGCATGTTACGGCCAACGTGTGGCAGATTTGAGATTTTCCCGTCCTAAACTCCCCAAACAGCTCAGTTATCGCACCTGTTTCTACTCCACCTTTTTCGGCGTCATTAGTCTTATGTTTTATTATAGTCCAGAGGCGAATAGTACCTCCTAAAAGTGTGTCGAGTTGTTTTGAACCTGTCGTAATGCATACCAACTCAGACCTTCGCGCATGTACCTCGGTGGCACTCTGAAAACCTAATGGAATAATCTTTTGTGCTAGACTCAAGACAACGTAAGCCCCTGCACGTTTGCATACGAGCATTAAAAAACAACCTTCTCCGAGAATCTTGTCTGCTTTAGTGTCCGAAATACCTCTGATAGAGATGAGGTTCTTTTTTGCTGTGTATGCTACAGATTCGACTGTATGGTGACCAGCCTCCACAAGTTTCTTGATATCCTGCGGAGCGATGCCAAACTCCTGAGAGAAAGATTCAACAGCTTGCTGCATAGCAAAATTACGTGGATTGATTGACCTCTAATTTAGCAATGGGAATAGGACCACATGCCAACTCATCCTCCTGTTGATCCTGTTGATCTCGTTGCGTGTTAACAGGCTGGGACATGGGGCGAAATCGAAGACGATAGAGTCGGACTGTGTGTCGTAACGCGTTGAACTCTGGTTTACATCACGTCACGCGTAGTCACGTGCAATTTACATAAGAAACATTGATGATTGGGACACCTATTATATTTAACTGAACTGCGTAGAAATTAAAAGTGCTAATGATGATCTCGCTGAGAGGCATCCCCCAATTCTCGTGTCCCTAATTTCCGTTCGAAGAAATCAACTGCCGCAATATCTAAAACAAGACGATCCCATTTCAGACCCTGGTGAATATTCAGGTCGGCTGCGGTAATCGTCGCAATACAATCCAAAGCACGACTAGCTCGCACCAATGTTTCTGGAACGGAGTCGGCGCCCGTGACCAATAGTGCCTTTTGCCAACCCAAAGAACGAATTCGCTTTCCTAGCTCGCTCGTTTTTGCACTAGGCCAATCCAGAACTTCAACCACGCCCAGGTTGTTTTCCCGCACCTTTGCGCTTAACAAGACACGCATACCCATTTGCATGACTTTCCGCGGGAGCTTTGTGCTAAAATCTCGAGCTTTCTTTGCAAAAGTATGGCCACCCCCACGAAGCATTGGAGACTGGCCGTCACCGAGACGGGCCCGTCCTGACCCTTTTTGTTGTCGGATCTTACGACCCGATCCTCTAACTTCGCCTCGAGATTTTGTCGTCGCTGTTCCTTGTCGCCGACCATCTAAATAGTGATTTACACAAAGGTGAAGTATATCCCGGCGGATAGGATGTCGAAATACGCAAGGTGACAACACTGCAACATCACCAGTACTCGATGGGTCGGGTAACAAAGAAGATACACTAATATAAACAGGTTGGGGAGCTTTGCATTGTATTAAATAATGCGGCATAAAACTTTTTTGGTCGAGTAATTCCGACACATACCGAATGGTAGAGTGTCCGTTAGAGAGGGCTGGATTGAAAACCCTGTAGAAGAGACGGCAGATGTACCAAAAGATCGGAAACAGCGGCGTGCAACCTAAGAGCAACTCAGCGTGAAATTTATCCTCGTGGATTAAAAGCAACTGACGTACATTGTGTTGTAGCTGAAGACTTAGCCGTTGAAGCATGACAGTGTCTGGACCTCCGGCGTCTACGTGGTGTTTCATTTTGGAAGTCCGCCGACAGCAGCGTACACCAACTCTTCGACGCCTTAAGCAGTTTTGAGGTACGTTTTTAGTCTCTCTATAAAGACATTTTGGAAAGCATATGGGGTTTATGCGACTGAGTGGTTGAAAGAGCCACCTTAGTGTCGCGGGTGGGATGGATTCATGTCAGCAATTTCGGATGGATACTGCCTAGCATTTACTTAACTTATCTGTTACTGACCTTGACTAACCTCTTTTCTCGCAGGTCATAATACAATACAATAATAGTCAATTTCACCATGTCGTCTAACGCCGTACAAACGTTTGGGAAAAAGAAGGTTAGCAACAATACTTAGGAGCTTGGGAGGAATTCTTATATCAGATCTTTTTAGACTGCTACAGCAGTTGCTCATGCGAAAGAGGGCAAAGGGATGATTCGAGTAAATGGAACGCCTATTCGCCTCGTCCAGCCCGAAATTCTACGGTACAAGATATACGAACCTATTTTAGTGTTAGGGGAGGACAAATTCGAAGCCGTCGACATCCGTGTCCGAGTAAAAGGTGGTGGCCATGTCTCGCAGATTTATGCCATCCGCCAAGCCATCTCGAAGGCAATTGTCGCCTACTATGCTAAATATTTCGACGCCTTCAGCGCCCTTGAATTGAAAAAAGCATTGATTGCCTACGACCGAACACTCTTAATTGCTGATCCACGACGCATGGAACCGAAGAAGTTTGGTGGTCAAGGTGCCCGTGCAAGACGGCAAAAGAGGTACGTTTATTGCCGTGGTTCTCTTACCCTTCATTGATTTTTTCTCAGTTACCGTTAAGATATCATTCTTATATTTTTCCCATTGCGGTTACTACTACATGTTATCTATGCAGTTTCACGTTGTATGCATTCATCACATGCTCTCTGACTATCGACGGCAAAAATAAAAACCCAGAGGCACTTTTCAGCCTTCCGTATTATGTAATAATTAGTGTGATTGAGTTCTTTGTACCCCCCTCCCTCATGCCTCCCAAACCTCGCATGATTCCTCGGAAAGCAGTGCAATCCGTCGAACTAGAACAAGCCAGGAATGCAGTTTCTTCCAGAATGCCACCCCCACCTTCTCCAAAAGCTTCGCATGTAATATTGCACTCTGAGTTGGATACCCTAGAAGCGTCGTACAGAGACATAGTTATTGCCGCAGGAAAGCTGTTTCAGTTTTATTCCTATTCAAGAAAAGAGTGGGTCTATCATATATTATCAGCAACTTTAGTTTTTGAACAATACTCCCAATTCAGACGAATAGCAACTTATTCACCATATCCACCAGCCTCAACTGCACGTATGTTAGGACGCTCCCTTGAAAAATATGACCAAATCTGTGACACAATAGAAACACGTCTAGTACGTCTACTTTAATAAAAATTTTAAAAACATCATAAAGACGCGTACGTTTCTTGATTAGCAACACTCCATTGCAATCATCCAGCGTGATATAAAGACCTTGAAGACTCGTCTAAATGCAGAAGCAGAAGAGTCAGCTCAGCGTAAACCAATTTCTTCTTCAACAACACCCGCCTTGTTAGGATCTCCCACTGATCAATCTTCTATGCTTACGGATTCCACGCTGAGCAATGTTCTACCTGCTTTATCTATGCAAAATCGACGACAAAGCGCTATATTATCTTCATTGCATCGACCAGGATTTCCTCTCAAACTAGATTTATCTTCCCTTAGCTCACATACAGATCCTTCCTTTGCCACACCGGTAGACGTTTCGGTCGATTTGGGTTTGACAAGAGCACCCAGTCCAGTAACATTGGCACCCAAAACAGCAAAAACTTTGACCAACGAACCACCGCTTGACCTCTTTATTAATCCTGCGCATCAAAGTATTCCGGAGCTGTCTATGGGCAGCGATAATACTGCATCATCAAAATTAACCGTGCCAATGCCAGGCAAAGACGTCATTGACCTAACTTCCGATTCGGTGACAAGGACTCAATTGGGTGACTCCGCAGACAAACCCATAGAATTGGACATGGACACAAGCTACGATGATATGGACTTGTTTGGAGATCGCGCCACTATTCCCCGGGATGTTGTGTCCGTCGAGACTGTTCAAAATAACAGCCCCATTAACACCATTCCTATACCGCAAAATTTGGATGAGAACCTGAATAAGCTGCTGATGGGTGCGTCCGGCCAAAGTAGTTCTCCCAAGAATTCATCCATGTCGCTCCATGAAGAGCCGTCGTCATCGCACTCAGGTAATGATTCCTCCGCAGACGCATTTCGACTGTTGGAAGAAAACCGGCGATTTAATCTAACGAACGTCGATTTTTCCGCACTGACTGGTTTATTTAATGCTGGAAATGGAGCTTCGATTCCCCAAACGAATGCATCGTCAGATTTGGATATCATGTCCCAACTGCTTGAAATGGAAGGAGGCAATCGGACAAGCTGATTTAGGAAAATATATTTTCGCTTTGTTTATACATATATTGTACATATATCTCTCTACATTAAATTGATTTTAAGGAATTTAACGAGGATTACTGTATTGTAGCACCAGTGATCTGGTTTTTGACAACACAAGTACTACTATGGCGGATGATCTTGTTTGACTCCATTCCGGGATTTCTGTTCTTCTTGTGATTATCCGCTTTGGTCTAGGCCCTATGTGGATAAGTACCAAGAGCCCGAAAGCAAGATTATACAACTCGTGAGCTTCAGACGTGCCGACTCGCAGCAATGCCGCGAGACCCAGTAGTAAAAGTTCTTATGACAACTACCTGCTTGCAACCATATGATATTATCGTCGTCAATGTAGATAGAATAGAAAATACAGAAGGGGGAAAGCTGATGCGCAAATCGTGCTCGGTTCTTTTTATCAAAATGTATCAAAGCATTTAAACTCCAGCTGTAGCGTACGTTTATACACAAATAGCGCGAATTCGAAACCAAATCATAGCATAATCCGACGGATCTATTCATTCTTGATTAGCTAAAACGAAAATATTGTATGATTGAATGTGACGCACGTTATTCGAGATAATAGTACTACAGGAAGATCATGTAAGAGCGATGATATATTATGACGTACAAAACCGAGCAACGGGACGTTGTAGGTAAAACAATGGCAATGAAATACAAAGAATAAAAAAAAATTAGATTAGCGCGGCCTGTTGTAGGTTGTTTCGAAGTGTAATGCTGAAAAATGGAAAAGGGTATGTGCGAGCAATCAGACGGACAAGATATGGAGTGGGTGGTGTGAGATACCGGGAATAATGAAAACGCAAGGGTATAAGTGCACTTACTCTAGAGAATTATGAGATTTGGCATTTTCATAGTAAGACAAAGGCTTACCTTCAACAGCAGCCATTACTACTCTTAACAATGCCGTGTCTGTAGCGTTAGTAAAGCTTCAGAAGTTTCAAAAGAAGTTCGTTGACGGAGTCAAGAAAGACACAAACTGGGTATATATTTCTCGTTCATTTACTCTGTTCGCCTTCGCGCTGAGGCGCAGGAAACGTTTTTTAAAGTATTCCCGACCAGCCGCAGCGTCTCGTGGTGGACCATCATAATCCTAAACTCCACTAAGTACAGGCTAACAGAGATAATTATATACGTACGGGAAAAGTGTCCTTAATATTTGAGTGCAAAACCTTCTCAGAGAAAAGATCGTCTTTATTCAAAAATAAAATCTATAGATATTTTTTGTTAGTTGGAAAAATAATTGCAGTAGGTCCGCCCACAATCGAAGTCTTTTTAAACCATTGTGAATGGCATATCGAATCCCAAATAGTCATTGCATCCTGCATTTGATTCTATGTTTAACAGTCAGAAAATGATTAAATACGGCGAAAAGTATACAAGGGGAACAAACAGCATCTTTGTCTTCCACTAGGCATTGGTCATATCCACTGAGAGAAACAAGAAATAGAATGCTGGTCACGTCCTGAAAACAATGGATCCATTTACGCCGTTCTGATTTCTGGCCGCCAACGTCAAGCATATGCATGTCGTGGGTTCGAAGTTTGAACACTGTTTCTGTTATACCTGTTGTTCTTGCACGCGATCGAATAATGTCCTGTCAACTTATTAACTCATATGATCTAAATAAACACCAAAACGTGCCGAACTTGTTCTGTGGGCATATACTGAGGAGTAAAAAGTCGCTCCAAATCTGCATAGAAGCTTGGGAAAAATTGTTGAGAAATTTTGTGGACTGTAGAGTTGCTAATTTCGTACTAAGTTAAGCTGAAAACATCGCTTAGCGTTTATGACATGTTCTGCGGATCTGGGACTAACTTTTCGGGTAGTGCCGCCTCATTGCTTCTAGCGATTGCTTTTTTTACGCCATCGTCTTGCCATAAAGCTTGGAGACACTTGAAATATTCTATTGGAAATGGTTCTTGATCACGCAAATCCGGCGCTTCGAAAACCATCTCCACGTTCGCCTGTATTGGATTTATTATTCACAAGAGGAGCGATGAAAATCAGATTAGATAGATACCTGATTTTCATCCTCGACTTCGACTTCGAGGTCCTCCATGGCTTCCAGCACGATACGCAGACCTTGAGTGATGTTGTTGAATACTAGTTGCCTATAAAACTCCACTTCCTGTGCGGTGAACGGAACTTTATGAATTAATCTCATTTGCTGAATATCGCTGTTTTGTCAGCAAGTGATAAAAACCCAAGCCATGACCGCTACAGTACCTTCAAAACTGTCGATTTTCCTGAGTCACCCGAGCCTAGAAGAAGAACTTTGACCTGATTGTCTATTTTAGCCTTTGTCTGTTTAACAAACACCGTGAGTAAAAAAAATAATGTCTTTAATTAGCATCGTATAGAATAAACCTCTTTTAAATCCCTTTCGACCTCCTTGTTTCGTTTGGTTTGTTCAGGGTCCCCATGAGTAGATACACAGCCACCCATTTTGAGGGTAACCTCAACTGGATGAAACTACTATGAGACGCTAATAATTGGCAAACAGGTTAAAGGAGTAAGATTAGAAGAGCTGATTCTGAAAAGAAAACGGCTGATGTTTTCTCAGAAAGACGAGCTGGGAAGTGTCATCGTGGGATTTATATATTACTCGTAACCATAGACGTCTGAATGCACGTGACGCGTGACGTTTTACACTTACGTAACACGTAAGCGAATTATGGCGAGTTCAATCTATCGACCAGTATCCTACTTCCTTCGGTCATCTTTTCCAAAAACATCATACTTTCATACAGCGGTTAATTTGCGTGCAAGGCAGAAAGCTATTAAGGAGTTTAGATTAGCCGACATTGGTGAAGGGATCACTGAATGCGAAGTTGTGAAATGGTGAGCATTACTACGATACGGAATTACTCCGAAATGACGGGATGTCACGACAATCGTTAATAGGATTGCCAAACCTCAAGCTGAGATTCAGTCGTTTGATCCGCTATGCGAAGTGCAGAGTGATAAAGCCACTGTTGAAATCACTAGTCCATATGAGGGCACGCTGTTGAAACATCTCGTTGAGGAAGGGGAAGTGGCCAAGGTCGGGGAAGGCCTATGTCTCATTCAGACAGAAGAAGAGACGGATTCAGGGGAGGAGACTCCTATGATGTCTCAGGATAGAATTAATGAACCTTCTGTTACGTCAGGGCCGCATCCGATGAACCCTTCTTCCCAACCTTCTGTCGGTGATCAGACATTACGAAGAGATATTCTTGTAACACCGTCGGTTCGGCATTTTGCCAAGCAAAATAATGTCGACCTATCACAAATTGCTTTGGGGTCAGGGAAGAATGGGCGGATAGAAAAACGAGACATCTTACCGTTCATAGAAGCAAAGGCGAGAGAGGCCTCAGGTGTTCAAGACTCGTCTGGTTCTATTGAACTCGAGCTTGGAAAAACTCGGCTGGCCATGTGGAAAGCCATGGTCAAGGCAAGCGTGGCTTTGTAAACCTCGCTTTTCTCATGTTGATCACCATTATCATTTCAGAGCTTGGAAATACCCCACTTTGGATATTCCACTTCCCTAGACTTGACCAAATTATCACAAATATTGCCCTTATTAAACACTCAGATACCAGAAGTTTATGGAGCCCCTTCCCGCGAACAATCCGGGGTATCGCCAGATGCGTTCTTAACCCGTCCTAGTCAACCATCCGATCCTATTACTCATTATGCCAAACTAACGTTTCTTCCATTCCTGTTGAAAGCATTGTCACGCGCCATGACTGAGTGGCCTCTTTTCAGATCTTCTATAACATCATTGCCGGAGCCTTTGTCTAATCAGAAACCCGTTCTAACGGTACGACCTCAGGCCGATATATCGGTAGCGCTTTCAACCTCTAGTGGCCTATACACGCCAACCTTGACTAGTGTAGATAAACTGAATGTATACGCTATAATGGGAAAGTTGCGACGCTTGCAGACCCTTGGACGACAAACACCTTGTGGGCTTGGACCTGAGGACATGCCTAAAAAAGGCGGTACCATAACTGTAAGCAACGTAGGAGCGATTGGCAGAGGTGACTATGCATCTCCTGTGTTAGTTCCCGGCTGTGGGCTGGCTATAGTTGCAATTGGAAGGACCAAGTGGGTGGACGTGGTGTCGGAAGATGGACGTGGTCCGGCCGAAAGAAGACTGCAGGTTGGAATCAGCTGGAGCGCGGACCATCGCGTGGTGGAAGGGGCAGAGTTGGCAGCATTTGTCGAGACATGGCGTGGTTGGGTAGAAAATCCAGAAAGATTTGTTGCCGACGGGATATAAAGCTGCTTTTTTATTCGAGTCCTGATTAAATAATATTACGTGTGTACGTCTTTGTCACTACTGCTGGTTACGCTTGAACGAACTTTGCTCTTGCACCATCACCATCATGTCTCTCGAGACATCGGGCGCGAGCTATATTGTGGCCATAACGGAGGGCAGAGGTAAACTATTTTGCGCGAATATGTCCTTCTGACCAATAGTCACCCTTTCGCTCAATCCACTATGAAGGCCACGACGTCGGCATCGCAGCTTTGAACAGGGACACAGCGACTATGACGCTGACTCAAGTTTGTGTCTTGATGAACCATCTTTTCTCGTGTCGTTAACTAATTATCTTTCGTAGATTTCTGATTGTGCCACATACATTAAAACACTATATCATCTTCATCTTCATACGCCGGCCTCAATTTTAATCCCAGATAATTATATTTCTAACGATCCAAAGCATACCCATACAATCCTGCTTCGTTCGTTGCAGGCAGGATTTCCGGATGCTCGATTCGAACACGTCCCTCGAAAATATTGGAATAGTCAATTTGGTTTGTAGAAAACGTCTATTGTTACATGTTTTTTTTTCTTTCTTTCTGAGCGCATATACCTCATAAACCTTCCTTTATGAAAGGTCTGGAACGCATAGCTGAGTTATGCGTCAAGGATGAAGGTCGAACAGTTCTTTTGGTGGTCATCCGGGACAAGTCAGTTGACCCTTTTCTACTGTCGCTCAGTTGCCTGAAGCAACTAGATATTACGCTCTTTGCTCCGCAGCTGCGTTGTTGAGGTTCTTTAGTCAGGACATGAACATTCTCTTTACGAACAATTCCGTTCGAATTTCATATACTGCCGTTGAAGGTCTTTGGTTCACTGTTTTGGTTGACGTTGTTAGCTTTGACGCTCATCAATCAGGCTCACTGTTCATCGATTCTGCGACCGCAAAAGGCCTGGAACTCGTTGAAAATATGTCTACGAAAACAGTCAAGCAGTCGTTATTTCGGTTAGTGTAGTCACCACTAGTATCGGGATTATCGCTATACCAATTGTATGGATATTCAAGAATACTCAACTATACCTTTACGGACATGGGCAAACGTCTTCTCCGAAGTAATCTCCTGGCTCCGCCAAGGAGTAAGTTATGACTTACGCGCAGAAGTGCACCAATCATATCACAAAAATTCGAATATAGTACAATCTACTATTGACGCGAGACATGACGCAGTGGACGGTATGAGGGTATCAGTCTGCAGTTCGCTCACTTTTGACTTTGCCAGAAATCATCCACAAGGAAGATATGTATAATGCAATCAGGGAAAGTTTTAGACCATTGCAGAACACAGATTTCGATAAAATACTCAGTTCAGTAAGTATCGAACTGTGATTCGTTCTGTTGCTCATCGACTCATTTGACGAAGCTCGTGACGTCGCAAATTGAAAGAACTGCCAAAGCCCGAGTTTCATGTTTTTCAAATCGAGTTACACAAATGCTGAAAATTCGCGATCTTCTGCAATGCTTGCCTGTTGTTTATTCTGCTATCGGCACCTCGTCCTCTACTCTTCTCAAATTACTGTTCGAGGTGGACCTTTACTTGCTTATCAGTCAAGCTTTATCATGAGTTTGACTTGCCCTTTTTTCTCTAGATACTCAACGATAATCGCTTTACTATTCTGCAGAATATGGTTTCCCAAACATTCAATGACGATCTTCCGTTTTATAAGGTCACGTCTTTTGATATTCGAATTCGACTTTGTGTTGATGAGCGCTCAGAAGAGTAATAGATCTTCCCTCCACATCTATGTATATGCGGTAAAGGCATGTACCTAAGAGCCCTCAAACTTCAATGCATTGGGAATATAAGACTTTCCAGGCAAATATCAATCGATTACTAGATGTGGCGCGCGAAACGTTTCGAGAGAACCTTAGCGATATATATCAATTATGTCAAGACTTGTCAGAAAAATACGGGTTTCAAATACATTTAGATCATAGCGTAGCCGGCAATTACTCCTTTTCGTTGAAGAAAAACACGCTTCCAGATCTTCAGTTCCCGAAGGAATTTATTCATATCACTACTAAAGGAAACAAAATATCGTTCCTTACTTTGGAGCTGGTGGGCCTTTCTTTATGAGCTTTTAATTCTAAGTATTGAAGGGCTTCGAAGAAAAAGAAAAATGCTCGCATAAAGGATGCACTTGATGAAATCATGATTTTGAGCGACCGGTATGCGCATCCCTTGCATATGTATACCGCGTAGCTAGTGATTTTAAGCCTTTCCAAGAGTAGTGGAGGAACTCCTAGACAAAATCCTCGAGAACGTTGGTGTTTTATACAAAGGATCCGAAGCGGTAAGTTCCATTTTGCTCCAATTGTCACACCCAGAATCTGTGATGTTTGCAGATTGCTCTCTTAGATTTGTTATGGTCATTTGCACATGCATCAATAGGTTGCTTAGTTGAATTTTATCTCCATACAAAGTCACTCACGTCATCTAGTACATAATTATGGTAACATATCCTCTTGGTGGGAAGGCCAGGTTTATTCAATTAATTGTTTATATAGTTCGGCCAGAGTTTACAGGCGTTATTGCTATCAAAGGCGGTAGGCATCCGATTCTAGGCGCGGATCCGAACTTCAAAGCGGCATTAGTGCCTAATGATGCATATTGCTGCTCTTCAACTCATTTTCAGTTGATACAGGGTACAAAGTATGTGCAGAAATTAAATTTCGCTATCAAATGGTTTTGACTTTTCCAATGTGGTAGCATGTCAGGTATGCCATTCACGATACATAATGCACATATTTTTGTTTAAGAATACAGGCAAAACAACTTACATAAAACAAGTCGCTTTGCTAATCATTTTGGCAATGTGTGGTTGTTTCGTACCCGCAGAATACGCTAGTTTTAAGTAAGTCTTGAGCTGATGCTGTAGCTAACACTCCAAGAAGTGTCTTTTCTTTAGGCTTCATGATGCACTGTTCGCCCTTTTCTCTGGAGATAATTCCAGCGTGGATTATAGCTTGAGTACCTTTGGTAGTGAAATGGCCACAACCGCCACTATTCTTGGTATCTCTACTCTCTACTCAAAGGTGTAACGTGCTTGTTGATGGACACTTTAGAACTGGCGACTCCCCATTCTTTGGTTATTTTAGATGAGATTGGCAGGGGAACATCCATCTCAGAAGGCTTAGGGATTTCTTTTGCTGTGGCAGAAACGCTTCTTTTGCGGAAGGTAGGTCTGCTCGATCAGTCGCAAAGGTACAGGCGGATCTCTATTACTCTATTAGAGCTTCGTTTTTTTTATTACGTAGGTGCCATTTTCCCTTTGAGCAAAGAAACTTTAATAATTATTCTAGTCATTTCGAGGAGCTTCCAAAACTTCTTAGTCGGGAACCATCTGTAATCAGGGAAGTGTTGTTGTTATTATCCTTGTGTCCATATTCTTATTCGAGGTTTAGTTTGTACCTGTTGACACATGTGAGACATGTTCTTTGGACCAACTGCAATAAACTGTATAAAACGATACTTAGAAACCTCAAAAAAGACTCCCATCGGACCTCCTTTTCAAATACAAGTGAATCTAGGCTTTCAACGCTTATTATGACTTGAAGATAATGACTTTTACTCAGGATTATTGACGGAACGCCAGAAAAACTTGGCCATTATGGTATTTATTCATGCTATCTTTTATACTCCAACCCATACGCAAATTTTGCAGGTATGGACCTAGCAGCGTTGGCTGATATACCGGGCTCCATGTCTGAACACGCCCTGAGAGCCACTGAGCGGGTGTCTATGTTGACACAGGAGCAAGAGAAAAAATCCGCATTACGTGGATTGATACAGCGGCGAAAAATTTTGCTTCAGGTCAGCTAAATTGATGATCTTGGAACATCAGATGACAACGATGGAGCAGCTTCGTTCCAGACTTCAGCGTGTTATGAAGTTTTCAAATTTAGACCAGAAGGGACTCTTGGATTTTTTACAAAAGATACAAGCTGACGTAGTGGTAGCATTAGAAACTCAGCTCTGACTTTCACTACATCCCATAAGGAACAACACAATCATAATCGAGAAGTCACTATTAAGATGCTATTTATCTCCTTCAAGCGCAGTGCAGCGGTTGAGACAAACTCGTCGATGCTACAGTAGTTCATGATGATGTTATAACATGGACATAAAATAAAGAGAGACATACATGTCTTTGGCCGGTTTGAGAGTCTAAATTACGGTATCAAATCTTCTTTCCTTCCCACTCTCGCGGAAGACGAATGCTTACTGAAATTGAACCTGCTACCGTGCCCATTAACCACATGCGTCCCTCCAATGATCTTTCAGGGTTCTTTTCCAATTCGACTTCGTGAGGGACCTTGCCTTCCTTAACTAAGCGTTTGATTTCGTCTTGTCGATTTTCTTCCCTGATAGACAATGCATTAGATATCCTGCAGATGAAAAGCACACGTGCACAAACCAATCAGCAACATAAGCTGTACGTCTTACTCTCATAGGTCGGCCGGAGTAAATTAAGGTTCTTGCTACATCGTCGTATCCAGCGGACAAGACCAGTTCTTTGTGCTTGGGTGGTGCACCAGCTTCTTCCGAAGCGACAAACCGCGTGCCAACCCAAACACCTGCAGCTCCATAAGAAAGGGCAGCGGCGAGTCCTCTGCCATCCGCAATCCCCCCGGCGGCCACAACAATGACGGGTTCGCTAGTTAGAGGACTTTTGGCTGTTTTGCACAAATCCACGCATGCAGGTACCAGAATACTGAACGGGGTATCACCAGTATGACCGCCCCCTTCACCACCCTTCGAGAGAGGAGAGGGCAGTCACATCCAAGATTCATGCGTCGAATAATTCAACTTACTTGAGCGCAGATGATGTCCACTCCTCGAGCTAGGGCTTTGGAGACATGCTGCAAGAGGTAATAAATCTGCTTGTCGATTATTGCGCTGTAGCAAAAATTAACTAGCCTTTGGATGCCCGACCATGCTAGAGTAACAATAGGTGAGTATTCGAGCCGCAATAATTCCATGTGTTCGCCTACTTCATTACAGCTATACCTGCGTTATGTAATTTGTCCACAATGTGCTTTGGAGGAATTCCAACAGCACAGACAAAAAGAGAAGCTTTGCTATTAATTATAACATCAATTAATTCGTTCAATTGGCCATTGGTATAATCGTACTGTGCTGGAGATAAGCTTTTCTTCAAAAATGTTTGACTGTGCATACATTTGTTCTGCGAGCAGTGCCTCCAATTTGGGGGATTAGTAAATCAACTCCTATTCGTTAATTCGGTTGAAAATGCAGATCTCGGGAGTCGTATACATAATGCGAACCGAAAGGAGCATCTTTCTTTTCCAAGAACGCTTTTAGCTCGTTGATAGACTCCTAGCGTCAATCGATAAGTAAAGACCTAGCCAACAGAAAATTTTATCGTTTCAAACTTGTAAATGACTCGGACTCTGTCTTAAACCGCCAATTACGCCCACTTGGGTTAACGTCAGTCGTGGAATTTCTTAATATCATTGCTATGACGTACACCCGCCCGCATTGGTTACTGCTGCTGCAAGTTTAGGTCCAGCAGCTACATTCATCCCTAACACAAGAAGAAGCATAAGTCTTGTAGACAATTCATCAACCAAACATTGAGACACACCTGCAAGCATGATGGGATGACATATCCTGAACAACTAGTAAAGGAATGTTGAATTTGTTGTGAATTTGTTTTATAATCGACGAGCACGAGAAAGAAAAAGACCTTGGTAAGTGGGGTAGAGAACACGGGCTGAGACGAAGGCATAGAATAGATGTGGGAGAGGAATATCAAGGTAGGGAATCTCAGCGCATACTTGAAATCATTCAAAGCTGCCGGTAAATCGAACTTGGCCGGCATGCATGATGTAAGCTCGCATACCCGAAAGGCCGTACACCTTCTGGAGTTTTCCTGTCACAGCATCGTCACGAGCACTTTTTTTAAAAGAACAGCTTTCGTGCGACCGCGAAGGTGTAATAGTATATATCATGCATCCCGAAGTATTATGGGCACAGAGAAGCTCTAGTGCAGATCCTGAACAAGTGAGTGTTAAATATATTATTTATCATTCAATGTTCACTGGCACTTTTTTTAGAATGTCATTTATTTGACAGTGAATCTTCCTAATATTGTAGCATCAACTTTGCAGTGCGACTTGCAGCCCAATAGCCTCAATTTCAAGGCCGAGGCAGGAAGGTGAGTCGTTTTCCTGTTCGATTGGATGCCTTGTCTTGACGTTAACAGACCAGGCGAGGCGATGGTAGAGTATTCCTTTGTCTTGGAATTTTTCGAAGAAATACAACCCGAAGTAAGCTCGCTAGTGGCGATTAGCGGGCTCCGTCTGTCTGATCTAACATCTTTAGGTCTCTCGTAGATCTCTTACCACCAGACATCTGGCCTTTGTACTCCGGAAAAAAGAAAGCAAGGCTGAATACTGGCCTAGACTAACAAAAGGCACGGCCAAAATACCCTATGTCAGGACGGATTTCAGCAAGGTACATGCTTAATTACAGCAAGTGCTTGACAAATATTCAAAAGAAAGCTGTCTTTTTAGTGGGTCGATGAAGACGAACAGGATTCTAACGCACAAGCCGTAAATGAAGACTTCGATGACATGGGTGGTCTAGGAGGTGGTATGGGTGGTTTGGGAGGTGGTATAGGAGGTCTTGGAGGCGGTTTGGGAGGGGGCGGAGACATGGGATTCGATATGGAAAAGGTTCGTTGATAATATTGATGTTAACTCGAGTGCCCTCGTTCCAATACGTCAATGTAGATGATGTCCTCAATGAGGAGTAGCCAAGCAGCCGCTGGCGCTGAGGACGATGACGAGGGGGATGCGACCAAAGACGACGAAGATGACGACGGTCCGCCACCTTTGGAATAGAAGTACCATAGCTAGTAAAGTCCTGACGTGAATTACATCCATTCACTACATTTCAAAACAAAATCATTTGCTGAATATTATATTCATGTTCAATTGAGTGAGAGTCGGACTTTGAATTGCGTGTACTTGTTAAGGTTTGTAGGATACACCTCCGTCCTCAATGTGGTAAGGAAATCCTCTTTCATCTAAAGACCGAAAAAAACAAACAATTTACAGGTGCACCCGGTGGTTTCTTCCTCTTTTACTGCTCCCGTTGCCTACGGCTACGCCGTATTTTCTTATCTTATTCTTGGTCTCGCTTACACTGCATGCTCGACCTTGGTACGCTAGTTTTACGACCCTGTCGTAGTCTTAACTTGATGTTTCCCTTTACAGCTTCTACTGCATTATTCTGCTAACAGCCCTTTTCACCTCGTCATGTTATTGGCAACCGGCACCGACAGAGGTTATCCTTAAATCCATCTTTCCAAACGCGTCTACCTACGAAACACTCCTTGACGCACTTAATGCAACAGCCTACAGTAATGGCTCACAGCAGCTTGTTACAGATATGACAGCTCTCCCGCAGCTTACCTTGATCAATGATCGATGTTGGTGTGACTTATCGATAACTGGTCTTTTCGAACCTTTTAATACAACTCAATGGCGACTCAACAGCTTCGCTCGTACTATTGGCGTTCCGGACGCTCTACGCAAGCATTCCCAAGATGTCCACAGAACCGAGCCGACTAGAACAAGTTTGGACCCCCAACATAACAAAGCACTTGGCCCGAACAACACCTGGATTACAGCCATTCTCTTAGACAATATACGAACTCTTCCTCCGAGCGAATTATTTGCCAAGTGGTTTCTGCACCCCTTTAATGCATTCAAACTGAGCGGTTTAGCTCCAAATGTATCCTGCTCTGTTGACCCTACCCAGATTTCGGAAGAACGCGAAAAATTGACGGAGACCAAGATGTTCTCGAGCAGCTCGGTTTCTACTTCTTCCGGGACAATGTCACGTCTCATGTGGTCTACCTACGACCTACGTCCATACGGCATCAATCTAGTCGTCGATTTTCACTGGCCTCGTAATTCTTTGAGTGCAGCTGTAGTTCCAGATCCGAAGTTATAATTTACAAACCTCTATTTCTGTATCGTTTTATTGTATACTATCATACGGACATATACTTCTCCATGCTATATGTCACCAAGTCCAACAGTTGGATTAATCCTAATAACAAATGAAAACTCACTTAGCTGTTCTATTTTGCATTTCCTTCTCTAATTTTTGAAATTCGTCCAGTGCAACTCGTTCTTCATCACCGAGAACCTGGCAAGACAACTCGCCTTGAGTTACTTGGTTATGAGAAGGACATCGCAAGACTTACCTGCTCCACACCCTTTACCTCGGGAATGTAATGCATGAGCATACGCTCAATTCCAGATTTAAGGGTGACCGCACTGGAATCGCAACCCCTACAGCTGCCTTTCAACATTAATTTGACAATCCCGCTCGATTCATCAAAAACTTTGAATTCCAGGTCCCCGCCATCTTCCATGATCGCAGGGCGTATACGACTGTCCAAAAGCTCCTTGACCATGGCAACAACCTCCGAGTCCGTATCCAAGATTTTGGTATCTTGAGGGCCAGCAGACGCCTTATCCTCTTCGCTTCTAAACAATGTTTGACCCGAAGTGAAGTACTCCATTAGAGTGGAATAAATCTCCGGCTTCAGCACAGACCAAGTGCTTTCCGCGTCTTTTGAGACCGTGACAAAATCTGGGCCATAGAAAACTCCTTTTACACCATCGATTCCCATCAGCCTGATGGCTAAAGGTGAAGCGAGAGCAGATCGAGTGTCAAGAAACTCTGCTGAGCCGGATGACATCACCGGAACTCCGGGGACGAATTTCAAGGAATCTTCATTTGGAGTCTGCTCCGTTTGTATGAACATTGTTCGTATCTGACCTTAAACGCAAAAAAGGTTAGCACAGGTTGGTAAATTAATTTGTTAGTACAATACCTGTCAGCGAAGGGGTAAACCGCGGGAGAGTGGCACCTGGTCCCCGCGGACGTAGAAACGAGTGGCTTGAGATATAACGCGGAGCAACAAAACTTCTCCTGAAGACTGAGGCCATCGTTGATAAATCGATATTTATTTTACAATGACTAGCGGTAGTAGTCACCGGTCGACTGGTACACAGTGGAAAGCTTTGAGGTCTTATGTAATTGCACAGCGTCATTAAGTTCAGCACTTCTGCCTTCTTGTAAGTAGTAGTAATATCTGTAACATGTCCAGCATCTCCTCCAAACGCTTGGGTAAGGAATTGAAGGAGTTCCATACGGTAAATTTAATTGGTATGTCATTTCTGTCCTGACCAGTCGAACATCATATGATCTATGTTTGGGTTTTATGATTTATCCTCTTAGGGGTGACTTTATTGAAAGCTGAAGATTTTAAACAATGGCTGGTCGGCATCGAAGTAATGGGGGAGAGCTTGTACCAGGTCAATTATGCCATTACTCTCCCTCTCTCTGCACACATCATCAGGTCTGATTTTACTCTTGCAGAACGAAGTATTCGCCTTGCGGTTCACATTCGACGCGCAATATCCCATCTCATCTCCCGAAGTTGTATTTATTGATGATGGAAAGCATCACATTCCAATGCACCCGCATGTATATTCTAACGGACACGTAAGTTTTGACCGATCATTCCTTCCGACGACTGCCAGTGACTCACCAGCCGGTCCCCATAGATCTGTGCTTCTATCTTGGGCCAAGAATGGTCGCCTGTTTTAAGTGTAGCATCCGTCTGTATAACATTGCAAAGCATGTTAGCGTCTTGTAAGGTAAAGTGTCTTCGTTATCTCATCAGATTCCACCCAGAAGGAATTCTCTCCTTTCTCTTTTGATACGGATAGAACAAAGAACGGTACGTACCATCTCGACCCATCGAAAGTCACTGAATTTCGAATTAACTTCTTCAGACCAAGAGATAACGATCGATATGTACGGAGTGCGCCTTTATCTCCGAAAAATGTATGCCGCGTTGTTAAAATATATACGTAATGCTAATGATTGGACTCTCACCATTTCCAGTCTCGGTTTCATTACGATGGTATGTCCGTTTATTCTGTTTTCATGTGTCAAATACATCCCTTGTCTAAATACTGATATTATTCCTCATAGACGACACGTAAAATTTTTCCCATTATTTGTAGTCTGCTTGGTCTCATCCATATTCTTAGAGTATGAAGAAAGACGTCTAGCCGACGCAACTTTATGTGAAATACAATGATTAGATTAAGATGGAATGATGCGGCGTTCTATGTATTTATACAATTGTCTACAAGGAATATTTAAGCATATCAATTGATATAACTACTCCTGCCGGGTTTAACGACGTGTTGTTATCATTAAGCAAAACCTACAAGAAGTGATAAAATTACTATGAATTCAGCTTGACGGATCTAAGTAGAAAAGAAAAAAAAGAAAAGAATACCTTCAAATTCTTACAAAATGTCAAGCTGATTGCGATTTAAATTATCGACACAAGTTCCGCAGTTATCTGGACAATTGGAACCGCTAATAGCACTATTTCTCCGATGCCTGGTAGCGCGGTAGGTTCAATTCATGAGACAGGAAAATATTCAGGTTAGTGCACGTACTCACTCTTTACAACCGAGGCAAATGCACGAGCTTCCGCATGTGCATCTTCTGAAAGGATCCACATCCCTTCCACAGAGGGTCGAAAAGCCGGGTAGCAAAAGTCTTGACTCGGTACTTTTACCAGCCACATCTGTGTCAAACCACTTTAACGGTGGAAGCTTCAAATCATCGTCGAATGCAGAAGGTCCGCTCTGGAAATAATTTTGCACCAAGCTACGCCCTGCACCTGCACCAATTCGAGGGAAATGTTTAATGCGAGATTGCATATATGGGTAGAATATTATTGGTCACCGACTTTCTTTGCCAGATCCGATAAATTCTCGATGTGATGTTTTGGTTTCTCTAATCCTGTCGAACTTTAACGGGGAGCAAGTGCAGTTTCGCAGAGAAGGACATTGACACGGGTTTAGAAGATTGATGACTGATTATGCGCATGCGGCAGCTCAGTGTAAAAACAGATGTTGGGAAAGAATGAATGAAATGACAACCTTTCTGCTTAGGATGAGAACTAGAAGTAAGCTTTGCTGGCAACTTGTAAATGTCGTGAAGCCCGTTGGGCAAGCTGGGGACGGCTGGCAACCTTCGTTGGGCTGGGTACATTATGAGTAAAAATGGACTTGGCATACAAAGACATTCAACCAAACAAACCTGAGCGTCGAGAGGGTACGTTGGGAGAAGATTCTTCTATCGGAGGTGCTTCCATAAGGATGGGTGGCTGACCACAGGTACAGCGGACATGCATGCGTTTGTTCTTGCGCAGCTCACGACATTTCTCGCACTGAGAGATGGGTCGTCCTTTCTTCTTTATCTCAAAGAGAGGTCGATCGGAATGGTGACATGATGAGGACCGGTGACCTTTTATACAAGATGCACTGAAGAAGGACATCGCACCAAATTGCGTTCAGTGAAAGGACTCGCTATCAAGTCTGAAAGAAAATGACTTGCCACGCGAATTTTGTCCCGTTGACATACACCTAAAAAAAGGGTTAAGAATATGAGACAATGGTATCATTTGCAGAAATTCAAACTACCATAGCTATGTCTTATTGCTTTTCCACATGAAGACAGGCAGGTACTTGCTGCTTTCGGAGCCAAATTTAGACGGCATTGTACAGTATTGCGTGCTTGCTGGGAGAGTTTTCATTTTGGGCATGGTGTTGTCGATTATGTAAGGAGCTTACTATTCAAAACTCGTAGCAGTAGTATAAACTTTCGATTGAAATGTTTTTGAATTAAAATGGTTTATTTTCTCATTTATCTTCTGATTTCATGAATGTCACCCAATTTTTGTCCTACTTTTATTTTTTGTCCCTCGCGGACCGAGAATTCGAAACTTTTAGGTGCTTCAAATACCAAAACGATCGTTGATCCTAAACAAAACCCTCCCAATTCATCACCTATTTTCAGGGGCTGCCCTCCAAGTATTGCAGAGGCGTTCACATAGGACGCTTCAACGTAAGAACCCGGCTTGGGTTTTGGACGGTGCTCTTTGGTATTTGTTCTCAAGTCTCTGTCGAAGTTGATCTTGATTGAACCAACATTCGTTGCGCCTTGTCGATAAACCCCTTTCAGTTCCAATATGTCAGCAGCATATCCAGGTTGCACTCACCTACAGGCACCATGCTGAAAAAACCGTATCTCCATCGACCTAAGAGGACGACGCGTTCATTAAGAACGAATAAGTTGTGTAGACGTCGCGCCATATATGGCGAAACGGAGAAAAGCTCGCCTTGTACGAATATCAAAGGTCGCGATCTAAAGGCCGATAACAATCCTCTTACCGATGAAGTGTCTTCGAGAATTCACCACCCAATTCGATGGACTATGGAACCGATGATAGTCTCCTGGAGCTAAATAAATAACGGCAAAATAAAGTGAATTATCGGGATAATTCCATGGGATATGAAGTGAGGATAGAAGCGATTGATTGATAGAAGAGGTATTCGAGGCTAGGGAACCAGATATGGCAACGTCTAAATCATGTTGCAAGGAAGAAGGTAACGTAGAGACCGGAGGAGCTTGAGAACTGATGGAATTATCAGATGTTGGCCTGGATCCCATAAGTTGCTCCAAAGAGTATTCAATACCGTTGACATTCGCGAAGTGGCTATCACTAGCTAAACTGTGGTCTTTGTTGGCATGGATCTCAATATTATCTTTGACAGACGTAATTGAAGCTCCTAGCAAGGCATCTAGCGAATACGTTACGCCTTTCACTTGCTCGACGCGTCCAACATCGGTTATGGTTCCAAAGTGTAAAACCGTTCCGTCGGCTGGTGAAACCTAGAGAAACAGATGATAAAAAAACACGGAAATGGGCTGTTTGACAACATACTAATATTGAATTATCTATAGGTCGTGAATCTGGAGCTAATTTTCGATAGAAAAAGTCACCAAGGCTCTTGTAGGCCGTTAGGTCTCTGGGATCTATTTCTTCTAAATTGCAGTCGAACAGATAGGCATAGAGTCTAAATCCAAAGGGCCTAAACCACATGGGGAGCTCTAGGGAATTGAGGTAGCCCCACAATCTTGACATTGAACGTAAGGGTAGGACGCCTAGGACGTGAATGTGAAGAGGTCTCTTAATTTTCAGCGTTTGCCCTTCAGGTGACAGAGTAACCTCGCCAGAGTCAACCTCCTGGCGTTTGCGCCAGCGAATGAAGACGAGAAGGAGAATTCCTGTAGAGAGGGGGAGTGGATACCATTTTACGGGTGTAGTATTCCAGGCGTGTCTGACTTTCTCTGCAATGAGCGGCAGACACAAATTAGTCCTGATTGGTAATAAGTTATCCAAGGATTTTACCATAAAATGTCCCTTGCTGGTTTGATTTAGAACTATAATTTGTACGTCGCGGAGTGTATGGCGATGATATTATAAAGGTACGTCGTGTTAAGGTTCTTCTGGTGATAAAAGGAAGAAAAGCAGGCATAAGATGGCTATTACGTAAATAATTGATTCGGATTTGACTTTCAAGTTCTCCATGGGTAAGTAAGATTGTTGCTATCACGATATGAATCCTTAACTAACAGACCATTTGACAATTCTAGTTTACATGTTCAGCCCTCGTTTTGCTCATGGTTTAATACGCACTTTTAGTAACGTTGCTAAACAAACACAGGGAGGATTTGAATCAAAGTACGCAGAGAAATTGCGCCAGAAGCTGAAAGAGTACGCTCGCAACTTTTTTTTCTCTTTTTTTTTTTGGTCGCTTACATTAATGGTTTTTAATTTTGAGTGTGTAGTGAAGGAGTAACCAGCATCGCTGAATTTCACAGAAGACGGCAAAAAAACAACGTAGTCACCTCGGAGCAGACCGAAAGTGCGATTAAAACAACACAGTCTAAACTCAACAAGGCTCGTCTCGAATCCGCGCATCCATCACCAATTAAGGTTCGTGAGCTTTGTTTTTAATTAAGTTGAAATTTACATGTTCCTGATACAGCCCTTGCAACAAATAATGGATTTGAGCAAGATTACAGATACCCCTCATACTCCAGAACAAGTTGCGAGCATATGGAACGGCTACCACTCCATCAAAGGAGATGGGACGGGACGTGGTTATTTATCTGCGTCCATTCCTACTGGTTTATTTTCGTCGCTTATTGCAACAGCGAAGCTGTTCCCGTGGTTCATAATTCCCCTTGAACGGACCACACCCGACAGTCAGAGCACCGGGCATGAATTCTTTTTTCTGGAATGGTCATTTCATCGCACCAATAACGACATCGAGCAGGCTGTGGTTATGTTCACTCCACTGCAAGAATACAAACTTCGGCAACAATTTTCACAGCCCTACCTTGTCATGACTTGCTACTCAGACCTCATACGGACACACCAAATAGGGCTAATGAGAGGAGAAATATCTGATTCTCCTAATCGGCCGGGGGAGTTTCTACTCTCTCAGAACGATGCCCAATTACTTGCTATCCAATTGCAAAAATTCTATCTTGCTCAAGGAGGGGCTAGTAGAAAAATTTTGGAGACACTTCATCGAAATAAGGCAGAATTTAGATGGGAAGAACTTTTACACGTATAATAATTACTTGTGGCACATATGCGAATGTATATATCATATTAGAATAATATAGTAAGAAGAAAAGAGGTTTATCAGCCGTAGAGGTGAGCAGGAGAATGACCCGATATTTAAAGCGGCGCTTTGCCGAATCTTGGTAAAAGTAAGCCACGAACGAAACGTCGTCGTCCACGACGGCGAATACCACGAAACAGGTGATGAACACACAGGATAGTCCAAATCCTTCTGGTTCAAAATTTCAAAAGCTCCTTCATCGACAGCAAAAGGATCGTTTGAAATCAACCACTCCCGATTCGACTGCCTCCTCCAGTTCTGATTCACCTCCTCGCCCAATTACTCGTAAATCCAGCAAAATCTTCATGCTGCGAAACAACAAGGAGGAACACGTCTCAGATCCCCCGTCTTCTTCTCGATTAAAACCAGAATATCGACCTATGAGCACTGTCTCTGACAGCGTAGTAGCGTCGTACGGCTCCTCGCCTCGACTTTCTGACCTTCCTTCTCGACTCTCCGGCTGGATATCCCACACTTTGACCGGCTCTACGACCGATCTTTCTCTTCCTACAATACTGTCTCAATCTCAATTTCAATCTTCGCCGGGCTCTTCCCCGAAGACCAAGGCTTCCGCTCTTTTGAGCGCGGCAAGGCATGGCAAAGGACAGCTTGACAAAGTCGTCCGCCACATCCTCGACAGCGACTCCTACCCAGATAAATCAACAGAGACTATTTGGTTGATGGGTGTCTGTCACCCTGGCTACGAACCTATTCCGCCTCCCGTTACCCCACCCCAGCCTAATCGTGATTCCGCGGACTCACGTCATTCTCCTTCTTCACGTCGCTCCAGTAATTCTTCAGTACACTCATATTCAACTCTCAATACATCCAATTCAAATGCTTCTTCCAAACACGCGTTTTCATGGCCAACGGCCTTTCATTCCGATTTCACCTCTCGCATCTGGCTCACATACCGCTCTCACTTCGCCCCTATCCGCGATGTTAATCTATCATCACTCGACACCGATCCACTTGGTTCTGATCTTTCTTCCAGTCAACAAGGCAAGCGATGGAATTGGCCTGGTTCGGGCTCTAAAGGCTGGACCAGTGATGCCGGTTGGGGATGCATGTTACGGACCGGGCAATCAATGTTGGCAAATGCCCTCTTACATCTTCATCTTGGTCGTGGTAAGTATATAATGCTCTCATGTTCCCCTCTTCTTACTCTCCATGTGCTAATGTAATTTCCAACGTGCGTTCTTTGGACAGACTGGCGACGACCGAATCATCAAACATCGTCTCATAATTATATCGTATACGTCAAGATTCTCACTTGGTTCCTTGATAACCCATCACCTTCGTGTCCCTTCAGCGTTCATCGCATGGCCCTTGCCGGTAAAGAACTTGGAAAGGACGTGGGACAATGGTTTGGTCCCAGTACCGCCGCCGGAGCAATCAAAAGATTAGTTCATCGGTTCCCGGCTGCGCAGCTAGCCGTCTCTGTGGCTTCAGACGGTGTTGTATTTGATTCAGATGTTTACTCGGCTTCGAATTTTGGCCGGAGAAAGCATAGTAATTCTCGTTGGGGTGGTACTACAGTTCTGGTCCTGGTCGGTATTAGATTGGGAATAGAGGGTGTCAATCCTATTTATTATGAGGGCATAAAGGTTATTATTCATAAAAAAAACTTTTTCTAATTAAAACTATTGACGATTCGAATTTATAACATCAGAGCCTATTTACCTTCCCTCAAAGCGTAGGAATAGCCGGAGGACGTCCTTCGTCTTCGTATTATTTTGTTGGTACACAAGGCGATAATCTTTTTTATTTGGATCCACATCACTCTCGCCCAACTGTAGTCCTACGCACGCCGCCTGAAGAGGATAGCGAGCAATTACCGCCAGCAACTGAGCAGAATTTGGGTAGCCCCGAAAAACGATCCTCTGCGTCATCACGGACTCCCGTTTCCAAACCACAACAAACGAAACCTCCCTTTTCCCCTCAGTCTCCTAAGCATAATCCATCATCTTCTTCGTCTTCATCGCATGAATCGATACTATATAAAGGGGCTAATAATAACAATAATGTTGAAGACGTGGATCCGGTAGCACATCATTATGCGAATGCCTACGCAATGACGGATCTACGGACCTTTCATTGCGAAAAGATACGCAAGATGCATTTGTCCGGTTTGGACCCTAGTATGCTGCTTGGATTTTTATGTAAAGATGAAGCAGATTATCAGGATTTTCGTGCTCGAGTTCTGGAAGTAAGAAGTTTCAATGAAAATTTCACTTTTTTTTTTCTTTCTTAATTGACAAATTATAATTTCCAGCTTGGCAAAAAATATAAGCCCATATTTTCAATCCAGGCCGAGCCACCGAACTGGGTTGATGACTCTGACGATAACATAGGCTTGGAATCGATATCGGAACCTGATTTAGAGAGAGACGGAACTGGCGATGATGACTGGTCAACATCACCACTACTATGTGACTCTGGAACATCACCTCCTTCTCTTTCCATTGCCTCACAACAGCAACAGCAGCAACGGCGTGACGAAGGAGATTATAATTCAGACATCATCATCGAAGATGACGACGATGACGACGACAATGACATTGATGAACATGAATGGGTTGAACCGTCTGTCCCTCCGAGGCCCTCCTTTGTTTCGACTGCTACTCATGCTGCCACTTCACCCGGCGTGTCGAATAGGAAGAGCTTGAATTTGAACAGATCCAAAGCGCCTCCGGCCATTCAACATTATCCATTTCCATCGTCTTCGTCCCCCTCGGATATTCACGAATTTGATCCAGCTGACGTTGTCCGAGTTGACAACAACGCAAAGTTCAAGCCATCGTCGGTACGGAATGCGCGTGCGAGAGACGGAGGAAGAACACAAAGCGGCGGTATCAAAGGTATATACATAGATAGCGGTGACGATGAAACATGAGATTCTGGTGGTGCCTGTTAACATTTCAAGGGGGGACAGTGTGTACTACTTATGTGTTGTGGTGTACGATGCTACCTACTAGCTTGCGATTGCAAGTTTTTATTATTTTTTTTTCTTGATACCCGTCGTAAACTTTTTTTCATCTGTCGCGATTGTGTATTATTTTTTTTTGTTGTTGTTGTCGTTGTTTACTGAACAGTCTCGGCTGAGTCATACTAGCAGTTGCATATGCTTCTTCGCTTTCTTCAACAACAAGCTCGAACGCGTTCGATCATTCCAATATTACGAACGCGCTTAATAAGCATGGATATGATGAATTCGAGTGTAAAAGAACCTCGACCCGACAAACGATCACGGATGACAGAGACGTCGTCGTCATTGTCTCGAGTCGATGAGCAGCGGAAGCACCGCGGCCGCCGGAAAAGGAAGGTACCGACAATAGAACCTTTTTCAACAGATGATATTATACGTCGTGAAGCTATTAGTTTGCTTCGGAGACAAAACGTCTCGAGTCTAGTAGTAGAAGAGGAAGACGATGACTTTGAGGAGTCGCCTCCTCCGCCGATTGCAACAGGAACAGAAGTACAGCTCGTCGTGTCGGAATTATCGTCCAGTGGTAAAGTGAAAAAAGTCATCGAGGGGATAATAACTCTTTCGACTAAAAAAAAAAATTCAACATAGGTGATTCTTTGTCGGTTTTACCAGAACCTTACAAGCCGTGGGTGGTAGCTGTACCGTTCGCACTTCCCGGAGAACGAATTACAGCGCGAGTGTATCGGCACGGACGAGGACTTTCTTTTGGGGATCTGATACGAGTAGAAGATCCTAATGTTGAACTGAGAGATATGTCGCGTGTTCGATGTAAATACTTTGGAAAATGTGCTGGATGTCAATATCAGGTGAAGTAGATGAATGGCGAGCTCCCTCTGTTCAATTCAATTTACTTTATCGTTTCAGATGTTATCATATGAAGAGCAACTGTCGTTCAAACAGAACGTTGTAAAAAGAGCATACGCGAATTATTCTGGTAATAACAATAACAATAAAAATAAACTTGTTCTTCAACTCCTGACATTTGTAAAAGGACTCCCTCCCGAGGTTGTGCCTGAAATTCTATCCACCATACCGTCCCCTGAACAGTATGGGTACCGAACTAAAATTACGCCTCATTTTGACATTCCCCCGAAACGGTTTCGCAAAGGGAATAATGATAATGATAATAGTGGTATTGTTGATGGGAATCGTACTTGGGAGATCCGTATAGGATTCGGGGAAAAGGGACGGAGATCGGTAGTGGATATCGAGGTAGTAGAGCCAAGTTCAAATGAAGGAGGGCAAATAATACTTAGTTTTAATTTTAGGAATGTTCAATAGCGACACCGGTGCTGAATGCGGCATTGCCGTCCATGCGAGCGGACATTCGTAGGTAAGCAGTATGATTGTTCTTTCAACGACTTCGACTTCGACTTTGATTTTTTTTTTTTTTTTTTTTTTTTGTTCCAACTCAGTCGGTTTGATACGTATAAGAAGGGAGCAACGCTGCTGTTACGGGACTCATTATTATTGAATCTGGATGAGGATCAAGGTCATGTTTGTGTTACGGAATACCATAAGACGGTGCGAGAACGAGTTGGGAAGCACGTATTTGAATTTCCTGCTGGAAGTTTCTTTCAAAACAATAGCTCGATTTTAGAGCCATTGACGTCGTATGTGAGGAATGCGATACATGATGATAAAGGGTCCGGATCCGGAGCCAAGTTGAAATATCTGGTGGATGCATATTGCGGAAGTGGACTGTTTTCGATTACGCTTTGGGAGGGGTTTTCGAAAGTAGTGGGGATAGAAATCAGTAAGGAGAGCGTAGAGTCAGCTCGGCACAACGCGGTGTTGAACGATATACCGGAAAGTCGGTGTAAGTTTTATGTTGGGGAAGCGGAGAGGATCTTTGATATCAATATTGATGAGGGGATGATGAAGATGTTGTTTCCAGCGGAATTGACGGCAGTTATTATCGACCCGCCTCGTAAAGGATGCGATGGAGTTTTTCTGGAACAACTGGTCGGGTTTGGACCTGGAAAGATTGTGTATGTGAGCTGTAATGTGCATACACAGGCGCGGGACTTGGGAATGATATTTGAGATGACGATGGGAGGGTATGAAATTGAGAGTATTCGAGGGTTCGATTTGTTTCCGCAAACGGCGCACGTCGAGTCTGTGGCCGTACTGCGACGCAAGTAGTAGTAGGGTGGGAAATTAAATTTGTAAACCAGTACTAATGTACTATACGATGCAGCTAGAAGAAGAAGTGGTTGCTGTGTCCATTTTTGTGCTGTATTTCGTGGTTATTATTTCACTTTTTGTTTTAATACTTTGGTCGATCAAGGAGAAGAGGAAGAAGAAGATCAAGCTGAGATATGGGGTGATGGCAGTTGTGGCATTCACACACACGTGGTATTGTGAGTGCGAGTCGAGTAGCATGATGATGATGATGAATATTAAATATTAAATATTCAATAGGGATGTTCAAATACATGTCGGTGAGGAAGAATAGGATTCAAGTTACTCTCCCTTTCTCTCTTGTTCTAATACCTACTAAAGTGGAGCTTGCACAACTTTGAGGCATCTTCAGGATCGTCGTTGGGTGAGACGGGGCCCCGTCGAATAGCGAGGTGGCTTGTGAACACTAGCTTGTTTGAAGAGGCGTGGTGGGCCGTGTGTGAGAAGACAGTGAATTGGTGGTGGAGTGAGCAGCTGTGTCTGTTCACGGCTGGATTCTTCACCGTGTTCCTGGTAAAAGAACAAAGTGAGTGAAGCTCCGAGTCTTTTAATAATTCTAATGGTCTAAACCGTAAAAAAGACATTCGATATAAATGGGCATATATGCTACTAGGACAAATGGTGGCCATTTCAGTGGCCTGGTCACTGGCATTGCTCGCTGCATCATCATCGACGACGGACTCGGAGGAGTCAAAGCGGACTCGGACTCGGACTCGGACTCGGACTCTAGCTCGGCTATCGTTGACCGCGACAGTGACGGTACCTGTGACACTCTCATATCTGGCCATTCTAGCGGCACCGTACAGCAGAAAAGAATGGTTCCTGGCCAATCTGACGACGATGCACGGCTTGCTGTTCGTTCCATTCCTCGTTGGAGATTGCTATGGGATTCGACAGGTCAGAGTGTCTTCTTTTTGCACCTTTCTCGCCGTGGTCGGGATGGCGATGCGCGTGCGGACAGTCGTCGCGCTACTGAACGAGACCAGTAATATTAGTAATATTAGCGTATGGTTAGCGTGGGATGTTCTGCACTCGCATCCAGCGCAGGCCAGCATTGGCTGGGACATTGTCTACACCAGTCTTGTGTGGCTGGTGTGGACTATTGGAGATACTAGAGAGGGAGACTCAGATCCGGGTCACGTTACTCTACTAGTAGTGCTTGGCTCTGTTGGTGTCGCTGCACCAATCGAATTGAGTTTGAGTTCTTAAGACATACAAGGGTCTCGTGATGTAGTCACACATGCACATGTGCTCTATATAAACTCAGGGCCAGTATAAACTACATAACACACATGTCCACTCAATCTCCCACTCGAATTGTCCGCTTTGAAGACACTTGTCATGTCATTCCCGCAAAGACTCCCTCGTCCTCTCCTCGTCTCCCAAAGCTCCACACAAGGCCATTGTCTATTTCTGTCCCCGTACCCATCTGGAAGTCATCCACATCCCCGAGGTCCCCGGATTCCGCTGACACCAACTTGAAGTCGTTTCTGCTGACTGTTCCTCTTCCAATGTTTGTGCAGTGCTCTACTCCTTGTTTTCGTGAATTGACCGTGTTTTTTCCTGTTTCTGTTCCAGTCTCAGTACCAAGCCTCTCCATCCACCACTGTCTCGCACACAACATCAACCGCCGCTTTCTTGTCTCGCATCTCACCGTCCAAGAGGCCATTCCGTTTCCGAACCACATTCCACCCCATCCGACTCCCCTCCTCATCCGACTCGTCGAAGACTCTCATTCCCCCAAGTAGTCCCTTGTCATCCACCTCATTATAATTCTCCCCCTTCATCCTCGTCATCCTCCTCGTCATCATCATCATCATCCTCACCACCACCACCACCATCTTCATCGACATCTCCCACCATCCCACTTCGCCCGTGCTGCGAGGCCTGTTACTCCCGTGTCGACGCGTCGTTAGCACAAGAGCATTGGTCATTCCAATGGTCTTCAGCCGCAGCTCGAAAACATAACCAAAGATCCGTCTCTCCCGCAATATTCCCATGGAAGACTAACACCCGTCATAACCACGATGAATGCATAGAAGAGGAACAAGAGGAGAACAAGTGACATATATATATATATATTGTACACATAAATCCATCATTGTACTACTACCATATATATACTCTGTAATTTCACACTACTTTTACAAATATCCCGACTTGCCTTTGCCTTTGCTGAATCGACTCGACAATCCCCGTGCATCTTGAATCATCCTCGATCGTTGTCGCTCATCCATAAGACGTCCCCCGACTGACATGTCTCGTTCACGATCCCATATTACTACATGTTCATCCTCTTTATTGCCGTCCTTCTCTCCTTTTCCCTTCGACTGATGCATGTCCAGCAACGACGTGCCTCTCATTTCTCTCTGTTTATGGGAAATTAGCGCATCCATCACCACACCACATCCCCTCCCACTTACATTATAATTCTCCACCAATTCCTCAGTCTCCTTACTTCGCTTGCTGTTTCGTAATTCCAGCTCCCTATCCTCCACATCTACATCTACATCCGTCGCTCGTTTCCGTTTCCCTTCAACCTCGTCTTTAATCCTCGCTTGTTTCTCAGCGGGTGTCTCCGTCCATAAAGAGTTGTCCACAGTCTTTTTTCCACTACCTGAATTGCGAGAAAATTGTCGTGCCTTGACTTTGCCAGGTTGATCAATGGCTGCGAATACAATCCAATCAATAATCATCGTTATACGAGTACAAATGTCACTATCATTTCCTCAATAAAAACAACTTACATCCTAACAAACTTGACGAGGAAGGCGGCACCAACATCCATTCTTCACGCTGTAGCTTTTTTGTCCTAGTTCCTGCTTCCTCCTCTTCTCGCGCTTTTCTTCGTCTGCTCTCACGTTCCATAAATGCACGAACGGGATCATCGTCAATCCCTTCTCCTTCTGCTTGCCTTCGTATCGGTTTCGGTCCTATTTCATCATCATCATCATCATCATCATCATCCTCGTCGCCACGACCATCGTCAGGTTTCGTATCTGAATTTCTCACAAAGTCGGGAGGTAACTCGGGTGCATAAGCTTCTTCTTCCTCTTCCTCCTCCTCTTCTGTACTGCTGCGAATAAGATGCGCAGGGAGTTGTGGTCCAATTGAAGACATATAATTGTCACGTGTTTTTATGGTTTTTTGATCCCGGGTCTTGCCCGGACCCGGCGCGTGTGGCAAATACGGCCCTTATACATATATATATATATATATATACTCTATATATTCTCAGTCGATTCAGAAGACTTCGTATATATCCCTTCTTTTGTGAATGTCTCAACGTTTATCTCAAATCACCGGGCACATTACCAACTCTGCAAGTCGAGGCTTGCTCGCTAACCAAGTCGCTATCATTACGTACGTGGATTATTTACTTTTCATAGACTTTGATATCTAGTACTTACATGTAAATATCTCTGTATGTATAGTGGTGCTGGTCAGGTAGGTCACAAGTTACCCCATGATTCGGGTTTTCCGGCTTGAAGCTTGAGGGCTCGGCTCGTGTTTACCTCGTCCTCCTCCTATTAACAGGGCATTGGACGTAGTGCTGCCCTCATATTCGCTCGTGAAGGTGCCAAAGTCGTCGTTAGCGAGTAAGCCTTTTCAAGAGCTCATGTTGCGGCCGTTCGGACTCTTTTCTATCTTTCAAAAGCTGACTATCACCACGAAAAAAAAAAAAAAAAACAGTCTCGATGAAACAAAAGCCCAATCAGTGGTAGATGAAATTCGCAAAATGGGAGGAAGTGCCATAGCTGTAGCTGGTGATGTCGGTGCGGACGATTTTCCAGATAAAGTCGTCAATGCAACTGTAAAGGAATATGGAAAGATTAATCACATCGTTAATAATGGTCGGTAATTTTTTTTCCATACTTTTATTTTCAAAATTTCACTGCAAACGGACAGCCGGCTTCACTTACGATCGAGTACGTAGTATTCTTGAGGGGAGGATTTCAGTTAGAAGCGGATACTGAAAATACAGTCTCACAGATGTTGCACACGCTTCCAGACGATGCCTGGGATGTCATCCAAAAAGTGCATGTTCGCGCACCCTTTCGCCTCATTCGAGCCGCTGCACCTTACTTCCGCATCAAACAAACTGAACTGCGCGAAAATCGCTCAGTCGTCAATGTCTCTAGCGTTTCCGGTCTTCATGGAAACGTTGGTCAAGCTAATTATGCTGCTGCCAAAGCTGCCATTCTTGGTCTTACCAAGACAATCGCCAGAGAATGGGGTCCTTTTGGTGTCCGTGCCAAGTAAGTTGACTAGCAGAACTACTCATCCCTCCTGACTTTTTATTTTTTTATTTTTAGTACAATTGCGTTTGGTCGTATTGAAACAAGGTAAAGTACTAGTGATATTTCGCCGCGTTTCGACAGTGTGTTCCCTTCAGTGCAGGAAATTTACATTATACCGCTAGGTTGACGGCAGCTAAAGAAGATGGAAAAAGTATCAAAATCGATGGAAAGGAAATATCCTTGGGTATCCCCAAGTCTAACCTCAGAGCTGACGTGTCAGCAAATATTCCGCTCGGTCGTGGTGGTTCACCTGACGAAGCTGCTGCTGCTATTCTATTGTGCGTAACATCCTCCTCCTACCTTACAGAACTAAATATGACCCCTCACTCAAGCCTTGTCTCCCCTTTGGCATCATACGTGTCGGGCCATACTCTAGAAGTAACTGGTGGTGCTGGAATTTAAAGCTATTGACATTGACTGGAGAATGGTTTTTCAATTTTGTACAACATGCTACGCTTGTGCAACTACTAAGGAACAAATGTGTATATAAAAAAACACTACGATGAGGGCCGAATGCAAATTCGTAAAAATCTCACCCCTGCTTTCGTCGTATTTATGCTTTTTAAAGGGCAATGTCGACATCGCTTTCCAAAAGCCGATTATATACTTCAGTAGGCATCCGATACCGTAACATTCCAGCAAACATGACCAACGACCTTGATTTTCTGCGTAATGCGACTAAAATCTTGAGAACGTCTCAGCTCTTATTCCGAAAACAAGAAAAAAAAAAAGAGAGAGAGAGAGAGAGAGAGAGAGAGAGAGAGAGAGAGAGAGAGAGAGAAAGAGAAAGAGAAATGAACATACAGCTTGTCGTTCAGGCTCTGAATGAGCCGTAGACTTGATACCATCATGCTGCTTGTGCAAGATAGCCATCGTCAACGGTAAGAAAATGTGCAAATTTCGGACTATCGTTTCATCGTGATTTTTAAAGTCTTCAGAGAATTTTGTTACAGTAGTCAAGTCACCATCCAGTGGGAATAGCTGAGAAGCTTCGATCGCCTAACAAGGAGCGAGCAAGATAATGAATTAATAATTACTACGCCGTTAACTCTACCCCTCTTACCTGCAATGCAGTGTCCAAGCGACCTTTTTCCCAAGCTTCCTGTGCAGTCCGAATATGGAGAAGCTTGATCACAGTATCTTTACCTTTTCCAAGCCCCTTATTAGTTTTCTCATAGTGTCGGAGGATGTCCGTTGCCGTTTGTTCCAGTTCAGATAGCGGTGTGGAAACGCTATGAGGGTCAGCTATCCCATTACACAAAGCTCGAGCTAAGCATTCTAAAACTGTATTGGGAGAGTCCGCCATATTGTAAAGCTTGATTGCTTCGTTGATGCGATTCTCTCTCTCCGACAACCTTGCGGCGGGAAGAAGGATAACTTCATAGTATTTGGCCTTATCAAGTTTCAGCAAGTCCAGTGCACGTTCTAACTCTCCGTTCTTATCATGGACATCAGCGAAAAAAAAATAAAAAAAAAATAAAAATAAAAATAAAAAAGAGATCAACTAGACTCACGAATTTGACCCCATCGCGACGGATTCCGCCAACCAAGTCCTCCCACACTCCGCTAGACTCTGCAGCTACGATAACTTTCCGACATAGCTCCCAAGCAGCTTCGAGTTGTTCCCGCCCTAGGTCTTTTCCTTGGTCGGCATTGAGACAAATACAATAAACATATTGAATAGCTTCCTTTGGATCCGTTCGAATGAATTGGCGAATATAGCGAGCAATCATAAGCGGGAAATTGACTGAAGCGGGACGGTTGTGGGGTACAGACACTAAGCAAGGCAACTGAATTTTTATTTATTTGGAACGGAAGATCGCATAAAGCCTCACATATTGTGGCGTCAGAAGCTTCAGCGCGAGGCGTTACTCGGAGAAGGCCATAGTATGACAGTGCGATTGCAAGATGCACAGCTTCTGCTTGTGTTTCGTGTCGGTCATACAGCGCAGCCACAGCCTAAGAAACTGTAAAACACGGGAAAGGCAAAATAAAATAAAATATTGAATAATACTCTTTCAAACTCTCCACAGATTAGCATGATCTTTGCCCAAATACCATGTTTCGGACTGCCCTTCTGGCCTGGAGAGGGTTCAAAGTGACGCTCCCCATAACCTAACAATACTTCGCCCAATTCTTTGAGACCACTATTCTCTTTTGTGAAGTCAACCTTTGCGAGCTTTTTAGTTTCAGCTGTACTTTCGTCTTTTTTTCTACTGGGAAAACTTCATACCATGGCTAGCTGGAACCACATCCAGTCTTCTGTAGTGCCAGTAACATATGGAACATTACGCTTGTTAGGCTCGACACGACCCATCAATTTGAATAATGCCGCCTTGAAAGGATCGACCGTGGGTGAGTGCTCTAAATGTGTTCTGAAAATATTCCGACTGGCATCACCTATCCTGGAAGAAGTTCAGAACTGCGATAAGCAAATGTGCGAATTTTTATTTTTTTTCCGACTAACCTTCCGTCACTCGATGATGCCCATTTTTGGAACAGAGAACAAAAATCTCTTTGCCGGCTATCCAAGATAGCTTTATGCTTGTTAGCAAGATCGACTGCGTCTTCTGTACGGCCAGCTCGGAGCAAATAAAACAATTGGGCCCATAGAGGTTTTCCATTCAGAATCTTAAAAAAAAAAAAAAAAAACTATAAATAATGGATGAATTTTTGATCATATAACTTGACCCACTTCCAAATTCTCTTCCCATTGTCCGTTTCGATAGAACTTGACTGCCAAATACGCTCGAATGTGATTTGAGGCACTGGGATCACCACCAAGAGCTGCTTGAGAAGGATTGGAGGATATGGTTTTTTCTATAATATCCCAGTATCTAAAGTAGTATAGCCCCTCTTGAATGAAGACGGGTAATGTATATTGTAAGAGGCGAGACGTACTGTTCTTCCAAAGCCTCTTTGGCTCCTCTGATGATTTGGATGCACATATCTTGTGAGTTTTGTTGGTCGAGATAAGCTCTGGCATATTTGCGCTCGTACATGGGCGTGTTTAGTAAGTGAGCACTGCCATGGGATGGTTGTGATATAATCGGAGGCTCTTTGGTTATATTCAATAGCACATGGAGGATTTCTTGCATTGGTATTGATGTCTAGTGGAAGATCGATATGTAAACATGCGGACTTTAAGCAGTTAATAATAATGACATGATGCGTACTTCGTTGTTCAGAGAGACAGTTGCTTGCAACAATGAGTGCACGATTGGATAAGATGTGCCGCCAATTCGCGCAGCTGTCAACTCTGATATTACACGATCATATACCATCATTTTGTGGTGCATCTGCAAACTCGGATGAAAAGAAGAAGCCGAGAACTAGATAATAAGGGTCGCGTTTAGTAAGACTGGCTAACGTTTCGGCGAGTAAGAGTATATTTCGTACTGAGGACGACAAGGAGGCTGGAATAGAACTTCTCAAGTCGGTTGTTGAGAAGTTATTGGTGTCTGTGAAGGCATGACGGCCTAATTCTTCGAAAATGCGCTTCTTACGGGACTCCCAATCTTTACGGACACGCTCTTCCAAAACTTGATAAAATTCGGCTTCCGTTTCGCGTCGCCCCTCTTCAATAGTTGATATCAATGTCTGTTCATGAGAATGACGAAGATAGCCAGAGACGTCGGTGTCTAACAAAGCGCGAAGAGGTGAAAAAGTGGACGTCGTGTTTAGAGCAGCAATGGAGTTCACTAATGAAGGAGCATCAACATTAGCCTGAGCTAACAGAAAATTTCTGTTCAAAATTTCAATGAAAATAAGATCCCTGCTAATTCGGACGTGGACATACCCTCTTCCTGTATCCACAGATGTTGAACTTCCGTAGCGATTCACGAGCCTCCGAGATTGCAGTTCAACCTGATCGAGTCCAAGATTGACAGTTGGTAAATCTGGACGCGTCTGCAGCTGTGCATTGAGAGCTCGTGAGGATGTTAATATGTAGCTGAGGTCCACTGACATTGGAGAAAAGACTTTTCTTACGTAATAATAGGGCAGGTATTATTAGTACCTCAATACCTCAAACCAGCTACATACGTATTAGTGCAGTGCAGCACTTAAATACGACGCGTATAGACTTTATGGTATTACATAGATTTCATATAGATTCGGTATATATACGACTTATAAGCCTGCTACTAGTCCAGGCATATTCTTATAAGAAACAATTTCCGAAGCAAGGTCAAGTTCTTCTCGGTACCCAATACTGGGATTGCTCTTAGAGATAGTGAAACCGTTAACAACCTCTGTATCTTCTTTCTGAAAAATTCGGGAGTCCAAGAGATCTTCGGCAGTCGCCTTGATCCACTCGCAAACTGGTTGACGCGTCCACTGTTCCATCTGCCACAAACCGCCGGCTCGAGTAGGTCGTTGAAACCACCCAAGGTGTCCTCCTTTATCAGTCGTCACGATCAAAGTGTGCATGGCTTCGTCAGGCAGGGGTACCGGTGCGTTGTTGACAATTGGGTCGTCTAGGGCATTGAAGGCAATGAAGGGAACACGTATAGTTTTTATATGTTCATCGCTCGATGCCCATTTCATGTAAGCTACAGCGGATGGAAACGGAAACGGGGGCGACGATCCTCCAATGAATCGGATAACATGCTCGTCCAATTCAGCAAGAGTAAATCGTTCATGCTGTAAAACCCATTGGATATGGGCCTGAGGGAGTCTATCATGAAGATTTTTCATGCTAGGGGTACTTTTGAGAAGTACTCGTCTGAAATTTCGGCCCATTGTTTTTGAGTATACATTGCGACTAAAAAACGATGCCTACACCGGGCGTCAACAGCAATTTATTGATGTTTGCGAGATCTTCCTCACCTCAAAACTAAGCCATAAGAGAAGTATAATTTATTAGACGATCGAGTATATGCGATTTTTGTAATAAAACCTACCCAGCGCTGTTTTGGGGTATATTCCACGGCTATTCAGACAAAATCCATTGGATTAAACATTGTATAACAAGATCGAGATATATTCAAATCCACGTACGCATGCTAAGACGCAACCTGAAGTAAGTTTGCTTTTTGCACCTTCTTCACCTAAATACCTCGTCATAACATTCGCACCCAACGAAAATCCGAGCCCTAACAGCTTAGCATTGGGGTAAGTAAGTGACAGGTACAAGAGAGCTGTTCGAAGGTCTTCGGTATGGCCTGCTGAGTACAACTGAGGGCTGGTTGCAAGTACATTCGCGCCTAAATCCATATGGCTCAAACTAAGTCATACAGACAACAGCTAAAGGTGATCTTACATCCGCGAAAATTAACGACCACCCCACGATATCCGAGGCCTCCGTCGTGTACAGAAGCACAAGTCACGGAAAAAATTGATCGAACATATGGTTCGTGTGATCCTAGTGTGAAAAGGATAAATTAAGAGGGCGTTATATATAATTACACTATTACACTATACCTCCAGTAAGGCCTACATGTGAATAACTGAATGTCTAGTGACAATGCCTTTGACAGAGTTCTTAGTTCTTACCGTGGGCGACGACGACGATGGGTGCATTCTGCTTGATTTCATCCTGACGACAGGGACCAGTGAAATCCAATCCCCTAAACATTGATTAGAAGTCTTTTGAAAACAATTACGCCGGCGAGAAGTAAATAAATGTACAGAGTACCGCCATCGAGAAGCTTCAAGCATCGTCTTAAAGAATAGTAAAATAAGGACAACGATAATTCCACTTGAAAGAGCCGCTAACCTTTCATATATTACTTCTCCGACATGGGAAAAGTCCCCTATAGCATTATACCTAGGATGAACTATGTGCAGGAAAGACGCGATAGGTTATAAAAAAATAGCATACATAGTTTGAAGATGGCCGTTGAATAACCACCAGACAGGTTTAAATGGCACGGAAAGACTGGGGCATCTTAATTCGACAAATTCACGCAAAGAAATCTTGTGTTCAGTATCTTTAACCGACAATAAAGCGGACGATTGCGGTGAGTGAACAGTTGCTGGAGCTAAGGACCAAAACATGTCAGTTAGAAGCAGCAGTTGATCATGAAACGGCCACAAAAGTGATACGGTTTAGCATCATGATGATCATGTTGAGCACTGCTAATATCAGCTTACATAATGATGATGAATTGCCAAGCAATGGAAATGTTTTGACTTGAACTATGTAGTTAAGTACTAGAGCCGCCGTGAGCGGTAAATCCCTGCACCGGGGAGACAACTCGAAATTTAAAGTATCAATCGAACAATACACAGATTCCGTGTTGACGTTGCAATCGAAGACACGAAAAGGCATGACGGAGTCTCAGTCACAGGTAATGCAAATTTTTCTGTCGCACGGCGGCATGAACGTGCATGAACATCCGAACTTCGGCATCAGAAAAGTTCATCCTTCGAAATTTTCCCCATCTTAAATTATGTTCAAATATTAACGAAGTTTGTTTGAAATATATACATTCAAAGCCTGAGAAATGTGCTTTGTTATCGTAAGGAAACACAGCATCATGCCCTCGTCGTTTGGTTTCAGAGAATTTGCAGTCGTAAAATGACTTCTAGACACGCAATTTAACCAACCTCGTTTGTATCTTATTATGTATCTCCATCTATCACCATTCCCTCTCGTGCCACTTCAGTCGCTCTCCTAGCCGCTTTCCGCCCTTTTTTGAGGCTCATCCTGACGTTACGGCGTCCAAGAGGATTGGACGTGCTCAAAGCGTTCTGGGTATGAGGATCAAGAGTGACTTCATACGTGGGCTTTACACGTCTGGGCCTAATCGTTGCAGTGACACCTGAAGCGGACTTCGAAGAGACATGTACGTTCTGCCTAGTATCTAAGGAATGTCGTGTCTGTTGATTATTATTGGAGAAATCCGGTTCACGAGGAATGACATCATCAGACACGATAATCCTAGATAGTTGCTGCATCAGTTGAAGAATAAGAATCTCCAATAAAATCCTTACCCATCTCCTTCGGAAATATTATTCTCTGCAATATCTTCTTGCATTGCCTCGCCGTATAGTTCACCTAAATTAAAAGCGGCACCAAACCCGCCTTGGACTATCGACAGTTGACCCACATCTTCGGCGCCAGGTATAGTAGACGGAACGCTGGATGAGTGGACAGTGGGTGGTACCGAAAAGTATGGAATTTTATTGTTGTTCCAGTCCTGGAGAATGGAGCGTGCAGCGGCTAGAGAATCCGGCGTCCCTCCCTAGAAGTATATTTCTGTTCAAGCTAAATATATTACCCGCTGAGATAACTTACCTTCAGAAGTTTACCAGCTGTAAGAGCAACCATTGCGACAAATTCTATCGTGTTACTCCATTCAGGAAGTTTGTAAGTTTTTTGCAGCGTCTCCTTGGACGTCCGGGTGACGATTTCTTCCACTATTGAACATAAGCATGTATAGTTGAGGGGAAATTGTGAAGACTGGTACCGATGGGTAAGGGATCGTCGATGTCTTCAACCTTTAGGACATTCCGTAACAGTATGCCTGATCGAGCTTTCGCACTTTCGGGATCAGCGTCATCAAATATGACTCCAGGTGAATCTATTATGCGAACTCCACGGTCGATCTGCACACTCTGTAAATCACGGGTCCATCCTGCTTCCGCTGCGACGGCACAGGCCTATCAAAAAGGTCATACGTATCAATTTTGTGAAGCGGTTAACATTAAGAAAACCGTACTTTTGAACGTTTTAATGAATTAATTAGACTCGATTTTCCGACATTGGGGTATCCAACAACACCGACTGTAATTTTACCAGCTGGAGCATTTCGATAGGATTTTATTAAGTTCACCAGACCGGGAGCCGAACGAGACTTTAAATTAGTAGATTGCTGTTGAGTAGATGAACGAAAGGGGACTGTAGGTGCAGTATGCCGTAAATACCGCAACCAAGCCATAGCATTTTCTTGAGATACGAGGTCTATGGGACAATAATGTGTCAATACTATATCACACGCGAACAAGACGTAACACTGCGTGCCTATTTTATTCAAAACAAAGACTAGTCTTTTTCCTTCGCTCTCTCGTCTACGAACTTCGTCTTCTACCAGTTTAGCTCTACAACCCTCAGGATCTCGAGCGTCCAGGACAACAATTATAACATCCGACTGCTCGATAACCTTATACAGGGTCCGAATGTATTGGCGTTTAGCATGATCCATACTACGTTCGCCAGTATCTTGATAAAAGGTGGAGTCAGTAGCATTAGCTGCAATGCTTGCTAATGCTGCCAACGACTTTTCTGGTACTGTCTCCATATTCTCGGCTGTATTGAGCCGATTTTTTTCAACCTTCTGATATTATAGTCAGCCGCTTAAGATTGGCAAATCATAAATGAATAAGATACAAAATGCGGAAATTTCTTCATATCCGTTTTGAACTTCAAGTCTGGCAATTTGGGGACACCCGGGTCCTTCCTGAGCTCTTGAAAAAAACTAATTTTAAAAGCGTGCAGGAGACTCTGCTATGGACTTACTTCGCACAGTAGAGGCAGGCTTTTCTGAAAATGACGGATTTGATAAACAAAATTGAAAAGAAAAAAGAAAAAATTAAACTTACTATGTCTCCCCATAGCAAGTAGCTGACTGTTCGTGTCTAAACTGATAGTAAATATTACGTAACGACGATAGGTTGTGTCCCAACGTTTTTACTAAACATGTAATTCATCTAAAACTTTTTTCATACATTCTAACAGCCTCGATATTTCTCTTCTTCAGGACGGAGTTTTGGCATGCGGTCGACCTTAGCTTCATTTAGTCCCATTCCATTTAGCTCCATTTTCCCTCTTCACTCTTCACTCGACACTCGACTTTGTCATGCGCATCCTCACTGGATACGAGAAACACTGGATATCGTGCGTTGTAGGTAATTTTGATTTATCGACATATTTATCGATATAGCTTGTAACAGTTTCAGTTTTCACACAATAGGATGTTTGTTCATTTTGACAAATAGCGGACGCGATGTGATCGTTTATGAGTGTCACTATGATTTGTTGTTCCAAGCCATACACCATATCTACGCACCATGTTCTCATGAGTTTGGTAATATTCCTATGTAACTTATAGTCTAATGGATTTATCAGACATTATCATGAATTTCATCACCTGGAGACATGTCTTTTGCCTTTATCCGTACCAATGCTTTATCAAAAGAAACGCTTATACAAACGTCTTCAACGATTTAATTGATGTCGCTCAGCATCTTCCTCTAGCTCAATCGTTACAAAACTGTGGTTTCCATACTACGCCGCTTGCTCTGACTCGACCCACCTTTCACAAACGCTTCATAGGTGATGATCAAACTCTTGTTTTGGACCGATGCTCAAACTCTGTCTTCTTCTCATCCGCACGTCGAATCTAGTAGTCGCCTTTTATCATTTGTGAAAAAAAAGGTCTTGCGTTTATGAATTTAATAAATGTTAAATAGAGCAGAGTGAAGGCTCCGGGGCTTACATATGCTATGGGAACCCGACCGGGTCTTCAGAATTTCAATATTCAATATTCGCCAAAAGTCTTATCTATAATGCAACAAATACATTTGATGTACAAACAAACACGGGGTCTCTTTCCAAGACTGATAACTTACATGTATTTATGAGGCAAAAGACATTATTATATGGTGGTGATATTCTTTGATAGTTTTCTTGGGCCTGTTTTTCCTTGATCACCCTCATCCAAGTAAAGGCCTACGTTTGAAAAAAAAGAATCAGAGGAATAAAAATAAAGCAAAACCATAATAGGCCCATACCATTCTCTTCAATGTAGTCGATAACGCACGAAGGGGTCAAATATCGAACGCTTAGCCCCCGCCGAAGGAATAATCGAACCTAAAAAACAACATTGACAAGGGTAAAATAATAGAAACTTCAGCGGAACGGACCTTAATGTTAGATACATCATTGAAAATCATTTGGGGCACTAAATATATATTGTGTCGCCATTGGGCCAGTGCTTCCGTCGCGGCTGATACATCAGTGCCAGCGCGTTCGATAATGAAAACACCATATTTGCCGAGAATATGTTCTAGCTAAAAGACGCATATAAGGGTGATACAAATCTCATGGGAATAAGCGATGCACACACATCTACAGCTGACCATACTCCAGGCTCGGACATGGTCGCGATAAGATCTGAGCCGGCCAAAAGCATCACGCGGACAGGACGCTTCTCCCCTTAGGAAACAAGCTTCGACTTCAGCGCTATGAGCCAGGTGCTGGAGAAAAGAAAGAGACCGACCATCAGCGGTTGTGACCCCTCCTCTAATAGTGTTGATTTCGTGGTCAAAGTGGTCCAGAACAACGGCCGTCCGTTGATACTCTGGCTGGAAGGCTTCCCATGGGTCGACCATCAACCATGAACCTGCTTCCTCTGCTGCCAGAGTACATATAGCTACACTATCATAAGAAAAGCGACAATGCTAAGAATAGAAGAACATGACATATAGTATGATCATGTATCCATACCGATGATATGACGACAACAGACCAGGTTTGACATACTTGTCACTAACGGGTGACAAATAGCCACCGACAATCTCGAACTCGGTATTTTGGCGAACGTGATCGACAGCCATCTCGAACATACGGAGGTGGAGATACGTCACTGGGCTAAACGAACCACAGGCCACGAGAACAATAAGGCGTCCTCGACGGGTCCCGCCAGTGTACATGTCTCAAACGATATGTGGGGAATTTGCAGCGGGACACTGACTGCAGCCTTGACATGGTCAGAAGATAAATGGCGCGTGTGAGAGGATTTCTCTCAATTCCCTGCACCAACTACCTTGCTTGTCATTCGACCCGGCGGTGAATCCGGTACCCAATCTGAGTTTCAAATTTACCGACCAAATTTTGGTCATCCCAAATGAGATAATTCGTCTGTCCTTACATATGTCGTTGAGCACGTCTGCCAGCGCTGGGCCTTCCACGCCACCAAACCCCTCTCTAACGAATGACCCACATCAGATTGTGCTAGACTATCTCCGATCCAGGGGTTTCAAGAAAACAGAGCAAGCTTTGCGGGAGGAGTTGGATGTTGGAGGTGACAAAGAGACCACACACATTCACCATGGCTTGTCCAAATTGCTAGCAAGTTTGGATGCCGCTGGTGCTGAAGAAATACTATCGCTGGACCCCTCCGACCGTGCCGAAGGGTTTAGAGATCTTGAATCCTGGGTGGACGGCTCTTTAGACATGTATCGCGTGAGTATATTTGAGACTCGGCAGATTCAGGATTTGGCGTGGTCTATTACTTATATCTTTTTCCAATGTAGCCGGAGTTCAGACCTATACTATTTCCTATTTTTGTGCACTTCTATCTCGATTTGATCGAATTCGGGTTCAAAGACGCAGGCAAGTTTGTTTCCAGTTTATCATATGCGGACCGAAATGGAACGACTGTCAGCTCTGTCTTTCTTTCATAATTATTCCACGTCCCTCCTTTCAACGCATAACGATGTTCTCCGCCATCTTGCTACGCTCCTACTCCCCATCCATGTACAAAGCGACGAAGCAGCTCAAAGGTTTCGCAATGAAAAATACACTGTTAAAATGAGTCGTTCTGGTTTCGGCCTGTTAATCGGGTGGCTGACGGAGGGAACCGGCGGTGAAGCTCTCGGAGCTGGACATGGCTTCATGGGAGAGAGAGGACGTCGTGGCCGAGCAGCTGTTATGCGAGTGGTCAATAATCATGTCCAGTTTGATGGTATTTGAGCTGCATCTACCTTGATTTTTTTTCTAATATAGGCTTTCGTAGTAACGCAATCCAACCCGACGTCGGTTTCTCCCGATACTTGGGAAGAGTCCACAGGTCTTCTATCTGCTGTAACACAATTAAACGGCTCAAAGGAATCCACTCATGCTTCTGATCCTCAACCTTTCAATCATGCCCGAGGCGCACTCAAACTAGGCCCTCTTCCTTTGGACGATGGAGTTCGTCAAGAAGCCGAACGGCAAATACGAGAACAACAAATGGCTGGATTCGATCCAGAAGTGAGTGGTGGCAGTCAGCACGACCTTCCTTTCCCCTTTGGTGTCGTACCTGCTGGTATAACCACACCGACCGTTAATGATCTACTTCCACGTCCACCCTTGTTCAAGACAGTAGACATTCAACGAGAAGTCGATCGAATACGTGATGCCAGAAAACGCATCAAGTTAGACCCCTCCGTCCTTTCGGGAGATGTAGATATCCATGGGTTTGACAAGCAGTCTAGTACCGCACGAGCCAAGGCTCTCCCCAGCATATGTGCATACACTTTACATGATGCTCTAGATGGGTTAGTATCGAGCTTCTCAGATTCCCAATGATTCCACTGACATGTCATTAGCGTGCCTTGCGCCACCTTTTCAAATGACTCCGCTTTAATGGCTGCTGGTTTCTCGGAGAGCTACATTCGGTTATTCAGTTTAAAACAAGAACGACTGCGTGGAATGCGTAGTGACTTCCAGGAATCCACTATAAGAGATTGTGAGTTTGCAAAGTACTTTCACTACAATTGACTTACTGTCTGTGGCTTATAAGCTACTTCGTTACGACGTTTGAAAGAAAAAACCGGTTCTACGACGCGCAAACTTATAGGTCATAGTGGGCCGGTATATTCCGTAGCGTTCGATCCTTTAGGTGGCTCTTCTAGATCGCCGCGGTATTTGCTCTCTTCCTCCGCTGATTCTACGGCGCGATTATGGTCTTTGGATACGCTTTCAAACGTTGTTGCGTACCGTGGGCATTTGGGTTCTGTGTGGGATGTGACTTGGAGTCCACTGGGGATTTACTTTGCCACAGGCAGCCGAGATCGTACTGCTCGATTATGGTCGACAGATAGAATCGCACCGTTGCGAATATATGCTGGCCACCTTAGTGATGTTGATGTACGTGGGCCCAAAAAAAAATTGTTCTGGCCGCTGACGGACGACTTTTAGTGTGTTGCTTTCCATCCTAATTCTCTCTATCTGGCTACAGGTTCTGGTGACTGGACATGCCGTCTATGGGACGTTCAAAAAGGTTCCTGTGTTCGCGTGTTCGTTGGTCATCAAGGATCTGTTTCTGCTATCGCAATGAGTCCAGATGGAAGGTATCTTGCTAGTGCAGGTGATTTTCATTCGCATTTGTATGCAACGAAGACATAAAAATATTTCATAGCTGAGGATTTAGCCATCAACCTTTGGGACTTGGGGTCGGGCCGAAGAATAAAAAAGATGACTGGGCATACTGCGTCTATCTATTCTCTTGCATTTAGTGCCGAATCGTCGCTCCTTGTGAGTGGAGGGACGGATTGTACTTTAAGGTGTTGGGACGTGAAAGGGGCAGGTGGTTTACCAGTCAAAGCCCATGACGGCGACGAGTTAGGCGACTTTGCTCTCGGCTCTGTTGTCGAAGAATTTGCGGGAATGCGTCGGATGCGGAAGGGATTATCAGAAGGCAGCGGTGATGTTGTCGAAGAAGAAAGTATTGAAACGTTCGTGAAATATGTTTAGATCCTGTCTCAATCTTGTCTGACGTATTTTTTTTTTCTCAAGCGTGGACTTGCTCGCCACATTTCCTACCAAACGCACCCCCATAATAAATGTACAATTTACGCCTCGTAATCTTTGTTTAGTCGCTGGGTCTTTCTTATCTCCGGATAACGTATAATACTGTCAAACTGCTGTTATTGTATCATTTTGAAGTTTGTACAGTATCTAATGGTACCAGGTAAAAGATTAGGCTGTTTGGTCACGTGACTGGCACTGTCCCTTCCCCTCCCTCCACTTGTAAGTTGTACATTAAGTTAAACCTCGGCAGGGCTCAATCGTCTGTCGTGTTGAGTATAATCACAACACAATATCAGCTCATGGATGTATGTTCATTCGCAAGTTTCAGACTGGTCTTACGTATAATCTTCTGTATAGGTGCCAACAAGTAGTGCCATGGATGTCGACGGTGGTGCATCATCAACACACCCACCAGTAGTATCCAATCTCAAAGAGGGTCCTTCAACATCTAATAATGCACTAACGGTGGTTGAAGATTCAGCGTCGACTTCGCAATGTACGTACTATTCTCATCCAATACGTGGCGTTGCTATCTACTGGTAAAGCATCTTTCATCAGGGGATCGAGTACAGCCCGTTCAAGAAATGTACTGCCAGGTTCCAGTTCGTGTGCATGTAAGGCGGCCGGGAAAGGATACTTGGATATACGTAGGTCGAGCTACTGTCTCACACGAAGTAATGGGACACTCTTCACGAGTTGGTATGTCCGTTCTTAATTTTGAAAGGAATGTAATGCTTACAGCCCTACCCGTCGTGCAGTGGTACGGACAACGAATGATAAGCCGCTCGTTACCTTTGGAGAGGTTAGATCATTTATTATTGTGAAATGGTCTTTACAAATATTTACTTTTCTCTTTGTAGCATTCCGAGCTGCAAGCCGAAAGGCGAGGCAACTTCGTTATCGTTGCATGCGTGGAGCCAACAAGCGACGTGTTATCGTGGTCATTGTGTGTAAGGCAAACTACTTTTTTTTTTTTCATTCCAAATTATCCTAACCCAGATACGCCAACACAGACCATTAATATGTCAGATACACTGCGATTATTGGCTAGCATTGAACTAGCATGTTACAGGGCTAGGCAATTGTTCGCAGATCCCGCACGGTTTAGCAATACTCGAAGGCGGATTGAACGAGTAATACGAGATGATAGGCGGAAGCGCCACAAACGAAAGCGAGACGAGGAGACTATGATCTCAGCTTTCGCGCAGCAGAAACTTGGATGAAAATACCTTAGTGTAAATGACACCATTTCGACGTATGAATTCGTTTTTACTTGATGTATTAGAACACAAAATGACAGACAAATATAACGACAATATCACAAAAAGAGGGACTAGGGATTAGATGGGGGAGCAAACCGATCTGAATATTGAGGTGGTAACTCTATTTCTTCGACATCCTGCTCGATTTCAGCATCGGTGTGCAATATAAACCGCGTTGGTCGTTGAGAGAAAGTGTTTGAGCGGGACTTTGAAGAACTTGATGTTTGAGGTTGGGGCGTTTGCACTTCATGCGTGCTGCTGGTATCAGGCAATGCAGACCAAGGGTTGGGTGTATGGAAATCATCATGACCAGAGACGAAGGAAGATGGCGATGTGAAAGGATTCTCAGATACAGATGTCAACCTGAACGGTTCTGCTAAATAATCCGTAGACGTATTCCACGGAGCTGAAGGCTGAGTAATATCAGCAGACGACGAAAGACCGTTACTGTGTCGACGATTGGAAAAGCCATTGCGGATCCGCTTTGCTTTCCTGTGTCGATAGATAAAGGTCGCGAGGGTGCCCAAAAGGAGAATAGCAACAAGCGTGCCTGCAATGGCACCACCAATCGCTCCAGCATTGGAAGCCTTAGGAACCAGAGTGACTGTAGCCTGAGGTGCATCTGTAGGGCCTGTGGGACTAACCGGTATCGGAGTTGGGACGTTCGAGTCAGGTTGAGGGGACTCGTTGTTAAGGCAAGATTGGTTAGAAGTAGGCTGTACGGAGATGAGATGAGATGTGCCGCCAAAGTTGCCGTCCGCATCAGTGAGGAAAAATACAACTTCATTGTTAGCAGCAATATCTACCGGATTCCAAACGAAATTCGATGGACCAGAAGGTGGGTGCAATTGAATTGGGGTTTTGTTTGGTATTAAGCCCTGAGTCAAAGTAGGCAGAAGTAATTGATGACTATGAATAAAGCGTACCGATATAGTAACCGGCTGGATAGCTTTGTCGTATCCACTAATGTTAAATGACCTACAAGCATCAACGTGCGACCTCAGTAAAAGAACAAACAACAAACCGCGATTGTTATATATAAATACCAACACTTACCCACATTGTTCCAGCGTGTCGTCAAGGATAAACGTAAATTTCAAAGGGGGTATTGTAGTCGAACAATTAGCATGGGAAATGCTCGAACCAACAGTCAATAACGCAGATACTCCACCAGAGGCAAAGCTTGTCGCGTCGGACATAGTAAGTAGAAATTGCTGACCCGCAGCGAGTCCGAGTTGAAATGAGAAGGATCCATTGGACGAAGACGAAGAAATCGATATCTTAGTTGCGGTATTAAACACCTTGAATAGATTATCTGATTAAGCCTTGGTGAAGCGGCGGCATAGAAAAAAATACAATTCACTGGTACAAGCAATAGCTCATAAGGTGGTTCCCCATTTGCCCAATGAATCGTCATAGAGTCACATTGTGTGGGGGGCGTATATCCAAACTGAAGTCCGGAGACAAACCGCGAAAATGAATGTAGAGATAACAACAGCAGCAACCAGCCAAACATGAAAGAAAGACGAGAAAAAGCGATATTAATCAAAAATGATGTTTACTACTAATATCAGGTACATCGCTTCATGCCGGTCACAGCCGAACATATATGTTATATTACCACTCTCCCAACATGTCCAATGCTGCCAGCAGTTCTCTTCTCGCAGTTTTAGGATCCTCATAATCCAGAGCAGATATCGCAAATCGACAATGCTTTTGAATACGCGAAATTTGGATGGTCGTCAGCTCCTCCGGCGCCGAAGGCGGACGAACTGGGGCGGTTATTACCGGTTCTGGAGATGGGGGCTGCATCGGCGGAGGCGTTATTGTGTATAAGGAGGGAGTTGGATATAACGGCATTACTTGTGGTAGATGCGATAGCAAAGGAGAAGGCACAGAAACAGGGGGGGAAGGTAAAGATGATACTGTTTCGGACGGTGTCATTTGGGGTGGCAGGTTTGGAAGATCTTTTTCATCAAGTATGTCACTTGCGTCATCATCTCCTTCAAATGATGCCTGGGTACCTTCCTCAACAGTAGGAAGTGATGGTACGTAAAAGCCAGGCGACTCTCCATGCGGCGAAACTGGAGGCGACCCATCGTCAACAGAAGACGATGCTGACGAGCCTCCCTTTACGGAAGGAGTAAAGTGAACCCTTTTTATTACCCTACCAGTAGTAAGTGGCCACGATGTCGGCTTCACTTCAATTTCTGAAATGCCTTCAAATTTATCTCCATTTTCCCGTGTCATATCAGCCAATGGCCAGTCTGAGCGATCAGATAGTGCGTAATTAACTTCCTTAGTCGTAGCATCTTCAACATCGTCGTTATTCGGTGTTCCTGGCGTCGCTACATTACTCCACATTCCAGGTGTTCCACGATCTATATGTGAGCCCAAAGGCACGGTATCGGAATGGTGACGTGATGGAGGCGTCCGTGGAGGACTGGCAGACCACGCAGACTCGGTGACGCGGTTTATTGAAGATGCCTGTACATTGAGAGCTTCTGAAGAAGACGGTGGCGGTACCGGGTTCCCTTCCAAAGCATTCAATGACGGGAGGGGTGCGTCTCCCGCTAGAAGCGGACTTATCTCCAGCGGTTTTCGGTCTTGCGTGATTGGACTAGGGGTGATACTTGCGTTCGGACTCCAAGCAAACGTGCTCGAAGGTGGTGGGCCGATAATACTAGTGTCTACCCCATCTTGGCTGGCTGGAGAAAACATCAAACCCCTATCGTAGTCGATCTCTGCAGACGTGGGCCTGTTTCCTTCTCTCGACGACTTGGCCAAATTTACAGCTTTCCATCGAGCATACTTAATCTTCTCACTAATCTATTGGTATGTAGTGAGTGACGAGCATGAAAGAAGGGGAATCTGCCCATACGTCTGCTCTGAGCACCGAATCGAACACGCCCAGGACCTCAAAGAAGTGGGCAGAGGCAAGAAACTTTTTAGCTGTTGAGCTAGGTGCATGAAATAGCATAACTTGAGAATGAGAAGAGGATGCTTAATATTTACCGCGTCGCGGTTCCGCTGCGGACTTCATTGTCGGCCTGATTGAAGACTCGTATTGCGAATTTCTCAACATAATCAGAGCCGGCCTCGTTGCTGGTGACTGCTTCATACTTTGCTAGATTGGACTTCATCTAAACATAGTCAGAGGGAAATGGGATGGTAAAGGAAAGTACTAAAACCTTTTCAAGGATGTTGACTACTTGTGAAAGAAACTGAGTGTTTTGGGGTTTGGATGCAACGCCTTTTTCAACACCATACAGCGTGCCTTTTGGATAAAATAATTATTTGGTTGATGAGATAAAGATTTAAATGACGGTGACGATGATGAACTCACACCAGTAAGCCATGATGGGGTCTTTTGTTTTCAGCTCCTGCGCGCGCTGAAAATATGGTGAAATTGACTTGTGTTCTGAAGGAATCGACGGTAAAGACCAGTCTGTGTCTTCGGACATGCTTGAACCGAGGCGAGGGTGGCTTGTACTACCGAAAAGATTGTACTTGACGAGGCGAGTCGCGGTGGCACAGGCCAAGGGCTATGTCCAAGCGCCTGTCAGTCACCCGCGACTTAGTTGTTGTTGCTCGGTCAGTTTTGCTGCAGAAACTCGTCATTCATATATACGGGTCGGACACGTTCAAGACTGCACAGTCTCTTTCTTCGTGACCTCTATTTCGTCTAGTTACATGTTTTGCTGTTGTAGGACAAGAAATGATAGAGTAAGAATTATTGATTTCCACTAGGTCATGCGTGAGCAGTATAATGTTATTAATCAATAATCAATAATCAATGGTCGCGCGCCTGCATGCAAGGGTTTTGGCGACTATTTGCTGCTTTGCTTTAGCAGCCGAGAATCGCTTTCTTTCACGCAATGCTCTGCAGGGGAGGAAATCATGTTCGCGCATTCGCATCCCAAACAACGACGTTATCGAATACCAGGGATTGGTCGCGCATCGTCCCCCCATACCCGGAGCTCCTGAACAAGCTTCACAGAGTTCGGAAACACCTCAACCGCCCTCTGACTTTGTCAGAAAAGATTCTTTATAGTCATCTCAATGACCCAGATACTCTCGCCGGCGTAACTAATGTCAGGGGTAATGCATACTTACAATTGCGCCCCCAACGTGTAGCGATGCAGGATGCATCTGCACAGTGAGTCGCAACTGTCAACAATCCGAAAAAAAAAAAAAAAAAAACTATCGGCAGCTTATAGAATAATATCTAACACAATTTCATAGGATGGCATTGTGGGTATCTTTATTTTTGCACCATTCGCCGGGGGGTACAAAAAAATTCTTCTAGACTGCAATTCATGACATGTGGCCTAGCTCGGACATCTGTTCCTACAAGTATTCACTGTGACCATTTAATCCGAGCCTCTGAGAATGCCAATTCAGACCTCGAGGTGAGTTCCAAATACAATGTCCTGTTGTTATATTCCATCGAGAAATCTATTCTCTGTAGAAATCAATCACATCCAACAAAGAAGTGTTCGACTTCTTGGAGAGTGCTTCTGACAGATACGGTTCGTAAAGTTACGCGATTGTTAACGAAGAAAAAACCTCAAGATGTATGTATGTATGTACATGTAGGCATTGAGTTTTGGCGTCCAGGGTCGGGTATTATTCATCAAGTTGTACTGGAGAATTACGCATCCCCGGGCATGCTTATGTACGCCTCTGCTTTGCGAACGTCTGGCATCTCTTTCTCTGATTTACCATAAATCTAGGCTTGGTACGGGTGAGTTGTCCCAACAATCGTGCGTTGTCCAAGTTTATAGGTATACTCAAGATTCGCACACCCCCAATGCCGGTGGATTGGGATCGTTGGCGATCGGAGTTGGAGGGGCAGATGCTGTTGATGCCATGACTGGTACACCGTGGGAATTAAGAGCACCTTCAGTGGTTGGTAAGTGTTAGTTACTTCTTGACAGTTATTCAATATCATCCAATTTTTACGCAGGGATCAAGCTGACGGGGAAACTCGCTGACTGGGTAACACCAAAGGACCTTATTCTGCATATATCGGGTCTTTTGACTGTTCGGGTAAGGCTGATGTGCAATTTCTCTACACGCGCATTCATTTTTACATTTTTTTTTCAAAGGGAGGAACCGGGAAGATCTTAGAGTACTTTGGTTCTGGGGTCGAATCTCAGTCATGCACAGGTATTCGATTATTCTTTCCCCTTGTAAAAAACCTTCGGTTCAGACGTAAATTAGGCCTGGCAACTATTTGTAACATGGGGGCTGAAGTGGGCGGAACTACTTCGATATTTCCTTATACTCAATCTATGCGGACTTATCTCCATGCGACCGGACGGTGCGTATTCTTCTTGCAGTTTGACTCAGCCTCCGATTCCATAGAGCATTCTTATAGGGGTCCCGTTGCTTCTGCTGCCGATTGGGCTCAGAGTCAGGCTGGCTACTTGATGGCGGATGAAGAAGCTGAATATGATCAAGTGATTGAAGTGGATTTATCAAGCATAGAGCCTACCTTGAATGGACCGTTTACACCCGACTTCGCCACTCCTTTATCAAGGTTTGGTACTCTCGTGAAGGAAAAAGGCTGGAAAGATGAAATTTCTGCTGCATTAATTGGTTCATGCACTAACAGCTCTTACGAAGATATGGTATGGATCTCTACACCTCACATGATTTAGATACCTTAATAGATGAACAGACTCGTGTGGCTGATTTGGTTGAACAAGCTGATAAAGCTGGGTTAAAGATCAAGGTCAAGGTCTTTTGTTCTAATCTTGTAGCTAAAGCTGTTGACTCTTTTTTTTCATTAGGTGCCGTTTTTATGTACACCCGGGTCTGAACGAATTCGAGCAACGATGGAAAAGGATGGAATAACAAAAACGTTGCGCGACGCGGGAGCGGTGGTATTAGCTAATGCTTGTGGACCATGTATTGGACAAGTAAGTTCAGATTGGGGTTCTCACTTGTCCCGGCATTAAAAAGCAGCTTAGTGGGATAGGAAAGAGGGCACAAACAACGAGGAAAATGGTGTGTGGCAATAACGTCTGTTAAACACTCAACCGCCACATTCATTGGATTGCAGCAATTCTTACATCTTTCAACCGGTACTCGATCTGTCTTTCTTACTATCTCCCCACTAATTTTGTACTGTTTGGGGTAGCAATTTCAAAGCGCGTAACGACGGCAATAATCAAACGGTTTGCACTATATGCTATGAACCTAGCCGTTATTCAATCCCGATTTAGATGAATTTTTTGGCTTCCCCCATAGTCGTGACTGCTCTGGCATATAGTGGACGGTTGACTTTTAACCCTCTTACCGATAGTTTACAAACCCCAAATGGTAATTCATTCAAGTTTGAACCGCCAGTTGGTTCAACGCTTCCCTCGAATGGGTTTACTCCTGGTGAGCTAAGCCATTTAGATTTATGGTTGATTTATATTATACCTAGGTGAATCATCGTACTATCCTGTTTTCAATCCTAAACCAAATCCCGACGTAAAGGTTACCATTCTTTCAAACTCCACGCGCTTAGAATCTCTAGAACCATTTCCATCGCATTTTACTCATGGGTTGGAACTGCCTGCAATGACAGCTTTGATGCGCGTCAGAGGGAAATGCACCACCGATCACATATCAGCAGCGGTATTTCCTTTTCTTCCACCTTGTTTTATTTCTAATTAGCTAGTAGGGCCCTTGGTTAAAATATAAAGGTCACCTGACAAATATCTCAAGGAACCTATGTAAGATAATGTCGTTTTCCACTTGAACTCGCTTCCTTAAACCTTAACATCTAAACAGTGATCACTGTTCGTACCGAATTGTTCCTCTGGTTTCGTCTAGTAACTTTGAATAGGCGATCAACGACGAAGGAGGTGAAATGAACGTTGCCTTTGATTACAATCATCTGCCTGGTCAAACATTCAAGGACACTATTCCGAACGTCGCCCAGCGATTCAAATCACGTGGTACACCGTGGGCACTTATCGCCGATCAGAACTATGGCGAAGGCTCTGCTCGAGAGCATGCAGCATTACAACCCCGGTTTTATGGCAAGTCGTGAACTCGAGTTTTCTTATTTTTTTAATTAATCACCTTCGAAATCAGGCTGCTGCATGATCGTGGCTCGATCGTTTGCTCGCATACACGAAACAAATCTCAAGGTATGGTGTGTCTCATCCTCTTTATCTTTCCCTAAGTTTGTTTCAGAAACAAGGCATCTTACCATTATGGTTCGTTGATGAGATGGATTATGCCCGTATTGACTCTGGAGATAAAGTTGAAACCATTGGTTTAGCAGAGCTATTAAAGGGTGAAAAAGATGTAATCATTATGCTGCGAGTCGCGAAGCGCAACGGCGAATCATTCCAAGTTGCGACTAGACACACCATGTCCTCCGATCAACTTAAGTGGTTGCGGGCAGGTTCTGCCCTAAACTATATTCGATCATTACAGCAGGACTAGGGTGCAGCGCCACCGAAGTATTTAGAGAGTATCATTTTTTATATTCAAAATGACATTTGACGCTACTTCGAAGTATGTTTTATTAGATGGCGAACTTTCAAACTCTTTCATATATCGCAGGGTACCCTCAGCGACTGTCAAGGCTAAGGAGGGGATTCCGGCAAGGGCTGCAACCTTGAGCCCGTGACTATCCCGATTCACACCCGGTCTTAGACGGTGTGAGTAAGTGAAGTGTCCGTCCTAAACAAGATTGGTAATTAACGAGTGCGAAAACAAATAACAACTTACTCCCGTGGCATGGACATCTGTACAAAAGAAATCAATTTCACTGAATAAACCAGTTTTTGGCCTTTTTTCAGCGTAACCAAGCATATCCGCCAGCTCATGAAAATGTGTCGCGAAAAGCACCCGAGACCGATTAAACCGATATAAATGAAAAACGGTTGCAAATGCAATTGCTAATCCGTCCTGAACTGTTGTCCCTCTACCCACTTCATCCATGATAACCTTCAAAAACAAGGAGTATCAGTCAGATATCAAGTGGCAAGCGGCATGCTATGACTTACCAGGCTTCTATCGGTCGCGTTTTTCAATATATCAGCCGTTTCCATCATCTCTACCATGAATGTGCTTCTGTCTCGGAAAAGGTCATCTTTGGCACCGATCCTGGAGAATAAACGATCCACAGCGCCAATGGTAGCACTGTCGGCGGGTACAAAGGAACCTATTTGAGCCAAAATAATTATGACAGCGGTCTGGCGTAAAAGGGTTGATTTCCCCGCCATATTAGGTCCCGTGATGATATGCGCTCGACTAGTAGAAGAGAGAGAAACAGTATTTGGCGTGAATACACGTCCTGAGCCTAAAAGACCCATTTCAACCGAAGGATGCCTTCCATTTACCACTTCATAATTTGTACTAACAAATTTATAAGCAAAGAGATGAATACAGCCAATTCCAAGCACCTTTCATCTAACGTCGGTTTCACGAACTTTAAATCTTCCGCAAGCTGAGCAAAGCCAATGATAACATCCAATTCGTCCATGATTCGGGCATTTTTGCGAAGGTATAGCACATGGGTTTTAACCTCATGTCGTAATACATCAAAAGCATCCTTTTCGGCGGTTAAGACCTGTGTGATGATATCAATGATCTTAGATCCTAAGATATACCATTCCTAATCGTATGAGTTAAGTTTGGAGATGTCAAAAGCGTCGATACCTCATACTTGATTGAAAAACGTCCTTGAAGATCCAGACGAGCCAAGGAGAACAAACTGCGAGTTACGTTCGATTTTTTCAGCATCTTTGATCGGCTTGCTTAGATGGACGTGAACGCCATTTTTACCGGACAAGCGTAGCGTTAGGGAAGGTGCAGCTGGTTTATGAGCGACTGTCATAATAATTATTGTACAAATGGCTTACCAAAACGCTCCTGTAATTCCTTTTCTAGACGATGTTGCGCAGCTTGACTATCAAATAACTGTGCGTGTAGGGAAACTAACTGAGGAGAAAAACTAATGAAATGAAAACTTAGGAATTATTCTCATAGCGAAAGCCGTCGTACCTTGCACGGATGGTGGGTTTGATTTGTCCAGACCAGTTTGCAAAATGGCCAGCACTTTCATTGACATCAGATAATCCGGCTATCTCGGAGGTTGGAGGATTATTAGAAAGCCCGGCTCGAGTTTCGACGGCTAGTTCAATACGTGTTGCAAGGGCAGTCAAGTCAGACACATTGTTCAGCAGCTGCCGAAGAGTTGTATATTGCTCCTTCGTCCTTTCCCCTGAATATTCGGTTTCAATCCTCGATTTTATCACCTTCCATAGACCAATGGTTTCTTTAATTGCTAGAAGATCGTATACATCTCCTTTCCGTAATAAAAATCGTTGCACTATACGGTAAGTGTCTTCCAGTCGTCTCAGATGTTGTACTATATCGTTTCGAAGGTGCGGGCGTTGAACGAAGAAAGATACCAAACTTTGCCGATTTTGGATTTCTGGGATAGACGTACTGGGGGAACCTATTCGAAAGTAAGGAGCTTGTGAACAAGCGGACTGGGTTGACTTACACAGCCATCGGGTTAATAAACGGGTCCCACTATTCGTAACGGTACGTTTAATGACGTTTAGAAGACTACCAGTGGCACCACCTTCTCTTATCCCCTCTCGGATCTCCAACGATTTGAGTGTATGGGAATCTATATGCATTCGATGTAAATCATTTCGCCGAGCGGGACATGACAACAGTGGCATATGCTCTAGTAAATGATCTCGTAAAAATGAAGTTAAAAGGTTGATAGCAGATATTTCAGGAGTCGACAGCGAAGAGTCTGCTTCAGAGAAATCTAGAATATCCTCCGTGGCAGGCGTGGAGAAATAACAGGCATTCCCCTGGCGCTGCGTGCAAAAAGATATAAAGAAATCTTCCGCAGTGGCGGCTTGGTAAACGATGTTATTTGATTGATGCTTGACTTCGGAAGGTAAAACTACCTCGCGAGGAGCGATGCGGGCCAAGTCATCTTTGAACTGTTCCAACCTCGACTTCTGAGTGAAAAACTCTCCGGTTGATACATCCATCCACGCTAAACCGATCTCAGGTTCAGAAGACGAGGATGTTAGATTCGACGTGTCGCTAACAGCAAGGAGATAGTTGTTTTCATGCGGGTCAAGTATGGACTCTTCCGTTAAAGTGCCAGGGGTAAGCACCCTGACAACACGTCGTTCAAAACCTTCATCTGGGGGATTTCTTTTAAACTCTTCACATAATGCGACAAGTCTTTTGTTCTGCCGGACCAAGACCTTCAAATACTTATCGAGGTGCATTATAGGAAAGCCACACATGAGCACTTCTTGTTTGTCCCACGTTCTTTTGGTTAGTTTGATAGAAAGCAGATGCGCAACTTCCGCAGCTTGCTCAAAGTATGACTAGAAACTAAGTTGGGTAACCACATAGGCAAGCTAATAAAGTGACAAAGGTACCTCGTAAAAATTGCCGACACGGGTCAATAAAATGCAGTGCGGGAATTTGATCAAGTTATCCAATATTTCTCGTGCGAGCTGATTTTGCGGGCGCGTCTGCATTTCGATCCCCTCAAAAGTCGACAACCCACTTTTGGTTTCGGTTCCTGATAATTTATAAGTAATGCTTCAAAATATGGGAACAAAACTTACGCGATTTAGTTCTGGTAGGATCACAAGTTGCACTAGAAACTGTGTCCAGAACATCAATTAAAATTATCATTATAAACACTTCTGGTATGACATGCCATCGCTTGTGTTTCCCTTTTTTTTTGGTGGGCTACGTCGGATAGACTGTCTCCGGGGAATTTTAAATTTTTTACCAGAAACCGAGGGTTTGTTTTCTTGGGCTGGAACAAGTAGAGCTTGATTAAATATTTGAAACAAACAACATTAATGATGCACATAACGGTTACATACCATAATCATGTAAAGTTGTCTTTGTCTCTCGTACGACTGTTACTGTTATAATTATCAAGCATATAACTATGTGCCTAAACTTACTTACTATTCCTTTTAAATTCCAATCCACCATCCCAATCTTGCAACGGTGTTATGCTTGAGCCATCTGAGAGTTGTTTTGTGGCTGGCAGGTTTGCGTATGCTTTCTGAAAGGTAACCTTCAAGGAATTATTGGTATTGATATCTTCGTGAATTTGGGATATATGGAATGCCCGACCAACAAGTCGAAGAGACTTCCTTCGTGATATAACGAGCATTATTTGCTCACATGATGTAATGATTATGTATTATGTAACGTTATAATATGACTACTGAGTTTGAAAAGAGGGCGGCGGAGGCTGAAAAAATCGAGCAACACGAAACCATCACAACCAGTCCCTTCCTTTCTACTTTCATATTTCAACCCATGGCAGGCAGACGTAGCGGTGCCAAAAGGAATGCTAAAAAGGGCGTACAGTTTACGCTTATGGTTGTTGGTTCGTGCTATTTGATATTCTTAGGTCTTGAGGACTCAGTTTTTTGAATGGTGCCGTCTCTACAGGCGCATCTGGAACTGGACGCACCACGTTCGTGAATACACTTTGTGAATCCGAGGTTTTGAGTCACAAGGTTTGTGATCACCCTGAGACAGCTCATGTTGAGGAAGGTATCAGAATCAAACCTGTCAATGTTGGTAAGTGTACAAATACATACCTTGAAGCTATTCAATGTTAGCAATCGCGTTCAGAGCTTGAGGAAGACGGCGTTCGCATTGCTTTGACCATCGTGGATACTCCTGGATTTGGTTGCAACATCGACAATGATTTTGCGTAAGTACTGGATCATTTCATAGTGACTGAACAAGCATAACCCAGGACACAGTTTTCAAGAAATTGTCGGTTATCTAGAGCGCCAATACGATGACATTTTGGCCGAGGAATCCAGAATCAGACGTAACCCGCGTTTTAGAGACAATCGAATTCACGCGCTTTTGTACTTTATTCCCCCAACGGGGCATGCGTATGTTCCAAACGAGGAATGTTTTGTTGCATATCCTGAAGAATTTGCAGGCTTCGTGAAATGGACATCGAGTTGATGCGTCGTTTGTCACCTCGGGTCAACGTCATTCCGGTCGTAGGCAAAGCAGACTCACTCACGCCCGGTGAACTGCTGGGTTTCAAAAAGCGGGTGAGTGAAATATCGTTTTTTATCATATATGATAAAGATGAACGAGTACGTTAGATCATGGAAGATATTGAACACTATAACATTCCTGTTTACAATTTCCCTTATGACGTAGAAGAGGACGACGAAGACACTATAGAAGACAACAGCGAACTTCGAGTAAGTTTCGCATAATTAGTTTATTTTTTCAAAAGCACTTCCTTACTTTCTTCCATCCAGGCTCTCATGCCATTCGCCATTATCGGATCCGAAGATGAGATCGAAGTGGATGGTCAGCTCGTTCGTGCAAGAATTTATCCTTGGGGAGTTGCAGAAGTAGATAATCCTCAACACTCCGACTTCAGCCGTCTTCGAAGCGCTTTATTGAAGTAAGGGTTGGTTTACATTATACTGAGTTATAAATTGATGTTTGTATAGCTCTCATCTTATGGATCTAAAGGTACTGGTATATATATATATATATGTTTTGATTTGCTACTCATATTAAGTCCGAACCTATCAGTCTTTGACTCATGACGTTCTTTATGTAAGTAGGAGTTAATTGGCTAACCAAAACACAGTACTGATTTTTCGTTTCGGACAGGAAACATATCGTACGGAGAAACTTTCCAGGACCGTTCATGCTGATCATCTGTACGTTTCTAATTCATCGGATTTTCAATTAAGCACCCAATTGTTCTTTCAGCGACTCCTCTATCTTGCCTGAAGATTTGGCAACACAGAGTGTCAGATTAAAGGAGGAACAATTGCGCCGAGAGGAAGAAAAGGTAAGAGACTTTGATATCTATCTCATGCACAGGTACTGAGATCCGTCTAGCTTCGTGAAATTGAGCTGAAAGTTCAGCGCGAAATCAATGAAAAGAGGCAGGAACTTTTGGCCAAAGAGGAATCACTTAGGTGAGGATGTGCAGAATCTTGGAATGTGAATTCGTTATGTTTATCCCCTTCCTCAGAAATTTGGAAAGTCGTCTGGCTGCTCAAGGTTCTTCTCATGCGGACTTCTAAAAAGTCCAAGTTTTCAAAAAGTTCGATCTGCGACTATATTTCATCTCGTTCATGTGTGATCACAACATACCCTTTACCCTCATTTTTTTTTTACATTTGTTTGCGAACCCGTTCTGGGAGAATTATCCATTTGTTCTGGGACTATAATTAATATCATTTTATGTCTTTTCGTGTCATTGAAAATAAAATAAAATCGTGGTACACCATATCCATACTATATCACATTTGTATGGTTTCGGTCATAACGAAAACTGAGTTTGAAATCGTTCTCAGTGATTGGAGTCACCGCTTGTATCCTCTAGACCCTCTCCGCCCACTAGCTTGGGCACTTCCTTAGGGAGCAGGCAAAGTCAAACATTGGCCTTAGCTGAATTACTCAAGGTCTTTACTGTTGTGCCGAACCTTGAAAAATTACAGCGGCGACATTGAGCTCTCACTGCGGAACTTCTAATGGTCTATAACACGATTGACACGCAGCAGACGCATCAACCTACGTCTCGTCTGACGTCAACACGACCCTCATCACGAAGGGCATTAACGGCAGCTCTCGAACTTGCCCAAGAGGCCGTGCGATTAGATTCGACAAATGACGATCCCATTGGGGCAATTAGAGCTTACAGCCGGAGTGTTGCATTGCTAAATGAAGTGATGGAGAGGGTAATGCACGAAGAAGATGACTCGGGACGAGGACGTCATTTGGGCAGGCCCCGAAGCATGGCGGCGAGAGAGGAAGAAGTCCGACGACTTAGATCTATTGTGCGCAATTTTTTGACCCTCTTAAAACGGATACAGAATATTTTTAATTCTGACCTAGCATGACACATATGCGGATCGTATGATTATTCTAAGTGATATATACAATATTGACCCATATCACCTACCCACAATGGATCCTCCCGCACCTACATCTGTGTTTTCGACAACCGAATTTTACCAAAGTGGTTTGCCTTACAATGGCCATGACACGGGTTCAGGAACCGCTGAGCCTACAAGAGGTACCATATCCACGCCATCTAGAGATTCGACCGCCACCCCGGACTTGGCGACAGCCGAAGCGAGTCTTATGGATTCGTCATTACCAGACTTCGAGATAGTTCATCCCCCTTCCACATTGAATGACAGCTCTAGCTCTATTAATCTACAAGTTGTTGCTTCAAAGATATCATCCCGTACTTCCATTTTGCCTCCTCCATTACCTCCGCCTTCTGGTCCCTTGCCTGGTCGACCGCGGAATGGGTCATTAGCCGCTTTCCCGTCGTCTCAACTACCTTTGCCTAAGACGGCACCTCCCCTTGTTCCTATTCCGCGGTCATCAAGCACAAGTAGTTGCAGTGATGTTGTTGATATTCGTTCAAGCCTTGTTGTACCCTCGTCAATTAAGCCAAGGGGAAATTCCTTAGTTCATCAGAGGGTCAGTTCAGACAATAAACTTGAAGCTCTTCATGAAGAAGAACTTGACAACGAGGCTACAGAGAATGATCCTCCGACTTCTCTTCCGCCTCACCGTCTATATGATCATTCAGTCTCACAGCAGAGTGCGAGCGGGAAAGAGACTTCAATATCCACACCGTCCAAGTCTATCGGCTCCTCTCCTCCACTCCCAGCAAAGGATATTTATGTGTTGCCTAGTTTGCCTAGTTCCTTAACAGCTTCATATATTTCCTCCCCTCCGCTGTCTCCTGCAACACCAAGGGGTGGCCCTGCTGCCCAATCATCTCAGACAGCACAAATAAGCCAATCGTCATCCATAACTGTATCCCGCTCACGAGGTGCCTCGGCTCCTACACCATGGACTGATTCTCATAGTCAACATCATCCGCCAATCATCAACACGACACCGTCAGCGGGGACTATCTCACAACGAAGGACAAAAACTTCGACTGGGACGATTTCGTCGCAATCCTCTCGCTCTTCCACTCCTGCAACACAATCAAGTCCAACTAATCTGTCTCCCAGCTATCAAACCACGCCTGTAGTTCGTTTGCCAGGTTCTTCCTTACCACCACTTCCCTCCGAGAACCCTACAGGTCGTCATAGGTCTTCTTCCCAGCCACCTAGACCCGGAACGACACCCGTCAATATTTCCATATCTGACATGACTGTCAGACCCTCAATTCCCCAAAGTTTAAGCGTCAATACTCAGCTTCCCAGAAAACCTTCATTTCCTTCCCGACTCGGCTCAGTCCAAGCCTCAGCATTAATAGCACTAACGCCACCAGTTCCTTCCCAGGCAAGCAGTTATTCCTCTTATGTGCCTTCGTCTCCACTACCACTACCACCTCCAATGGATGCTATACTAAAACCATATCACTTAATGGCATTGTTATGGACGACTATGACTTCGAAATCTGGAGGGTACATTACACGACGTTTACATGTGCCCAATGAAGTTTGGTCCCAGGGGGGCGTGAAGCTTTCTAACCTTCCGGAAAAAGTCAAAGTCGTTGAAGTGCTCTCATCCGCTCTCGAAGAGATCCAAATAGCTAGTCTTGATTTTGCTTCAAATAGCAACATATTACTGGCATCTAAGTGTACTCCTGACGACGCGGAACGCTGGCTGAATAAGTTAGATGATTGGAACGCTGTTTGTGATAGCATAGTAACGACTTTCGGAAGAAAGTTAGGAGTAAACGAAGGATTTGTTGTAAAGAAAAGCAGTGGGGTATGTTCTGATTAATTTCTGCTTTGACAACCACTGACGCAGCTCAAATAGGTACCATTCTGGAAAGTTGTTCGATCAATGACGAATGGAAAGAGGTATATTTCAGAATAATTCGCATATCTAGCATAAAACTAACTTCCCACAGTCTGGACTCACCAGCAGCCTATGTTGCAGGCCTCGTGAAGCTTTTCCATCTTGCTCAGATACTGGGGGAACACACCAAAGCCCTCCTTTTAGCTCAAATGCCCCCTCTATATACATCAGTCCCGGCGGAACTGTGCCGAGCTTTAGAATTACGTCTAAGACGTTCATCGGAATTTCTTGCAAGCGTGGTCCTGACTTTCGTCGTGAAGGATTTATCCCTGTTGTTGGATAAATATGTAAAAAAAGGTGAAAAATGGTTAGCAGAATGAAGTGAGACATGAGGAGGATCTCTGTTCGATAAAGATTACCAAATCCAAAACCTTGGAAACTGGTTTGCGTCATTTACTTTTTTTCCTTTGGCCTGTTAGTTTGTTGATTTGTTCACGTCTATAATCCGCTACTGTACCAACTATTTTCTTTATAAGTCAATTAATTCAGAAAAGAGATGCGCTTCAACTAGTTTCTTTTTATGGAATTATCAACATTGTCGTGCCGTCAAAATAGGTTTTTACAGCAGAAATTGCAGCTAAACTAATTCACTCACGCCGATATCCAACGTCGTCTGGAGATCGTGATAACGGAATAGATCGATGGCTTCGGTCTCTGCTACGCCGGAAAGATCGTTCGGTAGCCATATTATAGGCGGAGGAGCTAAAAGTTCTGGTGCATACAGTATACTGTGCATTTCTTCCGTATGGGTCATAAATGCTAAGGGGGGTAAACGGGGGGGTGCGTCTGGATTTGTTCGGGCAGCCGTTTCTGTAGCTGTAAGATCGTCTATAGCTTCGGAATAAAGTGGTATAGGACCACGTTTTCTGACGGCAGGAGGAACCACAGCAAGTGTGATTGACATCATCTCTAGAACACTAGCGACGGAACTCCGAGGAGGTTGAACAGGAGCACCAGATACTGAAGATCCTTCAGTATATGGATACCGATTTGCCTCGGCTTGTGCGCCCCGACTAAAATGATATAACATGTGTTTGGTAATATCAGACAGAGCATTAGGTTGGATTGAACGCAATCTGAGTCGCGTGTATAATTCCGTGGTAAACAGAAGCAGGACTGAAATCCCAACTAGAACACCCCCAGTGACCCAAAGGCGTCTCGTAAGTACTATTAGACCTAGAATAAGGGGTTGCAGCATCATTAAACTGGCCAAGCGTTGTAACAGCCATAATTGAAGCAATCCTCCTGTTTGTGGGGCTTCAATGTAGACGTAGCCTATGAGATACTTGTGTGCTGCGAATTATATCAGTCGAGGCATATGCCGAAGTTATGGACAATTCACCCATGTTGGTTACTAATAGAAGTAAGCAAACCGGAGGGCCCACAATTGGAGAGATGATGCAAAAGGCGGCCGCGAATGTGACCGGTAAATAGCAGCAGGCTAGAATAAAATTCTCATCGTATCTGCTCGGATATAGGTCTGTTATGGTATTAACGACAGTCACAACTTGTGGGCTGTATTGACGTACTTCTGAAGCGCTGACGTGGAGTTAAAGTAAACCTTTTCCGTTTAAGTAATTGAATTAAGCGTGTCGGTTGAACTATCCACAAGGCCGGAAATATCACAGTCAGCGCAAAGGTCAGAATGACAACAATGGGTACAGTGTATAAAAGACCGTCAGCGATTGCTCGAGTTTTATGTAACCCATTCGCAAACGATTCTAAAGAGAAAATTATGCTTCCACAGCCCAGTAGCCAAAAACAGTATGTTGTGTTTAGTAAAATGAAGGAAGCTTTAAATCCTCTGATATAGGCCGTGGACGCTGAAACAATTCCTGTTGTTTGAGATGTGACTTGATAGCATAAAATAAATAAGAATAGTATAACAGCGCGTTAATACTCACAGTGTATAATTGGGAGTGTGAGCCAGATAAGAAGAAGGATGAACAACGCTGGTGCCAACGTCGTTGTTAGGCCAGCGCCGATAGTGGAAATGTCATTTAAACGCCCGAAAACCCTTAAATAATGGGATACTCCAGGACTTAAACTGACAATAAGACTGGTAATCGGAATCACTAGTAATTGAGTCAGGAAGATATGAGACGAGGAAAGGGAAAACTGAGCTCACTTACTGATGCCACAAGAAACCATCGCGATTACACAAATGACACACCAAAAAATAATTTGACCGAAACCACCGATATCGACTTGCAGCTGTTCATATAGAACGTCTTCCTTTGACCTTCCTTCGATCACCTGAATATGAGGCAAATGCCTCAATCCCCGACCAACCAATAACCACCCTTTAATTCCATTACCGTTAGCGATCAAATCATAGCAAGACTGTTGTGCCTCAGCTATCTCCATATTAATGAATTTGAGCCTCGAACGCCACTCTCTGATATTATTGTAAATAATGCCAAGCTGGTCATGATCCATTCCTGAAACTGGTCGAACGAACGGTCTTTGAGATTGCAGCCGTAGGTGAGGTGGCGGTACAGGATCAGTGTCTGATGCAAAATGGCTAGACTTTAAACGCATGGCGAATGTAGAACGTCTATCAAACGATGTTCGATCCTGCTCTCGTCTCGGACGTGGACGTGGTTGAGAAATGCATTCGATGGAGTTAGCTCTAGAAGGAGATTGCACATTACTGTATTCTTGACTTTCCTCAGTCACGGGTTTGAGCCATCGGCTATCACTTTCAAGTCCATCCTGTAGGAATGCTTCATTTTTGGCGATATTTCCTGACAAAGGCTCATGAGGGCCATGGCGGAGCTGTTCAGCGGAAAAATGGGCAGGGTTCATAGACCCAAGTCCGGCAATGTTTTCAAATCGAGACTCACTTCCCCATGAAAATACTCGGCTTAGGATGTGAGTTCCGCGTTGGGCTTCCTGAAATCTAGTCCCTATTATCCGTTGAGATATGCGAGTAGCAAGATTATCGCCATCCTTTTGTGGAAGTAGTTGACTTGTTCTTATATCTCGAAGCTTATAGAAAGAAGACGGCGCAAGGTAGGTTGTGGGCGTGTTTCCTAACGTATGAACGTGTCTTTCATTCGGGGCGTGGCGTCTCTGCGTCGAGATCAAATCAGTACTGATTGTATCTTAGGAGCATAACTAAATTCAAACCAACAATTGAACCTCTCAATGCTTTGGGCCGACTGATATGGCGCTTCAAATCCGATGGTCCCATTTGTGGTGATGTAGGAGCTTCGTAATCAGTGATGGAAGGAAAAGGTGTTGATAACTGGAAGGAGTTGATATATTGGACTTCCGCAACTTCAAGATTGTTTAAAACGATATCTCGTTCTTGAATTAACTGGGAGAGGTGTGCAGTTTCGCTATAACATGTAAATTCAAAGTCGGAATTAGTCAAATGAAACACCTTACACGATGGAAAATAGATTCTGAACATCGATTTCTAAATCTTTCCGTTTGGACGGCCCTTCCCCCAAGGCGAAATCGGAAGTCATGGTATTGGATTGATTTCCACTATCATCTTTAAAGCCCTGGCTTAACCCGATTTTAACAAGATAATCTTTGAGGACATTTTCGTTCCAACCAGCAAATCCACGAGCGTCAGCGAGACTTAGCCAGGCCATTTCAACACCTCCGCATTTGATGTCGAGCCATCGGCGGCGGTGAATAACAACTCGATTAAATTCGTAAAGAAATCTCAAAGCGGATACAGTCATCACTGCCACAACCAAAGCTCCCACAATAATGATCCTGGTTCGGATATTTGGTGCCGTCAAAGCATCGTGATCCAAAAGAATCAGAAGTCTAAAAAGACTCAGATCCTGCATAGTCGAAAAACGACCACCCAAGATATCATTGCTTAAAACATGCGCGACACAAGGGGTCCGCACAAGGTACGCAGGAAGAGCTCCGAGCCCGACAATAGACCAAAAACAAACAACGATGAAAGTGTGCCATAGCGTACTTTGGGCAAGTCGTTCGTCTGATGGAAATTGTGCTGAATCTAAATTGAAATCCACATTGTTCGAAACTGCACCCGGCACGTCACGATCATCCCGTCTGGGTGGAGCATGAAATTGGAGTGAAAAAAAGGCCCAAAACGATTTGGATAGGGATCTAGATCGATTCCTACGAAATGAACGAATTTGCAAAGAATCTGAATAGCCCAACCGACTTACTCGGGTGGTGGAAACCATTCTCTAGCCGCGTATAATTCTCGAAACTTTGGTCTGATGAATGCAAACGTCAACTACATTGACGTAAAACCTATCAGTATAATTCTTTTGAGCTTATCATGACAATATGTTGAAACATACCCATAGAGAAGAACCAATAACAAACAAAACAATAATGGAGACAATTATACCCAGAGCTGTTGAATCTGCTCCTTGACCAATACAAATCAGCCCGTGTATCATATCCGCACTTGAAGAGGATACATCAATGATAGCTCTTCTGTTATCTTGATCCTGAGTAGCATTTGTGGCTAAAATAAGGATTGGCGGGGTAAGAAATGGGAGAATGCAGAGAGTCAATTTGGCTACGGAATGAGTCTTAGGGAGCATAAAAGTCAGTAGTGACATGATTGTTTCGTGACTGTATTGTAAAGCGTGTTTATCGCTTCACGTCTGTGGAAATATTTGTTCGGAGAAGTCTCCAAGTGAGGTTACACGGTTCGTGCATTGGGTGATGACCTAATCATTGTTCAAGAGCGCAGCGCCTATGGAAGTTTGATGTGCATGGTGGTGACACGCGTGACGCATGTGCTTTGCACCGTCCTTAGTGCCGCTCGACGTTGTCGTCTGAAATGCCTCCATCTCCAACTCGTAAGACTCGAGAGAAATATGAAAATGGGAGTTCCTCTTACAGCTATCTCCATTGAACAGGTAAAAAATCTAGATATGCGACTCGCTCTTATTGGGCCGCCTCTTCGGAAGAAGACGTGCCAGATACTATGAAGTTTTCACTTTTACTTTTATACTCACGCTATCACTGAATGCCGCCAGTGCGTCGGACGTGCTAGGCCTTCTAAAAGATCTTCAAAGTACCGTGTTACATGCTTTAATCATATTGATCTCTCAGTAATCTCGTTTCTTTAAGGGAAGCAAAATACGAGAGCAAGCAAAGAGACCGATTGGCATAAAAAGCTACTTCACGAAAAAGTTGACAAACAAACGCAGGATTTCAGGGGTAAATCGGAAATATATATGTATGGTGTTTCATGTACAGCATACTTCTTCTAATCGTGGCAGTAGAAATACCGTCAAAGGCGCCTTGAACGGCTTAAGGAGATTAGAATGGGACCCTCAGGCAACATTTGGTCATCTAGCTGCCCAGTTTAGAATCCGTACCGTGAGCAGCTTCGATATCATTTCTATGAACATTTTTCAATCACGAGAACAGAAACATGCGGAGGGGGTACTTAGAGTCAACCACGACCTCGTCTTGAAAGCATCTGAGGAACGACTGGAAACAATTGAGAAGAACAGCTCTGAACGTGAGTTTTTAGCTTTAGGATTATAGTGGTGTTCCGAGGCCTTCAATCATTCATCCCCCGATATAGTTTGTTCTCATAAAGCAAAGTTGACCAAAGCCGGTAGCGAGCTAAAGCGAGTGGCCAAAAAAGAATTAGAAGAGTGTTTTGAACAGCGAAAGGTAAAGTCGCGGTCTTCCCGGAATATTTATGCATATAGGCGGTCGGATTCACAGCCAGGTCTCGTCAGAATGCAATGGATGCTCAAGCTTACATCAAGTACTATAGACAGCTACTGCTTAAATGAGAAGATTGTAAGAGAAGTGAGATGTCATTTCCTAAGTGAGTAGCTTAGGTTTTATTGAGGATAAACACTTGTAGACTAAGGAAATTCTCACAACTTGGGTTTTCCTGCCTTATCTGGGGATGGTGATTGTAAGGTGTCCGCAGGTTAAGTAGACCTTGTATGCAGTAGATAGTGAATACAAATTGATTTAAATAATAATTGTCTTGTGAGGGCTAAGGCTAAGTGGTGTGAATTCTTGAATAATAAGTTGAGGTCTTATTGTTGAAGCTGAGAGAGTCAAGGATATGAATAATTGGTTGATTTAGCAACAAAGTTGCTAAATTGATAGTTGCAAGCTGTCACGGTATGCTGGCAGCACTGTTTCATTTTTCTTCTGTTTTCTGTTTTCCATTCTCCCTTATTCCTGATCCTTTCATGCTCACTCTGTTTTTGCTTATTTCTGTCATGGTATGCTAGTGACACTTTCTGTTTTTCCGTTTTCCCATTTTCCCATTCTCCCATATTCATGCTCTTTCTGTGTTTATTCTGCCCTTTCTCACTTTCTCAAATTTCTGACTATTTCTTGTTTTCAACTCATTCTCTTGAATTCGGTCTTCAACCAAATTCTCATTTTCATTCGTTATCACCGCGGATCCCATGGGGATCAACTGAGCACCTGTACTTGTAGATATATAGTCGTTTTCTCTAGAGGAGGATCCCTAAGCTTTTTCTTTTAGGTTTTCCCTCCTCTAGGTGAGTAGCTAGTCATTTCCCACAAACAGATCTTAGGTTTTCCCTCCTCTAGGTGTGTACCCTGAGTTGCCCTAACACATATATGTAGTCATTTTTGTCAGGGTACACTAGCACTGTCCCCTTCTTTTCCTCTGTTTATCTTCAGTTCTTATCTATTTTATTCATTTCCATATGTCTTGTATTTTATCCCATCTCTTGCTTTCCCCTTTCCTTCTGTATTCCCATTCTTTCCTTCAATGGGTGCTGAGCACCCATTCCCATCAGCATCATGGCCTAGGCCCCAGCTAAAAGTCTGGGACCAGTGCGTATCCACGCCCAGTCCATGAACTGATAGTTGTGTACAACCTTTACCGTTTTTCATAGTATATAGTTAATAGCCCTAGATGTCATGATCTGATTCATGACATCACTAGCGATACGGACTTCTTATCACATTCCCTTATCGTATCGTACTTAAACATTATCTTATCATGATCGCTTTGCAGATGCTATGACCGGAAGTCTTATCAGACTTCATCACTGTTTTCATAAAGTCCTAGATGCCGTCATCTTTGTTATGTAACCACTTCACCTCTCTCACCAAAAACACGAAGATAATGTTTCTGATAACAAAACCGGAAAAAACACAACAGAAAATCAGCAAAACCAAATTAACTCAGACTTCTACGCTTTTTGTCTTTCACTTCTACTTCTTTTCCAATCCTTTTTGCCGATAACATCATACATGACACAATCGGGAAAAACACTTTAACCAAAGGAAAATAGTAGGAAAAAGGTTACGTTTATTCAGGCTCATCTATTTTTCCTTTGTTATTATTTACATCATTATTGTATCATGTATTGTATCATTACGATGTAATAAGTAGAATTAGTTTAGCCCTAAACATGTATAAAAAGGGCTCTAAAAAGCATGTATCTAGCATCCTTTTATTGCAACAGACACACAGTGTTAGCTAATACAGCTTATTAAATAATAAAAGGGTCACATTAGTTTCTTGTGCTCTCAAACCTCTTATCTAATACTATCTGAGGCTTGTCCACAAGTCTCACTCTAATACTACACTTACTCACTAACAGTTATATAGATTGAGAACTCTCTAAAGGAGATTGGATATTCCTGGCCTATCTTTCATTAGCAATGAGTCTAGACAAATACTTAACAAGTAATTGTATGTGATTCTATTTGATTGCCATACATCAAGGAGTTACATAACAAAACTGGTGGACGTTCTGGGAAAGGGATTCCTTGTATCTTCTTGGAAAGACCTTTCCTAGCACTTTACAATACTGTTAAATCTCTGGATAATCTCCTTCTATTCCATTACTTCCTACCAACCTCTCATATTCTACTACTGCTGTCTCTGGTCAAACTCGGTCAACTTGGTTGCCTTCTGACTCTGTTATAGACCCTCCACCTGATTCACCATCCAGGGCTACTACATCTGGCCCTTTTCAACCTTATCCTCTTATTCAAACTCAAATTTCAAATATGAAATCAGGAGGATCTAATTTGTCAAAGTCACCCACTGTCACTACAGGCATTGATGTTACTATCCCTCTGTCATCATCAGAGATTGTTGACATCAATGACTATAATTGTCAATCACTCACCACTATCAATGCTAAGGAAACTATGCCTATGCTCAACAGGACTCCTTTTGTTCCAGGAACCTGTAGACTCAGAAGTTCCTATAAAAACAACAAGGAGCTGGAGATGAGGAAGAATGCAATCCTTAGTATTGCTCATACTCTCATTGTCAATTCTGACAGAATTACTTCAGCACCTCTGCCCAAGGAAGCGGAAGTCTTAGCTCAGGAAATCCTCTCCAAACTAGACAAGGTCCTGATTGGGATTCCCTATCTCAATAAGACTATGGAACAAATTGGATATTATCTCGATCCTATTAAGTTTGATAACTTCAAACTTATGCTCTCCAACTGTACAAAAAGAGCACAAGAAAAGCGACATGGACCCTTGTCCATTCCTATCTGGGGTATTGACAATTATGCCTTAGATATCTGGTAAGCAAATGATTTTGAAATGCTTGCTGTCTTGTACAGAGATGATGTGGAAACATTCTTATCTTATCTTCATCATGACAATGTCCTCTTTCTTCCAACACCATCCAAAGGAAAGAAGGTCAATATAGAACCAGCCTTATTGGAGATTGGGAGGGTCACTCCCAAGATCAGACAAGTCAAAGAAGAGGACATCCCCTTCTACTCCAGCCTTTCCCAGAGCCCTAAGGTTTCAACCCATACTACCAAAGGGTTTGAAGATATGAAAAAGGTTTAGGTTCAAAGACAATTTGAATCAAGAATAGCAGAAACTTCCTATACTGCTAAACCTCTTCAAATCTCTGATTCTAGAAGAATCTCTGAACTCTTTAGTGAACTAACCTTTACTGCTCAGAGCTCTCTATCCAGAAGACAAGCTGCTAAAGCTCCAGGAGGAGGAGACTCTGATCCTTCCTCCAAAGAGGATGATGACACTCCCTTCAGAACTCCTCACAGGCCTTCTATTCCTCACAAAAGGAAAGGAGGAAAAGGAAACAATAATGATGGAGATTCTGATCCCTCTGAACCTTCAGATGGAGGAGGATGAAGAGGTCCTTCAGGAAAAAAAAGTTTCAAATCATACTTCAAGAAACACCTCAAACCTCTTGAAAAAGAAACTCACTTTGACAACAAGCTGAAGGCTGATGTCATTCCTAAATGGGATGGTGATCCAGACACCATTGCTAGATGGATTAACAAAGTCAACAACCTCTCTGAAATGAGCAGTAAAATCTATGAATAACTTGGTGTTGTTGTTCCAACCAGATTGGAGAAGGAAGCTGATTCTTGGTTCTGGTCATTGCCACTTCACTATCAAAGGGACATTACTTAGAATTGGGGAACTCTGAGAACTGCTATAGGATCTTACTACATGAACAGAGCATGGCTGGATAAGCAAAAGAGCCAAGCAAACAAGGCCCATTACAGAGAGTCTGGCCATTCTAATGAAAATTCTACTACATATTTCATTAGAAAGACAGACCTCCTCAATCTGATCTACAGTTACTCTGATTCAGAAATTATGATAGAAGTAATGGAAGGAGCACCATGCTTTTGGGCAACTATCTTGGATCCACATCGCTGCAAGGATCTTATAGAATTCTCTGTGGCGATCAAATATCATGAAGATGCTCTTCAATCTCATGCATTTGGAATCCAAGATGTGTCTCTTGAAAAGAGACTCAAGACTCTGGAAATAACTATCAGAAATAATGCCAGATCTCCAACTGCCAAGTTTGTTCCAAGATTCAGGGCAAGGACTAATTTAATTGGACAAATACCTCTTCTTAGCAAACCTCCTTTTCCCAAAGATGACTCCAATGTTTCTAAAGGAACTCCTCCCGAAAAGAAAGGAGCTAGACCATGCAGGCATTGTGAAAGTGCTAAACACTGGGATAATGAATGCAAACATGCCAAGAAAGGAGCAAGAAAGGTTAGAGCTAACTTTGCCAATCCTGACCCTGAATACATAGAAGCAATGGAAGAGTATGAAGAAGTATATCTTAATATAACTTCAGAAGAAGAAGAGCCTCCTGATCTAGTTTCCTTACCAGATAAAGCTGATGAAAAATCTAACAATTCAAACCAGGATTTTCATGAAGCCCTTTAGGTGCAGTTGTCTTTGAGACACAGCCAAGCTTACAGGCTGAAACTATGAAGACACAATCTTCTCTGGGGGGATCCGAGTTCATGGGCAGGAAGGATGATGAAATTCCTGGAAGGAAGAGAAAACTTCTCAATGGGATTTTTAAGGTTTCAAACTTTATGGGAAATATCTGTAAATCTGTCACTCAAGATGTTCTGTCACTGCTAAGAATGATGGCAAGACTACCTGGATGTTCATTCTTAGGAGCGCAAGCTACTGCGGCAGAAGCATGGATAGGAAGCTATGGGATAAACAAGTCTAGAGTTGTAATTGACTCAGGAGCTGATATCACTCTTATATCTCACACTTTCCTTTCTAAAATGAAGGATCCTCCAAGAATCAAGGTTGGACAAAAAATCAATCTAATTCAAGTTACGGGATCTTCAAGCATTTCGGGATTTATCTCGCTTCCCATTTACTTTGACACCAATAATGGACCCATTGAAATTGTTGTGGAAGCCTATGTGATTAAAGGAATGACTACTCCTTTTATTCTTGGAAATGATTTTGCGGATCAGTATGCTATCTCTATCATCAGAAATGACAAAGGTGCAATATTGTATTTCAAAAATTCTGGACGGACAATCAAGGTTTAGAACTCTTTAGGAACAAGTTTTTCAAAAGGATCTGGAAAAGTCTTTACAATCTTCAGCAAAAAAAAAGAGAAAAATCCAAAACCTCTCTTTACTCTCAAAAAGAATGATACTTTGGTTTGAGCAGGAGCATCAGTTATTATTCCTCCTCAAACTAGCAGTTCCATTCCTGTTAGATTGAACTTCCCAAAAGACTGTGACTATGCCTATGTTGAAAAGATCTTTATTTCCAACAGAGGAGAAGAAGACCTATATGCAGCACCAGATTCTCTAATTCCCAAGGAAAATCCTTGACTACATATTTCAAACTTTTCTGGTTTTCCTGTGCACATTCATGAAAGACAAGTACTCGGATACTCTCATAATCCAAATACTTGGTTAGATAATCCTAAACATCTTTTCAAGGAAAGTTTTGACAAGCTTAATACACACTCTATTATGGTAAAGAGCCTGGTCGACTCCTTGTCATCCAAAGCCTCCTGTTCCCTATTAGTCAGACAAGAAGAAGCAATTGGAGGTCCTAAACTTGCAGAAGTTCCTCCAGAAGAAATTTCTTCCTCTCGATTACTGGATGAAGTAGATCTTTTAAAAGGATTGTCTTCTAAATAAGCCGAAGACCTCAAGAAGGTTTTGTTATCTAACCAAGAAGCATTTGGATTAGATGGAAGACTTGGACATTATCCCATATATGTGGAAATTTCTCTTAGAGATGGAACGAAGGAAATATCTGTTCCACTGTTCTTTGCATCACCAAAGTCACAACAAGTCATTGATGAGTAAATGGATAAATGGCTCCAGTTACAAGTTATAAAGCCATTCAAGAGTCTTTGGGGAGCACCTGCGTTCATTGTTTATAAACAGGAGAAACCTAGGATAGTAATCAACTATCAGAAACTGAATGAAAATGTTATTCCGGATGAATTTTCTCTGCCAAGACAGGATGATATTCTGAAGTCCTTAATAGGTCGTCAATGGTTGACTACATTGGATGCACTTGCTGGATTTACTCAGCTGGAAATCCTAGAGAAAGATAGGGAAAAAACAGCTTTCAGAATGCATCGAGGACTGTTCCAATTTATCAGGATGCCATTCGGCTTTAGAAATGGTCCTGCGGTTTTCCAACAAGTCATACAGAATGTTCTTGCACCTTATCTTTGGATATTTTCACTGGTCTACATAGATGATATTATCTTCAAAAACTTTTGAAGACCATCTGTCACATATTGATTTAGTCTTGAAAGCTATCATTGGTGCATGAATCACACTTTCTCCCGCAAAGTGTTATTTTGCATACCAATCCCTCAAGCTACTCGGTCAGAAGGTTTCAAGACTCGGATTGTCTACCTACAAGGAAAAAATTGATGCTATTATTCAACTTTCTGAGCCGAGAAACATTCACGAACTCCAAACATTTCTAGGAATGATAGTATACTTTGCTGCATATATTCCATACTATGTGTGAATTGTAAACCCATTATTCTCTTTGCTCAAAAAGAAAACAAACTGGATATGGGAAGAACCTCAACAATGAGCTTTTGAACTTGCCAAAACAGCACTTACAAGTGCCCCAGTCAGAGCCTATCCCATCCCAAGGCTGGGTTACAGACTTTATACTGATGCTTGCGATATTGGTGTTACAGCAATTCTCCAACAAATCCAGCCTATGGCTATCAAAGATTTGAAAGGAACAAAAGCATACAAAAAATTGGAAACTGCTTACAAGAAGGGAGAACCCATACCAAATCTCGTCATTGCGGTTTCTAAAGATGAAACCTTACCTCAGAACGGGACTTGGGCCAATAACTTCGAAAACACCATTGTCTATGTTGAAAGAGTTATTGCATACTGGTCTAGAACCTTGAAATCTGCTGAGGGAAATTACTCTCCAACAGAAAGAGAAGCCTTAGCTCTGAAGGATGGTCTCATCAAGTTCCAGTCATACATTGAGGGAGAAAACATCTATGCAATCACTGATCATGCAGCGTTGACTTGGACTAAAACTTACCAGAATATCAATCGAAGACTGCTCACTTGGGGAACAATCTTTGCTGCCTATCCTGAATTAAAAATTGTTCATTGAGCAGGATGGGTTCATTCGAATGTTGATCCAATTTCAAGACTCAGGAGAAGAATTCCTGAAGAAATGAGACCGATTGCTGACAGTCTAAATTCTCTCAATTTGTCCACAGCAGAAGAGGGTCCTCTGTCAAATTTGTTTGAAGAACTTGGATCTGAATTTGAATCCAAAATTCTTTAAGTCTGTGTCAAAACTCTTACTGTGGAAGTCGAAACAGGAATAGACCATCAAGAATTCATGATTCCATTGGAAAATCCTTACATGGGATCTGTGTCTATTCCTTATACTACTGCCCACGGTTATTCAATTCTGATCGTAGCAGATAAACAAGAAATCGAAAAATTTGTCAAAAGCTACAAACAGGATAATCACTTCTGAAGAGTCATGAAAGGACTAAAGAATGAAGAAGATTGGGAAAAACCCACTTATCCCCAATATTATATGGGTGATGAAGGACTTTTGATATTCGAAGACGAATCAGGACGGACCAGACTCTGCGTTCCAAAAAAGATCCAACTTGAAATAATGAAGTCAGTCCACAATAAATTATCAGAAGGTGCCCATGAAGGATATCACAAGACTTACAATAGGATTGCATCAAGTTTTTATTGGCCAAGAATGTCATGAGATATTCTCCGATATGTCTGAACTTGCGACATTTGTCAAAAGATCAAGCCACGAAAACATTTACCTGTAGGATTGCTCCAACCCATTGCAATTCCAGGATGGCCATTTGAAGTTGTCACCATGGACTTTATAATGGAACTTCCAAAAAGCGGAGATTACGATGCTATTCTAGTTGTTGTGGACAAGCTTACTAAATTCACAATAATTTCACCATGCACTTCGGACATCAATGAAGAAGAAACTACAAACCTACTCTTCCAAACTGTCTTCAAAGTGTATGGACTGCCAAGACAAATTATCTCGGATCGAGACTCATGCTGGACCGGTTGGTTTTGGGAAAGCATATGTCGCCAATTGGGAATCAAAAGAGCACTGACAACAGCATATCATCCACAAAGTGATGGACAAAGCAAAATACTTAATCAAACTCTTGAAGTTTGTTTACGCGCTTACATTGGACCGGAATGAGATAATTGGAGCACCTTATTGGATGGATTTATGCTATCATACAACACAGCAGTACACTCTGCTATGGGATTTACTCCTTCTTTTCTCCTATTTGGTTTCAAACCTCTGTCGCAACTTAAAATGCTGGCACCAACACAAAACGAAGTCACTTAATAGAACAAGCTACAGCTGATAAACAAGCAGAAATGTTAGCATTAAAATCAAAAACGGAAAAACCGAAACCTCAACATAAATGAAAAAGGTCAACGTCGGATATGGAAAGCAGTTCTGAAGAAGGAGAAATTAGAAGGAAAAAGTCAAAAGTCAAAACGGCACTTACCAACGAACAAGATGCGTGGATGATGGAAAATCCAAACAAAGAAATAAATCTCCAAACCAAAGGAAAACATAAAGAGAAATTCAAAACAAATAAAAATGAAGATAACTCACCAAAAGAAGCTCGAGCTCTTTTATGATAAGAGCCAGCGGTTCTGCGTGGATAAATGACGAAGACACGAACGAACCTATAAATAAATTTCAAAATCAAAAATCATCAGAAACTAAATTAAAGAAGTGGAATGCAATACGAACCAGAAATACGTTCAAAGACGCACCTTATTCAAAGAAACAATTGAACATCGAAAGCACAGGTAGTCATGACAAAGATCTTCACCTAGAAAAGCGAGATGGGATGTGGAGAAACTTGACGACTGTTCAGCCAGTCAATATTTACCTCAAAGAAGGAGGTGAAAATGCTAACTCACCAAAACACCTTCTGTGGCCCATGCAATGGACGAAAGCGCCCTCCTGGGGTATAGAACGAGGTAAACATCAAACACAAACATCAAACAATGTGCGGAAAGACCTAAAAATGATTGAGCATATCGAATCTAGTTTTAAATTCGCCATTCCAAAAGAATTCAAACTTACCAGCTTTCCGGACGATGTTCCAAGGACTGTACAAGGTGGTGGGAACATAGGGGGTAGCTCTATAGGCAAAGACAGGAAAAGCAAATTCTCTGGAATGAAGAATCAGATGTGGAACATTGATCTAAAGCAAGAAACAGCTTCAGATACGACAATAGAACAATTTGAGAAAGTCGACGTACCTTCAGAACCAAAGGAACACCTGGAATCCAACGACGTTATTCCAAGGAAAGGACAAGACAGCCCTACTGACTCCTGGGTCAGTGACAGCGAAAGCGGCAATTACGACGATCCAAAAAAGACACAGACGGCCATGAAAACAATTGAGCCAAGTCTTCTAAAGATAAACGAAGGAAAATATAAGAAAAACTCACCGTCAAAGCCAAGCATTCGCGCAGAAACGGCAAACCACATCGAAAAAGGAAGGAAGGATGGGTTCAGCCTTCAAATAATGATTGCGGGGCAAAATGTTGAAGAAACAACAGAAAACAAGAATGACAATGAAGGTATCAATAAGGACCAACAATTGATGAAGAAATATATGGAAAATAAAAGCATCAGCGATGAGAATAAATTCAACAAGAGAGCAGACACACCTAAGGACCAAAAACAAATTGTGTCTCTAAACAACGACAAGTTTCTGCTTCAAACTATAGATGAAGAACTAAAAATCAAGCTTTTAAAAATGAATGAAAGCGAACGTACCAACGTCCTGAATGCAGCCAGCGCGTTGACAATGATGAAAGAAGGAGAAAGAGAGTATGTCGCAAAATGTCACGCGACAACAGCTGAATCACTTAGCACGAAAGGTAAAGGAAAAGAAATAAAAATATTTCTCCACAAAAAAATGAAGAAGAAATTGAAGAAGAAGAAAGAGATCTTATTAAAGAAAACGACTTACAAGGATGGAGTCATTTGACAGACAAACAAGTCGAAAGATTCACGGCGAATAGAGCGCGAGCTCGAGACGCGTTAATTCTCGGACAAGTGTTCCAACGAAAATATTATAACAAACGTCGAGGAACGCTCGAGTTTAACGTTGGAGACAAGGTCTTAATAAATCAAAGAAAAACAAATCTGTTAAGAAACATCAAAGGACGAGGAGATAAGCTATTAATTCTCTACAACGGGCCGTTTGAAATAATGGAGAAGATCAGCAAAGTTGTGTATCGACTAAGAATGCCTGCATCCTATGGAATGCATCCTGTTCTTAATATTATGCATTTAGAACCTTATTTGGAATCACCAGAGGAATTTGGAGAAAGACCTCAAAAGAAACTCATAAGAAAAGACTTTGAAGAATTACCAGAATTCGAGGTCAAGAAGATTCTGGATGAGTGATTTTTGTGAATAAGAAATAACAAGAGACAAAAATTATTTCTTACTTGGTTTATTGGATACAGACTGGAATACGATGAATGGCTTACTAAAAATCAGTTAAAGAATGCGCCAGAAATTTTAAGGAGTTGGGATAAACAAAGGCAATAACAGAAAAGCCGAGTATATGCATATAATACGCGTGAACCAGACAAAGTCGACTCACCCCTCTTCCACCTAAACACTCAACTACAGCATGGATCAACTGATTGGTTACAATCTCACCTTCCCAGCAATCTCTCTGAAGGAGGAAACAATTCAGCTTGCCATAACCATTCCCAGCTTTAAAGAGAAATTGCTTATGAGTCATTACTTACAGTTCCCGGCTCTATGTCACACCCCGCATGACCCATAGTCCAAATCTGGACATGTCCGAACTCTGTACTCTATTCCGTCCCACTTCCCGAACTCCGTACTCCACATTCTTGTCTGTACCCCATATCACAGAATTTCCTTATGGGGAATTCTGTCCCGCACACTTAGCAACAAGGTACTTAGATTATAATATCATCATCTTGGCTTGCACTAGTCAATTCCCACTTTCCCTTATTTGTCACTATCTCCATTTACATAGTTCTGCTCCCTCCTGTATTTAAACCCCTGCTCCCTCAGCTGTGGATCCTCAGTCTGAATATAATCAGTTTAATCAGTTACTCTCTCATCTCTAGTCCATCTTGTACTCTTAATCCGTATTGCGTAGTTGGCTTGGACTTAACATTTGAGTCAACTCGTACTTATCATTCACGTCGTCTTCGACGACATGGACTTGTACTCCGTCGTCATATCACACATCGTCGGACTTGTACATACTTGCGTACTTCCTTGTATTCCGAAATTGAGGGATATCATAAGCTGGGCGAGTGGGCGCAACATATAAGTTGAAGCCAAGTCCCTCACCCTGTACTTCAGTACTCCGTCTCCCGTCTGACCCCGTGGTCCGGACTTCTTCGGAACTATCCAGAATAACTTCGGGCCACCATATGTAACACTCTAAACGAGAACTACGAAGCTTGCGTATCTATCATGCTTAGACCAAAATCTATTTTTCCACCTTCCAACCAAATCATCATAGACACCATTCCATCTCAATCACCTTTCGTCATCACTCCCAATTCTTCTCCCATCGAAACTCTTCAAACTTCTCCAAATATATTGGATTCTTCATCTATGGAGACCGAAAACCATGCTGGTTCCCTCTTTTCCAAACAACTAACCAACAATCCCATTCCTCCTTCTCCAGTCTATCAGCTGACTTCACCTGTATTCACACATGACTCTCCTGAACCTGAAAGTCCTGAGAACACTCCTATTATTATTACTCCTCCTTACAGTCCAACAACATCTGCGCTTGATCTCGACTCTTACCAAGCTTACGAAGATGTTTTTATTTCACCACCTCTTATTAGACAACAGGAGAAGGAAGAAAAACAAATATCAACAATTTGGATTTGGCAAGCAAACAGGGCTTTTGTGATTCAAGAAGCAGGCAATATTCACAGAACCTTCTTGCTCGTGGGAACCATCAAAAGGGAAAATCTGGAATGGTATGATGAAATTATGGAAGAACTCGATCCGGAAACTCAAAAATTATTTGAGCAAAATGTTTACATGCCAGACTCTGTGAAAAAATACTTCAAAAGCTACCTTGACCTTTAAACTGCTTTTATCTTTTCCAAACATCTCTCAATTCTTCATTCATTTTTTCAACATCGTGACTCTTTTCTGCAAAAGAATTAGAAAAGAGGGGGGATTCTGTTATGTAACCACTTCACCTCTCTCACCAAAAACACGAAGATAATGTTTCTGACAACAAAACCGGAAAAAACACAATAGAAAATCAGCAAAACCAAATTAACTCAGACTTCTACACTTTTTGTCTTTCACTTCTACTTCTTTTCCAATCCTTTTTGCTGATAATATCATACACGATACAATCGGGAAAAACACTTTAACCAAAGGAAAATAGTAGGAAAAAGGTTACATTTATTCAGGCTCATCTATTTTTCCTTTGTTATTATTTACATCATTATTGTATCATGTATTGCATCATTACGATGCAACAAGTAGAATTAGTTTAGCCCTAAACATGTATAAAAAGGGCTCTAAAAAGCATGTATCTAGCATCCTTTTATTGCAACAGACACACAGTGTTAGCTAATACAGCTTATTAAACAATAAAAGGGTCACATTAGTTTCTTGTGCTCTCAAACCTCTTATCTAATACTATCTGAGACTTGTCCACAAGTCTCACTCTAATACTACATTTACTCACTAACAGTTATATAGATTGAGAACTCTCTAAAGAAGATCAGATATTCTTGGCCTACCTTTCGTTAGCAACGAATCTAGACAAACACTTAACAAGTAATTGTGCGTGATTCTATTTGATTACCACACATCAAGGAGTTACATAACAGTCTTCCTAGGACTTACAGTAAGCCGCGGATAGACCTTTGGTATATATTCTAGTTCTAAACCGCACATGAGATTATCTATGACAGTCGTAGGTCCTTGTATGTGCTTTCCCTTTGTTCTTGTTGCCTCATGTCTGCCACATGGCAAACTGACCCTGCATACACTCATGATACTCACGAATTGTTATGACATGTATACGTTCTCAAGTTCATTATCTATTTCGAACTGAGATTCAAACCTCTAGTGTACTTGTATATAAAGCCTTCTATACTTCGTAGCTAGACTTCTCTTCAGACTTAATATCAAACCTAGTTCGATATCTCAATATAGTCTTCATTTCCCAATAGTGCTTCTGTCATTTCCAAACACTTTAAATCTAAACCGTCCGTAGCGACAACGCTGTTCTGGCGTTAGATCCGCTACTTCTTCCATCTCTTGTTCTTCTGCTTTCTAGTCGACAATCTATTCTACCAGATCGTTTTAGACTTCTTAGAGCTTCAGCTCAACGATATTCTTCGACAACTTGAAGATCCCGAATGATGTCAAGACAAGTAGAGCCAACGTCCAGAGGACTGTCGTGGTACAACCCACTCAGGTTGAGACCGCGCTCTACGACATTACGGTGACATTTGTATTATCATTAAATACGATTATTAACGTTTATACATTCATTGCCAATACCCGAGAATCAGCACTTAACACTAGAGGAGGGATCCCTAAGTTTGTTCTCTTAGGATCCCCTCCCTCTAGGTGAGTTAGTTAGTATTTATCCAATATAGTCTCTTAGGATCCCCTCCCTCTAGTCTGAGTGAGTAGCTGTCAGGGCTACTCACTCAGACTAGAGGGAGGGGATCCTAAGAGATTATATTTTGGGAAAAATACTAACTCACCTAGAGGGAGGGGATCCTAAGAGAACAAACTTAGGGATCCCTCCTCTAGGGCTACTAACTATATACTATGAAAAATGATGAAGGTTGTATATGATCCTTGGTTCATGGACTGGGCACAGATACAGGCCAGTCCCAGACTTTAGCCAGGGCCTAGGCCATGGTGCTGATGGGAATGGACACTCAGTGCCTACTCAAGAGAGAAAACAGAAAAGGGAGATAATGGGGAAAATGAGGAGCAGAATATAATATGAGAAACATGAGGATAAATAAAATAAACAAGGACTGATGATAACTGTAGAGAAATAAGGAGATGGTGCTAGCATACCCTGACAGTTTTGTGCATAACTGTAACAGTTGGGAATAAGGGCCTATAGTTCTCTAGGCCCCAGGGGCATGCAATTTCCCTTAATCCCCAGTTTACTAGTAGAGTAGCTTTGGTGTGTATCACAGCATGACATTTAAGTGCCTGTCACACTTGTAGAGTGGTGTGACCCAGTAGTTACATTATCTTTTACTACCCACTACACTGCATGTCATTTACTATTAGCTATATTTGGCAATAGAAAGGAATTCTATGTATTTGTGAGAATTAAGGATTTAATAAGCCCTATAGGTCTATTATAAAACTGTTACACATGAGTTGCCCAACATTGACTGAAGTCTGGTAAATATCAGTAATATTGGGAACTTAACAGTTTACAGCAATTTGCAGTAGAGTTTGCACTCAAACACCCTCTAAACTGCATTTTTCTAACTAAACAGCTGATTCAAAAATAGGGCTCAATTAGTAGAAAAAATTCATAAAATAAATACCTATTTTTTCTACTAATTGAGCCCTATTTTTGAGTCAACTGTTTGGTCAGAAAAACCCACTTTAGGGGATGCTTGAGTGTAAACTCTACTGCAAACTGCTGTAAATTACTGGACCTTACTTATGCAAGTATTGGATGTTGATGTAAATACTGTTACACAAGTCACTGACACATAAATTGTGGTGGGTACATCACAACTGCCTCTACTTGTCTAGGCATGCTTTCAATTAAATCTCAACAAACTCTAACTTCTATTCCAGACCAAACTTCTAAAACTCTTTCCTGGAGTCTATATATACTGTCATACTGGGAAAGCCACTGTTTTACAATACTCCAAATGTGTTCTATCAGATTCAGGTCCAGTGATTGTGGGGGCCATTTCATAACGTTAATTCTATTATCTTCAAAACAATCTTTGGCTTTTCTGGAGGCGTGTTTTGGATCACCTGCTTGTCACACTCCACGTGTCCTGCAGTCCAAACCTGGACTACTCCAAACTCTGTACTACATGCCTTGCACTTCCCCTTAACTCCAAGTCCTGTATTTAATCTGTACTCCATATCAGACACTTTCTTTAAGAGGATGTGTATCCTGGTCGCTTAGTAATAAGGTACCTTGTTATCATCTTGGCTCACACCAGCCTGTTCCTATCTTTCCTTGTGTCCAATGTGTGTCAAGCTGTGCATGTGTTCAAGGCTTAAATCTGAGTACATAAATTATAATAGAACTTCTTTATATACAACATTGACTGTTTTCTCATTATCTCTATCTAATAAAACCTTGACCCTTCCCCAATTTGTACCATTTTCCATGTGAAAATACCACATATCTTAAATCAACTCCAACTGTTCCAAGAGATTGTCCTTGAGATTTTATTGATAGTCATGGCAAAGGCTAATTGAACTGGAAATTGACATCAACAAAGGACAAAAGATAATTGAGTGCCTGAAGTGAGAGTAATCTGCAGTATTAGTGCATAATTTCCTACTCCTGGTCCAGTAATAATCTTGACATGCAAAACCTTGTGACCCATATCAATCAAGTGCAATCTGGTTCTATTGCACAATCCCTGGCCAGGATCTAGATTCCTCAAAAATATCAGAGGGACTCCAGTCTTCACTTCAAGCTTGCTTGGGGGGTAAACCACTAAGAGAAATTGAAGTGAGATAGTCAGTGGGATATGGAATGTCTTCATCTTGATTTCCAGAGTCATCATGTATACTATCAGCACTGTTATAGATCTGAGCATCACCTGGATATTGTTAAACAGTGAGGTCATTAATATCATCCACTTCAGAGTTTCTAGGACAGAGGATTGCACACTCCAGATAAAATTGATCTAGTCTATTGTTGAAGTCTGGGTAGATCTCTGAAATCAAATTCTGAATTTCAAAGCCAGTACACATATCTGCAGGGATAGTGAGCATTTCATCAGGAGGTAAATTTCTGGTCTGGCCAATATCAAGGAGCCATTGAGCAAATTGTGCAGAGTGTGGATCATGAACCTCAACATGCATATTACATCTAAGATGCAAGATAGTGATATGTTGCCAAAGTGGAGATTGTTGAATACAGGCTTCAATAATAGAGTTTTTAGAGCCTTTCTCAACAACTGGAAGAGTCTGCTGAAAGTCACCTCCCCATGCAACTATGATTCCTCCAAAAGGGTTTATCTGGCTGATTGCAGAAGTCACACAAAGATCGATTGATGCATTCAATAATATGGCAATGTTGCATAAGATCTTCATCCCAGATAATGAAATTGGCTCTAGCTATCATCTTGGCTTTATCATCTGTCTTCCTCAAAGAACAGATAGATGTATCAGTGATTTCAGTGGGAATGCCAAATATATTATGAGAGGTTTGACCACCAGCAAGTATGAGAGATGTGATACCCAAAGATGCAATACATAGGACAATAAGATCTCTGGCACGTAAAGCAGCTGTAAGAGTATTCCAAACAAAAGATTTCCAGTACCTCCAGGACCATTAAGAAAGAATAATTTGCCCTATCCCTCAATAGCAGATGTTTGAATTGCTTCAAAGGCAGCACTCTGCTCTGGATTGAGAAGAGGATGGTTCTTCTCAAGAATAATATTCTGCTCCTGTGGATTATACATCTGTTCAGCGATATAGTGATTTGGATGAAGAATAGGATCCCAATCTGAGACAGGAAGTGGCATTTCTGAAAAATCATTCAAACATCAGTTGGAGTGTGCAAGAATCTGATTGAGTTTGTAAAGACCCAAGTCATAAATCTAATCTTCAGCAGGATCTGGAGTATTATAGTGATGAACTAATATATACTGAAGATCATCACAATGAACTGTTTGAAGTTATTCCATAAGTCATGAGACCTAGTGGGCTGAGAGAAGAGTAAAATTGTTGCAACATGATACTCAGTATTATCTTGGATTAGACCACATGCAAGACAGGCTGCTTGGAAAGTAGGATGGAGAATGCCATCAAAAGTATGAATCAATTCATAAGAAGTCATGCCATGAACTACTGTGAGGAGACATCGAAGATAATATCTCTCTCCAGCCAATAGGACTGACCCAATGAATATGTCCAGTGGTTAGACCTTTCTGTCTGAAATTCCATTTTTTAAACTCCACTTTCCAAGTGTATTTCTCAGGAATCTCAATATAAAGAAACTGACACACATACTCATCCTATAGATTGAGCTTGAAGTAAGCAGTAAGCATGGTCACATCTATCTCACCCCATGCTACAATATCCTGAATATTATCATCCTCAGTAAAGGTCACAGTTTGTTCATTGTATAAGTGAACAGGTAGAAGAAGGACAGATGGTACCATATCATGAAGATCAAACTCCATAATATGCCAGAATGCTTCATGAGCACTGACATAACGTGCTTGGAGATACTGTTGAATCTCATTGATAGAACATCCAAATCACATGGTAGTACGATTGTGGCCCTTGTAAATATATTTATGTATATACTTGATAGATTTGACATTAAATGTCAACTCAATATTGATATGACATTTAAAAAGAAGGAAAAGAAGCCAGCAATAGGCAACATAGCCATTATGAAGTGTATGATTTCCATGTTGATGAGTATGACCATTATTGGGATGTGCATACTGGGGATATCCCTCTTCCTTGACACTGGTAGTATTATGAAATGGCTTATGGAAATGCTTGCTACATCTTCCATTAACCATGCAAGGAGCATTAGGATTCATGTCACCACAAGCGCTATACATCATATACTTGGTAATCAAAGCATGAAGTCTAGGATGAGCTCATGAGTTGGGTATCTGAGCAGAAATGAGAGAATCAACATCTTCTGGAGTGTGGAATTTATGGTCTCTGTCCAACCATAACATCAAGTACATATGAGGAAGACCACATTTTTGGGATTCAATGATATAAATATAAATGCTAACCCTGCCAAGGATATGTTTCTTGGTAATAAGATAGAGAAGTGCCTTCATCTTCATTAAGAAAACATGATTAACCAAATCAGGTCTATCAGCATAGGTCTGACCCAGTTCTAAATTATTTATGATCTCTGGCCATTGAGTGTGTATCACCTGGTCCTTTTGATCTGACAACTGTGAATGAATTTTGAAGTTTCAAATGCATATAACATGAACCACCCGTGAATGTTGCAGGAAGGATGAATTTTCAGCCAAGATCAGCAGCAGATAGTGTTCCATCATCAGCAAAGAAAGTCTCCTCAACTGTCCTATAAAGATCAGCCCTACATTTTCCCTGATTTCTTCTAAAATAGTCAAGATGCTGTTCCTCAGCAGCAGCCCATCCATCTATGATAAACTGCATAAACAGTTTACCTAAGAGAAAGAGTTTGCAAGTCTCATCTAGACATTGATGAATGTAATATGCCAAATATTTGATCAGTGATAACTGGTTTGTATGATTTTCAGCATTCCAATATTGAATATTAGGATGCTACCCCAGTTCACCATGAGGGAATAAAAGGACATAGTGAAGAGGCATATAAAGAGCATGAAGAGATGAGATAGAAAAAAACTCTCCAGTAGTTCTTTACATAGTAACCTCACAAGGACGGATTATTGTGACATTATCAGGAATAAGAGCAGCAATTTCATCTCCAGTGGGCATATTATGAGTATGATGATCAGTCTGAGGATCATACAATAGAAAGAGGTGAATCATGCCATTATTACCACTTTCATGTATGTGCTGATATGCAGTTTTGTATTGCTGGACAATAAGGATTATGTGCTTCTACTATCATATTCTGCAAAGCATGCATGACGGTTGCACAAGTACCCATATTTCAACCAGTGCAAGTCTGATGAGCCACCTGAGCATCGTAAATATAAAGCTGAGCATAAATGGCATCTTGTGGATTGTCATCATGTGGAAAGAATGGATAATAACTGTGATACAAAGCTCCTTGTAAATTAAGCACATATAGTCCATGTCCATCCAATACTCTACGATCAAAGTCAGCTTGCAAAGAGGTAAAAGCAAGAGCAGCATTATATTGACAAATATGCTGTCTAAAATGTTTTAGCAATTACCAAAAAGAAAATTATTTGCCATTGATTTACTAAGAAGCTCCATATGCCAATGTAATGCTCTACAAAATCAACATAAAACATTCATAGGACCACAGTCAAATCTGGAAACATTATCTTGAACATTTCCACATGCAGCCAGCTCATGAATTCAGAACTGATCTCAAGTATAATTTTCAGGTAAGGGTGCTGGAATAGGTTGAGTGGGTAAATGTAAAGGACATTGGATAGGAAGTGCAGGTGCAGGAGGTGCAGGAGGAACAGGAGCAGGAGGTGCAGGAGTAGGAGGTGCAGGAGGTACAGGTACAGGAGGAAGAGAAGGATGTTCATGTCCATGACTGGGCCCAGCTATGGCATTAATATGAGGAGCTAGTGGCATTTGCCTACCACTACCTCTACCCCAACTTGCATTCATAGCTAACATTGCAGCATCAGCTGCTGCATGTAGCTATGCTATCCCTGCTATCCCTGCAGATCCAACAACAACAGGCATAGGAGCAGGATGATTGGCTGGTGGTAGTTGAGCATGAATCTGAGCTACCTGTGCACATAGGGTAGGCTCTAAGAAAGGATCTCCATCAGGGTTGTGTGGCTCAGGGGCAGAGGGTTGTGAAGGAAAAGGAGGTGGGAGAGGAGGTTGATAATCCCAAACATCTACAGTTCGCTCACATCTCTCAGTGGCAGGGGTCATTATATGGTTTGCATGCTCTACAGCATGCTCTTGTATCCGATTTCACTCAGGTATAGTAGGCTGATCCCTAAAATAATATGAATATAGTTTTCAGAAAAAAAATAAAAAGACATACATTATTTATAAATGGAATATTGGTAAGGAGATGATGGATGACATGATGATAAAATGATGATAAGCTATGAAAAAAAGAGTCAGAAATAGAATATAAAAATATATTAAATTTATACTTACATTAAAGACAGAGATTTTTCCAATAAAACAGAAGAATCAAAAGGGCCCAAAGAAAAGCCAGAACCAAAGAAAGCCAAGGGAGCCAAGTCCAAGAAGGAATCCAGGAATCCAGGAAGATGCTTAGATGGAGCCCAGCCAAGCCCCCACTGAGTACTATGACAAGCAGCACCCTAAGGGAATTTGCCACAGACAGTGCTGAGATATAAACACCTATATATGACCCAAGACTATATCTTACAGTATAGACTGTGCAAAAATAGACTGAGTTATGCTACTCACACTGCAGCATGAGAGAGGTACTTGGCAGCAGTGAACTAAGGCCATACAGGTGCACTTCACACATTATAGGCTTGATCTAGCAAGGTTTACTCTTTCAAACACTCAGCAAGCTGTGCAAGGTTGAACTTTCAAAAGAGCTCAAGCAGAAAGACACAGAAAGAAAGCAAGGAAGGAAGGGGAGAGCCAGGAAAGAAAGGGAAGGACAGAAAGAGAAAGCTAGAAAAAAAAGAAAAAACCAAGAAAAAGGGTGTGGGAAGAGAAGGGGATTTGAGAAATAAAAGAGCTAAAGAATATTTAAATAAATCATTCTAGGAGCACAAAAAGACACTAACTTTTGATACAGAAACTCTCAAAATAACCAAGTGTTTCTCTGAGAAAATAGACAGAGTTCAGTCAGAACATCAAAAGAATAATTACACACTTCAAAAATGCTAATTGAATCAGAAAGGTATGGGTTGAGGAGCAAGATGGAGGGGGCAGAGGGCAAGGGGCCAGAGCAGTGCTTTGACTTTGCTGACTGTAAATTCGCCAGCATTACACTTTACAGTCAGCTGCCAAGAATTACATAATTAATTTGTCAGCATTCCTATTGTCTTTTCTTTTGTTGACTAGGGTGTCCAATGCGCGGCAAGCCGCGTGTGTGTTCAAGGCTTAATCTCAGCCAGTAGATTTTAAAGACTATTTATTATTAAAAATTAAATTTCTGTGTATTCAAAATACCTCAACATTCCTGAGTTCTGAATTTGACTTTTAGCTCATACTAAGTCCCTATGATGTAACAGTTTTATAATAGACCTATGGGATCTATTAAATCCTTAAGTCCCACAAATGCATAGAATTCCTGTCTATTGCCAAATATAGCTAATAGGGATATAACATGCATTGTAGTGGGTAATTAAAGATACTGTAACTACTGGGTCACACCGCTCTACAAGTGTGACGGGCGCTTAAGCGTCACGCTGTGACGCGCATCAAAGCTACTCTACTACAAATCCCTAGTAAACTAGGGATTTAAGGGGAGCTGCATGCCCCTGGGGCCTAGGGAACCATAGACCCTTATTCCCAACTGTTCTAGCATGAGTGCAAACAAGACTTGGTGAGAGAGAATAAAATGAAAAAGAAGTACATAAATGACACTTTACTAAATTTCTAATATTTTTTTGATAGCAACCCTTTAATACATAACAGCAACTGTAATTTTAAGACTTATCAACTGTGAACAGTGTGCACTGTCCATTAAGCATATTGGTGGTGAAGACTATCAAATGTTTACCAGTATAAGATTTACAAGGGCCCGGGTTGGGTAGCCATGGATCTGGGATAAAACTATAATCCTTCTCAAAGGTAATTTTAGTTGCTCTGTTCAAAGAAGGTCACAAAGGGTGATACATGCGCAACAGGAGTGAACAGGAAGGAAAGGGGAACCAAGTGGGAAGTGTGAGTTGAGGAAAATAGTGTAGGATAAAATTGTAAAGGTAGAAGAGTGAAAATAAAGCTTGTTCTCAAATTCAAACTAAGGGAAAAGTTGTGATACAAAACTAAGGAATTTTTATGATATTGTTGGTCTTAAAACCACGGATTTTTATATACATGAGTAGCTCAGTGTCCGAGTGAAAAACGGAACACCGGTTATCTAAAAGTGATTAAAACGAGGCAAGACCATGTGGAAAAATGAATGCATGGTCTGGGGATTGGAATTTAAGAGAAAGAAAAGGGTTTCGCCAAGTGATTAAAATGTAAAATAAGGCAAAAATATAGCAAAATGTGAACACCAAGAAAAGCTAAGTTTAAAGGCAATATGGCCTTAATAATTGTCATATGGAACCCAACCTTAGTGTATATACAACAGACGGGCTGTGCGAGTGTTGGTTATTCTGGCTCGGGTGGTACTGAGCCAGAAGTGTCCGTTCTATTGTTTCTCTTTGTATGGCGTTTTCGAGCACAACAAGGGCAAACAAAACACTGAGGAATGAAGGTTCACATTTACATGTTTTCTAACTTTGAGCTTGGTGTTCACTGTTGCTTATAGCCTAATTCGCTAGTGATCAACCTGTTAGAGCAACTTGGGACACACACCTAGAGGAGGGAAAACCTGTTACATACAGTGGCCTGAGGCTATATTCCAGATAGTTCTGAAGAAGTCTGGACTACTGGAGATGATGGAGTATGGAAGTATGGGGTGAGTGTCAGGGCACGCTAGCGTCGTCCCCTTCTTTTCTTCCATTTATCTTCAGTTCTTGTCTATTTTATATTTCCATATTTCTCATATTTTATCCCATCTCTTGCTTTCCCCTTTCCTTCCGTATTCCCATTCTTTCCTTCAATGGGCGCTGAGCGCCTGTTCCCATCAGCACCATGGCCTAGGCCCCAGCTAAAGTCTGGGACCAGCCCGTATCCGTGCCCAGTCCATGAACCAAGGGTCGCATATGACCTTCGCTGTTTTTCATAGTATATAGTTAGTAGCCCTAGAGGAGGGATCCCTAAGTTTGTTCTCTTAGGATCCCCTCCCTCTAGGTGAGTTAGTTAGTATTTATCCAATACAGTCTCTTAGGATCCCTCTAGTCTGAGTGAGTAGCCCTGACAGTGAGGGACTTAGCTTCAACTTATATATTGCATCCACTCACCCAGCTTACAATATCCCTTGATTTCAGAGTACAAGGAAGTATGCAAGTATGCACTAGTCTGATAATGTGTGATATGATGATGGAGTACAAAAGTCCATGTCATCTTTGATGATGTGAATGACAAGTACAAGTTGACTCAAATTAAATGTTAAGTCTGAGCCAATAAGGGTATGAGATGGACTAGACAAGAGAGAATAACTGATTATATTTAGACTGAGGAATACAGGAGGGAGCATAACTATGGAAATGGAAATAATGACAAATAAGGAAAGGTGTGCTTGGCTAGCACAAGCCAGAGATGATGGTAATATAATCTAGGATCCTCATTACTAAGTGACCAGGATAGATTTCCCCATAAGGTCTGTAATATAGAGTACAGACCATAATACAGAGTGTGGAGTCAGGGGAGTGGAACAGATGTTGGAGTACGGGGTTCAGATAGTCTGGACTTGGACTATGGGGCATGTGGGGTGTGACAAAACCTAAGATCTATTCATGGGGAACAACTAGCTACTCACCTAGAGGAGGGAAAACCTAAGAGAAAAAGCTTAGAGATCCTCCTCTAGGGAAAATGACTACATATACATGAGTACAGGTGCTTGGTTAATCCCCATGGGATCCATGGTGATAATGAATGAAAATGAGTGAGAATGAGAATTCGGTCGAAGACCAAATTCGAGAGAATGAGCCAAAAACAAGAAATAGTCAGAAATGAAGAGAATGAGAAAATGAGAAAAAATGGAATAAATGCAAAAAGAATGTGAATAGGGGAAAACAGAAAGAGAAAATGAGATATCACTAAGTGCTGCTAGCGTACCATGACAGGTCATCTATGTCTTCCACAGGTGATATCTCATTCCTTGTGACTGTTGGGTCATGGTTGTGGCAGTATATGGGCCAATGCTTCATTGAGTCACTCTGGTTAGCAACATGAGGGATGCCTGGGAAGTCGTCTAGTACTTTCCTGGCATACTCTCTGTGGGAGAGATGACAGTGCTCCATACGATGTCGCACACCAAAATCTATATTTGGCAAAAATTAGGGTAAATGTTCCGAAGATTCCCTAATCCCATGATATATCCCTCGGAGCTTGAATTCACTTTTGCAACTACCCAAAACCCACGTCCAAAACATTTTTTTTTATCCCAAAAACATTGATACAAAAGATATGTCCTCACTCCAGATTCGCTCTTCTCGTTCCCTGCCATCCCTTCACACTCCTTCTATCGATGACTCTGATTGTTTTCGTTTTGTCCCTCCTACTCCTGATGTCAATCTCTGTGATTTGGACACTCAGTACTACGTCTACTTCACATCCTATGCGCACCTCAACCTCGATCCCTCCACCTTATTACCACTATACCCGAACCCCATTATTATCGGTCAACATAAAGCTTCGGATCTGATCTCGTATTCAGATGCGGGCAATAAGAAGGTTTCTTTTGGAACACGATTATGGTTAGAAGGATATGAAGAATGGTTCGTTGTGGTGAATATGTACATGATTCACATAGGTCTACTGGACACGGTTACTAGGATATGGGCTACTGCTGAACACAGACATGCATTCTGGCACATTGTATTCGATGTCCCTTGTTCATGGATCCGTCATCGATATCAGCACATGCCAGAACCTGAATTTTTCCTTCCTTTCTACGATTCTGGTACTCCACAATTTCCCATGACTCCAAAACCTCCTATCTCCACCTTTGATCCTCCCACCGAACCCTCATCACCTTCTTTTCATCCTACGACTCCTGTTTCTACTGTCCCCAAGCTACATCGACTTTGGAAATTCTGTTTGGCTATATTTAAGACATCTGGGATAATGCTATAGGAAGTACTTCATTTGAATAATCAGGACTAATTAAAATGAAAAACAAGGACTTCTTTATTTTTTTATTCCCCTCTTTTGTTGTCTCATTTCTTTTCTTTCAGAGTCTAAATTAATTCCACCCTTTCTTATCCTTCTCTTCCAATATGAGCCTTGTACAACCTCTTGGCTACGAATCACTTGCCCCCACTTCCTTCCTTCCTTACCCCTTTTATCCTTTCACAGGGATAACTTTGGACGAACGATATGCCAACTTCGAATCAACAATACGGATTTATCGCATCTCTGGTACAAACATCGAGGTAGACAGAAGTATGTTATGGCCGCATTCTCTAGTCCCCATTCAAGAATACCAGGTACCCTACGAGAAACTGGAATTCTCAGAGAATCCAAAAGTGAACGAAATAATCCATATTAACATACTCGCTCGTTCATATGAATTGGTTTGGGTTTGCCAGTTTCATTGTAGCGAACAACCTGTTTGGCGGTTCATATTCCATCGATCACTTCTTTATCATGATGAATTTCTTTTCATGGATGCTCCCACTAATGCGATCGACAATCATCCTGCCCCTGACTACTGTTCGCTAGAGGTTGATACTTCCCAACCGCTTCCCGAGTACCTTGAGCAGAGACCTTTAGTTCCGTACGATTGGAGCTCTTTAACAAGAGTTCAACAACGAAATACGCGGATACATATGGCAGTGGTGAACGCACATCGTTTCCGAGGTTAAAGGAAGGAGATGAAGATCGAAAATCTGAGGCTGTGAAGTGCTTATCGATGGTGATGTCTATTTTGGGAAAATTAGTAAGGATGAATAAAATGACCTCCTATTCTCATTGTTTCCTTTCTTGTTTGCTCCTTTTTCTTTCCTTTTGTACTTGTATTGATTCTAAATCCATTCTTTTGTGTTGCTCCTTTCTTTCTTTTATTTGTCATCGCCTTGAAATTCTTTTGTTCGCTCCTTATAATAGTATAGTCTCACTGACTCTTATGCCCCTTTTTTATTTTACTCGCTTTTCTCTTTGTTTCTTTTCCTCCTTATTACAAATCCGGCTCACAATTACTAATTGTGTTGCCACTCAAAGTCCAAAAACATTCTTATTGTTCCAAAATGTATAAATACTGCATGTAAATACCTGTAACAGCAGCAATACCTATGTTGGTTTGACTCAAGTTTAAGTTTGTGGTTTTTGTTTAGTGTTTTTGGTTTTGCCTCTTGTCTATCTCTACGCTCACGTCTTTACCTTTGGAAAACTCTGAGACCGTACATTTTGGAGTATAAACTTGCGATCTGAGTTATCACGATTATTGTACTTTGCCTCACAAGCAACCCTTGATTTGTTAACAGTAACCGTCTTTTGGTTGTTGTTGTTTGTTGTTGTTTCCATCACCTCCCCCTTTTATTTCGCACTAAGCAGCACCTGGACTCGCTCCGCGGAGATTGACTACCTCACTCATTCTTTTCTTGTGTATTTCGCTAGGCGTATTATTTTTCCTTTTGCACATAGTGAAGCTTACAATGACTGGCTAGTGACAAGGTATTTATCTCATCATGTTGAGATCCCAACCAATATAAATTGTGGTCACCTGCAAATGGGTCCAGGTGTGATGGTGCTGTATGTTCAGGGCTTTTGTCCATTGGACATGGCCTCTTGTGAGAAGATACAGGTGACTCAGCCTGTTGTATACTCTGGAGCTTGTCCTCCAGGTCCCTTACACAATCCTTGAGATCATTCTCAGTATGTTCTGCTGACTTCAAGTCCTGCATTAGCTGGTCAGTATAGTCATTGGCACTGTTGATGTGTTCATGTAGCTCATCCCAGTCCTGTTGGAGAAAAGGAAAAGCCTTGAATAGGCTCTTCTTGACAAGTTTCTTGTCAAGCACAATTGCACATTGCTCAGCAGACTTGCTGAGGTGTGCTATGTATTTGTCGCACTTTTTACATTTACCCTCCTCATGAGTAATGGCTACACAACCTCTTATGGAGTCTATACCCCATTCTGCGGCAGTTTCTGCCAAGCATTGTTTAACACTTTCAAATTGTCCCTTTCAAGGTGAGGACAATGTAGTGGGAAAAATGATAAGTATGGGTGTTGAGGACATAATGCAGGGTAGGTATGATGACCTGGTGGTGGTCATATACAGAGTCTTTTGTACTCTGTGTTTCAGAGTAGCGCCTGAGTTAGGAATTTTTGTAGTCCCACCACTGCCAAGTGTGATAAACAAGATCTGGTCCCCAGATCTTCAATTGGGTGCATGCACTGTGCTGAGGCGTGGCAATTTATGTGGCTCGGTTACACTGTGTAGTTGCATGTACTCGTTGAGTGCCTGCAAATCCTTACAGTTATCATACAGTTCCCAAGTAGTATTGCCTAGTGTCCATTGCACTAGAAACTCAAGGTCCTTATCCCTCGACCCATTCCAACAATGAGCAAGTAGCTCATCTACATGCCACTCCATGTCATTGGGTTGCCCAAAGTTGTATGCCATTGGTGGCTCGTGGCATGGAAACCTTTCATCATCATTGGTGATATGTGGTTTCACTAAGTCCACCAGTATACCTGTCTGATATACTGAGATGTTTTGAATCATCCAAAATGCCTGATGATTTCATGAGCTTCACTGATAATTATTTCTATCAGTTTCCTCCCCTGATAAATTAAGTGATGGGGGATGCAGACCATTGTCATGAGAAAACTGGTTCTTTGTGTGGATCAATTTGTTTTTAATTCCAAACCCTTTGTGTGCTTCAGGGTTTTCTAACACTTGTTGTAGTGTTGAGTCTCTTCCATAGCCACTTCTTATGAGGTCGGCTAATCTTTCAAAGCCTTCGATCTTGGCTTTTAGTATTTTACCACTATATTGTGCCATTACTGCCAGTACATCATCATCATCTACGTCTACCTCCTCATTGGAGAATTACTTCTGGTTCAATAGACTCCAGTTCCACCCACACTTTTACTCAAGTCTTTTTGCATGTTATCACACTAATTCTTAGTTCACCCCTTCTTTCAGATGGTAGGTAGATGATCCCCACTCAGGTCTAATCTTACATCTACATTGATGTAGTTTTCAGGTATGTGTACCTCACCTGGTAGATTGTCTTCGAAGTATCTTGACAGTCTGTCCATGACTGTATTGGTTTTGCCTTTGATGTGTATTGTCTTGTAGTCAAAGTGAGAAAGGTACTCAAACCATCTCACCTGCCTCAGCAACATACTTGGCTGTATTTTGAAGTGCTTCAGCACTTCATTATCTATTACTAGGGTAAATTTACGACCTAGTAGTTTATCTTCTCACTTCATCAATGCTTCCAGCACTGCAATGAGCTTGTGCTCATGCATCCTATAGTTGTGCTGTGCAGGTGTAAATTTCTTCAACATGAGCTTTGCTGTTCTGTAGGTCTGCCAGGATTTGCCCTGACCATAGTACACCCTGACTCCACACTTGGAACCATCGGTTACGAGCCAAATAGGCTCGTTTCTATCAGGGTTGATAGGTTTTAACACCAGTGCCTCAAGTGTTAATGATTTTATGGATTCAAAGCACCATTCCAATACCGGGGTCCAGACAAACTATCTGTTGTTGTGCATGCATCCCAATAGTGGGGTTGTGTACACAGCTACTCCTGGGAGGTATGCTGCTACATACTGCACGAGTCCTAGAAACCTCTGGACATTGTTGTATGTGTGCGGAGTCTGTCACAGGCGGATCTTATCCATTTTTTCCATGTCAGGGTGGATACCATCATTGTTGATGATATGTCCTAAGTATTCCATACACTTGGAATATAAGTCTACCTTCATCTTACTAAGATAGAGCTGTTCCTTTCTCAGACATGAGAACATGATTGCCAGATGCTTATGGTGTTGCTTTATCATCATCGAATATATGAATACGTCATCTATGTAGGCATGTATATTCTGCCTGATATAGTCTTGGAATATATGGGTCATTAACCTCTGGAATGTAAAGGGTGCGTTGCAGTCTCCTTGCTGCATGATATAGCTTTTATGGTAGAGAAGACAGTCTTGTCTACGTCTTCCACTACAATGCATACTTGCTTGTATGCTTCCATTAAGTCAATCTTTGACCTATACTTATGTCTCACTACATCTTGGCAGATCATTTCCTGGTCAGGAAATGGTATCACATCTTTCAATGTGTTATCATTCTACTCACACAGATCGAACACTGTGCGTAGCCCCAACAATGCCTTCTTAAATAGACATAGCATAGGAATTACTTGTTGGGCCACTGTTGGCTCCCACCATCTCGCATCAGTATAGCACTTTATTTTCTCAGCCAATACTGGCTTGAGTGCATCAGGGCACTTTGGTAGTCTGTACCGAATGACTTTTTTAGAGTCTATCAGCAGGATCTGGTGATTTACTGCCCTATACAGAGGAAGGCGATTTGGCACTGGTCTGAACAGGTCACTGTAAACTTCCTTCCAGTACTCACGTAGTGCTGGTATATTCTCCTCCATCAAGTCCAGGATTCTGACCTTTCTCTGGGTTGTCACTACTATTCTAGGAACAGTATTCCCCCATTACATCATTGCTAGGGTCACACTCTCCACTGGCTCAGTGGATTCTTCTATTTTATTGGTCACTTCTGTGAACTATTGCCCTGGGGTGATGACTTGTCCTTCCTGGGTGATCACTTCATTGCCAAAGTCCAGGCATATATCATATCTTCTCAGAAATGGTATGCCTATTATGATGTTATAATAGTCAATGTTAACTATGTCAAAGTACTCTAGTACACTAATATCCCCCAATTCTATACAGGTATACATCCCATACTGTATTATGGATTTACTACCCTTTACTACCAGTTGCAGCATTACTGGTTTATCCAGTTTGAATATCTTCGCTCCTGTCACAAGTGAAAATGCCAGGGACATTATCATTCCCTGGCAACCACTGTCTATGAGACAATGCACCAACTGGCCATTTACAGACCATAAACCTTCCATAGATTTCATTGCCCCTTTATCACATTTGGAAGTCCTAGTTCTGGGTCTCATTATGTGATTATACAGGGGTTCATCCTGTGCAGTCACCGTCCCACTCTTAGGCACATTCTTCCTGATGGCAAGGAGTTTCCTATCATCATAACTGTGGTTGTTGGTTATCAGCATCATATATACCCTGGGGTTGCCATCATCCTCGTCCCACTCATAGTGGTCCCCTCCACCATAATCAACTGGATTGTTGTTATCCTGCCCCACTGCCTCTTCATCTGCTGGGACATCTGTACCATCTTCTATGTCAGCTTCTTCTCCTTTGTCCAATACAACGTTGAGCCTCATCCTCCACTTCTTCTATATGGCCAGCATTGGCATGTATTTATGTCTTCTTTGGACAGTTGGGTCTCAAGTGTCCTACCTGTCCACACTCATAGCACTTTACTACAGTACTGCTATTATGTGTCTGTATTCCCGAGCCAGATGCTCTTGGTCCAGATGAGGTGGTCACCCTCATGGCTGTACTAGTTACTAGTGGTGGTCATTGAGGGTTGATTCCCTGATATCTGTCCAGATCTTACAGGATGATTAGTAGTTGCACTAGTTTTGAGGTGTGCATGATAGTTGTTCTCATATGCCTGTCTTGCTAAGCTTGAATACGAGCTCGTTATTATTGTCGTGGTTCAATGATATGATGACACCTTATTGTAGCTGAATGCTTGTTCAATATTGTTTGCTGTGATATACAGTTGTCTCATTGATGAGTTCTCAGCCATGAACCCTTGCTTAGTGATTTCACTAGTGATTTTGTCATCTAGTCTGTCAATGAATCTCCTCTTGAATATTTATTTGTCAGGGGGGTGTACTAGCTGTACTGCTAGTTTCAACAGTTCGTTCATATACTCATGAACTGTATGAGCATTTTGCTGTATCTTATTGAATCAATGGGCTACTTCATGCTTCATTGCCACAGGCAAGAATCTGTGATGAAGTTTCTTTATGGTGCTTACTAGCATCCATCCTTGTAAAGAACATCCTCCTTGCTCTATGTTTTGCACAAACCATTAATATACAACACCTTTGAGCTTTAGTCCTAATATGTCTAGCTAAGACTCAGCGTATACTGTGCCGAGTAAGTAATTGACTCTCAACCATTGTATTAGTATTACTCCAAAGTTCTCAAAGTCTTCAGGCTTAGACAAACTCCTTACATTCCTTCATGACCTCCCATACCATGACTATTATTCCTTCATCATCATGGTCTTGCTCATGATTTGAGCCTACTCTTTCAGAAACTTGGTCCTCAAATGGGGTTACTCTCATCTCCCATTTATAATATCCACGGTCTGGGATTTCATGGTCATCATCTAGTAATGAGTCTTTATCCCCATCATCATAGTACTTGGGCATGAATGGTCCAACATTGTCTCACGGAATGTTGTGAAGGTCCTCCCTCATCCTCTCATATTGAGAGGTTATTGCTGCCAGGGTTGCTGTGTAACAGTTTTCAAATAGACTAAAGGGGTCTATTAAACTGTTCTGACTTAAAATCCCACAAATGCACAGAATTCCTTATTATTACTCAATGACTAATACAGGAGTATGCAGTGTAGTGGATTAAGGTAAAGTTCGTCTAACTACTGAGTCACACCGCTCTACAAGTGTGACAGGTGCTTAAACATCATACTGTAATGCACACCAAGCTATACTACTACAAATCCCTAGTAAACTAGGGATTAAGGAAGCTGCATGCTCCTGGGGCCTAAGGAACTATAGGCCCCTATTCCCAACCATTACATGCTGTCCCTTGTTATTCATTCACAGGTCTCAATACTCTGGCTTAGGCATTCACAGGCCTTGTAGGCTCCATCTGTATTTGAACAGTCCTAGATAGTTCTGGGTGATCTATTATGATTTCAGGTCTCCGTCCTGCTTCCATCTCTTGATTACTTCGAGCTAGTTCAGTATGGGCTGTTTGTGCTCCACGCAGGTCATCCTGCATAGTCTTGTATGACTCTTCCCTATCAAGCCTTCCCTGTAGCACTTCAGTATGCTATCTCCTGGCCATCTGAGATGCCTCAGCTGTCATCTGGTCTAGTCCTTGGGCTGCCTCCTCCAGCTTCATAGCTGTTAGGTTGTCTACATCATGCAGACCCTGTCCTGTGTTCATTCTCCTGAATGATTGCTCCTCGAGGTATTGACAAGTTATTTCAAACTTGGGTAGTGTGCCCCAGCTATTGTGCCATGCTTGAACTACTTCTGCTCATCCTCTATCCAGCTCTGCAGCTGTATCCTATGTGGGGTCTGGCTCTCTTGCCAGCATACTCATCACCACAGGTTGCACCCTTAGTAAAGCTTGTAGTGCCACCTCTAGTGTTGCTGGTGGTACAGGGTGTATAGCGGTTGTTGATGCTGCTGCTGCTCACAGGGTTTTCATTCTCATCAGCGTGTTTGCTATCATACATACTTGGGATGGATTCAGTACTGGTCCTGTTAGGGTAACTCAGGGCACACACCTAGAGGAGGGAAAACCTAAGATCTATTCATGGAAAAATGACTAGCTACTCACCTAGAGGAGGGAAAACCTAAGAGAAAAAGCTTAGGAATCCTCCTCTAGGGAAAATGACTATATATCTATGAGTACAGGTGCTTGGTTGATCCCCATGGGATCTGTGGTGATAACGAATGAAAACAAGAATTCGGTTGAAGACCAAATTTGAGAGAATGAGTTGAAAACAAGAAATAGTCAGAAATATGAGAAAGTGAGAAAGGATGAAATAAACACAGAAAGAGCATGAATACGGGAGAATGGGAAAACAGGAAAATGGGAAAACAGAAAGTGTCACTAGCATACCATGACATAACCAAGAGGTTGTACAGAGCTTATGATGGAAGGGAAGGATAAGAAAAGATGGAATTATTTTAGGCTCCAAAAGAAAAGAAACAAGAGGGGAATAAAGAAGTCCTTGTTTTCCATTTTAATTAGTCCTGATTATTCAAATGAAGTACTTCCTATAGCATTATCCCAGATGTCTTAAATATAGCCAAACAGAATTTCCAAAGTCAATGTAGCTTGGGGACAGTGGAAACAGGAGTCGTAGGATGAAAAGAAGGTGATAAAGGTTCAGTAGGAGGATCAAAAGTGGAGATAGGAGGTTTAGGAGTCATGGGAAATTGCAGGATACCAGAATCGTAGAAAGGAAGGGAAAATTTGGGTTCTGGCATGTGCTGATTTCGATGACAGATCCATGAACAAGGGACATCAAATATAGTGTGCCAGAATGCATGTCTGTGTTCCACTGTAACCCATATCCTAGTAACCATGTCCAGTAGACCTATGTGAATTGTATACATATTCACCACAATGAACTATTCTTCATATCCTTCTAACCATAATCGTGTTCCAAAAGAAACCTTCTTATCTCCTGCATCTGAATATGAGATCAGATCCGAAGCTTTATGTTGACTGATAATAATGGGGTTTGGGTATAAGGGTAATAAGGTAGAGGGATTGAGGTTGAGGTGCGCATAGGATATTGTCACAGTATGCTAGCGACACTTTCCATTTTCCCGTTCTCCTGTATTCACACACTCTCTATGTTTATTCCCTCCTTTCTCACTTTCTCATATTTCTGACTATTTCTTGTTTTCAACTCGTTCTCTCAAATTTGGTCTTTGACTGAATTCTTGTTTTCGTTCGTTATCACCACAAATCCCATGGGGATCAACCAAGCACCTGTACTCATAGATATATAGTCATTTTCCCTAGAGGAGGATTCCTAAGCTTTTTCTCTTAGGTTTTCCCTCCTCTAGGTGAGTAGCTAGTCATTTTTCTATGAATAGATCTTAGGTTTTCCCTCTTCTAGGTGTGTGCCCTGAGTTGCCCTAACAGATGTGTAGTAGACATAGTACTGAGTGTCCAAATCACAGAGATTGATATCAGGAGTAGGAGGGACAAAACAAAAACAATGAGAGTCATTGATAGAAGGAGTGCGAAGGGATAGCAGGGAACAAGAAGAGTGAATTTGGAATGAGGACACATCTTTTATATTGACATTTTTGGGATAACAAAAATGTTTTGGTGTGATTTGGGTAGTTGCAAAGGTGAATTCAAGCTCTGAGGGATATATCATGAGATTAGGAAAACTTTGTGACATTTACATCAATATTTACCAAATATAGATTTTGGTGTGCAACAGTGGAACTATGTAAATGGGGATAACAATAAATAAGGGAAGGTGGGAACAACTAGTGCAAGCCAAGATGATGATGATGATATAATTTAGGTACCTTATTACTAAGTGACCAGGATAAACTTCCCCATAAGGAAAGTCTTTGATATGAGGTACGGACAAGAGTACGGAGAGTGGAGTTAGGGAAGCAGGATAGAGTAGGGTATGGAGTTTGAATATGTCCAGATTTGGATTACAGGGCACACAGGGCATGACACTCAGTCTGAATATAATCAGTTATCCTCCCTTCTCTAGTTGTCATGATCCAAATTCATGACATCACTAGCAATACAGATTCCCTATCTTATTTCCTTATCTTATCGTATTTAAGCATTATCTTATCACAATCACATTGCAGATGCTATGATCAGAAGTTTTGCCAGACTTCATTGCCATTTCACGAAGTCCTAGACACTGTCATCTTCCTAGGACTTACAGTAAGCCACGGATAGACCTTTGGTCTACATTCTAGTTCCAAACCGCGCATGAGATCATCTATGACAGTCGTAGGTCCTTGTATGTGTTTTCCCTTTGTTCTTGTTGCCTCATGTTTGCCACATGGCAAACCGACCCTGCATATACTTATGATACTCACAAATTACTATGACATGTATACGTTCTCAAGTTCATTATCTATTTTGAACTGAGATTCAAACCTCTAGTGTACTTGTATATAAAGCCTTCTATACATCGTAGCCAGACTTCTCTTTAGACTTAATATCGAACCTAGTTCAATATCTCAATATAGTCTTTCCTACTCATTACCACTTCAGTCATTTCCAAACGCTCCAAATCTAAACCATCTGTAGCGACAACGCCATTCCAGCGTTGGATCCGCTACTTCTTTAACCTACTCTTTTTCTGCTTCCTCGTCAACAATCTATTCCTACAGATCATTCTAGACTTCCTAGAGCTTCAGCTCAACAATATCCTTCAAAGACTCAAAGGTCCTGAGCATCATCAAGACAAGTAGAGCTAACACTCAGAGGACTGTTGTGGTACAACCCACTCAGGCTAAGACCACACTCTACGCCAACCTGGTGAAGTTTGTATTACTATTAGATACGGATTCTAACACATATACATTTGTCATCAATATCCAAGAATCGGTACTTAACACTAGTCCATCTTGTATTCTTACTTCATATTGCATAGTTAGCTTGGACTTAACATTTGAGTCAACTTGTACTTGTTATTTATATCATCTTTGATGATGTGGACTTGTACTTTGTTATCATATCACATATCATCGGACTTGTATGTACTTGCATACTTCCTTGTACTCCAAAATCAAGGAATATTGTAAGCTGGGCAAGTAGGTGCAACATATAAGTTGAAGCCAAGTCCCTCACCCCATACTTCTGTACTCCACTCTCCATTATCTCCAGTAGTCCAGACTTTTTTGGAACTATCCGGAATAGCCTCAGGCCACTGTATGTAACTGTCAGGGTATGCTAGCGTCATCCCCTTCTTTTCCTCCATTTATCTTCAGTTCTGGTCTATTTTATTCATTTCCATATTTCTCATATTTCATCCCATCTCTTGCTTTCCCCTCTCCTTCCGTATTCCCATTTTTCCCTTCAATGGGTGTTGAGCACCTGTTCCCATCAGAGCCATAGTCTAGGCCCCAGCTAAAAGTCCAGGACCAGCATGTATCCACACCCAGTCCATGAACTGAAGGCCGCATATGACCTTTGCTGTTTTTCATAGTATATAGTTAGTAGCCCTAGAGGAGGGATCCCTAAGTTTGTTCTCTTAGGATCCCCTCTCTCTAGGTGAGTTAGTATTTTTCCCAAAATATAATCTCTTAGGATCCCCTCCCTCTAGTCTGAGTGAGTAGCCCTGACAGTAACATGACGTTTGTATTTTCATTAGATACAATTATTACATAATGTTTATACAATTATCATTGATACCTGAGTATCGGTACTTAACATAAACATGAATAGTGTCAGTAGAGAAGAATGAGGTACTGAAGACAACATTCATATAGTGTACTCAATGTGAGTATCATGTATTCATTGGTTGTAATTGCACATAACGTGCTGTGCGATCTAGTCGGAGTCTGAACATATTGACGCCCGTGTCCCATGGGACAGACACGTCCCCAGTCGCAGTCGTTTCGTGCGCTTTCGGCGGCTCTAGTTACGTAAGCGTTAATTACCTGAACCGTCATCTTCTCTAGCGACTCGAGACTACTGTTATTATGAAGGGAATCACCAAGGCCATTAAGCGGCATGTTACTTTTCTTTGAAATTATCTCAGTACTTACGGAAGCTTAATCAGAACTCCTTTCCTCGTGACCACCAAAGTCGGATTTGCTAAAAGTATATCCATATTCTACATCTCTCGCGCGCAACCCAAGTTGACTGCTTTTCAGAAAGTAGCGACCCCGAGTTCGATGAGTATAATCGTAAATTCGTGGCTATGGAAGGTTCTCTTGAGAAGCTCCTGAAAGATACCAAGCTTTATTCTGACAATGTCGTCAGTGCGTACTACCGATATATTACTGTCTTGATAGCATTATTTACATCGTGTTTGGTTAAGCCATGCTTACGTCTGGTCAGCAATGGGCAATTCATTTTTTCAATATCTGTTCTCCGCTATCAGGCGAGATCGGTCTCACTAGCAGACACCCAGAAGCCACAAATACCTTGCGAAATGTTGGCCCCTATCAAGCTGTAATGGAAGAGTTGAAAGACGCCCTGATGCCAGAGTTGGAACTCATTCAGTCAAGGATTCATGCGCCAGCGAAAGAATTACAGGGACTCATGAAACAAATGCGCAAGTCAATCACGAAGCGAGATCACAAGGTTCGTAGTTTAGTTTACCTTATATCTGCCCTTCATACATCCTTTTCTCATAGCTTACCGATTTCGACCGTTACCAAAACTCACTTACCAAATTACGCGATAAGAAAGAAAAGTCTCTTAGTGACGAGAAAAATTTGTTCAAGGTAATAAAAAGCCTTTGCTTCATGTTACAGTTGTTCACTTGAGACCTCAGCTCGAACAAGAGTTTGAGGCCGCTTCTAATGAATACGAGCATTATAACAACCTGCTCAAAACTGATCTGCCTCAGTTTATGCTTTTAGCAAGGGACTTTATTGGACCGCTCTTCGAATCTTTCTTTTACATGCAGTTCGTGAATTGACTTGAATATTTCTGCTCAATGTTCTCAAACCTGATAGGCTCAATATTTACTATCTCATGATCGAAAAATTGAGAGGGTTTGCTGATGGAAAGCTGGATATTCCAGAGAGTGCCAATGAAATCGTCTTACAGTTCCATGAACGCAGGGGCGATGTTGGGGAACGCGTGGATGCTCTAGCACTTACTAAGCGGATTGTTTCAACAGGTAAATCTTCGTTTTTATTTTGGACGTACCCTTTCCTGCCCTCAAATTTTCCCACCAGCTAAATTAATGGCGGCCCGTTCGGGGGAAACGAGCATTTCGCGCACTAATACAGCGAGTTCGGCAACCTCTTCTCTGACCTCGTCCACGACCTCTTCCTTTGTCAAGAAAGCACCGCCACCTCCTACTTCGGCATCGGGAGCCCCGCCACCCTATTCCAGTACTAATGCAACTGCCGTTGCAGCAGCAACTAAACGTCCCCCACCGCCGCCGCCCTTGAAGCCCAAGCCGAAAGCTATTCAATACGTAGTCGCGTTGTACGATTTCCAAGCACAGGCGGATGGCGATTTGGATTTCAAGACTGGGGATCGCATCGAGTTGGTTGAAAGGACACCCAGCCAGGAAGATTGGTGGACGGGCAAGTTACATGGGAAACAAGGAGTCTTTCCTGGTGAGTTTCAAACTCATATTTGCCTTCCCCCCTCCTTTACTCACGGTAAGAGAAGGTAATTATGTTCAGGAGGTGTAATATTAGTATGTGATGGCTATTTATTGTATAATTACGCGGCCGTCCTCGTTCTGGTGATAGAACTTCTGCTCGCTGTATTTTTCTATTTTCAGCTGTTAAATGGAAACTGGCGATTTTCTAATTTATTAAGACATCGGGATATAGGAAACATATAACTCTAATACTAGGATTGTCTTGCTTTGCTTGATCTTGTACGGGCAGCTCGATTTTTAGACAGCTGGTCGTGAAGGGCTGCGACCATACCTCTATCAATAGTATTAATAAAATATACACCGCCTCCACTCATCCAAGATACGGCACCAGCTGTGAATGGACGCTCTTCAACACGAAGAATGGCCGCTGGCGAACCAACCTAATGGGAGCCTACCGATCAGGGTATGCATATACTGAAGTTGAAGGACATACTGTATGCTCAGTCAATCGGAAATTTGGGGGGATGAAAGAACGTAAAGATACAACTATAGCGCCTTCTTTCATGTCTAGAAAATGATTCAATAATGATTGATTCACTGTTGGGGTATATGTTAATGAAGAAGCAAGTTTCGCGTGAGCAAAACATACACTTTTCACTAAACGCCCAATTATTACACAACACGACATCTGCATCCAAAATTCTCTCTCGAACGCGATTATCATCAGTAAAATCTCCGGTTAGAAGTTCAACGGGACCTGGCTCAACACCCCACATACGACATCGGTATTGAAACTGCTCAAGATGACGCTCTGCGATAGACGCGGGGTGTTTCATTTTCTCTATACCTGAGGCTGCACAACCAGCTTGTAAAGCAGTTTGCAGAACCACCGTGCCAACTCCAGAACCCATATCAAAAAACCGTGACGTTGATTTGAGACCTGTATAATGCACAATATCGGAGACAAAACTGTCCAAATTTTTAGTCAATCCTCCCTTGGAATGGCATCAATTGGATTAAAACATACTCTGTCTCCAATTCTCCATAAGCTTCACTGGACCAAGCAGGATATTTGCGAAGTAAAGGTATATTTGGCCCCACAGCTCTCTGATATGTTTCGTCGATGATCGTTTTCCAAATATTGGGAGGTACACCATTCCAACGTTGAAAGACTTGACGCATTGGATTGGGATCCGGTATTGGTCCGATCTGTGAACGGTCTGGATCAACATTCACGCTGATTTGGGAACCATCTTTCCCCTTCTTTATAGAGAGCAATAATTCGGTGATCTTATCGAAGGTGGTAACGAAAAGAGGTCCATTTCGAGAATTATTAGCATACGTGAGTGTCAAAAGAAGGTCATGAGAGGTCGGAGGAATGAGCGGAGTGGGCTTTAGCTTGTGTTTTCCTGAAGGGCTGGAGGCAAAGAGATCGGATTTCGGTGGCGCAAAATCAGTAGGGCGCAATTGACTTGGCGGCGTCCCAAACAAAACGGCTTGAGAAGTAGTTAGGTATGCTTTTACGATGTTACTATCAAATTGACAATTTGCCAGAGCATTTCTAGGACCACTCACTTTCGATGATGGTAAATAAGGATTTTTTAACTTCCTTAACCGGACTGTAGTGGTCCTCGTCTTTTGGTACTAATAAAGGAAAAATTTCGCGAGCATTTGTATTGGGGTACTCGAGCACGACAAACGGGAAGTCGGTAGGATGTGGATCAAAGGAGCGGTCATTAGGGTCGTCCGGATTGTAAAAATCTATGGAATACACGCAGAATGTGCTGTCAATAATCAACATTCAAACATAATTATGCTTACAAGCTTTATAAGACTTCATGAGTCTCTTTACAACTGTGTCGGCCGTTGTTAGTTCCTCGCCGAAACCACCATCGTGTGATGTACAGCATAGTCGTGGAATAGTCCCTTCCAGAGAACCGAACTCCGTCGTTGAGCGGGAACGTGCACTAGGACTGCGCACGCGATCAGGAGAGGTCATTCCAGTGGTTAGACGAGAGTGAACCATTGGTAAAGGACGTCTCTTCTTCGGGGAGACCGACTTGGCTTTCTTCGGAGTTGTTTTGAGACGTTTGGTCGGAGGCTCTTGATGACCGGAACCGTCATTGACGGGCTGTTGTTCATTGCCATCAGAATCAGTGTAAGTCGTCATTAACGGAGCGGATTCTTGAGGACGACTGCAGTTACGATTCAATGACGAATTTGTGAGGGATGTACTGGGTAACGATAAAGTGGCAAAGGAATCTTCCCGGAAAACCGCCGGCGTCGAAGCTGAAGCTACTATTTCACAAGACGATGATACAGATGCTAAAGCGTTGGATGATATTTTTGAGGTTGCCAACCAGGTGGGGGACGCGAGCATCTTATGCAAACAAAAACGCGTGTTAAAAGGCACTAAGCGCGTAAAAGGGATATGAGGCGTTGAACACGGTTGCTTTGATCCTTCTTTTCACCTTGCTATACCTTGCTTCATGCAGCGTCTTGTATGTAACAAAATGCAGGACAAGAGACGCGTCACCGAGAGTATGATGCTACTCCCTTGTCAACCAGGAATCCGGCGCACTTGAGATGATTTCTGATCAAATGCTCGCATTACATAATGCGTGGAAAAATAAACCCATATTTGGGCATGGGAGCGCCCAAGCATTATTAGTAAGAAGCCTCAGGATCATGACGCGCTGCAAGGATGGTTCTTTACGGTTATCTGACCCGCTCAGCTTCGTTGTCGTTCTCTCGGTTCCACTCGACCGTACCCAAGTCTAGCAAGGTTTCTCATCTCAGACGGGGGGCTTTCTTCTTCTCGGTGGTGAGCGGAGCCGCCTACTATCTCAGCGCCGGCCTGAGCGTCGTGCATGTACATGCAGACACTATACCCATCGACGAATCTAGTCTGAGCAAATCTAACAGGAATGTCGATAACGCCTTGAGCCGTGCATCGTTCTCAACGTTATTGCGTTCTTATTTTGTTTACTCAGTCTGCTCGTTCCCAGCAATTGTTAATTATTCGCCGGTCATCATCTCAGTAGCCACGTCTATTCCTGGTCTGAGGCAAATCGCCGAAGCTGTAATACGAGGCACGTTTTTTGCTCAGTTCGTTGGAGGAGATACTGCGGAAGGCGCACTCCCAGTACTTGCCCAACTACGGCGCAATAACATAGGCGCGTTACTTGCATATAGCGTCGAAGTAGACGAAGATCAAGCTAACAACGCCAAGCTCACTGGAAGTCGCTCACCGACCCAGGGCTACATGCCAAACGTCGAGGAAACCATCAGATCCATTGATATTGCCGCAGACTTTGAAAAACAATTTCCATCACAATTCAGCGGGAAGACCTGGGTGGCAGTCAAATTAGTTAAGCTCTATCTATCTATCTTTCACAACGGTTCCCCTCGTTGTTTCCGACTAACTGTATCCATGCTCTAGACCGCCCTCTTACCTTCAGCCGATTCCTTTATCAAACTTTCTAATTATCTTATTAGAACACGTCCATCTACTACTCAGCTCGTGCCTCTTCCTGGTACCCCTCACGCATCCGACCTACAATTTCTAACAACGGGTTCCATTCCCTCAGATATTACTCCCAAAGATTGTGAGGACCTCAAGGAGTTTTATGTAAATCTTACTCGCATCGCCGACAGAGCATATAAGCGCAATGTCAAGCTAATCATAGACGCGGAATACACGTGGTATCAGGTCTGGGTCCATTGTCCCTCGTCTTTGTCCCGACACAGTATTGAAGTCTTTGGTAACATAGCCGGCCATCGATGCATTCACCCTCTCCCTGATGTATCGATATAACAAGATTCAAGATTTGGCCACCGCGCCGCGACAGCCATTAATTTACGGTACTTTTCAAGCTTATTTGAAGCGGTGAGGTTATAGAGTCTTCTCATAACTTATATTTTGTGGATTGTCTGAGATGGTGTACGGTAGAACTCCTAAACATCTGGCATGGAGTCTTGAAGACGCGAGAAAGAATGGATATGCCGTCGGCGTAAAACTTGTCCGTGGTGCATACCATCACTTCGAGACTGAAGCCGCTCCTTCGCCTGACAAATGTCCGGTTTGGAGTACGAAAATTGAAACCGACAGATGCTTCGACAGCTGTGCAGAAGTTCTTATTACCACTTTACAAGAGAACGTCCTTAAAAAGACCCCCTTAGGCATTCTTTTTGGAACCCACAACACCGAAAGTTGTGATAGAATCTTGCATAAGCTTATCGAGAGTGGCCTAGCCGAACATGACGTCGAAGGCCGGTTTATTCTGAGAACTGGCGTTGCAGAACATTCAGCCATAGCGCAGCTTTATGGTAATCATTATTAATTATCACTGTTGTTCACTCATACCTTTTTGAAGGCATGTCGGACGCTTTGACAGATTCACTAATTGACAGAGTTCATTCTGATACACCGTTTATCATCAAGTACGGAAGACTAGACCTTTTTCTGTTCGAAATTTTGTCTAATCTGAAATGATAGGTATATACCGTATGGACCACTATCATCCGTAAGGTCTATTTTGAGAGCGACACAATACATGATTATGAATGCCCCGAAATAGATCATGCCATATCTCGCACGCAGGGCTATCGAGAACAGCTCGGTATTATCTGGAGATGGAGGCGCGGCTGCAGAGCGAAGGCGCGTGGGAAGCGAGCTTTATCGCCGCTTATTCAAAGGGCCACTAAAATTTTAGAAGGGACTTTGTCATAAATACAGTCGTTGTTTTACTAGATCTTTATGACAGCTATGACAGCTAAGACCGCTCAGAACTCATGAGCAAATGAAATTATACTTTCCCTACTAGTTCATTAAAATCCGAAGCCCATTGGGATTTACTAATATTCTCCACACAATGGTCGAAACGAGCTGACGTCCCCGGAGTGTTGATCTTACTAAGCGCCGCAATAGCTCGGAGAGCACTGCGTTGTAGTTCCGCCGTGCGCTCTATGTCCTGCTTCACAGTGTCTTTAGTCACAGCCCCTCCCTGCATAGTGCGCTCCAATTCTGGTGCTATTTCATCGAGTCGTTGAATCAAAAGCGTCGGCGCAATTTGCGAAAGACGGAACACCATCATGTGGCAAAGGACCTTGACTTCGTCCGAATCATCTGCTAAGCCATTAAAAACACGGGAGACGAATTCGTGAAGTTCCAGTCTATTGAAACATGTATCCAGCTGTAACAACATTAATAAATAAATAAATAGAGAACCGACGCGAAAACTAGCCAACTGACCAGAGTATACATGGTTTCAAAAGCCGTCTTCCGTGCCTCTAACCCATCGTCTACTTTGTGTTTCCACGGCCCCATTTGCACCATACGTATCAAATCTGTATTTATGACTGTTTGGGCATAAAGGCGCGGGAGTATAGCCGCAAGGTAATCATGAATAAGGTGGGGTTTATTACGAGCAGCCGCATTTAGAGCAGATAGAGAAAGGCGACGAACATCCTTTGAAAATAAATTCAGTCAAACAGAAAAGAAAAAGAAATTTCATATACCAAGTTTTCATCTATTATCAAGGGTAAGAATTCCAGAATGAATGGCGCTAATAAGTCGTCGTGAGCACGTGCGGTATCAGCAAACGTATATCGAATGGCAGAAACTACGGTAGCTCGAACTGAGGTATCAGGATCATGGAGTCGGGCCTATTCTGCATCAATATCGGTCAGCGTGTCAAGAGGTCTCTCACTTGTAAAAGAGGTAAATATTTGGAAGTGTTAGTTAATGTGAGTTTTCCTAGACAAGCAGCCGCTACATTGCGGATTGCTTCATCAGAGTTTTCGGAATTCTGGAAAAGGGGTGGCCATAGCGTATCCGCCACGTTCTCCAATTGTGGGACAGAGCAATTAGTGACAAGCTTAGAATGATTTAATCGGGCAGTAATAAGCTAGGTATAAACCCTACCTCTTTGAGGGCATACAAAGCCAATAGCCTCTTTTCGTTTTGTAATTGAACGAGATTGATGATAGATGGCAGGAAATGATGCATGTTGCCTATCGCGATATTTCCTGAATGAACTTTTAGTTCAATTTTCCGAAGAAAAAAAAAAGTCATACCTGCGGCAAACGACGCAGCTGATCTGACTTCCTCAGACTCGTGACTAAACATCGATACGCATATATTGAAGATGTCAGATTGGAGAGTCATGTCACTAAACAGGGCTGTAAGTCAACATAAATCAACACGACCGTTCTTCTTACATAAATCGACCTAGTTCACCCAAGACTAAAAGACTAAGGACTAAATGCGTGTCAGAGGCCTTTGAACCGGACTAAAGAAATTGTCAAGCTAGGCATGTATATTAAACATAAATGGCGGAGACCTACCTTAAGAGGTTTAGAGAATTCGGCAATAATCCCGGCAGCGATAGACATTTGATTGCGAACCACTTGACTAACGACCTTGGCAACATTTGTAGGGTGTGTGTCAGCAGATTTTGCGTTATTCAGGGAGATAACCAAACCGGGGACGATATGGGATGCAATCTGCCCATCGGCTCTCACAAGAGCACCAAAAAACCCCAGGAGAGAGTCCAGACAACTTCCGGAAACAAGAGGCGAGTGGGCTAGAGGGTAAACATCTTTAAGCATCGAAGCCTCTATCACAGGAAACGAAGTCTCAGGAGAGAGTTGCAATAACAGAGTAAATGTAAGCAATGCATGAGATAATAATGCAATATCCGAGGCGGTAATGTATGGTGCCAATTGAGGGATTATATGGGAAGCGAGATGATTGGGAATACCACTCTGATATCTGAAGATCCGTCAACTGTATCTAGCTCAAAAATCAGGTTGTATGACAGAAAAAAACTTACTTGCTAATTAACGTATTAAGAGTGGTAAAGGCATCCACTTTGCCAGTCCGACCCTGCTTTCTGAGAAGATTGAGTATCCACTCAATAGAATCCTCTATCCACTGATTGTCCATTGCAGCATGCAAAGCGACCTTTTGAACGATCTTCACGGGTCTATCTGTTCGGCTGCCTGAGCGTAAGAGTACTTGCCATTCCTCTCCGCCTTTGGTTTTAATGAATCCAGGCGCAAAAACCCAAAAATCCGCCATAACATCCCCAGCACAATCTCGAACTTCACTGTCAGTATCATTTATCCGCAACCTTCGAACAGCTTCTGTATAAAGGTCCTCAATCCAGTTTTCTTGCACCTCGGGCCGCAAAGCTGCTAATAAGGCCGAAAATACCCGGAAGCCTTCAGCTACTATACGTGGATGTTTCTCTCGTATGGAGGAAGTGAGAATTGGCGTAATGGACGGCAAGGACAGCGCAAAAGAGTTTGCCGAATGGGTGGCAAAAAATAAAGCTAAGAACAACAGCACGCTGACATGTAGCGCTGAAGTTCCTGTGGTTGGCGATTGTAATAAGACAGAACGAGAAGTAGCAATCAGAGCAGCGACTTGATTTACTAAGCATCCGGGAAGGACCGTTAATAATTCCAGTAGAAGGCCAAATCCTGCCTGGAGGGTGGCAGGTGAGGCTTTAGAACTTTGAAGTTGCTTCAATAACTTCCTGGCTAGTGTGGGAACTTGACTTCTAAGAAGAAGATACGGCGTTTCTTCGATGTCCATTTCCCCTTCTTCCTCTCTTTTCCTTTTTCCAACTAAGGGTGAGCTCTCTACGTCCTTTGCTTGACCCCCATAAACTCCGGTCTGTGTAATTAAGAGGGAGTAAGTTGCCCATATTTCAGACCTAACATTTTCTTCTCTGTCACTAAAACGGGATATGAGTACGGGAGACACAGATTTATAGAGAGTGCCAAGTAGCTCCGGGCGCGTGCTTATTATGGATGCTAAAAGTTTGGCTGCTGATCTTCGAATACGATATGACGTGTCTTCGTCGTCCGAGTATCTACGTTGCAATGATTAAGTGGAGTAAATATGAGTTGTACAACTTACTCATCACCGACGTCAAATTCATTACCTTCGTCGGTATCATCCATTTCTGTGTCTTCGTCGTCTTCGCCGCCAGCATAATTCTGGTGGAAAATTTAGTATAATGAGTGGATTAAATATGTTGGAAACATACAGGATCATATTTAATTAAAGTTATACCGACCGAAATTATTGGCGTTAGAAAAGGAGAGATTTCGGAAGGACATCGCAATACAATAGCCTCCAGCGCCTTCACGTAAATATTGTCAGATAGTTATTTTGAAGAAAATATGGAAAAAGAAGACGTGCCTGGACACTGGTTTCCTTCTCCTCCTCGTCCTCCCGTGAGGTAGCCTTCAAAATTCCTGGTAGCAAATCGCTTAGTACGGGGGTGATTAACTGAGGTGAGGTGCGGGTGATGGCTGCAATCAGCAAAATGGAGCTTTTTTGCATAATTGTAGCAGAGGGACCATTAAGGGAAGTGATAATACTATTCCGTAGAAGGGAATTTACAACATGATGTGAGGTGCTCGGTAAGAATTGGGCTGCATATAGTTCGGTAAATGCAGGAGTGATATGAAAAGGGCCGAAATCCTTACCTAAAGTAAAAATGGCTTTTTTGCGAACAGCGGAGCGATTTTGCTCCATCAAGGGTATAAAGACTTCAACAGGGCTGGGCGTGAGGCTTGCAGCCGCCATATGAACGGGAAATCGTGTGACAAGAACAGACAAAATCGACAAGGCTTCGATAAGTGTTTCCGGAGGTGTGGATGACTAGAAGCATCTGCAATGAGATTTGGAACACACGTAATTAAGGTACAATTACCTCTTGAAGTTGTGCCAGCAACTTGGGTGAAAGACGGGCACACGCCTTTACGGCGAGAGTGCTATCATGGGGGATCTCCGAGGTAACTGTCTTCAAAGCTATGGATGCTTGTGTCAATTTGAAGGTGAGAGTTTAAAAACATGTTACCCAATCCAGCGATATCGCGTAATTCCTCATCTTGACTGCCCGAATAGTCAATCAGAGTATCAACGATGTGGTCCATCTGAGCCTCCCGAACCACCTTAATTAATTGACCAAGACTTAAAAGGGTACGCTTATTATTGAATGCAAATTAAATCAAACTATAAGCACACCATTTTACAGCCTGATTCTTAACTTCAGAGATCTTATCCTCCACCAGATTTAAAACATTTTGCAGAACCTTCTTTTCTGTTTGTTCATCACCGGTCAAACTGGTAGGATCTGATTTGATTTGTGCCATTAGATCACTCAAGGCCATGAACCTGTAGGGACCGATAAGTAATTAGATGAAGGAACGTTTGCTTCGGCGACACTATCCTAAAGTCCTGATCAAGGGACGTCATCTGAATAAATGTAATAAATGATATGGTCAATTCAACATAAGTTAACAAGTTACTTTTTCCATCAAATTATGCATTATATACATCTTGCTCATGTTGGCGTATACAGAAGCTGACTAGACGGGAAGATGCTCAGGAATCTGTTCCAGCCAAACTGTTTATGTAAGCCATGCTTTTCGGTAATTACGTAAATGTATATACAAGCGGGACGACTTTCGGCGTTCTTTGCGCGTTCTCGCAAGTCATAATTGAACGCAATTATGCACTATTCTTGGGATCATGAGGAGACGGAGAAGGATTCAAGATTTTTCGATGATGTAGGAGGAAAATATGTTAAGCATACGAAAATAGGTGTTTGGGATTTTTATGAAGACATGCAATCTCGCAGGAAAAAGTTCAGTTTCTCTTCCACTGCAATTCTACAAAAGCTGGACGAATTCATCATCTCTATTCCTTATGTCTGGGAATCGCTGAAGACCCTAATTCATCTCTCTTCCCCTTTGCTATTTCTCTACTCATCATGCTCGTTTCTGGGTTCCCTCATACCAGCGGTCAATCTATATTATTCGAGTCAACTTCTTCAAGTCGTAGAAAAATCCATTGAAGCTAGAAGTGTTGATCGCACTCTGTTGTTTCAGATATTATTTTACCGCGTAGGATGCGCGACTTTAGCCCGCTTCTGTCATGCAGTCCAAGATTGGACCTCAATTCGTATATCGTCGAAAATGCGCGCACATTACTCCAGACATATACTACATGCACATGTTCGTCTAGATGTTCCCACGTTCGATGATCCTTCAGTCCGAGGGCAGTTAGAGTCCATGACGTCTTCCCAAACTTCCACGGCTTGGTCAGGTATCAAGATGTTAATAGCCATTATTTCAACTATTGTGCAGACAATGTCTCAGCTGGCAGTACTAATTTCTGCTTTACGCTCACAATCGGATGGCATTCTACTCGCGTGTCTTAGCTTTGTCTCCCCGATAATCACATGGCTTCGTCGAGGTAGCGGCCTTAAAGGCGGAGGTATTGCTACAGGTTAATCGCCCGCTCAGGACTATTTTACTGACCTCATGTAGTATGGGCGGCCACTTGCCGTGATATAAATTATATTCGTCTTCAAGGGTTAAAAATGCTGGCCAATGATGAAAAATATCGTAAGGAATTGGTTGCTGGTAATCTGCAAGACTATATTATATCAGGTCAGAGGTTTTGAACTCTCGGACTATTGTGTTTGACGATCAAATATAGAATTTCATTCTACTCAGCAAAGCCTTGGTAATGATGCGGACCTCAATTTTTTTGAGGCTCGGAATGAGCTTCAGCAACGCCGAGACGTTTTCTCTGTGTTATCATTCCTAAGCAATCCACTCAATGAACTGCCTACGGTAAAAAAAACGCTGATTATCTATTCTCAAATCTCACCCAGTCAATAGTTAGTATTCACTCTCAGAGCTGTACAGTCCCCCCAATCTATTCCTGTCTCTCTCGCCTCCTTGACGT